>OX459107.1:948024-1615524 GCA_949775045.1 Metridium senile
CATCATTTATACTCCACTCCAGTTTCATTCACTGTACGTCCATTCATTGTTATTAGTCACCATAACATTTAATTCATCACATTCTATTTTTTAACCTATTTATGTTCTACCATTATATTTTTCACCCCCTCTTTAATTCACTGTCATGATCAGTTTCCATTATCACCAATATTATTTTTATCATCTTCTTCATCATCACACATCACACACATCTGTATATCACCCTCCTTCATTTTCTTCTTTATTTACACACAACTAGTCAATGTTTAATTTGCACATAACACTTTTTTTACAAAAATTCCATAGCCTGCTATGGTCTTTAGCTATCTGTTTTAATGCACTATGTGGTTTTAAAGTATGTTTTCCATATATTAAGCGTGTTATGTTCTTTAGATTGTATACACAGTTTGAGGTAAAGCATAGTGTAGTGGTCATGGTACAGTGGAGATACCCCATCGATCCCATTTCTTGTCATAATGTTATCTATGGTTTTGATTGCTTTCCCCCTATTTTTTTGCTGGGAAGTAAGTAAATTATTTCAAATTACACACACAACATATATTTAATTGCTTTTATTATAAAGAAAGAATGAACACGAACATTATGAACTCCAAATAACAAGTAACAGTACGTTATTTAAGAACTTTACAAATTTAAAAATATATTGTCACCTAACAGTTCCTTTTGTAAATCCTGTATCGAGACACAAGAACATTTTTTTATTAATTGTTCAGTTTCATATAACTTTTATATTAGCATTAAAAACTTGCTGAACAAAGTTAACATTACTATTCCACAACTTTGTGTAAAAAAATATAATATTAGGAGCTGATGACAATAGAGCATATTCGTATCACTCACTTAATTTAAAATGCAAATGAGAATGTGTGAAATAACATGTTAATTAGGTGTGCGTATAGCTATTTGCTTTTATTTTTTTTCTTAGTCACAAGCCACTGTGAAAAACATTGATAAAAGTGGTTTCGAGTAAATCTATAAACGTTTCGTTGTCAATCATGTTTTACTTTGATTATTTGAAGCCAAGACCCCGACTTATAATACTGAAGCATTTAATAACAGGCGCACCTAATTAGCATATTATTTTACACATATTCTGATTTGCATTTTAAAAGTGGGTTATACGAATACCCTCTAATATGTTAGAAAATTTTATATATTGTTTTTATAAATATGTCTTGTATAGTACAAAACTTCAAGAAAAAATACCAACTTTAGAATATTACAAAGTTAACCTTGGAGAATATGAAAAGTTAGAATATATTATAGCAAAGAAAAATTCCAGGTTGCATACTCCTTTGGAAAAATACAGCAAACTTATGAATTTATATAAAACATTAATTATTGTAAGTAATCTTTTTCATGTTGTATATACACCTAATTGCAATAACATTGTCATATAAAAAAGAAAATTACAAAACAGGAATTAATTAAATGACAAAAAAAAGACAGCTTGAGTAATCTGCTTTTGTCTTTTAATTAATTCCTATTTTGTAATTTTCTCTTTTATATGACAATGTTATTGCAATTAGGTGTATATGTTTGTAGATATAAAATAATGATTTTTAAAATAATCATAAAAAACAAGTAAAAGTCATTTACAGTACTTATGCTGTAAAAGTAAGTTCAGTGGAGTCCAATATCAAAGAGGTGGTGATGCTCCTTCTCGGCCACCAGCTTTTGCTATTGTTACCTTTTGTTTCTCTTCCAGATGTTTTAATTTTCCTTGTACTTGGGAAATGTTCTTGAGTCGCACGGGGAGTTTTCTTGATTTACATGTACTTGATTCCACAACATGATTATATAATGTTGTCATATTATTCACTGTTAATGGAACTAGAGAGGACACGATGACGTTTACTGTACTGAACAGTAAGTATATTTCATATTGCGACCATGTGGAAGAAGTTGGTTCACACTGGTGTTTCAATAGGAAATCTACACTCCGAGACTTTTTGTAGGGCGACGGATTTGATCTCCTCCTTTTATTTGCAGGTGGCCTTGGTGATGTGTCAATGCCGCTTTTGGTGTTTTCTCCAAAACCATTTTGACAGTTCTTACAATGGCAGTTTTTCCCACATGGTTGCTTGTTCTTTAGACAGGGGCATTTCGACTTTCGGTTTTCTGTAGTCATTAGGAAATGCCAACCGAAAGTCCACTTTCTCCACATCTGCAAGATAATGATGCTTGCATGCTGTTGGTGTTTTCTGAGTTATTACATCCCTTGCACCTGCAGGTGGTTCCACAGGGGAGACCCAGGCTAACACACGGACATCTGCGGCCTTTTGCATAAGTACAGATTTAAATGTGAAAGTACAGATTTAAATGGGAACCTGTTACTAAAATAATATTAAATATATATAGTTTTTGTGAAGTAAGTTATATAATTAGAAGTTATTTTTCTTAATAAATGTTGTCTTTGAAAACACACGTTGAAGTGATAATTACCAAACATGTCAAAATTGACAATTTTACAAAGTTTGGTGGCCTTTAGAGCAGGACAGCGGCGTATTGGAAGTTTGGTTGGCAGCGACAAATTTTGTCCCAACACAAAAATATCATTCGCACTGTTCCTACCTCGTCGATGACAGATTTTTTTGGTAAAACAAACAAAATTTGGTCTAGTGCGAATGGGGCCTAAGAGAGTGATTGTTTGCCAATATTTGTTCTAACTCTAGGTTTATATAAATTTCCTTTGGTTGCATATCATGTATTTTTTGCTTGTGTAAATATATTATTGAATGTATGTGGCAGTAGTCCTTTGTGCCACCTATACCTATGGAAGATTTTCAAAATTTGTAATTGATATACATAAAATATTTTGTATTTTCGATGAGCTTCAGAAAAATGACTATATAGGTGTTTAACTTCACATTCACACGCTTTTAACCTGACTATAATTAGGATGTTGGATTAGAGCGATTTCAAATTAATCACAACAATGGTGTTTTTTGTTAATTCTTTAAAATGGACCTAATCAAACATTCTAATTAGTGTCTGGTGAACAGTATGTACAAGGATGGCTAAGGATGTACTAGGATGCCTAAGGATGCACTAGGATAGCTAAGGATACACAAGGATGTACTAGGATGGCTAAGGATGTACTAGGATGTCTAAGGATGTACTAGGATGTCTAAGGATGTACAAGGATGTCTAAGGATGCACTAGGATAGCTAAGGATACACAAGGATGTACTAGGATGGCTAAGGATGTACTAGGATGGCTAAGGATAAAGTAGGATGGCTAAGGACGTACTAGGATGGTTAAGGACGCCCTAGGATGGCTAAGGACGCACAAGGATGGCTATAAGGATGTACAAGGATGGCTAAGGATGTACTAGGATGTCTAAGGACGCACTAGGATAGCTAAGGATGCACAAGGATGTACTAGGATGTCTAAGGATGTACTAGGATGTCTAAGGATGTACAAGGATGGCTAAGGATGTACTAGGATGGCTAAGGATGTACTAGGATGTCTAAGGATGTACTAGGATGGCTAAGGATGTACAAGGATGGCTAAGGATGTACTAGGATGGCTAAGGATGTGCAAGGATGGCTAAGGATGTACTAGGATGGCTAAGGATGGCTAAGGATGTACTAGGATGTCTAAGGATGTACTAGGATGGCTAAGGATGGCTAAGGATGCACTAGGATGTCTAAGGATGTACTAGGATGTCTAAGGATGTACTAGGATGTCTAAGGATGGCTAAGGATGGCTAAGGATGTACTAGGATGGCTAAAGATGTACTAGGATGTCTAAGGATGTACTAGGATGGCTAAGGATGTGCAAGGATGGCTAAGGATGTACAAGGATGGCTAAGGACGCACTAGGATGTCTAAGGACGCACTAGGATAGCTAAGGACGCACTAGGATGTACAAGGATGGCTAAGGATGTACTAGGATGTCTAAGGATGTCTAAGGATGTACTAGGATGGCTAAGGATGTGCAAGGATGGCTAAGGATGTACTAGGATGTCTAAGGATGTCTAAGGATGTACTAGGATGGCTAAGGATGTGCAAGGATGGCTAAGGATGTACTAGGATGGCTAAGGATGTACTAGGATGGCTAAAGATGTACTAGGATGTCTAAGGATGTACTAGGATGTCTAAGGATGTACTAGGATGTCTAAGGATGTACAAGGATGGCTAAGGATGTACTAGGATGGCTAAGGATGTACTAGTATGTCTAAGGATGTACTAGGATGGCTAAGGATGTACAAGGATGGCTAAGGATGTACTAGGATGGCTAAGGATGTGCAACGATGGCTAAGGATGTACAAGGATGGCTAAGGACGCACTAGGATGGCTAAGGACGCACTAGGATGGCTAAGGACGTACTAGGATGGCTAAGGATGTACTAGGATGTCTAAGGACGCACTAGGATAGCTAAGGACGCACTAGGATGTACAAGGATGGCTAAGGATGTACTAGGATGTCTAAGGATGTACAAGGATGTACAAGGATGTGCAAGGATGTCTAAGGATGTACTAGGATGGCTAAGGATGGCTAAGGATGTACTAGGATGTCTAAGGATGTACTAGGATGGCTAAGGATGGCTAAGGATGTACTAGGATGTCTAAGGATGTACTAGGATGTCTAAGGATGTACTAGGATGTCTAAGGATGGCTAAGGATGGCTAAGGATGTACTAGGATGGCTAAAGATGTACTAGGATGTCTAAGGATGTACTAGGATGGCTAAGGATGTGCAAGGATGGCTAAGGATGTACTAGGATGGCTAAGGATGTACTAGGATGTCTAAGGACGCACTAGGATAGCTAAGGACGCACTAGGATGTACAAGGATGGCTAAGGATGTACTAGGATGTCTAAGGATGTACAAGGATGTACAAGGATGTGCAAGGATGTCTAAGGATGTACTAGGATGGCTAAGGATGGCTAAGGATGTACTAGGATGTCTAAGGATGTACTAGGATGGCTAAGGATGGCTAAGGATGTACTAGGATGTCTAAGGATGTACTAGGATGTCTAAGGATGTACTAGGATGTCTAAGGATGGCTAAGGATGGCTAAGGATGTACTAGGATGGCTAAAGATGTACTAGGATGTCTAAGGATGTACTAGGATGGCTAAGGATGTGCAAGGATGGCTAAGGATGTACAAGGATGGCTAAGGACGCACTAGGATGTCTAAGGACGCACTAGGATAGCTAAGGACGCACTAGGATGTACAAGGATGGCTAAGGATGTACTAGGATGTCTAAGGATGTCTAAGGATGTACTAGGATGGCTAAGGATGTGCAAGGATGGCTAAGGATGTACTAGGATGTCTAAGGATGTCTAAGGATGTACTAGGATGGCTAAGGATGTGCAAGGATGGCTAAGGATGTACTAGGATGGCTAAGGATGTACTAGGATGGCTAAAGATGTACTAGGATGGCTAAGGATGTACTAGTATGGCTAAGGATGTACTAGGATGGTTAAGGACGCACTAGGATAGCTAAGGACGCACTAGGATAGCTAAGGATGCAAAAAGATGGCTAAGGACGGACTAGGATGCACAAGGACGTACTAGCACGTATAACATGCTAACATACACTATATAAAAAGAATAATATTAGTGCCACTTCATGGAGGTCTTACATGAAGTAGTAACCAAAGTTGTCTCTCCAAACGAATGAAATAACAAACCAACATCTCTTAACATCACTGTAGTGTCATGAACATGCCTAAAAAGGGTCTTTTTGGTGCGGAAAATCGACTGACAATAATGTTTTAGCTAAGGTAATTTAAGCTATTAAGTCATACCGAAATATGTGCTTGTTGTGCAATTTTAATGTTTGTAAATGACGTGGTGTGCATTCTTTTAGGGTTGTATTGGTAAAATCCCTTAGTGATATCAATTTACTTTCGTAATCCTCATTTATGTGGTTATGCGATAATTATTTTTCGCCCGAGACGTTCATGCATTTGTTACGTTTTTACATTCATTTCGCATGATCGGTTCGCATGATCTATTCCACGTACGTATTTGAAAGTGAATTAATTAGTTCAATCATTGATCTAATTCTCGTAAATCGCATTGAAACATTCGTTTTATTCAATGGTTAAATTAGACAGAGAATCTGAGAGGTAAGTTCTATTAAAAAAAAAAAAAAGATTTACAATATCTTTATAAAGTTTTTTATAATTTTCAATTATTTAATTAATATGCAAAACTTTAATATAAACAACAACTTCACACCTAATGACCATTAAAGTGTCGTTTTTGAGCAAAGCCAAGTGCATCATCTGCTAACATAAAGAATTCAAAAAGAATAATAAAAGAAAAAATGATTTACAACATCTTCTAATAGCTAAAGTTTTTTATTTTCAATGATTTATGTTGACATTTGCTCATTTTTATGCAGGAAGAAAACATTCCAGAAACTTCACACTTTATAACCATTTAAGTGTCATTTTTGAGCAAAGTCAACTGCGTCATCTGCTAAACATCAAGACTTTGATACATAATTTTGCATTATTATATTGAAAGTTTTCTCAAAAAAGCAAACATGAATGTACACGTTAAAGGTGATCAATATCATTTTATCTTGTTAACTTTTCTTCTATTGAAAAGTAATTAGTTATTGTGATCATCATTAGTGCCTAATAGCAAGCTCGGCAGCAGCAGTGCTCTATATATGAGTTATAGAGCCCTTGAGAATAAAGAAGACAAGAGAACGTTAGGAGAAACATGACTCGTAGCTGCCTCATTTTCTATTTCTTCACTATTAAATAATATTATTCTGCGTCTAATAGATCCCTATCCAAAACTGGAGTGATGCATGTTTTTATGAAAGATGGCAACCAAAGACGATGGCTGACTGACGTTCATTTGAAAGATGGTTTCTGCCCCTATATCGGTGACGAAGAAAACAGAGTACTGACTAATGTAGCTCCTATTGAACCAGCTATATGGTGCAAAGTGCTAGTACTAGAGTCAATCTCTATTGATTGTAACCAGAGGGTATTAAGGTGGTCGACTGAACCTCGAGATGGAACCTCGAATGATGGTATGTTGACATTCATTTCATTGAATATATGAACAAAAATAATTCAAATAACCTTTATTTAAAGGGGGGGGGGGGGGAATTTAAACTTAGTGCAATACAAGTATATTGCTATTTTTTAAGGTATTGCCACAGCTTAAATATTGAAAATATATTAAAAACAATACAGTATGTTGCCCAGTTTTGTGACAGTACCAGTATCTCAAAAATGTTAACTCATTTTTAGTGACGGCTGCAGAGAAAACACTGAACATTTAGCTTCAGTATATGCATGTTTTGATGGGCTTTTACATGCACAGATTCTTTGAAGAGAAGCAATTGTTGACAGAGTAGTGTAGGTTTCCTGGCTAAAATGTATGGAATTTACTGCGTAATAAACTGGCCTAGGCTCGAAAATGAGGGATTTACATTGGCATTTTCTCAAAGAACAAAAACAAAACTTATATACTGACAATAACTAGATAATGTAACTGTCAAAATATTCCTCAAATTCTATCAAATGAAAAGATTATTTCAGTATGTTACCAAATAATTTGCTTTTTTATTTTCACTTGAGATATCAGAGAGCTAGGGTCCCTAATAGAGAAGATATATAGTAATTACAAACTGTACTGTGACTAAACTGGGTATTACTGTATGCATTATATAAAATTTGTATGAAAAAATATAAAACAAATTCGAATTTCATATAATAAGAGCTCTGCTGAAAAGCACATACATGTATATATAATACAGGTCATGTATAAAAAAAGTATTATTAATAATCCTTTTTTTATATATATATGTGACTAAACTGGACATTAATACTGTATGCATTATATAAAATTTGTATGAAAAAATATATAAAAATTTCAGAAAAGCACATGTTATATAATACAGGTCATAATAATAATAATAATAGTAATGTATGTTTTTAGACGCATCTAAAAATCTCGATGTGTTTACAATGTGTATGGAATATATAAACTAATATTAAAATATGTATAACTAAAAATATATATATATATATATATATATATATATATATATATATATATATATATATAACTGCAGATAGTACTGTTTCGGCCTTCAGGGCCTCATCATATACAGCGATTGCATAAACTTTGACACTGCTGAAAAAGTATATAACTATATCAAGTGCATTGTGGGAGCGATCTACGCGCGCGATCAGGCGCGAAGTTCAAACCTTGCGTGTGTCTTCTTACGGCTGCTGAATATTGAAAGTGAAAGTAGATGTCTTCTTTCCCGCTTTTAAGACATTTTTAGCTTTGGGTTGACATTTACAATACTCACAAAATATGTATATACATTATAGTTTCCAATAAATATTATCGAGCTGTTACTTCGTTTTGTCAAAATCATGAAATGATAATAAAAACAAATTTAAAGTTGTTCTTTATTGACGAGTTAAGAGTGATTTAGCTCCAATAGAAATGCTACTTAGTCGGCAATAAAAGTGATAATTACCTTACCTTTTCGTTATGATGATTACAAAACTATAAATTATTATACTAGTTAAACTCAACTAGACTCTAGGTAATGCAGATAATATATTTATTTGCTGGATTTAATTTTATAGTGAGTTGGAGTTGATGATTATTTGCAATTCGAGCTATTTCGGCTAGCATGCAAATCAGTCCTATATCAAAACCAATTTGTGTGTAAACTGTAGTTTTTTTGAGTAATTTTCGTCTTTCCAGCTATTGACTGTTTGTATCTTCTTATTCTTATACTTGGTAATTAATATCAATGTTTTTTCTTACGGCTCTTCAATGAAATTGAGTGTTAGAATAATAAATTGCCGATCCGGCTAGCACAGCCGTGTTTTCGCATCAACGCATATAAACACGCGATATTTGTGATTTGTTTACATTTATTTCGCTGTATTTAAGAACCACATGAGCAATAATATTTGGTATAAAGGAATTGTTGAATTAATAAGCTCTAAGAGTTTACAAACTTCGAGTACGGTGCTGTTGTTTTTACTGTTTTAATAGAACAAGTAATTTGTGCAACATAGTTTGTACAAATAGTTCACTTTAGCGAAGCATAACTTTAGAGTGAAAATTAAAATTATATCCGTAAAACATTAGCAAATACTAAATAGCTAGAACTATGATTTGCATGCTAGCTAAATAATCATCGACTCAAACACACTATAAATACAGCAAATAAATATTACTAACATTACCTAGAGCCTAGTTGAACTTAACTAGAAGAATAGTTTAGTTTTTAAGGGAAATATTTCACTTTTATTGTCGACTGTCTAGCATTTCTATCGAAGCTAAATCTTTCTAAAGTTGTTAACAAAGAACAATTTTCAACTCGTTTGTATTATCCTTTCATGAAAACTGTTATATATAGTATTTATTTTTGCATTTAAAATATAAACCCAAATCTAAAAACATAAAGAGTAAACAACAGTTTACATTTACTTGAATGTTCTTGCAGCCTTACAAAGACACACTCAAGGTTTTAACTTCGCGCCTAAGCTCGCGAGTAAACGTTCCCATAATGCACCCGATATAGTTATATACTTTCTCAGCAGTGTCAAAGTTTATGCAAATCGCTGTATATATATATATATATATATATATATATATATATATATATATACTGCGATTTGCAAAAACTTTGACTCATTTGTACATATATAAATATTCTTCAATATATAAATATATATCAAAATAATATAAGAAATTATGCGATATGATAACTGATATTTTTTTCGAGTTGCCCATGACTTGGGCTATCTGAAAAAGATATCAGGGATCATATCCCATAATTTCTTATATTGTTTTGATATATATTTATATATGTACAAATGAGTCAAAGTTTTTGCAAATCGCTGTATATATATATATATATATATACAGCCGATCTCGAAAAGGTTGTCCATCTGAAAAGACATATATGCTAAAAGAAATATCACGTGACTCATTATATATCTTCACTTTCCGCGCGTGTAGAAAGTCAGGTGCGTTTGAAAGTAATATGGCAGTGAATTCAAACAAGCAGTATCTTCCCTCGCTACAAGAACCTGACTTTCTACACGCGCGGAAAGTGAAGATATAGTGAGTCACGTGATATTTCTTTTAGTATATATGTCTTTTCAGGTGGACAACCTTTTCGAGATCGGCTGTATATATATATATATATATATATATATATATATATATATATATATACAGCGAATTGCATAAACTTTGACACTGCTGAAAAAGTATATAACTATATCAAGTGCATTATGGGAACGTTTACTCGCGAGCTTAGGCGCGAAGTTAAAACCTTGAGTGTGTCTTTGTAAGGCTGCAAGAACATTCAAGTAAATGTAAACTGTTGTTTACTCTTTATTTTTTAGATTTGGGTTTATATTTTAAATGCAAAAATAAATACTATATATAACAGTTTTCATGAAAGGATAATACAAACGAGTTGAAAATTGTTCTTTTTAAACGACTTTAGAAAGATTTAGCTTCGATAGAAATGCTAGACAGTCGACAATAAAAGTGAAATATTTCCCTTAAAAACTAAACTATTCTTCTAGTTAAGTTCAACTAGGCTCTAGGTAATGTTAGTAATATTTATTTGCTGTATTTATAGTGTGTTTGAGTCGATGATTATTTAGCTAGCATGCAAATCATAGTTCTAGCTATTTAGTATTTGCTAATGTTTTACGGATATAATTTTAATTTTCACTCTAAAGTTATGCTTCGCTAAAGTGAACTATTTGTACAAACTATGTAGCACAAATTACTTGTTCTATTAAAACAGTGAAAACAACAGCACCGTACTCGAAGTTTGTAAACTCTTAGAGCTTATTAATTCAGCAATTCCTTTATACCAAATATTATTGCTCATGTGGTTCTTAAATACAGCGAAATAAATGTAAACAAATCACAAATATCGCGTGTTTATATGCGTTGATGCGAAAACACGGCTGTGCTAGCCGGATCGGCAATTTATTATTCTAACACTCAATTTCATTGAAGAGCCCTAAGAAAAAACATTGATATTAAATACCAAGTCATAAGAATAAGAAGATACAAACAGTCAATAGCTGGAAAGACGAAAATTACTCAGACAAAGAACTACAGTTTACACACAAATTGGTTTTGATATAGGACTGATTTGCATGCTAGCCGAAATAGCTCGAATTGCAAATAATCATCAACTCCAACTCACTATAAAATTAAATCCAGCAAATAAATATATTATCTGCATTACCTAGAGTCTAGTTGAGTTTAACTAGTATAATAATTTATAGTTTTGTAATCATCATAACGAAAAGGTAAGGTAATTATCAGTTTTATTGCCGACTAAGTAGCATTTCTATTGGAGCTAAATCACTCTTAACTCGTCAATAAAGAACAACTTTAAACTTGTTTTTATTATCATTTCATGATTTTGTCAAAACGAAGTAACAGCTTAATAATATTTATTGGAAACTATAATGTATATACATATTTTGTGAGTATTGTAAATGTCAACCAAAGCTAAAAATGTCTTAAAAGCGGTAAAGAAGACATCTACTTTCACTTTCAATATTCAGCAGCCGTACAAAGACACATGCAAGGTTTGAACTTCGCGCCTGATCACGCGCGTAGATCGCTCCCACAATGCACTTGATATAGTTATATACTTTTTCAGCAGTGTCAAAGTTTATGCAATTCGCTGTATATATATATATATATATATATATATATATATATATATATATATATATATATATATATATATATATATATATATATATATATACAGTCATTTGTAAAAATTTTCACCGTACAAGTATATAAGTATATAAGTATATAGGTATATAGATATGTAGGTAATTCTGCCTTAAAACGCTCCAATATTTTTCCGAATTCATTCAATGACATGAAGTAAGCATCATTGAAGTATTATGCATGGTTCTGATAGTACCAAGAGCGCATAAAAGTACTTAAACACATAAATAAACATTACCTACAATGCACCCGATATACTTTGATGCGGTCAGAATTTTTGCAAATGACTGTATATATATATATATATATATATATATATATATATATATATATATATATATATACAGCCGATCTCGGAAAGGTTGTCCACCTGAAAAGACAAATATACTAAAAGAAATATCACGTGACTCATTATATATTTACTTTCCGCGCGTGTAGAAAGTCAGGTACTTCTAGCGGGGGAAGATACTGCTTGTTTGAATTCACCGCCATATTACTTTCAAACGCATCTTACTTTCTACACGCGCGGACAGAGAATATATAATGAGTCACGTGATATTTCTTTTGGTATATATGTCTTTTCAGGTGGACAACCTTTTCGAGATCGGCTGTATATATATATATATATATATACTTATATACTTATATACTTATATACTTGTACGGTCAGAATTTTTGCAAATGACTATATATATATATATATATATATATATATACATATATATATATATATATATATAGTCATTTGCAAAAATTCTGACCGTACAAGTATATTATTAAGTATATAAGTATATAGGTATATAGATATGTAGGTAATTCTGCCTTAAAACTCTCCAATATTTTTCAAAATTCATTCAATGACATGAAGTAAGCATCATTGAAGTATTATGGATGGTTCTGATAGTACCAAGAGCGCATAAAAGCACTCAAAGGCATAAATAACATTACCCACAATGCACCCGATATACTTTGATGCGGTCAGAATTTTTGCAAACGACCGTATATATATATATACGGTCGTTTGCAAAAATATATAAATATATATATATAAATATTTACAACATAGAATATAAATTCATATAGAATATATATATATAAAAAAATAATAATAATAATTAAAAAGTTAATATTAATTACAAAGGGTAAACCCCAAGGAAATCGCTTGTGTTAGCACTCAGCTGTTAATATAATTGTTAGCAAATATAAGCCAATTTAAAAAATTGTGTTTTCAGCTTAGATTTAAATGTAGATATTGATGTAGTAGTTTTAATTTCATGTGGTATACATTGTGGTATACAGGTCATATATTTATAAAAAAATATTATTGATATAAAAACAATGGAAACTGAAAAGGTAATAGTTATATAATTATTATACAATAGATTAAAATAGAGAATGAAACATAAGTTTCATCATAAAATATTAATTACAAAGGGTAAACCCCAAGGAAATCCCTTGTGTTAGCACTCAGCTGTCGTCACTATTGTCATGTGGCATTATATACTAGGTAATTCATTAAGGTTAAGTCAGCAGGAAGCTGATGACATATTAATGTGAACTTGACATTGAAAACAGAACAAGATAAACCAATGATATATACAGCATTAACTTGTAATAATTTTATTATTTGTTTGCTTTTGTTATATTTTAATTTTCTACATAATATCCAAGCTATAGTAAAGTTCTGAAAATAGCACTAATTATAAAATATAATGTTTGAAATCTAAAGATTTAAGATAATTCTAAACTTTAAAGTTGTGAGCATTCACAACACATTTATTCAAAGAAGCAATAATATTGTTAGTTGATATCTTTAGTTACCAGTTTATCAAAAGTATTATCAACTTATTATTATCAACTGTCTTATTATTATTATTTAGTATAATATATTTATTTAGTATTATTATAGTGATATATTAAGTATATATATATGATCAAGAACTGTTAATTAAATTAAAGTCTAAACATATACAATCTAAAGTTTCTAGCTTCATTCTCCACAATTAAAAAGAGACAAAACATTTTAAAATTATATTATCCTATTTGATTTATTTTTTCCAAAAAGGTTATTGATCAGCCTTCACATAGTAATTGTCTTCTCACTGATAGACTGGTGTATCAATAAATTAACCAATCATATCTTTGTTTCTAGATGATGCAGACAGCACAAACCAGTACAGCATCAATGAAGAGTGTTCTGGTTACGACACGGAAGATGAGCTGTTTGATCTAGCAAGAGCTATCATAGACAGATCTAGACAAGATGGTGGCGAGGTATATATAATTATAATAATTTATTTCTTCAGCGCATTCCATAATATCTCAATGCTCTTACAAATATTTTAAGACTCATGCATTGTTCATAAACATTAAGTTCAAATAAATAAGTTTTTAGCTTCTTTTTAAAAGGGTTTGCAGTGATGTGGTTGTGCTTAATTGTTTTTGGTGCGTTTTTTTCATTTGTATCTGCAGTTTCCAACTCTCCCCCCTCCTTATGGTTATTATTGAATATTATGGTTCTATAAATGGAAGCTAGTGATTAAACTAGTGTAGGCTGCGTCAGTGTTTGTTATAAATGATAGGTAATATATAATGAACAGGTTTCCATTTAAATCTGTACTTTCCCATTTAAATCTGTACTTATGCAAATTGTGTTGATGTGTGCTAAACACACAGATCAACCAATCAGAGTATATTATTTCTGAAGTGAACTTCTCTGATTGGCTGATCTGTGTGTTTATCACAGACCAAAAAGTTTGCATGAGTACAGATTTAAATGGGAAAGTACAGATTTAAATGGGAACCTGTTAATGGAAAACATGAAAAAAATGTTGATGATGATGATGATAATGGCAGTGGGGTAAATATAATGGACTGATATTAAATGATGATATTATACAGCTAATAAGGAACATTTGCTTGGACTATTGAGACAGTTGCTATTTTGATTATTAGTGATATAAATATCATGCTAATAATTATTAATCATTTCATCATGTAGGATGATTCCAAGATGGCCATCTTAAGAATGCTGCATTGTTTTGTTTTGCCTAAAGTATCGTTCCACAAAAACGACATAGCAAAAGTTGAGCAGGCAAAGATTGACCAAATAAAAAACATCCAAGCCTTGGATATGAAAATAAAGACAAAGTGTTATGTATGTACTAGCTTATCTTGTTACTATGGGTGGCATGAGTGGCCTAGTGGTGAGAGCGTTGGCCTTTTACCACTGTAACTTGGGTTCGATTCCCGGCTCGTGCGACAAGTGAATAGAGTTTGTTTGATGTGTTGTTTTCTCTCAATACCACAAGGGTTTTTCTCCGGGTTATCCGGTTTTCCTCCCTCTGTAAAAATCAACATGTGAGCAGAGTTGTGTGTTGTAATTATGGAATGTAGTGGTAGTGAGTGTGAGTGAACCTCACGGAAGAGCCCCAACGGGGAGTGATGGTTGTAAAATATTTATTAAATATTTATTTATAGAAACTTTGATTGAAATGATGAATGGAAGGGATATACATTTGAATGAAAAGTTTTATCATATAGGTGTACAGTGGCATATTTTGTTATGGTTTTGCAAACCAACCATTGTTATTAGAACAAAGAAAACTAAAAAATCTTTTGTGAAAATGGTTGGCAAATAGGCACCACAATACCAACACTTGTAAACACTACGACCACCTATAGGTGGACGTAAAGTGACATATTTTGTTA
The DNA here is from genome assembly GCA_949775045.1 of Metridium senile. Taxonomy (NCBI): domain Eukaryota; kingdom Metazoa; phylum Cnidaria; class Anthozoa; order Actiniaria; family Metridiidae; genus Metridium; species Metridium senile. Next base: position 963,494 of record OX459107.1, read on the forward strand.
TGGTTTTGCAAACCAACCATTATTAGAACAAAGAAAACTAAAAAATCTATTGTGAAAATGGTTGGCAAATAGGCACCACAATACCAACACTTGTAAACTCTAAATTAACCTAGATAAAATGAGCATTATTATGCATTTTATTAGGTAACTACATTGAATCTGATTGGCCGAGAGCACACAGCTAAATCTAAGTATCATGTGAACTTGACAGTTATAAAATTAATACAGTATCTGCAGCAGATATTGCATTTATCACTGTCAAGTTCCCAGGCTCTCTTGGTCACGGGTTGCTGTTTTCAGTGAAGATGGCAGCTGTTCGTTTAGCCTCAGTCAGCAAAGAAGAGCAAAAAATGTTATTGTTAGTATGTAAGCACATAGGGGATATTATAAATTGGTTTATGTAGAATGCAATGTTTACATAATATTATTCATTTGGTAATTTCAGGAAGTCATGGAAAGCCAAGAGGTGTTGAGTACCAAACGTGAACAGTTTCTACCAAACATAGAACAATTGATTAATAACAAGAACTGTGATAAACCATTCCTTGATACATTGTTGAATGACCTCAAACATGAAGAAGATAGAATAAGAGCGCAGGTATCTATGCAATTTGTGAATGGAAACTAGCGAGTAAACTAGTATAGGCTGTTGACTTAACTTTACTGACATTTCAAGCTAAATTTTAGCCCTTTGTTGGAGTGCAATCTATGTATTTTTTTCTTGCTCTCTTGTTTTTTCTTTCTTGTTTGTTTGTTTTTCTCTATTTTATTGTCTTTACAGAGCCTACACAAATGTTGCTGATGGTGAGGATGATGTTGCCGATAGTGATTGTTGTGATGATGATGATGATGATGCTGAATGTGATAGATGATGACAATGAACTATCTTTCCATTTGCTTTTTGTATTTAATGCAATAGTCTATCCTTCTAATTTATAGTCAGCACTTTGTCTTTTGTGTTCAAATTAAATCCCTGTTCTTTTCTGTTCAAATGTATGTTATTTGTTGTTCAAATGCCTGTTCTTTTATGTTCAAATGCCTGTTCTTTGTTGTTCAAATGCCTGTTCTTTTGTATTCAAATGTATGTTATTTGTTGTTCAAATGCCTGTTCTTTGTTGTTCAAATGCCAGATTGACAAGGCTCAAGATGAGGTTGAATACGCAAGAAATCGGCCTCCAAGATCATCAGTTGGCTTAATGTTTGAAGCAAGAGAAAAAAGAGACTCTCTAATGAACAAGCTTGAGCTTACAGTGACCGCTAGGGAAGAAATCATGGAGTTATGTGATGGATTAGATGACACAAAGAACAAAAAACCTGTAACAATATTACAAGAATATGTTGAACTGAAAGCAAATGTAGAAAGACTAAAAGATGAAAGAAAAATGCTAACACAACAAAAGGTAAAGATAGGAAGTCGATGGATGATTGATGGATTGGATGATTGATTGACTGGATTGGATGTTGATGGATTGATTGGATTAATTATTGAATGGATGGTTGATTGGATGATGGATTAATAGATTGATTGATTGATTGATTGGATGATTGATGGATTATATGATTGATAGATGGATTGATTGGATTAATTATTGAATGAATGGTTGATTGAATTATTGATTGATTAAATGAACGAATGAATGGTTGATTGGATGATTGATGGATTATATGATTGATTGATTGGATGATTGATTGATTAAATGAACGAATGAATGGTTGATTGGATGATTGATGGATTATATGATTGATTAATTGGATGATTGATTGATTAAATGAATAAATGAATGTTGATTGGATGATTGATGGATTATATGATTGATTGATTGAATGATTGATTGATGGATTATATGATTGATTGATTGGATGATTGATTGATGGATTATATGATTGATTGATTGGATGATTGATTGATGGATTCTATGATTGATTGATTGGATGATTGATTGATGGATTCTATGATTGATTGATTGGATGATTGATTGATGGATTACATGATTGATAGATGGATTGATTGGATTAATCATTGAATGAATGGTTGATGGATTAATAGGTTGATTGATTGGATAATTGATTGATTGGATAATTGATGGATTGGATGATTGACTGAACAAATTATTGATTGATTGAATGCTTAACTGATTAAGTGAGTGAGAGGATGATTGATAAAGTGAGTAATATTATTGATAATTTGATAGACTGACTGATTGATTGACTGATTGATATGAATTGAATGAGTGAGGAAAGAGCAAGTGATAATTTAGTAAGAATTAGTACTTGAGTAGTTATAGCACTATCTAAGAAGCAGTCCCCATTCTACATTTAAAATCAATTGTTTACCATTAAATTCTAAGGATTGCGCTCTGAGTGTCCGTGAAATGTTGGATGAGATTTTCAATGATCTAAATACAAAAGGCTTCTCAGAAGCTGATGATGTTGATTCAAGAGGCAAACGATCCACGGATGGTAAGTATTGACATTCAACTTTTATTTGCTAAAGTGACACCACCAAAAATACAAAATATCAACACCATAGCAACCAACAATCAACACCAAATAACAATAGTTACTGCCAAAGGGAACAAAATTGACAACTATGACAACAGTTGCAACAAAAATAACAACAATAACAACTATAACAACAGCAACAACAACAGCAACAGCAACAACAACAGTAATACAAAACTAACAACAGTTATGTATAAATGACAATTCATTTTTTCATTCAAACAATTATCAACAACAAGAACAGCAACAATCTACTACAAACAGCAATAAACTAATACAAACAGCAACAATTAAACTACTACAAACAGCAAAAAACTACTACAAACAGCAACAAACTACTGCAAACAGCAAAAAACTACTACAAACTACTACAAACAGCTACAAACAGCTACAAACTACTACAAACAGCAACAAACTACTACAAACAGCAACAAACTACTACGAACAGCAACAATCTACTACAAACAGCAACAAACTACTACAAACAGCTACAAACTACTACAAACAGCTACAAACTACTACAAACAGCTACAAACTAGACTACAAACAGCTACAAACAGCTACAAACTACTACAAACAGCAACAAACTTGAATTGAACACACAACCATTTTGTTTTTTAGTTCTACAAAATGTCTGGTATCCAGAATGGCAAAAACTCAGTGAACGAGTAGCAACCATAGTCTTGAACCCAGAACACCCTGTTGGAAACTCATTTGAAAAGTTCTGTACAGAAATCCACAACATGTGCCAAGAGCTCCTCAGACTAGGACAACTTGACGACACACAAATGGACGTAAGAGAACCAATGGATCCATTAAGCATGGGATGTAACGAAGTTCCTCCAGAAGATAGACTTGGCGGCAGTTCTAACTCATATGGACTTAATGACTTTGTTGTCGAATCATACAGAGATAGATTATCAGAGCTAAAAAACACAATTTTTCGACACTTGGAACAAATCACTGAGCTGCTGTCCGACGTGTTCAATAAACATGATACAGTTTTCCGTAACAAACTGAGGCTTGCTTATGAGCACTGTTTCTACGAACGAGAACATGAATTTATTGAATGTGTATATGAGCGTGCCCACCATCAGCATGTTGCAAGTTTGGAAACAGACATCAAGCGGCTTAAGAAGCTTCCTATAAAATTGTTGAAGCTCCCAATGAAGGATGAATGGTGGCATGACATATTTGAGCAGAGGATACAGATATGTGAACTAAGTGCACAAGTATTCAAGCCACTTTCTGCAAGTATGTCATCGCTAGAGATGAATGGGAAAATGAATGGAACAATGAATGGAGCAATGAATGGAACAATAAATGGTGAATCAATTAGTAAAATGGATGATGAAATGACTGACGGCTATTCTTCAGAGGATGAGCTGTCCTCCATTGAGGATGATTTGGAAGGACTTGAAGTTGACTTTCCCTTTGCACTAAGTGCAACCAAAAAACATTGTCTTGACACCATGAGTGTTAGGAGCTTCTTTATCAACACAGTCCGTGACCGCTCAAGGACTTTCAACAATAAGTGTGATTTATCCAGCGATGAATCTGATGGTGAAGATGGTTTTCCACAAAGATCAAAATCATGTGGACCACAATTAAGCTCCAGTGCACCAGCACAAAGAAAAGTTCCCCTTAGTCAATTGATTGACCGATGGCATGAGAAGCAAGAACCGGAAAGTAACAGCTTCCAAAGAAAGTCTTCAAAAAGCTACCATGAACTAAGCATGCAAAAATCACCTGAACCAAGCTGTGTTCTGCAGCAAGGAGACACATTTGAGGATCATTTTGGCCCAGCTCTACAGCACATGACAGATTTGTTCAAAGCTGTAAGTCCTGTTGCAAAACTAAAGTGCCTTACTGCTTCACTAAGGAAAATTGCATCCAAGGTATCCGAGTTAAGAATGCGTGATGGCAAAGATGGATTTTCGTCAGCTGTAACAGCAGAAGATCTTCTTCCACTGTTGATACTGATGATGTTACAAATGGACCCATGTGATGCTGCGTCAATGTGGCCACAACTTGCTATGTTAGAAGATCTAATGGCGCCATGTCTTGGTTCTGGATGCCACGGATGGGCTCTAGTGGAATTTCAAATGGCTCAGAGAATCCTAGCAGACCTCTGCTCACAGTTCTAAAACTGCAATATAAATGTAACTTATGACTCACTGTTAGTACTTATTAGAGCTGTTTTCATTTACCTGTGAATCACACTAAACTTTTTAATGCACCTTAACTCCATTGTGTTCTTTTGTTTTAAACTTAAATACACTTTGTTTCACAGGTTAATGAGAACAACTCTAAACTTAATGCCATTGTGTTCTTTTGTTGTTATTTGATTATCATGCTTGAGGGACTGGTCATTATTTACAGGGGGGGGCACAAAAATGTTTGGGCCCCCCTTATTTCCAACAGCCCCCCCCTCCCTGTAAATAATGACCGGTTTGTTTCACTGGTTAATGTGAACAGCTCTATTGCATTAATTATATACATGCTTATACTATTGACAGGGCTTTATTATTATAATACCAGCAAACAACAAGACAGTCTGATGACTTATCTGACTTTAATTAAAAACATATTTAACACTATCATTTGAATAAGAAGGGTTTAAAATCCTGCATTAAATTCTAGCAGAATATTTATGTGAAATACAGATGAAGTGAATATTGGCCAATAATAACTGAGACAGAGTCAAGATAATTATTCACTGATATTCATTGAGCCTGAGGTGGATAATTGTCTTAGTTTAAATACAAAAGTTATTATTTCTAAAAGTGCGCCATAGGTGATTATCAAGAAATGGTGTGAGTTTCTCCACCAATCCCAGCACAGGATTTTCTATATTCACTTGTGTATTTATAGTAAAGATTAACAAATATTATAAATCTGTAATGAATTGACAATGTACGAAAACAAACAATCGCTATCTTTTTTTCTAAGCATAGTGACTTACCACCAATTTCATTACTACGCGCCGTCAGACAAAAATTTGTGAAGCGAAGATGGCAATACTGACTTCCGTCAATCAAACAATTTGTCCAGACAACTAATTACGTGAACTGTAAAAAACGGTTGATGTAAACATAAAACAGGTAGAAATGTTATTTTAAAGAGAAAGTTGAGCCAAAAATACAATTGTCTTATGAAAGACAAAGAAACTTATTTAGTTTGAACAGTCTGATACCTAAAATATATCTTCAGGTCCGGGAAAAAAATTATTTTTCATTGAACTGGACGACTTGTTTGTAAAATGTCTAGACAAATTGTATTTGATTGACGGAAGAGAATCGCCAACTCCCTCTCTCCAAACTCTGTTGGGTGCGTAGTAATGAAATCGGTGGTAATTGTTCAAGCAGCAAATAAAAAAATTATGTTGTAGTCATAAGTAGAATTGTGTTTTGTGTACTTGAATTTATTAAATAAAGCCTAGCTTTTGTACATCAACAAAGCTATTACAATAACAAAACAAATAAGTAGAGTACAATGAAATGTGAAGAGGATAACGGAATACACAAGAAACAAAGCTTGTAAAATAATTATGACCACATAAAAGGCACAAATCATTTCACACTATTCATGCATACCTGATATTCTTAGTTTTATAGTTATATGTGTGACGGAGCACGGTGGGTCAGTCAATGAACCCCTCCCAAAACCCCCAAGTGCAGCATTCCCCAGGAATACGAGCTCACTGAATACAACAACGTATAACAACATACAACAAATATTTATTATAAATTAAACGCCTAATGACTATACTAAGTTAAAGGGAACCAAAGGATTATGTACTTGATACTTATTTATCTATTATTAATATGTGTGGAACTAAGATATATTCTTGATATTTATCTATTATTAATATATGTGAAAACTAAGGATATATTCTTGATACTTAAAGTTTTGGTTGTTCTTTCGTTCTTTTGTGCACGTGGTTCTTTTACTAGTAGAGGTTCTCGTCTTCTGGTTTTGTTGTTCTTTAAGTGATTCTCTCCTTCTTGTAGGTATTCTTTAACGTATTTCTTGTGATTCTTTCGTTTAGCGTTTTCTTGTTCTTGCAGGTATTCTTTAACGTATTTCTTGTGATTCTTTCGTTTAGCGTTTTCTTGTTCTTGCAGGTATTCTTTAACGTATTTCTTGTATTCTTTTAAGTGTTCTCTTGTTCTTAATTCTTCTAACTTTTAACTCTGAATGAGTTAACTGGATTTCGCAGTTTACTACAGGACTCTGTGTGAGTCTGATCACAGGAACTGCTCTAGATCTCGTATACTTTTGCTACACGAGTGACTGAACAACTAGCCGCGTTAGGGCGTATTTATACTAACCAAAATTATCATAACGGTGATGTAACCTCATTGTATATAGATAATAGATCGACTAGAATTTAACTTATGTTGATTAATGAACTGAAAGACCTATTGTTACTAAATATTTTGACTTATTCTAAATAATGGGATGAACGACCTATTGTTAACTAAAAAAATACTACGAGAAACTTATGTTAATTATTGGACTCTTGACAATATGTAAAGGAATAATGTATATAGCTTTGACAGTGCAAAGGTTTTTTTTGCATCTATAAATAATTTGTAGTAATATAAATAATATCAATAATTAAATGTGTATCAAATCTCTGAGAAGCAAACAATAAATGTGCTGTATAATTGTTACTTGTTTTCATTTGAATTGTTGTTTCAAATACTGGCTCCACCTCTGTGTACTGGACACTGCAGTCTACGTAATAGGCCGTTTGCAACAACAGGTCACATGACCCTTCCCCTTTAAAATCGAGCAGCTGTGTCAAAATGAACATCAGAAATGAAAAGAGCACCTCAACATTAGTAAGAAGGTGAAATATCAGCTCATAACATATAACACATGAAGGGAAATGGCATTAAGTTAAAAATTCAATAATTTATTATGATTTGTATGGAAAACCTGCTCTGCAAGCTTTGCCATCCAGTGGACATTTTCCATACAAATCCTTATAATATATTGAATTTTAAATTTATTGCTATTTCTCCTATGCTCAACATTATGAGCTAAAACTTTGGCTTCTTACTAATATGGAGGTGCTCTTTTCATTTCTGTTCATTTTGATACGGCTGGTTTTTGCCTCTCATGGGAATATTCATGGCCAGTGTGTGATTAAAAAACCATTAATATTACAGTGCAACTACTTCAACTACTGTCTCAACAAATAAAATGAAAATAGAATGAATGGGCAATTATTTGCAAAATATTCAACTCTTACTCCGGCGAATGGCTAAAGCTCGAAACATCAGTTAAGTTAAGTCAACATTTTTTATGGTGTTACCAAATTTCATTATATTACCTATTGTTTATTAGTTTACTCGCTAGTTTCCATTTATATTTGCAAAAATAGATGAATAAACAAATGAATGGAAAAACAAATGGATTAATGAATTGAAATTGGTGGCTTTTTTGTTACTTTTGTTCCTGCGTAAGGAATTCCATTGTAATATTAATTTGAAAGGATTGTTATATGCTAATGACAGTTGTTTGCTCAAACATTAGAACCCATTCGAAAACAATATCGTAATATATAATAATATGGATTTATATAATAATGATAAATAAATCTTCAAATTTACCAAGACTCATATATATAAAAAGTATGATTAAATGAAACAGTTATCTATAGCTTAGAAAACAAGAAAATTTACTCAAAATTAATACAAGCATTGATGCATATAGCTGATCGTTCATGCACAACATTTCAAACAAGACCTGCAGACAATGGTTCAACAGAATTATGAATAATAATGATGTATCATGAGCGTGATGTAGTACCATAACCACTTGAGATCAAACTCCTTGGCTTGAATTCACTTTTAAACTATATGTAAAAACCTTAACAGCATATTCCCTGTGTTTATTCGAGTTCAAAGAATGGGTTATGGTTGATTAATATTGTTGTCAAAAATGTCAACAACATCATGTTGAAAGATGAAAGTCTTTTTAGAAGATGACACAAGTCAGAGACATAGTTTGTCTGATGTTTCTTTAAGAGATGGTTTTCTGCCACAAGTTGGTGGTGATAATGGAGGGGGACAGTTGTCCTTGCCTCCTATGGAACCAGCAATTTGGTGTAAAGTACTTATTCTAGATTCTCTTGTGATTAATTGTGGTGATAAGACTATGACATGGACAACAACTGAAGGTATTATATAATAATATGTTATTTAATGATGTTAAGAAATGACATCAGTTAGAGTTTGTGAGTTGATTTTAACAATGATATAGTCTACTATACTTGTTAGTGAGAGCTGCTTGAGGATAATGTTAATTCCAACCCATATGATCTTCATTCAATTTCATGAAATCATCTTATAAGTTTGTGTGTTTTAGTTTTAACACATTCTTGGAGCCTGGCTCTGTTGCTGTGGTCTCCCACACATGTGGAAAGCGTTATAAATAAATAAATAAATAAATAGATTAATTATATTGAAATGAAATGCCTTCAGTGTATGAGTATATAGATACATGAGAAAAATAACAACAATTGCCCTTGGCGGGACTCAATTATAATTATAAATTCCCATGCTTCTTTCAGAAGAAGGTGATGTAAATCATCATGTATATGACTTCAAGGAAGAGTGTTCAGCTTATGATGATGAAGAGGAATTATTTGAATTGGTCAAAGATATTATTAACAAGGTAATTAATTGTATTAGGGAATTTTAAAATTCCTAAACAATACTTAAGAATACTATATATATACCTATATACACTGAATCAAAATATATGGCGGCCAATTTGAATAACAATTCTTCTTGACTGCCCAGACTCGCATACATGTGAAAACTATTGTTTTCCAACATGAACACAAGGCTACCCTGGGTTCCAGAGGCTCTAGAGGGGATTGGGGAGAGAAGGCGGGGAGGCGAACGGCAGAGCCTCTGGAACTCAGGGTAACAACAAGGCTAGATAATAAGAACAATAAGAGTACACTAAGTCAAGAACAATAAGAGTACGCCATATTTTGATTCGGACTATATGCCAATAAATATATTTATGATTTTGGTAATAAAAATTGATATAATTAGAAGACCAAACATCATTCAGTATATAATCATCGCCTGATCGAATACAGTCAAAATGTCATGTTCCAAACATTCAACATTGATGAAACAAACAACAATTTTCTACTAAAAATTTTTCTTTTCAAATATGTTATTAGAAAACCAACGTTTTAGAAAACTAAAAGGTGGTATGGTATGCATGATTGAATTGAACCTTTCTATATTTTTATTATATTTTTATCAGTCTTTTGAGGATTCCAATATATCCATCCTAAGAATGCTACACTGTTATTTACTGCCAAGGATTTCATTTGACACCAAAGATATCAAGAAAGTAGAACTGGTCAGGAGACAACAAGCCCAGAATATTCAGAGACTGATTGATAAACTAGAAGTCAAATGTTTTGTATGTATTACCCTCCTATTCACTTCCATTCATATTTCATTATTTCATCCATCCAACCATTAAGTTGTGCATTCATGATTTTGTTCATTTATTCATTCACATATCCATCCATTCATTTATAGATTTGTTCATCTATCCAAACATCAATTGTCCATCCATTCATTTCTCACTCCATCCATCCATCCATCCATCCATCTATCCATCCTTCCATCCACCCATTTACTTATCTACAATCCATACAGTCTAGTTTGGTCCTAAAAGATATTTTCAATGCATTCAATCATCCATTGTTTGATCCATTTGTTCACCCATCCATCCATTCATTTACTCTAGTCTTACTCTAATGTCAATATGTTATCACAGATCTAGACTGCTCCCAATGCATTCATTCATCCATTCTTTCACAAAAACATCTATTCATAGTCTCTATAATGTCAATAGGATGTCACAGAATGCCAAATAATTACATTTAATACATCAATCGTCCATTGTTTGATTCATTCTTTCACCCATTCATTTACTCTACTCTCTATAATGTCAATAGGATGTAACAGACGGCCAAGAAAAGCTAGATTCCATACAAGAACACTTTCTGCCTGACATCAACAAAATGATGGACAATGGACATTGTTCTAAACAGTTCTTAGAGCTGTTACTTTGTGACTTGGTGGAGCATGAACGACAAGTTAGAGAAAAGGTACAATACATATAATTTGTTGTATAGGAAATTGCATGATCTTGAGTACAATTTGTAATAGACTTTTTCTCGGTTCTCATTCACAACCTCACCCTTGATAGCATGTAATATATTCTTTATATCTGACTACAGCTTGTGGTAATTTAAGAAATGTACACAACAAAAAATTGTCCCCTTCACAGTTCCCTACACCATCTTGAAAGGTAGCCAGGCCTTGCATCAAAGCAAGACGAACGTCGAGCTTGTAATGATAGAGACCTTTTAATTAACACCTTGCTGGACAATTATTCACGTGTCTCTATCATTGCAAGCTCAACGATCGCCTCGAGCTCGCTTCAATGCAAATTAAAGGCCCTGCTATCTTTCAAGATGGCGCAGGGAACTGTGAGAGGGAATATTAAAACACTTCAAAATTCCAAGAGCATCCATCTGGATAATAAATTGTAAGGTCATCGGTTTGTTTCTCATCAAATTTTCTGAGTTGCAGCATAGTTTATAGAGGGGACTGGTTAGGAAACCTTTTGTTGTACTTCTTTGTTTGCATTTCGAAGTTGAACTGGTCTTGACTGTGCACAACTTTTTCTTTATGGCCAATCAAAATTGCAAAATGAGTCAAAATGAGTTTTTCTATGAGATTATTGTAAGGAATATTAATTGTAATATTTGTTCTAAATCTTTGAGTATTTTGAAGCAACAGCCAAAATAATGATTTTTGGTCTGTTCACTCAGACGTATCCAATATGGCTAAAACAATTGCGAAACAAAAGATTATGCACAGTCACGCTTGAAAAAAAATGTACAAAAACATACAAGGGCTTCCTAACCATTTCCCTCTATTAACTATGGTTGCAGTTTTGTCTGTCTATTGCAGAGTTGTTCAATCATATTATATGCCTTATGTTTCACTATCAGATAGCAATGGCTGAGTCGAGATATGTTCAACTGGTTCCCACACAGCCATCTGCACTCAAGAGATCTTCACTAGAGCTTCTTGAAGCAAGACAAGAACGTGACTTTTTGGACAAGAAGCTTGTTCTTATTTTAACTGCTAGAGAAGTCATCATTGATAACAAAGAGAGATTACCATCAGAAACAGAAACACAACCAAGCATTATACTGGAAAGTTACATGGAGAAAAGATGTTTGTTACAGACTTTGAAAGAAGAGAAAAATAAGCTGACTAAACAACAGGTAAAAGCTGTATGAGTACAAGTAAGCCGATGCTGTTTCTGTTAAAATTGATTGTATTTCTATTGTTGTCCTAATGTTGTTGTACAACAGGTAACTGCTGCATGTAGTAGAAGTAAGCTGATGCTGTTTCTGTTAAAATTGATTGTATTTCTATTGTAAATAGTTGTTCTTGTTGTTGTACAACAGGTAACTGCTGTACATAGTAGAAGTTGTTCCTATTGTTCCTGCTACATTTGGGCATCTCCTCTGTCTAGTAAACACAGTGGACATTCATTCAATAGAACCTAAAGACTCCATGCTAAAGTTCATTTACAATAGAACTAGCCTAACAAAGCTAACAAAAATAGTATGTTTTCAGTACGGAGGTGCTTGCAAATGTTGTATTTTGTCTAGTGCATGCCTGGTTTATCTTGTTGTTGTACTATGCTGTTTCTGAGAACATTTATTGTATTTTTATTGTTGTTCTTGTTGTCTTGCTGCTGTTTCTGTGAACATTTATTGTATTTCTATTGTTGTTCTTGTTGTCTTGCTGCTGTTTCTGTGAACATTTATTGTATTTCTATTGTAGTATTGTGCACTAATGGTGAGAGAAGTATTGGACACTATCCTGGCAGACCTTCACACCCATGGTTTTACCCAAGGAGATTCAGCAGATGACCAAGGATCAAGGCCAACCGATGGTAAAGTGAATTTTTCTAAACAATGATATTTAAAAAAGTATAATAACAATAATTGTTTTGATTGCTATTAACACATAAGCCTGGTTCACAGTAGCAACATAAGCATAAGCAACATACTCAGACTCAGTGAAGTTTTTCTCGAATAGCTGTGAGAAAAGACAAGTATGGCTAATGAGCAAAGTCCAACTGAGTCTGCATTTGTTGCTTATGCTTATGTCACTTGTGTGAACCAGGCAGCTATAGAATGCAATACTATTGTTTTTTGTCTGTCTGTCTGTCTGTCTGTCTGTCTGGTGAAAGGTGAATCAATCTGTCTGTCTGTCTGTCTGTCTGTCTGTCCGTCCGTCTGTATGTCTGTGGAATATAACTTTATTTAATTAACAGATTCTATACAATTTGCAAGAACTTCCCAACATAAAAAATATGGTGTTCATTTTAATGTTGATATTTCATTGCAGTTCTTCAAGGAGTATTCCAGCCAGAATGGCAAACACTGGGTGAACGAGTGGCAACCATAGTCTACAGCTCCAAACATCCAATTGGAAAATCATTTGAGAAGTTCTGCCATGAAATACATGAAATCTGCCAAGATCCTTACAAGCAAAATGGAAAGAATAGCTTCTTGAAATACAGTAAATCAACATTTTATGTCAGTTTAAAACCAACAGAGATTTTGTCTGATGGTGATTATGTGTCTGTAGAGATGGATACAGTTATTGAACCATACAAAGACAAGCTGTTTCAAATCAAAGAAAAGATTTATCTTCACATGAAGAAAATAGCACATCAGCTATCTGAACACTTTAACAATAAAGAAAGTCACTTTAAGGATAAACTAAGGCTTGCATATGAGGCTTGCTTCTATGAGAAAGAACACAAGGGAATCTCATGGCTTTATGACAAAGTTTACAGTCAAAATGTGGAAGATATAAAGGAAGATATCCAGAGGATCAAATATTTCTTTACAGCAAACTTGTTGTCTTCTCCAGTAGGCACAGTTTTCAAGATGTTATTCAAGGAAAGTGCATCACAAGTAGGTGGTTTTCTTTCTTCCTTTGAAACAAGCACACCTAATTGCTCAGGATTTAGCAACTACCATACTTCAATGGTTGACACAGAGGGTTCAACTTTAACTCCAAATGGATGCCTTTCTCTCTCTGAGGCAAGTGGTCTTTCAAGCTCATGCTATGACAGCTATGACGGCACAGTATGTACAACCACAGCTACTAGTGACTTTCTTTCTTCATGTGAAAATGTCCTTGACCCAACATTTCAAACATCAACTGATGTTGATTCCTCAGAGGACATGACAAGTTGCGAAGACATAGGAACAGAAACATTGTGTGGAAAGTATGCACAAGGTCATTGCAATAGGTATAGGTCGATAGCTAAAGCAAGGCAGTATTTTGTCACTGCAGTTAAAGATTGTTGCCATGCAACATCATTGAAACCCAACAATATTGGATCCCTTGGTAGTCTCATTGATGAATGGGATACCAAGGCAAAGCCAATCACAGAATCAATAGTAAGGTCATTCTCTATCAAAAATAAAGGGCCACTACCTCACAGCCACAGACAAACAAAAACTATTGATAATAAAGGATCACTTTCTGTCGATGATGAACAATTGCTCTCAGATGAAAGATCACTGAGTATTGACAATGAAAGATCACTTTCTGTTGATGATGAACAATCACTTTCAAATGCAAAACCATTGATTATTGACAATGAAAGATCAAGTCCTGTCAATGATAAAAGATTGCCCTCAAATGAAATAACATTCTCCATTGACAATTATGACGGATCGCAATCTAATGACAATGGTAAACCCATAACATTTGAGGAAGAATTACTCTTTACTGATAAAGCTGAATCACTAACTAATGATCGTGATAAATTGTCAACTGTTAACAATGAAAAATCCCCAACAATTCAAGATAAAAAATCATTCTGTATCAGCACTAAACCTTCAGTACCTAGCAACAATGAAAACAGCAACCAATGTGAAAGTCTTTCACCATCAAGACAAGAAAGTGATTTCACCTTTGAAGACGTATTTGGACCTGCTCTCAATCATATCAAAGCTGTATTCAATGTTGCGAGTCCATTGGAAAAACTAAAGCATTTGACTCTATCTTTGGATATAATTTTATCTAAAACATCACAGCAGATGAAACACTTATATAGCTACCGTAATAGCAAGTGTGGAGGACTGTCCCTTGACAAATGTATGCCATTGCTAGTATTGTTGATACTTCAACTCAAGCCATCAGAAATAGCAGCCTTATGTACTCAACTAGTGATGATAGAAGATCTCATGGCTCCTTGTCTGTATGAAGGACAACATGGACAAACTATGGATGTTTATCAAAAAGCATTTAGAAGACTAGAAGACTTGTGGTTAGAAATCTCTCATGGACAGATTCAGTTCACAGTTAATGGCATTCCTATGTCAAAAGATATATATCACTAAATGTTATCAAATAGTTTTCTACATATTACTAGGATTTTCACATCAAGTGCATAGTGTAATTATTTCAGTAGTTATAATAGGTTTCAACAATTGTTTGACTGGTGCCTAAGGTCATGTTTGTAACATTAAAATGAGAAAACGATTACATTTTATACTATGCATTTTGTAATCTTATGATCAGTGCAGCCCTGTAAATGCAGAAGTAGAATCATTTTATAGTGTATTAGAAAACTTATCAAAATTAAAGTAGAGAATACCAAATTTAAGCTTGAAATGTTTTATTTTCTTCTCTTTTAATACTTTTATATGTACAGAATGTAATTATAACAGGTTCCCATTTAAATATGTACTTTCCCATTTAAATCTGAACTTATGCAAATTGTGTTGATGTGTGCTAAACACACAGATCAACCAATCAGAGTATATTATTTCTGAAGTGAACTTCTCTGATTGGTTGATCGGTGTGTTTAGCACACATCAACAAAATTTACATAAGTACAGATTTAAATGGGAAAGTACAGATTTAAATGGTAACCTGTTTTATATATACACCTAATCCAAAAAACGTTGTCTGGTCCGCCGCACAGTCCTCGCGCCAAGACTGTGAAAGATATTGGTTATATCTAATCAGTAATTAATTTATTTGCATGTTCACACTCTAGTGTGGTACTTTTTTCAACGAAATAGTGTTGTGCCTACTTTTATTTTCTTGTTTTATCACTCTCATCAAAATATTCACTGTGTTTTTCTTCACAGTCTTGGCGCGAGGACTGTGCGGCGGACCCGACAACGTTTTTTGAATTAGGTGTATATTTGATCCACCCCTCCCTTGCTAATTTTTCCTCTCCACAGGAATCCAATAAAATGACTTGAAAAATACTATTAACTGAAATTCACTAATGGTGTATTTAAGCTGCGTGGATTAAATTGTTAATGATTGGTATGCATCTAGTTAACTATACCAGTCCAGGAAGAGAAGACTGAACGAACACATCACCAAAAAGAACAGAACCCAAACACGAAAGCTTGCGTTGTTCTTGATTGCCTACAATTTATTAGAATACAATTTGTTAAGATGAATAAAAATGTGCTTCCAATTTGAATTGATTTTTTTCATTGTTATTATCATAATTATCATCATCATCATTATTATTGTCATCATCATTATTATTGTCATCATCATTATTATTGTCATCATCATTATGATTGTCATCATCATTATGATTGTCATCATCATTATGATTGTCATCATCATTATTATTGTCATCATCATTATTATTGTCATCATCATTATGATTGTCATCATCATTATGATTGTCATCATCATTATTATTGTCATCATCATTATTATTGTCATCATCATTATTATTGTCATCATCATTATTATTATCATCATCATCATTATTATTGTCATCATCATGTCACTGTCATCATGATGATAATCATAACCATCATCATTATAATAACCTTTAATTGTTATTGTTATAATCACTATCATCATTACCATCATTACCATCATTATCACCACCATCATTATTCATATTGTCATCATCACTGTCATCATCATCATAACCACCATCATGTAATTACCTAATCATCAACATTGTCATTATCATCATCATTATTATTGTGATCATCGCTGGCACTATTATAATCACCATCAGAGAATTTTCCAGAGAATTGCAATCATGATATTATTAGTACAACTTACCTCTCTTATCTGTTCATTACCAGTATTAACATTCTCCGTGGTACCAACGGAGGTTTCATATATATTATCAATTTGGTGAGACTGAAAATAAAATAAGCTGTCTCTTCTGAATACAATTTTGTATAGCAATCATGGCTTGTAGAGATAAATATGCATTATTTAATAATAATAATAATAATGGCTAGTTCTTATATAGTGCATTTCCAAAACGGCTCAAAGCGCCTACTCAATGTGTTCGAGTTGAGGGTATATCAAGCCGCATTAAGCTGCCACCATACAACACATTTCTGAACACGGAGTTCTTTTATGTCCCTCAATAGTTGTTAAGTGTTCTGAGAGATGAGACCTCCATTTTACATCGCTATCCGAGAGGACGTGAAATTCTAACCATTTGTAGATTTTTAAGAAACAAAGGCAGCAACTTCTTCTCAATAATATTATTCAAAGACCCTGAGTAATGGTGCGTCCAGGGGTTTGAACCCAGACCTTCCGCACAGTAGCCTGTGTTACAGCCGGAATTTTTCTCTCGAAAGTCTGTCTGTGAATCAGCGCAACGAACCGTGTTCTGGCCCCCAGCGAACTACATGATTATATATACTAGATGCTGATTGGCTTTCGATGATGCTCTTTCTTACACAAACTCTTATTGGACAATTCAACATAACCGGAAGTATTAAATTGTCCAATGAGAGTTTGTGTAAGAAAGAGCATCATCGAAAGCCAATCAGCATCTAGTATATATAATCGTGTAGTTCGCTGGGGGCCAGAACACGGTTCGTTGCGCTGATTCACAGACGGACTTTCGAGAGAAAAATTCAGGCTGTAACACAGGCTATCCGCACAGTAATCCAAGCTCTATCCACTGAGCTAATCAGTCAGCAGTCTAAATAATAAACTTTGAATATAAAATAGTTTATCACCTTAAACACTTTACCTGGTGTAAAACCTTTTCAGAAAATATTTCTTGCAGTCTTGATATCTCAACAACTTTTCCTTCAATTTGTCTGAAATAATAAACAAGGTTTTATAATTGATTTTTTTGTCAATAAAACCTACAATTGTGATTATATGTGCAGGTCCTTACCTGACTTCGTCAACTAGACTGTTCATTTCTTCAAATAATTTTTTATTTTCTTGTTCAAACTATTGATAATAAAAACAATGAAAACAATAATACCATGATTTTTACAAAAGAATTAGGTTGTCTCTGACTAAAATTGATCTTGGTTTGAATAAAAAAATAACAGTGATGTCCTTACCATTTGTACTTCATCTGGTGAGAGTTGTTCTCCTTCATCCACATGAGGTTCATAGCTATCATCAAATATAGCAGCTGTTTGCTTGTCTAGAAAAGATTAATATTTTAGATGGATGGTAGGAATTAAGAATAAATGAATGAATGGACCATTGGAAGAATGAAACAATGGATGGATGGATTGATGGTTGGATGGATGGAAGAATGTATGAATGAATGGATGGGTGGGTGGAAGAATTAATGAATGAGTAAATGGATGGAAGAAGCAATGAATGAATGGATGGATTAACGAATGAGTAAATGGATGAATGAATGAAACAATGAATGGGAGGATGGATGGATGGTAGAATTAATGAATGAGTGAATGGATGCATGCATGGAATAGTGAATGACTGGAAGAATTAATGAAACAATGAATGAGTGAATGAATGGATGTAAGAATTAATGAATAGTGAATGAATGGAAGAATGAATGAAACAATGAATAAGTGAATGGATGGATTGAAGAATTAATGAATAAATGAAACAACCAAGGAGTGAATGGATGAATGCATGCATGGCTAAATGGATTAATGAAGGAATGAAACAATTACCACATGAATGGATGAATGAATGAATGAATGGATGAATGAATGAATGAATGAATGAATGAATGAATGAATGAATTTATAAATGAGTACATTGGGCAATGAATGAATGAATGAATGAATGAATGTTTGATTATATTGATTAATTGATTGATAGGTAGTGATGATGCAACATGATTGTGTACCATGATTTGTTGATGTAGGTTTCTCTTCTTCCACTTCATTTCCATGTTGCTCTTTTGATCTTTGTCTGTTCTCTGGCTGTAACCGTGATCTAGTTATAACATTTAAAGGCAAAAATAAATATATAAATGAGCATGTCCATGGGTGGATGTATATTAAAGATGAATGGACAATTGGATGGATGAATAAAATGAATGGAACGTGGATTGGTGAGTAAGTGAAAAAATTAATAAAGTGATAAATGAATGGATGGAGGATGGAAGGATGAATGGAAAAATGGATGGAGGGATGGGTGGATGAATGAGATGAATGGACAATTGGATGGATGAATAAAATGAATGGAAAGTGGATAGGTGAGTGAGTGAACAAATTAATAATTAAAAGTGATAAATAAATGAATGGAGGATGGAGGGATGAATGGAAAAATGGATGGAGGGATGAATATATAGATAGATGGAAAATTTGAATGACAGATAGGAGGATATAAATGGAAAGATGATTGTGAGTGAGTAATATGGGTGAGTAAGTTTAATATGAGATAAAAAAATGAATGATTTACAAATGTATCAATTCAACTTACATTCTCTTTCTGTCAACAACTCTTTTGACTCTGATTGCTCTTTGTTCACTGTACAGCTTGCACACAACTAAACACAACCCAATCAGAATTGAAATAAATATTGGAGATGTCTATATTTCAAGTGAGATTTTCATTATTTTATTGACACATTCCATGCTAGCAGAGGCGGCTTTTCCCACCACTGCAGCAAGAGAAAAGATAAACGCTTGTATCTGTAATGCCACATCCACATCTCTGACTGAATAAAACCAGCTATAAACACCACTTAGAGTGAAGGCATTTAACTCGTGAAATAGATATTAGGATGTCTAATACACCTTAGCAGTCTCTAATTCCATTGTTTTCTTTTGTGTCTATTTGACTATTACACCTTGACTATTTAATTTTGTTTCACGGGTTAAATTTCTTCACTCTATACACATGCTTATTAATCGACTCTCTGTGATGTCACTCAATGTCATGGTATCTTTGTTACTTGTTTGTTTTTGGGGAAGGGGGAGTTCCATGACAACAAGCATAATGACGGTCTAAAAGGTATTTTCATGGTGTTACTCAATAGCTGTTTAATATTACTGACAGTTATATATAAATGTTTTCAAACAATACATTCAAGCTATGGCCCGGCCCTGGATTGAGAGCATCCACTTGCAAGAATCCATTGTAATTTGAAATCATTTGAATGGAAGTCCATGGTCACTCATATCACAAACCTTTCAGATATGTTTCTAGCAACTCTATAACTGTGTCTCTATGAAATTTGACTTGCTCTGAAACAGTTTGCTTGGAAACTAAAACACAAATCACAATTATTAACAATTAACACACAACACAAAATATAAAGTGTATGTTGACACATTAGCTTTGCAATACCTTCATTTTTTAGAGCTTTTATGGAGACATTACATGTCCTTATGTAAGTTTCTGCATCTTTGTCTATCTGATCTCTCTCAGCGTCTGTCATTATTGACATCGCTGCACTCAATGGGCTGTAAGTATATTAAATATGTGAAAATAGAAGTTGAATGCATGATCTGTGACATGGATAATTAGATGCTTGAATGAATGGGTGAGAGAATAAATGAATGGAAGAATGAATGAATGGATGAATGAATATATCAATAAAAGAATGAATAAAATAGTGAATGAATTGGATGGATTAATGAACAAATGAAAGAATGGATGAATGGATAAATGAATGGATGAATGAATGGATGAATGACTTGATAAATGAATGAATGAACAAATGAATGGATAAATGGATGGATGGATGAATGAATGAACAAATGAATGGATGGATGAATGGATAAATGAATGGATGAATGAATGGGATAAAATTTTACCTTGTGGCACCAATGTAGTTTTTACGATGATCCAAGAGAAAGTCTCTCAATTTCCGAATATTAACAAGCTACAAAAACATACAAATATATAAACTGAAATAAGTTTCACAACACAAAAATCGATCATCGATGAAAATATTTTGTTTAAGCACAACAAATTTTGAGCTAAATATTGCGGCACTAAAAACCTTATTATTTACCAAAATGCAACTTCTTGAGGTACTTTAATATCATTACTATACATACTTAAGAATAAGATTAAAAATAAAAACATATTCTCACCACATCTTTAGCTCGGTTACCAAATTCGGTTTCCACTTTCGATCGCGACGCAAAGATAGCAGATCCTTTATCGATGTCCTTGACTCCGAGCGCTTTATTCCTTGTGCGAATAGTTTTTACACTTGCTTTAAACAAAATCGTCCTATCCATGGTGAAAAATAAGCAGCCGATAAAGAAAAGAGAACCAAAATCAGAGAAATCGTCTACTTCCACGTACTCGTATTTTGTCCGCCATGTTTTGACTGAGTAGCCTGGCTTTCTATTGCATGATGGGTAGTAAACAAACATGGCGGAACGAAAATGTGATGTGAAGTTACTTAGCGCTAAAGTTTTAGTATTTTTATGCTTAACAACGTCAAAATCCATAGCGCAGGCGAACAATATAGATAACAGATGTTACAATGAATCGTGTGGGAGGAAGTATAACCCAAAAGGACCTTTAATTAACTGTTCTTTCGTGTAAGTTTTGCAAGCAAAGTGAACGACCGTTTCCATTTGCAATCATTTAAAGCAATCTTAAAACTTTGATTTTCAGTCCTCGAGATTTTCTTAAATGTGAGATAGTACCACAAGATCTTGATGGTAATTCTACAAAGAAAGAAGAGCTGGGGTATGGATGTGTTAAGGTAAATATAGTAAAATTATGACAGTAATTTTCATTTTGGTATTTTCACGTTCGATATCAACTCGATTTCATATCAAAATTATTTTTTCTCTTTCAGTTTGGAGGATCTCGATATGAGGAAGTTGAGAGATCAAGAGTGTGGTGTGAGGTCTTACCAGGAATAGAGTGCTATGGTGATAAAAGATTTCTTGGTCATGAAGAACCCTGTATTAAGTAAGTACATACAAATACATATATCTTATTAGACAGTTTGATGTGTAATATTTAAACAATAGAGTAGTTTATCAAGGGCATTATGCTGCGATAGTTGCCCGCGGAAACAGGATGTTCATAAAAAACAAATAGTTGCCCGAAAATGCAGTTCCAGGGCAACTACGAAGTTTTGAGGAACATCCAGTTTCCAAGGGAACTATCACAGCATTATGCCCAAGATTTTAACTGCTCTATTGTTTTTATTATTCAACTACAAAATTTTCCGAAGCAGATGAAAAGCTCAGCGGGCACTATGCGCTGATAGTATCCCTCCGCGGCAAGCACTATCACGTCACATGTTCACCCCTCAACCAATGAGAGTGGAGGAAAATTTGTTGTTGAATTGTAAGGCTAGATATTTTACGAGTGAAACACTGTATTTTGACGAGCCTCCTTGCGAGTCAAAATGCAAGTTAACAAGTAAAATACCCAGCCATATTGTACATCAAACTGTTTAATAAGTTATTTATTATCCAATCAAAAGGTTTTTGTTCTTTTATAATGCAAAATATTGTTTTACTTGAGGGCTAGATAGACGAGTAAAAATATCGCTGGATACTGTTACTCAATCCAGTCCTACTCCCACGATATTTTTACTCGTCTATGACTAGTTGGATAATAAGGACATTTACTGAGTGGGAGGGCTTGAATGTAAAGTATTTAGTTTGATGCTATTCCGTGTAGAGCAGCATGGTCTATACAAATGACCAAAAGCCTAATATTTTTCATATCTGACTAGACCTAAACTCAGTCAATAAGCATTTTGTTATATGACATGGTTAAAATAAGGAACTAAAAGATTTTACTGAATCAAAGATTATAATGCAGGAGATACTGCCAGCCCTTCTGACATCTTTTTTCACAAGTTGACTTGTCACCCTTACCACCCCCTGGATCCCTGCCTGGTATTGTAGAGAGTGTGGAATGAATGATAGAAAAATGTGATCATTGTATTCTTTTATTTGTAGATATTCAGGTCACTATTTTGTCACCACTCTTCTCTACTCCATTCTACTGGGATTCCTTGGTGTTGATAGATTTTGTCTTGGTCATACGGGCACAGCTGTAGGCAAGCTGTTGACGCTGGGAGGGATTGGTATATGGTGGGTGGTGGATATTATATTACTTGTTACTGGCAGTCTAAAACCAGAAGATGGAAGCAATTGGAACCCATATTATTGACAGAGAAAGTTATGAGAAATGCTTGAAACAGAAGAACATCAAAATATCAAAATAATATTGTGAATATGGACACTGGAAAATATCATATTAAATGAAGATGGTGGTGATGACGATGGTGGTGGATTGTGGTGGTTGTGGTGGATTGATAATGATGGTAATGATGATGATGATGATGATGGTGGTGGTATAAAGATGATCATGATCATGGTGGATTAATGATGATGATGATGATGATGACAACAATGATGATGGTGGTGGTATAATGATGATCATGATCATGGTGGATCAATGATGATGATGATGAAAATGACAACGATGATGATGGTGGTAGTATAAAGATGATCATGATCATGGTGGATTAATGATGATGATGATGAAAATGACAACGATGATGATGGTGGTGGTATAAAGATGATCATGATCATGGTGGATTAATGATGATGATGATGAAAATGACAACGATGATGATGGTGGTGGTATAAAGATGATCATGATCATGGTGGATTAATGATGATGAAAATGACAACGATGATGATGGTGGTGGTATAAAGATGATCATGATCATGGTGGATTAATGATGATGATGATGAAAATGACAACGATGATGATGGTGGTGGTATAAAGATGATCATGATCATGGTGGATTAATGATGATGATGATGATGATGACAACAATGATGATGGTGGTGGTATAAAGATGATCATGATCATGGTGGATTAATGATGATGATGATGAAAATGACAACGATGATGATGGTGGTGGTATAAAGATGATCATGATCATGGTGGATTAATGATGATGATGATGAAAATGACAACGATGATGATGGTGGTAGTATAAAGATGATCATGATCATGGTGGATTAATGATGATGATGATGAAAATGACAACGATGATGATGGTGGTGGTATAAAGATGATCATGATCATGGTGGATTAATGATGATGATGATGAAAATGACAACGATGATGATGGTGGTGGTATAAAGATGATCATGATCATGGTGGATTAATGATGATGATGAAAATGACAACGATGATGATGGTGGTGGTATAATGATAATGATGATCATCATTGTTAATTGATGTTGATTGTGATGGTGATGGTATTATGATAATCATGGTTAATTGATGTACTGCTGATGATTATGTTGACTATGTTGTTTATGATTATCATCATGGTGGATTGATGTTGATTGTGATGACGACGATGGTGGTGGTATAACGATAATCAGGGTTTTCATTAGAAGGCGGCAACAGGAGAACTTCACCATGTACTTCCCTAATTTTGCCACCTGCTTTCTAATAATTTAATTTAATAAATTACTAACCCTTCAAGGGAAACAGCTGCCTCCTTATAGGGTGTTACACCTGGTTCAAAAATGAATGAAAACCCTGGATAATCATGGTTAATTGATGGACTGCTAGGGCCGGTTGTACTAAGGGTGGATAAAGTTATCCGCAGATAAAAGTTATCCACTGCATAGTTTTTTTTATAGATTTTATCCGTTGGATAGCGCTATTCACCCTTCAAACAACCGGCCCCTGATGATTATGTTGATCATGATGATGATGATCATCATCATGGAGATGATCATGATGTCTGTCATGGTGACTAGATGATACAATGATACTGCTGCTAATGATGAAAGTAATGGTGATGCATTATATAATTATTGTAATGGTAATAACAATGGCAGTAATAGTGCTGCTGATGATAACAAGGATGATGATAATGATGACCATAGTTGTGATAGTTTAGTGTCAATATTTTAGTCATAGACTATAAATAACCCTGACTGATTTAATTCATATGTATTATAACTTTTATTTCTGCTTAAATTCAGAATGCTTATAAAATAAAATTATTGTACAGAAGAATAAAAATTTAAGACTTTTTTAACATTCAATGTGAGTCTTGCTTTTGCTAATGATTCTGAAATTTCTGAAATATTGCCACAAACATGATTGCAAGTCATGTTGATGCAGTTTTTATTTTCATTTTGGTTTGTATATTATTTTATTTTTGTATATTAAATCAAGGCGCATTGATACTGTGAGCTGAATGCAAAAAATACACTCTCTTTAACCACATTTTACTTGACTGACCCAATACACGTTTATAGCAGTCATTAGTATAGAATAATCCCTTTTACAGTTTCACATCAAATTATTTAAGATTATTCGTCAACCAAAGAACAAAGAGAATAATGATTACAATATAAACTGTAATAAACATGAAACCCAGTAGAATGATTAGCCAAGAATTCCTGCTTCCTAGGTAGCTTGATACATCCACACCACCTAAGGAGACATTGCCAATAAACCCAGATAGGTAGTTCTGTCTTGATAGCCTTTCAATGCTAAAACCCGTAGCTGACGCTTTTTTTATGTTCGCTTGCACCTCTGCTTCTATCTCTCGCCAATTATTGCAGTAACTGAGCAACGCGTGGCAATACTCCATGGTAAAACTGACGCAGTCGTTCAGAAGCGCCTCATAGCGATGGGGTGCAGCTTGCAGGGCTGCGAAATCCATGGCTTTGAGTGGCACTCCTTTGTACCTTCCAATGAAGTACGCTTTCTTGATATTCTTTTGTATAACGCTAAATGGCTTCATGCGACGCGAGATCTTGTACATTCGCTGTTTTGCATCGTCAAATCGCAACTCGTAGATGTAACAAAATTGGTCAGCTGGTATCTTAAAAGGATCATCATCAAACATCTCGTTCGCCCCCATAAATGCAATATCGTTGCCTCCACTTGGAGCTAATAAGATAGCCCCGTGCCATTCGTTATTGACGCAGATAAAGACGTCTAGCTGCAGTTTGTCACCTATGCTGAGGAGTTTTTCTCCGGGTTATCCGGTTTTCCTCCCTCCACAAAAATGAACATGTGAGCTGCGTTGTGTGCAAAATAATTAACGTAGAGGTAGTGAGTGTGTGTCTGAGTCTCCCCAATTAGCCACTGGCTAAATACATTGAGACGTTAAAAAAAAGTGATTTTTTTTTGTTCTTCCCTTTTTTCCTTGTCTTTTGTTGTATGTGCTTTGAACACTTGTGGATCTAGTTCACCAAGAGTGTTCACATAGTAGGCGAGAGGGTCGTATGATTTGAGGCTTTTTTCCGCCATAGCCGCTATAAAATAGAGAATATTTTAAAGTTAAAGACAGCGGTGATAGGTCATTTTCTATGTGGAAACGTAGAAGCATGGGCAAACAAAACAAGATAAGTATACTTCTATGTCAAGACTTCTATAATTATTTGTATTAAAACAATTATGAAAGATTTTTATCTTTAACACTGTTTTAAAAAAACAATGTAGAGATTGTTTTTATATTTTGATTACTCAATTCTTCATCTTTGGATACATGACTATATCAAATGCTTTTCTGACTTCTGATAAGTGTGTTGCAAGTCGCTAGGCATATTTTCGTTTTGCACTATTGATTTGCCCGCAGTCACAAGAATGAAACTGAATACACTTACTATATTTTTGATACAATCATATGATTTCGTTTATTCAATATTACTGATTTTTAGACAGATCTAGATACTGCAAGCTCCGTCCGTAAAAACGTCTTTTCACCAAATTCACTGGATCAAAAACGAAACACTAACAACAAATGTACATATGTTTACCTTCATCAACTGAATCTCCCTTCGAATTTACTGAAATTACAATGATTTTACACAACTTTCAGGTTCTTTGCGGGTTCAAGAAAACAGTTTCGTCTTGGAAAAATTCAGTGTAAACAGGATATTATTCTCCACGTTGAAGACTATGACGCGATTCTCAGAATTGTTTCCATAAATGCTCAATGACCTCATGGCTTCATTAAATATTCATCCGGAACTGTTGTCTGAAAAAAATATCAAAATATAAAGAGCGATGTAGCAGCAGTATACAGCAGTATGGCGTGACATTGAATCGTTATCATTAACATTACCAACTCTCAACTCAGTTTAATATATAAACTGAAAGAAGGCTGGGCATAAATGTATAATGGACATAAATAGGAGTAGCCAGGTTTTTCAGTTTTAAAACTCAATTTTCACTTTCGTCAACTAATGTTTGCTGAATACTTTCATTTTGTTAAACTCATAGGAACATTTGGCTGCTTCCAACAATGATAAATCGAGATGCAGGAGAAATAATGGCAAGTGTTTCAGTTTTTGAAAGCATTTTTGTTTATTCGAATCATTTAGTTTTATATATATAAAGAAAGAAGGCTAGGCACAAATATATAATGGGCATAAATGTGGTCATATATGGAAGTATAGCCAGGTTTTTTCAGTTTTAAAACTCAATTCAGTTTCACTTTCGTCAATTAATGTTTGCTGAATACTTTCATTTTGTTAAACTCATAGGAACATTTGGCTGCTTCCAACAATGATAAAGGGAGATGCAGGAGAAATAATGGAAAGTGTTTCAGTTTTTGAAAGCATTTTTGTTTATTCATTGTTTGTTTTCTATATTTCAGTTATTCAGGTACGAACGTTGATCAGTTCCTGTTGATCAGTGTTGGATTTTTGCATATTAATCGGCAGTTTAGCGTTCCAAACGTCAGTAAATACCTCCCCATAGTCATAACAAGCCGAAACCACAACTGAAACTAGTACATATTTGCATGAAAACCACTTTATCAAACAATAGGATGTGGCTAGATACCCTGTGGCTAAGCCATAGTTAATGTTTTTTTGCGCGTATTAATTGTTTTCGGGCTTCTAATGCGGCGCTTATTTAACGCGTCAAAAAAATAATTTATCTCAATCTAATGGTATATTGTGTCTATTGTCTATCTGTGCGAACATTTTACAGAAACTAACAGAACTTTCGACTGTCACCATTTTGATTAGCCTACGAATTTTTGGGAGAGAACTTACTAGTAAGGGCGAGCGGTGAAATATAACTGATTACTTTGATTTTGTATTGAATGGTCTGAACCCAGGTGAATGAATGTTTATCGAAGTAACAATATTTGTCGAAGTAACATGATTACTTTGAACTGAAGAATATATAGCTTTTGATTTTAATATTTCCGATGCCGGTTCTAGAGTAACAAGGGACAACACAAACAAAAGAAATGTTACTACAAACAAAAGAAATTATCAGTATATATATATGAAAAAATACACTGCAAACAAAATAAAAATTCGCACTGCAAAACAAACAAAAAATAATAATAATTTTTTTTTTATTTAATTGTTTGAATTGTGTTTTTCTAGTTTGCAGTGCGATTTGTTTAGTTTCAAGTGCATCTTTATTTTATTTGCAGTATAATTTTCTTTGCAGTGAGAATTTTTACTTTGTTTGCAGTGTATTTTTTATATATATAATTTATTTTGTTTGTAGTAACATTTCTTTTGTTTGTGTTGTCCCTTCTGGGCCACCGTACATTATAGCGTTTTTTAAGTTACACGGATTCCTCGAATATTAAAAGCTGGCCACATCGCCGCATCGGTACCGCGGCGCTTATTCGAGTAAATATGGTATGTCCACAGGAAGCCCAAGAAAAAAGTCCGCTGACCGCCACATACACGTGTTTTTCGTAATGGCGGATAGAGTAAACCAAATTTTATAGTTTTAGCACCTTTTATCGTAATTTCAACATGGTTAAAAAGAAAGGAGGGCAACCTAAACATAACAAAACTAAAAAGTTCAACAGTAAGACCCCTAAACCAGGCGTAGAGCATCATTCAAGCGAAATAGACGAAGAAGAAAATGGCGATATTTTTGATGAAGACGACTATGAATTTTACCAAAATGTTGATCGCAATTTGGATTTCTTAGCTAACTTAGAAGCTGGTTCAAACACGTAAGTACAAGGACTGTAATAATCCTTTTTCATTATAGCTAACGAGAATGTCAACAGCTGTTCTTGGCACAGTTGAAAGATTATTAAAAACTCATGCAAAAATGGGAATACCGGTCGTTTCGAGCTTTCTCCTTTTTATCAACTGATAATTAATTTTTAACTGCAGTGAGTTTAATTTGGCGTTTTATGTTGTATTTTTCAACAAATTACATTGTGTACAATTTAGGGATAATGATGGAGGCAACAAAAAGAGAAAAAAGAAGGCAAACCAAGAGGAAACTGAAGAAGATTATGAAAAACAACCAAGATTGATGCAGGATGACACGGAAAATAAACATGAACTTTTACCTATTAAAAGCAAGAAAGGTTTGATACAGAGAATAGAAACCATGCCTGGTATGTATACAGTTTACTAGTAATAATTATATAATAATAATAATTTTTTCTAGCTGGACACAGTGCACCCTTCGACTATCAGGGAGACTCACTCGCACTCACTACCTCTATATGTTTAATATTTTGCACACAACTCGGCTCTCATGTTCATTTGTGCTCATGGAGGAAAACCGGATAACCCGCAGAAAAACCCTTGTGGCATAGGAGAAGAACACATCAAACAAACTCAACTCACATATAATCCATGCCTGAGCCGGGACTCGAACCTGGACCACAGTAGTGAGAGGCCAGTGCTCTCAGCGCTAGGCCACCCATAATAACAATTACAACTATAATAACACTAACAATATGGTGATGATGCATACCTGCCAACCCCAAACACCCTCCATCTCTCCCCCCAGCTTAACCCAAAGTCTCAAGATTTACACCTAATCTCTTGGTTTCACAGTTAAGACTTAAAATCTCCCTGGTTGGGAAGGAACAGGACAGAGGTTAAAACAGTGAATCCCTCTCATGATAAACTCTTATGCAAAGGTTATAACTGGAATGAATTGTATCTTTGTTTTCAGCTCAACAAGATGATAACAACAATAAAGAAATGACAGAATCTCAAGATATTGATATAGATATCAAGAAAGAGAGTGAACCTGTTGTGGAACCTACCCTTAGTATTTTAGAGTTGTATGCAAGACGACAACAGAAGCTGAATCAACGAAGGCTCAGGATAGCTGAACTGAGCAATGATATAATGGAAGAGCCAGAGGAAAATGTATGCTTATCATTAAAGCTAGTTTTTTTTGTGTGTGTACAAAAGTTTTTGTTAGTCAGTGAGTCAGGGAGTTAGTCGATCAGTCAGTTAGTCATTCAGTCAGTGAGTTAGTCAGTCAGTCAGTCAGTAAGTAAGTCAGTCAGTCAGTCAGTCAGTCAGTGAGTTAGTCAGTGAGTCTGTCAGTCAGTCAGTCAGTCAGTCAGTCAGTCAGTTAGTTATCAGTCAGTTAGTCAGTCAGTCAGTTATTTAGTCAGTCAGTCAGTTATTCAGTCAGTGAGTTAGTCAGTCAGTCAGTCAGTCAGACAGTTGGTCAGTCAGTCAGTATTAGTATCTATATCTTTATTAACTTGTGTATTCATCAAATTACTTTTAATATGTTATAGATTGCACTGTTAAAGGAACTGTGTTCATATTGTGAAGAAGGTGATGTGGATGTCAGAATAACAGTAAGAAAACTAGCCATGCTGTCAATACTTGAAGTCTTCAAAGACATAGTTCCAGGGTAAGTGAACAACTTTCATGTCATACTTACAATATAACTACACTTAACATTGTAATTTTTGTTTATACAATTGTCCAAAAGAAATAGCATATATTGTGAAGCTCAGTGGGACATATTTTACATGTAAAGTTTGCAATATAAATTGTATTCGAAAACTCTAGATTTACAATATCTATAAAATCCTCAACTCCTGTTGATTTGTGGTGAGAAAGGTATGACAAAAGGTTGGCAATTTTTGTGTTTGTTTTGTTAAGTTTTCTTATTGCTCATGTGTTCACAGATATAGTATTCGTATGGCAACAGAAAAGGAGAAAGAAACAAAGGTTTGTATAAAATGAAAATAATTTCTACCATCTTTTGGCAAAAATCTCTTGTGGCCTTTCTTACTACATATTGGAGTGGGAAGATTGTGGCAGTACCTTGTAGAGCACTTCTCCTTGATCTGTAGCCACCATGTTTGTGACTCCTGTTGATCAGGAGTGGTGGAAGATACAGGTGGCATGGGTGGATTGGCGGTGAGATCACTGGCCTCTTACCAGTGTGGTCCAGGTTTGATTCCCGACTCGGGCATGGATTGTACAGGAGTTGAGTTTGTTTGATGTGTTCTTCTCTCCTATGCCACAAGGGATTTTCTCCAGGCTATCCGGTTTTCCTCCCTCCGCAAAAATGAACATGTGAGTCGAGTTGTGTACAGAACAATTAACCTAGAGGTAGTATGTGTCTGAGTCTCCCCAATAAGTAGGGCACACATGTCCAGCTAGAAGATTGAGATGTCAAAAAAGTGATTTGATTTTATCATAATCACTGATTTTATTTATGATTTAGGTATCTAAAGATGTTGGCAAAGTACGAGGCTTTGAGGAAGGATTAGTACAGACATATCAGAATTACTTACAGATCCTTGAGAAAACAGCACAAGGTAGGTGTTCTACCCAAAACCTAATATTGGTTACTAATTTTAAAATAGAATACACCAAATCAAAATACGGAGACCAATTTGAATAACAATTGTTTTTGACTCACAAGCCTCTCATTCATGTGAAAACTCCAATTTATTTGTATTCCATCATGAACACGAGGCTAGTCAGTCAAGAACAATAGCAGGTCGCCATATTTCGATTCGGTCTATGGTATGGCATTAAAGTATTATTTATAATTGTGTCCACAGGAAGAAGTAAAGCAGACAGAAAAAGAAAACTGAATGGGGATTTACAAAAGCACCCTGGAGAGGTGAACTATTAAATGAATGAAAGGATGGATGAGTGAATAAAATTATGAATGAATGAACTTCTTTGAATAAAGTAATTGATTGTTTGAATGGTTCTATCATTCATTGGTGAACAGATGGATTGGATAAATGAATGATCAGAATAATGAATGAATAGTTCAATAAATGAATTAATAAATAATACAATGGCTCATTAATTGAATGAGTAAGTATACAATGGTTCAATAAATTAATGAATTTATATGTGGTTAAATAAATGAAAAAATAATTTATTGTAAATATTGCCGCCATGTCATCTAACTTCTAAATGATTCTTGCAGGGACTGGTTCTAATAGCTGTTCAGTGTATGTGTGACTTGTTAGTCTCCTTATCTCACTTTAACTATCGCAACAATCTTATAACAGTATTGGTACCCAAAATGAATGATGTCAACTCACTCAATGGTCAGGTGAGAATCTTGTACGGTGCAAATACTTTGGCTGCAAAAGATTATTGTTATTATGGAAATTAGTGACTATGATTGTTGTTGGCAGTAGTGGTGATGTGGTCAACTGTTATTGTTTTGATGTTGTTACTGCTGTTGCTATTGGTGTGTTATTGTTTTTGGTTGATGTGTTGTTTTGGGTTGTGGCTTTTGAGGTGTTGTTTTTGGTGGAAGTGTGTTGTGAGGTGTTTTTGGTTGAGGTGTTGTTTTTGGTTGTGGCTTTTGAGGTGTTGTTTTTGGAGGAAGTGTGTTGTGAGGTGTTTTTGGTTGAGGTGTTGTTTTTGGATGTGGCTTTTGAGGTGTTGTTTTTGGAGGAAGTGTGTTGTGAGGTGTTTTTGGTTGAGGTGTTGTTTTTGGTTGTGGCTTTTCAGGTGTTGTTTTTGGTGGTATTGTGTTGTGAGGTGTTTTTGGTTGAGGTGTTGTTTTTGGTTGTGGCTTTTGAGGTGTTGTTTTTGGTGGTAGTGTGTTGTGAGGTGTTTTTGGTTGAGGTGTTGTTTTTGGTTGTGGCTTTTGAGGTGTTGTTTTTGGTGGTAGTGTGTTGTGAGGTGTTTTTAGTTGTGATGATAGTGTTTATTTTATGTTTGGTTGTGGTGGGCTGGTGTTTTTCTTCATCAGTTTCTTAACCTCAGTTCTTACTCATATTTTGTATTTTTTTCTTTTGTTAAGATATCACAACTTTCTTGTGAAGCATTCAAAAATCTCTTCAAGCAAGATAAAGTAGGAGAAATCTCTTTAGAGGTAACAAAACTAAGACATTTGACTTGACCTTTATGAGTATAGAATTGTTTGGGCTTCCTTTGTTGTAATGTTATGATTGTTTTGGGTTGCCTGTGTTGCAATACCACAGGGAACCCATATTAAATAAAACTTTATTTTATTATTTTTTCAGGTAACAAAAGTGATCAGTAAATATGTAAAAGGACAAAGCTACAAAGTGCAACCTTGTGTAAGTAATTGTTTATTTAATGGTTATTACTTGTTATTGTTATCATTATCATTGTTATCATTACATTGATAACAAAAATGTTCAGTTCATTATCACCACCACCACCATCATTATCATCATAATCATCATTGTCATCAACATCATCTTCTTCATCATCATCATCACTATCATCATCATCACTATCATTATCATGATCGTCGTTGTCATATCCACCACCTTTCATTTGAGTAGTACTAGTAGTCATGTTCGCCCAGTATCAACATTCTTGTACACACTCATGCAAGACACTGGGACCATGAAAATATCTAAACTCTCTGCCTGCATGTATTTAGACTCAAGACTACCGGACAGCTATGCGTGCAGCTTGGCTAAGGTCACCTTGCAGATGATGAGGATGATGATAATAAGTCATTAAAATTAATGTGTGTGAGTGTGTCTGTTGCCCCTAGG
This sequence comes from Metridium senile, assembly GCA_949775045.1. NCBI lineage: Eukaryota > Metazoa > Cnidaria > Anthozoa > Actiniaria > Metridiidae > Metridium > Metridium senile. Next base: position 997,085 of record OX459107.1, read on the forward strand.
TCCTCAAGGTGTTCTTGTATCTAAGAATCAATGACATGGATGTCCTTTCTCTAAGAGAGAAGAAAGAGAGTGAAACCAAACCAGCTAAACTGAAAGGACATAATAAAAGGGATAAAATGATAAAGGCAAGGATGTCAAAAAAGGATAGAAAGGTAACACCATATCTTTACAAATTGTACGAATTTGATATACATTTGTGTAACTTTAGCAGCTTTTTTGTATAACTATATACAAATATGACTCTTTGATCATATTTGACTGTACTGTCAATCTTGATTGACTGCCTGACTTACTAACTTACTAATCAACTTACTGACTGACTGAATGACTTGTGACTGATTTATTTATGAATTGATTGATTGACTGATGGATGGATTGATTGATTGACTGACTGATTGATTGATTGAATGATTGACTGATTGGTTGATTGATTGGTTGGCTAATTGATTGACTGTCTGATTGATTGGCTGTCTGATTGACTGATTGATTGACTGATTGATTGACTGATTGATTGATTGACTGATTGATTGAATGACTGATGAATGACTGATTGACTGATTGATTGACTGACTGATTGATCGATTGACTGATTGATTGATTGATTGGTTGACTGTTTGATTGACTGATTGATTGACTGATTGATTGACTGATTGATTGACTGATTGACTGATTAATTTACTGTCTAATTGAGTAATTGACAGATTGATTGGCTGATTGACTGACTGATTGATTGACTGTCTAATTGATTGATTGAATGAATTATCAATTGTTTTTTTTTATCAGAGGCAAAAAGAAATGAAAGTACTTGAGAAGGAGTTGCAAGCAACACAAGCTGTTGAAGGACAAGAAAAAAGAGCAAAATTGGTAAACATTTTATAAATTTATTTCATTATCTATTCAAATCATAAAAAATATTTAGTATTTATATCCCTTACAAGTTTTTTAATAGGCCTGGGTACTTGTGAAAGGATTTTGATTGTTTTGTATTTCAAAACGTTTTTTTGCATGTCTTTTTAAAACATGTTGTTGAAAATTATCTACTTTTAATTGTATAATGTTTGATATGGTGTTTATTTTTAGCAAACAGAGATCCTTAAGTTTGTATTTGCTACATATTTCCGTGTGCTCAAGTACAGAGCAAGTTCAATGCTGTTGTCGTCAGTTTTGGAGGGACTTGCTAAACATGCACACTTGATCAATGTAGACTTCTTTGCTGATCTGATGGCAGCTTTATCAGGACTCATTACTAAAGAGGTACATCCACAAAGCAATTAATCATTAGAAAATGAAGTTAAATTAAAAATAAATATTAAACATCCATTTACATAACTGTTGGCCAAAATGAAGTTGAAAATAGTAAAAGATGGATTTATAACTAGAGTACAAACACTAAGAGTATGCAAAACTTATCACTATTTAGTACAAAATAATGCTACTTTTACTTACCAATAGAAAACAAGAGAATTAGCATAAAATATACATACATACATACATACATTTTTATTCTTGTCCTTAAAAGGCTTTTCAGAGAACATAAATTACAAATAAAATATATCTAGAATAATAGAGAGAAAAAAATAGTAATAATAAAAATAAGAAGAAATAAATATATATATATATATATATATACATATATACATACATACGTATATATACCCTATAAATTACATTAATTAAATTAAGTATCTATAAATTTGTTACATTATCTAGTAAGACTATCTCTTCCTCTTTGCCTTTCTTGAGTTGCATCAGTTATAAATCAGCAGAACTTTTGGTCTTCCACTTGATCTTTTTTTGGCTTGAGATCTTGCCCTTTCGACGTCACTCAGCAAAGCTTCAGTTTTGCATGCTGGCCGTCGGCTCAAAACGAGCTCTTCCGCCCTTTGACAGGTCTTATTTTTCGTCCTGCTGGGTGACATGCCACCCTCCTCACTAACATAATGTTAGTGGGGGAGCCGGTTTAGTCGCCGACAACCCGACCATGCGGCAGGTGGTACTGGGTTACAATGTTACCAGTAGCAGAGTCACCAGTAGACCCTGACCTGACTGAAATATCACTAATTAGTTCTACAGTGGTATCTCTATTAAGCGGTCACCCATTAAGCGGCCACAATAAAAAGTCCCAAATCTATTCCTATACATATTCTATACCTCTATTCAGCGGCCAACCTCTATTAAGCGACCACTTTGGAAAGTCCTAAGGGTGACCGCTTAATAGAGGTACCATTTTGTATTTATGTTGTACATTTTACCCTTTTGTTCTCTACGTGATCAATGTAATAATTATTTTTGTTTGTTTGTCATGTTTGTTTTAGGAGCTTGCGATAAGGGACAAACTAAACTGTGCCTTGACAGCCTTCAAGATTCTTTCTGGTCAAGGTGGGTTTCTTCATTCTATCTTGGAAAGATTAAAATTAAGATTTGCATAGAAACCAACCATATGTTCTCAATGTGTTTCTCTTGGAAAGATTGTTAAGATAGTCATAGAAATCAACAGGGTTTTTTTCTTGGTTTTTCTTTGAATAATTGTAAATATAGAAACAACTATGTTTATTATTTGTTTTCTATTGTAAAGAAAATTGAGATTGTCAAGAAATCAACATTTAAAGAAAAATTGTGAAGAAATCAACATTGTTTTATATATATTTGTATTTGTCATTGTTTTTTTATTGGTTTCTCTTGCAAAGATTGACATAGAAATTAATCCTTGTCTCTAATTTACTTTAAGATTGCCATAAATATTAACATTGTTTTTTTATTTGTCAGGAGAGGCTCTGAATATTGATCCTAGAGGATTTTACTGTACTCTTTACTCTTCACTTCTCCAGCTGAATGCAGGTATGTCAGTGGGATATGTGGAAGTGTATTTGTGACAAAATGTCAAATGGCTAACTGTTGAAAAATGAGTTGAAATGCGTTCAGTGTATAAGTGAAATAAAGATCATGAGAAAAATATCAAATGTCCTTGGTGCCAAGGGTATATGATATTTTTCTCATGATCTTTGGTTAACTGTTGGCTCACTTTTTAGATAACAACAATTCCGATGTTGACATTGCTCTGAAATGTTTGGATGTCATGATGAAAAAAAGAACAAAACAGGTATGATGATAATGATGATGATAATAATGATAATGATTGTGATGGTAATTATTACGATAATGATGATGATGACAATGATAGTGTTGATGAAAATGTTGATGATAATCATTGATGATGATGATGATGGTGGTAATTATGATGATATGAATGATGATTGTGATCATGATAATGGTAGTGATTATGATTATTATAATGATGATAATAGTGGTGGTGATTATAAATGATGATGATGATGATGATAATAATAATGGTGGTTTAATGTAAGCCTTAGGTAAGATGAGAGAGATTTTGGTGGAGATGGTTATAGTGACAATGATTGCAGTTAAAGTAATTACAGTAACTAGAATTACAGAGATTTTAATACTTTCTTTTGTTTTATTCCAGATTCCTATCCAGAGAGTATCTGGTTTTACAAAGCGATTATCAACCATAAGTCTACAAGTGATGCCAAACAGTGCTTTGGCTCTGCTGCAATTTGTTAAGATCTTTTTTCAGGTACAATATTTCAAACATCAAGCATTCAAACTCCTAGTAGTAACCTGCAGTGTTAGTATAAAAATCCATGAAATATAATCAAATTGCTACTGTGTAACAGTTCTTAGACTAGTGGCTATAAGCTCCCTGATATTCAAGTCTCTTTCATTATGATTATAGTCACTATCAAAGACAAGTAAAGCTGTATCAAGATGGTGTTTCATTGTTTCTGGTTGTGTAATTACAAGGACTAAATAGCCGCTGAATAAAATCAATAATTATATTAGTTAGTAACTATTTCGGTTTTCATGGAGTTAGTATGTTTGCTGTTTACTGCTCAAGTAAAAATGAAACTGACATATTTAATAACCTCATTTTGATTTGTTTAAACTACTGTAGCTTCACCCCAAGTGTCAAAAACTTCTTGACAGTGATACAATGGGTATTGGAGTATTTAGGCCTGATGTAGAAGACCCTGAAATGAGCAATACGGACAGTACAACATCATGGGAACTATCATATCTTACTAGCCAACATTATCATCCAACCGTTAGAACTCTGGCTGGTTATGTTGTTGCTTGTTCTTCTAAAGAAACTGGTTCAAGTCTTACAAGAATGTAAGGGGAAGATGATGATGATGATGATTATGATGATAATGATGATGATTATATTGATGATGGTGATTATAATGATGATGATGATGGTGATGATGGTTGATGGTGATGATGATGATGATGATGATGATGGTGATGATGATGGTGATGATGATGTTGGTGACTGATGATGGTGATGATGGTTGATGGTGATGATCATGATGATGATCATGGTGATGATGATGGTGATGATGATGGTGATGATGATGATGGTGATGATGATGTTGGTGACTGATGATGGTGATGATACTAGTGAAGATGATATAGATGGTGAAAACAATGTTGATAGTGGTGATAATGTTGAAGATAATATGTTGATGTTCATGATAATAATGACAGATAGTGAAAATGAGGATGATGATGATAGCAATGACAATATGATTTTATTATATGATTATAATTCTAATGATATATATTATTATGTATTAATAATATTATGCTATTTCTAGGCAACCAGAAGAGTTTTTCAAGAAATATGACAGCTCAGAAATGAACTTCAAACCAGATATATCAGACCTAGAGAAAACAAACTCCAAATCAAACAAAAAATCAAAGATGCAATTTCATCTGAATGAAGACCATTGGAAAGACTCCTTGATTGAAACTGCTGTTAGCAGTGCCATTGACTTTACTGAACAGAGCATAAAGGATACTAGTTTTGTCTTAACATCATCATCAAGAACATGACAGTAGATATTATTAATTTGATGTTTTATAGATGGAGAATTAGAGAAGAAGAAGAGGCCCATCAATGTTAGTGTTTTCAATGTTGATAAACTTGTTTACAAAAATATAAGCTTTAATAAAAGTTTGGATATTTTATTTGTTGTGTGAATGTTATCGTCGTTATCATGTGACAGAGTGATTGGGTTCAAAATCTTGAGTTGACATGTATGCATTCATGCTAATACACATCCACAGAAACTCAGGGGTTATTTAATGGGAGAATTTTTTCTTTTCTCACATCCCCAAGCCCTTATGTTCCCACTTAGGGGCTGTTTATATAAAGGCAAGTTGTCCCTGCTAGCCGGGATAACTATTGTTTTATATTCCCCTGAGGACACAAAACAATAGAGTTATCCCGGCTAGCAGGGACAACTCACCTTCATATATACAGCCCCTTAGTTATAGCCCGTGGATTTCTGAGGATGGCTCATATTTTGTTATTATGGCTTATAGATGTTTGAGACCAATATACAACCAGAACCACAATCAAATCTAGATTAAAAGTTATCTTTATTCTAACAAGGTTTTGTTTAATAAATTTAAGATTAATTTTGAAACTATTTCAGTTTATTACATGTGTATGCAGGAGTTTCCTAGCTAGGTTATTACATTATGTAAAAATATGGAATACAATGTTCATAATCCTATCTAAAAGTGTTCTTCACTCTAGCATTGTTATACAGCAATACTGATCTTATCTAAATACAAATCTCAAGTTTCATTCTCCTGAACATATTTTGATAAGTGGAGAGCTTTGAAGCATGTGTACTTTGCACACATTTCATATTCAAATTTAACAGGTTTTAAGGCCCGTTTTCAACATTTGCTTCAACATATGTTCGATTTTGTTAAATGGCAATGTTTAAATGCTTTTAAACTCTTTAAAATCAATTCAACATTGATTCAACACGTTTCAACAAATGTTAAAAGATTTTAAAGCATTTAAACATTGCCAATCGACAAAATGGATGTTGGAGCAAATGTTGAAACTGTTTGTCCGGGCCTTTACATTTCCATTTTTTAAGTGCTTTTGTAAATGTGAATATAAGCACATCAATTTGATATTTCAGAGATAATTGAATAATATTCAATCAATGAAGGCTTTGCCATTATTTGGTTTACTACGTTTTTCATGGATATATTGTAACCACTAATAGGCAGTGTGCATAGACCGAATCGAAATATGGCGTACTCTAATTGTTCTTGACTGTCTAGCCTCATGTTCACGTTGGAAAACAATAGAGTTTTCACATGTATGCGAGTCTGGGCCGTCAAGAAGAATTGTTATTCAAATTGGCTGCCATATTTCGATTCGGTGCATGAGCGTCATTTTTCTACAAAGGATGTCAGATGAGAAACTGAGCACTTCCACTTTTCTATCCTTGCCAAAATAAATGCTAAAATCAGTTTATCTGTTTTCTTTATAAAAACTGTAAGCATGTTAGCAACAGTTAAATAAAACGTCAAAAGTTTAATTTGTGAATTATTTTAGCAGGCAATAAATATTGCAAGCGCTAAGTTTCCCATCATGCTTTGTTCTAGAAAATGGCATTCATGCACATCGTCTATTCATACTGGAGAATAATGCACTTGTTTCCTCTGAACAAAGGCTAAGGATATATCTTGAATCAAAACATGGCAACTAATTTAACTTACTTACTTACTTCCGATAGGAAACACAATAGTGTTCACATGATAGGAAATGCCACTCATGTCTGTCCCTCGTGTAGTTCTAATTTAAACTAATTTAAAGTACTATTTATTGGGATAGTTTTTTAATATGTCAAATACTAGTGTGTTTCTCCTTGAATGTGAGGCTAGTCAGGCAAGAACAATATTAATCTATTAATCTTATAATATACTGTACAAAATTACTAGATTCTGATTGGATGAGAGGAGACATACAATTAAATCATAAATTGTACTCTGCAAAGTACAAATTAGTTTTTTTGCAAAAATGAGGATTGACAATAAAATGAATTATTGGGGTTTATACTATCACATCAATCAAAACCCTGCCAGTCACTATCATCATGTTCTTCGTCGTCTTTCTCTATAGCTATACATTTGATGTTTTCTTTCAACATTGGTGTACCCTTTTTAGGACCTAGAACTCTAGCTTTAAGACTTATATGATAAACCTCATCGTTGGCTTCATTCTTGAGGTCAAATTTATCTTGTAAAAGACCTTCTTTGTGGCCGTCTAATTGTAAAATAACTTCTTGTCCACTGCCATCATCTAAGAAAGAAAAACATAAGTTCTTTTGATATCTATTTGTTAATTTATTCATACATCTATCAGTCCGTTCACCCATTAATTTAAGCATCCATCAAAGCAGCTATCTATTCATTCATTTACTCAACTATCCATTTATCCATTAGTTCTTCATATCTTCTTGTATTCATCCATCCATCCATCCATCCATCCCCTCACTCATTCATTCATATTGCCATATTTTCATTCATCCATCCATCCATTCATTCAATCCTTTATTCATTCATCTACCAATTCATCTATTCATTCATTCACTTATCCATCCACCCTGGCATCCATCTATGCATTCATTCACTCCTTCATCCATTCCTTTATTCATCCATTCATGCACTCATATTTTCACTCATCCTTCCATTCACTCCTTTATTCATTCATCTGTCCATCCATCTATTTATTCATTCACTTATCCACTCATTCACTTACCTAGTGTTTTTACTTCACAAATATGAATAAAAGGACTATTAGAAGTATGGCTGACAGTGGCATTCTCTGCTACTGGTACAACAAAGTTGATTTCATATTTATGTTTATACTGCAGAAACCCAACATGTACATCTACTGATTTGCCTTTCCTTGTGACCTGGATTTCAGTATTTAAACCAACACTTTCTGGGAAATGGACATGATGGTTGTGATGTGCTGAAAATAAAGTAATTACAACAATTATATGTGACATGTTTGTACAAATGTAAAAATGTGGAAGTAACTTCATGAAAAAACACCTGATGGTAATATTTAGCCTTGATACAAAAATGTCAGAAATTCAAAACGTTTTATCTACTTTTTACAGTATATATATAAGTAACAATTTTTATTAAATATAATAAGATGAAAGGGCTATATTCTATGAAAGGATGGGAGGGGTACTTCAATGTTCCAAATGGCAGCCCTTCAACAAGTAAAAGGGATCCATGGATATTTTTGTAAAATATTGTGCAATTGTAGTGTGCAAGGTGTGGTTAAAATAAGTGCAAGGTTTGGTAAATATACTGACACTCAATAAAGAAGTGTCATTCATTAATTATATCTAACAACGTAAGTACTCATTTACTTCAATAAATCATTAATATAGGAATACATAAAACATGAGATGAAAATTCCTCCATATTCATGAATATTCTCCATTTTTAAACAGTCACCAGAAAGACAGTAGATGTCCAATCAATTAATTTTATAAATGCACCAAAATAAATATAAAAAAAGCCAAATCCGCCAAATAAATTATGTTTATATGTATCAGAATTGAATATTTTAAGTAACTTATGATATAAATAGAAAAATATGGATGTGATGTTTAATTTGGTTAGACCAAACACAACCCTCTTACTGACAGATACATTTTGAAGGCACCACAACATGATTTGTCATAATATATTGCTATATCCTTAAATGATTTACAATTTCAATATTTGGAATCCAGTTGGTTGCTGGAAGTGTATATAATAAATACTATTTATTGTAAAAAAGAAATATTTTAGTGATATGTTTTTTCAGACAACAATAAAAACATTCCAGACATAATATATCAGTGATCAAGTTTTTCTTAGTTTTACTATAACAATTATAATAAAAACACGAGATTAAGGATATTTTCGTGAAGCCAGAAGAATGACATTTTCAATGGGTTGTCATCTGTAAATCCCTAGCATTAATTTAATTAGATGATTGTCACATTTATTTGTTTTTTCGCACCTACATTTGCGCTTTTAAACATCATCATTTATATTGTGTAAAGATTTCTTCCCCACAATATATGAAATCGAGCTCGATTTCCGGCAGATTGATATTAATAAATGTCTATCAATGCGGTCTTCAGTAAACACTGAAGATTGATATCTCTAAAATTGATAACAACGGGGAAGCGAGAAAAGTAGGTGTTTGCAATTGTCTATCGCAGTTTGAACCAATTTATAACAACATCCTTATATATGCATATTTTTCACGTGAAAAATTTGAGGACATTAATTCATATAAGTGTAATGTAGTATTTTTAGTAGAAGTATGAGTAGCTCTCGATATTGAAGACTAAATAAATAAAACTACTTAGCAAATTTTCAAGTATTTTAAGCTGGAATCAAACCACATACGTTTTGAAATACTTATGAAATTAACAGAGTGGCACATTGTTCCAGAACAGAGATTTTGGCTCCCAAGAGATCGATTATGAATAGCAAACCCTAAGAGCATGTTCAAACAAAACAAATCTATTCGCGGAAGAACATCTGTATTTAGAATCGTCTGGCAGGAAATGGTATAAATTTTGTACGAAAGAAAACATTTCGCAAACAATTCATTACGAGTCAAAATCATTACTATTTTATTCACAAGATTTCAAATTTGTGCATAACTTTTCCAACGATTCGATCGTGCTTTACGGCATGCGACATTCCGGGGAGATTCGACAGTTTTCTGATTTTCTCCTCGAAGTTAGAAAAATACAAAGTACTATATCAAACAGTGACTTTGTTAAGTTATTTAGTTGCGACGAGACGTTTGGAACAAGACTGAAACATTTCAACTATGAACACATTTCATCACGAGCAGGCACGCAACAAAACACACCAACACACTTAACTTACTACTACATAAAAACAACCATCATGCAACAAACTGATCTCTTAATCAAACTACACAACCACAACAACAACTCACCATCTTGCTCGTCGTGTCCTTTATGATGTGAATGCTCAGAATCTGCCATGTTTTTAGAGCAATTTTTTACGACGACGAGAGAGAACTCCTGGGATACTGTCAACGAGGGCGCTTGGTGACTGCGGTACTTCTACGCTGCGGTATACCCCATGAGGAGAAGAAATGAGCTAAACACGTGAACGAAGTTGCGAAAATATTTCGTGATATTTTGTCGTTTTTAAAGTCACCAAAAGACTCAAAAACAAAACCAATATAAAAGAGACAGAACAAACTAATTGTAAAGACGTTTTCTTCTGAGAAATATGCAGCACGACGAGGTAAAAACTAAAATTTTCACATTTGAACCTATCCAATATGGCGTCCCACGTGAATATAAAGTTTGTTTATTGTTAAACGTTATCTTAAATATAATGTCTTTTTTGATATCTTTAGGTTATATGGCAGGTTATTAATCAAGGATTCTGCTCGTTTAAAGTAAAGTAAGTTTAAACGTTACGATTTGGTGTATAATTATATTAGATTTCAGTGTTTAATTTGATAAGCTTAGTTATAATTAGTTCATAATTCGAATATAGATCACTATAAAGAAGCTAAAATAGTATTACAAGCATTACCTTTATCTTTTACAAGCCTGGTCTGGACATCCGTTGTATATTGTATCCACAAAATTCGGATTTCTTTGATGTATATCTATTTCCGATTATAATTCCTTGTTTTGTAATTTAGGAAGGATAAACTTTAACTTAATGGTTGACAGGATATATATCATATTGAATAGCAAGATAACAGTATCTTATACAGTTTGAAATAACACCACAGTTTAGAAATAAAAAAAAGATTTCTTCATAACACAGGAAGCCCAACCTTGACTTAACCTTATACCACAGGAAACCCATCAATTATATAACCCTGATATATTCCACATGGAGACAAGTACTGATATAAATATCTGCTTGCTTTATTTATGACTATGTGGATGTTATTTTTAACAGGACAGAGACAAAGAAGTTTTGTCGTAATGAATACAACTCTACAGGACTTTGTAATCGGCAGTCATGTCCTCTTGCAAACAGTAGATATGCTACCATAAGAGAGCATGATGGTAAGGGGATAATAATAATGGGGACAATGACGATGATGATGGTAATAAAGATGATTGGGGTGATGGTGGTGATGATGGTGGTGGTGATGATGGTGGTGGTGATGATGGTGGTGGTGGTGATGATGATGATGGTGGTGTTGGTGGTGTTAATGATGATGATGGTAATGATGGTGGTGGTGTTAATGATGAGTATGATAGTGGTGGTGGTGTTGATGACTATGGTGTTAATGATGATGATTATTATCATCATCATCAACATCATCACCACCAACCTCATCATTACCATCATCATTATTATGATGGTGTTCGTGATGGTTATGATGATAATTATGTTGATGATAATAATGATTATAATGGATATGTTGATGATGGCAATGATCATTATGCTGATGATGATAGTGGACATGATGGTGATGGTATGACTGTGTTCAAAGTAATTGTGATAGCAATCAAACCAACTTGTTTTCTGTTATATATTTTAGTGTAAAATTTGATATTTTATTCTTTAGGTGTGTGCTACTTGTACATAAAAACCATAGAGAGAGCACATTCACCTGCGACCCTATGGGAAAAGATAAAATTAGTTAAAAATTATGAATCAGCCTTGGCACAGATCGACAAGCATCTTATTTACTGGCCAAACTTTAACATCCATAAATGTAAACAACGATTCACAAAGATAGTCCAAGTAAGTCACTTATTGAATATAGGTAATAGAATGAAATTTGTAACACCGTAAAAAAGGTTGACTTAACTTTACTGACGTTTTGAGCTTTAGCCCTTCGTCAGAGTAAAGGGGAGAAGGGCTAAAGCTCGAAACGTCAGTAAAGTTAAGTCAACATTTTTTACGGTGTTACAAATTTCATTCTATTACCTATCGTTTATACCAAACACTGATGCAGCCTATACTAGTTTACTTGCTAATTTCCACTAATTAATATTATTATTGAAAATATTTTATCATTTCTGATTGGTCAAAGTACAATTCTAATTGCTATCTTTTCTTGTGTTCAGACTTTATAGAATCAATGATGTCAGAGCATTCAATAATTGAAAATTTATTGAATTTGTGTCCAAAACTTTTTTTGGAAAGTTAATGAATTTGTGACATCGCTTACTAGAAAACTTTGTTTAGGTCTGTGAGCAGTAAAGTGGCGACAGTCGGCAGGATGAAAACAAAAATAACCATATACTTTTTGCCACATTTGCCCTAATTTTAAATTCTGTGAATATTTAAAACAGCATTTCAAAAAATATTGAACTATCTATAGCAGCTAGGTATATTTTAGTGTTTAAATTATTGTTATTTATTTTTTCAGTATTTGATACGGATGAGGAAACTAAAGCTTAAAACCAGGTAAATACATTTTACTGATATGTACATACAAAGTTTTAAACATTTTACTCCATTCCTTTTCATAATTTTTTCATAGTTTTTTCATTTTATATACATATTTAATCATGTAAAAAACATTGAGAGTTTTAAATGCATTTTTAATAAATAAAGTATTATTATTAAACAAGGAAATATATATCCTTCCTATGTTCATGATTGTGATGGCAATTATTATCTAATGATGTCTCTGTTGATTTTTAGTAAAAAGCTTGTGACAGTCAATAAAAAGGTTGAAAGAAGAGAAAAGAAAAGAGAGGTAATATATTTATATTCTTATGATGTACCATTTCCTAGAGAATGAGTACTGTATAGAGAATGAGATTATGGCACATTCTTTTTGGATTTAAAGTTCGGGACTGAGGGAGAGGATATTTATATCCACTATAAGTTTTTTATATGGCTTATCAAACACCAAGCCATATTTCATGATATGTCTACAAAATCACCTGTTGTCTTTCCCAAATATTATGCAACCCCTCTTCCTGGTTGGTAAAAAATATCATACCCCCCTATATTTGCCCTGTATATTACTAAAGCTGCATACAATTAGTGACAGCCCCGCTTATATAGCTTCAGAAAATAATGTGATCCCCCTCAATATTGCCGACCCCCCCCCCCCATATACTAATAAATGAAACCCCCTAATGTTGAATTAAAACACAAATTTGTCATAACAATATTGTTTTGTAATAGGCAAAAGCCCTTGTTGCAGCCCAGTTAGACAATGCCATAGAGAAAGAACTACTGGACAGGCTACAACAAGGAACTGTAAGTAAAATCATGTTATGGTCATTCTTTCATTCATACACATATTTATTCACTTGTTTATTTAATTTTACAGAGATTTCAATTGGATTTTGGGAACTTTTTCTGATCCGTCAATCAGTTTGAGGGTGGAGCTTACATCAAATTGACCAATGACTTTACAAGTTAACATACAAGCTCTGCCTCCAAAAAAGATTGTTGGACCAGAAAAAAATTATTGAAATTTGCTAGTTGCGATTCAACGATTATCGCTGTAAACTATCTGTTTGTGGATTAGTTATTTGACTCTACTTTAAAATTGTGTTTGTTAATAATCTATTGGTTTTAGTATGGTGACATTTACAACATTGAGAAAGCAGCTTTTGAGAATGCTCTTGAAAAACTGGAGGTAGAATCTGAAGATGAAGAAGAAGAAAAGGAAGAGCAGGAGGAGGTAATAAAGCTGTTTTGCATCTCTATGAACTCTAATACACCTAGCTGTGAACAATAGCAGGCATTGATTTGTCAAGGCTCACTGCATAAAACAATTTATCATCTAACCATATTTCCCCCTCTCACTCCCCTTATCAAAACTATGCAGACAAGTCATGTGATGGGATCCTATGTCTTTTGTTGAGCGGGCCATAAAAGGTGTCGAGCCTGCTCAAAAAGACATATGGACCCGCTTGTGAAAAAAAAAGGTTTCCATTTAAATTTGTACTTTCCCATTTAAATCTGTACTTATGCAAATTGTGTTCCTGTGTGCTACACACACAGATCAACCAATCAGAGTATATTATTTCTGAAGTGAACCTCTCTGATTGGTTGATCTGTGTGTTTAGCACACATCAACAAAATTTGCATAAGTACAGATTTAAATGGGAACCTGTTCATGATAAAATGCTTATTGACTGAGTTAGGTCGGGCTGGACAGAAAAATATTTGGCTCTTGGTCATTTGTAAGGCATAACCTCAAGCCAAATATTTTCCCATCCGGCCCTCCCACTCAGTCAATATGTCCATAATATTATTATGATGACTGAGCATTATACACAGAGTTTTATTTTGGATCCTCTGTATGTGGAAAATCAAGCATATCTCAAAACTCAGCTATCAATGTAGTACTGTGTTTACAATATTAAATACTGTTTGTTTGTCATTTTAACAGGAAGAGGAAGAGCCAGAATTTGTAGCAGAAGATGAAATAGAAGAAAGTGATTTAAGTGATATTGAAGTATGTATACGTTATTATTTCCATCTACCTTTCCAGGGCAGAAATGACTAATATTAACTGGTGAAGTAGAGGGTGAAGTATTTTCTAATTGTGATCTATTAATTCTCAGGATTTCGAGGCAGAAAGTGAAAGTGAAGAAGAAGAAGAAGAAGAAAAAGAAGAGGAAAAAGAAACACCTCTTAAAAAGAAAAGACGAAACAGAGTAGAAATTGAATATGAGGAGGAAGTAGATTCAAAGAGAACAAAACTTAAAGCATAAATGAAACCAGCCTCAATGTGTAAAAATCACTTTTAATTGTATAATAAAACACAACCTACCATGAACCAATACAAAGTGTTATTTCTAATGATTATGTTAATAATAATTAATGTTAATATTTAATTTATTTTAATTCTAGGATTTCTTGATTTTACATTGTTGTTATGGTTGATTGTATTTGATAATAAGGTCTACAGCATGTGCTAAGTTATCAACAAATCCATCTGGTTTAACAGTAGGATGGTTCTCATCCGATGGCCTGCAAATCAACCAATCATGTACCATCAATCACTTGGTCCATCAATCCAATTCCATTACAATACAATAATTATTAGTCATATATCCAACAAATACATCAGTAAAAAACAGTCAATCAATGGACTGGGGTGACGACCAAACCACCATCCAGTTGGAAATCTTTATCAGGAATTGAAAAGAGTGTGAAACGTGACTACCTCAATCACAAGTACGATATTTCGGGCAATTTTTATAATGTATACCATTTGTTTTCTTCTAACCAGAATTTCCATTAAAGAAAAGCACCCCTTGTTTTATTCTATTCATAAACAATCATCCCGTAGAC
The DNA here is from genome assembly GCA_949775045.1 of Metridium senile. Classification (NCBI taxonomy): domain Eukaryota; kingdom Metazoa; phylum Cnidaria; class Anthozoa; order Actiniaria; family Metridiidae; genus Metridium; species Metridium senile. The sequence goes on from OX459107.1 coordinate 1,012,283, forward strand.
AGTATAATTTTACCTGAATTTTCCTGTTTTGACTTGAACCCCTCTCATTCCACAAGCCTGTGCGCCACCAACATCATTGGCAATGTCATCACCAATCATAACAGCCTAATGATTATAATAAGACATCCAAGCAATCATCATCATCGGCATGGCATGTAGTATAAATATGTTTCTTGGATTGGTTGTTGCCTTCATGAATAATTAACAAGTATTAGATCATTATTTCCATCGTTTGTTTACTCACCTCATCTGTTGACACACCGATATCTTCAAGAGCAGTAAGAAAGAATACTTTTGATGGTTTGCCAACAATTTCAGCCTTCACATCACAAGCATACTGAATGAGAAAATAAACGTTAGATAATTATAAGTATTGATACGTTATATTATACATATTATACAATATTTCCTGGTATACTAATTTTTATGATCCAACCTTCATGGTAAATCATAAGTTAGAATTTATGCAAGGTACAACAGAACAGGGCATACTTCAATTGCTTTAGTGAAAGGACCCACATCCAATACCAATTGGCCATCTGTTCTGTAATACTTCCTACAATCAAATAATAATAACAGCAAGTTAACAATCATTAGGGTCAGGGGTGGATACAGGGGGGTGCGCACCCCTCCATTTCTCCCTGGGCTCAGACAATCTTAAAGCTTGAAAATATTTGTTCTTAAGTTATTTATATATTACGTCATTTCCTAATGATGCACCCCCCTGAAAAAAATCCTGGATCCTCCCTTGAGGGTGTCATATATGGGTGGTGAAGTGGTTTATCATGTATCTCTCACTGCTGTATCCAGGTTCAAGATCCGCTAAGGCATATAGATTATATGTGTTATATGAGATTATATATGTTAAGTTTGTTTAATGTGTTATTCGATGCCACAAAGGTTTTCTCCAGGTTATCTTCTTTAATTTCCTCCTATGCAACAATTAATCAACATGTGAGCAAAGTTTTGTGATTAAATGCATAATGTAGGGTTGAGAATGTGGGTCTCATTCTCCTCAATAGACCTTTTCACAGTTCCATTCAGTGACCGCAAATAATAGTTCCAAGTCGAGGTTGATCCAGCATAGCAAAACTACAATTTATCATGTGCAGCAACTGGAACCTTAACCTCGACTTGGAACTATCATTCGTGGTCGTTGAACGGAACTGTGAAAAGGACTATTAGTAGGACAAATGTGTGTGGCTATGAGATTGAATTGGGAAGTTACAAAAGTGATTTCCCCTATCCTTACCCATATCCCATAGAAAACAATATCGGCTCCTCAATTTCCAATAAAGTTTGAAATGCTTTGTTCAAGTTCTCGTAGTTGAATTTATCAGCTGCGTCACCAATGACAACACAATTGGGATTATCAAAATCCAATCCATCAAAATCTGGTCTTCCTCCTGGATGAATCAGCAAATGTGGACGAAGTTTGCGCTTTTCGAGGATCATTTTAGTTGCAGGAGCTGGAGCGAAGAGCTCTTTAGGTGTTAGTTTATATCCAAATTTGTTCAATTTCTCAACTAGTTCTTCACGGGTGCATTGTGTTTCATTGGTACAGAATCGTACACTAAGTCCAGAAGCTTTGAGTCTGATTATAAGAAAATAACATTTATACCGGGATCTATAATATTAAAATGATGATAATAATAAGCTTATAGTTATCTAATTAATTGCCATTATTCAAGTACTGCTCAAGTACATTAAGGCCTGGGATAACAAGAGGACTCACTATATATAGCTAAAAACTAAAAAATAACATTTAACTGCCTTAATGTTCCTCGATAAATTTTATTTTTGGTAATATGATGGAACTCAACGACCTCAACTTTTCTATGGCCTTTTTGATAATTAGTGACGTCACAGGCTAGGTCACATGACTAAACATAAAAAGCTCTCTCCGGTGGTGGAGAAAGCTGCTGAAACAAACTTTTCGGCAACAAACGATAGTTCTCACTAATAAATATATGATACTGTCTTAGCTGATGACCTTTGACTTTTAGGTAACGAGATAAATGGGCATATGTGAAGTCACGTGACCTTTTTTGCATAACAACCCCTTAAAGCAGTTTACTTTTTCAACGAGCCAAGACACTGTTGAAAAGCAATGCAGATGAGAAATAACTTAAAGTATTTACTTCTCCGATACGTTTTGAACTCACTACCGGAGGAATATTTGAAAATGTGAATATTAAAAAGTCACGTGACTCACCATGTAATCAGTGGTATTGCCCAAAAGCAACACAAAAAGATCCCACTAAATGGAAATAAGGTTATCTGAAAGTTTTGTTGCCTTTTGGATTGTTTTCACGAAAAAATCGAAAATATTTCGTTTTATCTGAAATTAGGCCTGTCCCAGGCCTTAATGTACTTGAGTGAGTTCAAAATATCCCACCTCTCAACTGCCTCTACAGAGCCTTCAATCGCCGAGCCTCCATCTTTACCAGAATTATACAAAACACCAGAAATATCAAGCAAAACTCCTTGCATTTTACTTTGTAGCCATTGTGGCCTTCCGTCCGCCATTTTGTTTTGGGAGACAGGAGTAAGACTGGTAACTAGGCCGTTTTTCAAGGTGGTTCACCATTCTCGTTCCCAGATCCTTCTCAGCTTTCTAACGAAAGGTCGTAGGCTCTGGGAAACCTGATAATATCAAATGATCTGATTGGCTGAGTGGTATAACAATAGCAATGGTCTAAATAGGTACCACATCACAGGTAGCCCAAGCTCACTATTTACAAGAGAATATAAGGCGACTTTTCAAACTTCGAAGTTTTTCAACAAAATATTAATACTATTCAATAAAAACTTTCAGTGTCATTTTCAGTTATTATTTAATTAAGTGTCTGTGAAGATTTCAAGCGATTTGGGTTAAAATTAAACAAGTTACGGCTATTTTTAAATTCGCCTAACTTACTGTGCCGAGAAGGTTGCAGCTTCAGAGAACCTAAGACACGTGTCAACATTCTTTACAGGCTCATAAATCCTTTCTTTTTTAAGTTTATAGCATTCTGATCCAAAAATGTTATTCTATGGTAATGTTTCCTTATCCGTGCCTAATTTTACCGCTCAAATGCACTTCTTTAACCATTTAAAAAATCAATTCATAAAACATAAATAATTTGCACATTCAAGCGTGCCAAGGCTCGTACAGAAGTAATGATTCATGAATATTAATTAACTCGTGCCCAAACAACTCGGTCGAATTAAAGATGACGCATGCGCTCTGTTGACGCTGTAACAACAATTCTGGCTTCCGGTTGCTTAGGGTTTCCCAGAGCCTACGATCTGCCAGAAGGCTGAGTAGGGTCTGGGTACGAGAATGGGTGGTTCACCTGTTGTCAATTCTTGAAATTTAAAACACTTCAAGGGGTGCACGTGGGTCATGAAATTTTTGTTTTGCAAATTTTTTTTCTCCCTCCCCCCCTGTTTTGTTGGTTCAGAAATCCAGGTGGATAAAAAAAGGAGGAAAGAGCAAAAAAGAGGAGGAAAAGGGAACACCTCTTATGGAGGCTCGAAATGGTTTTTTGACCGAGCGCGCGCGCGCACACAATATCGCCAATTTTACAAGACCCCTCTGACGCGTACAAAATGTATTTCTATTAATAACAACACAATTAAATGGTAGATTTTTTTTATTTTTTTGGCATTTTGTTCCAATTAATGTTTAGATTTAGTAGGTCTTTTTTAAGAAAAATCTGTAATGAAAAACCATTTATATGTAGAAAAAAATCAATTTTTAAATATTTTAAAGGTTTCGCATTACAGATTTTTATTTTTCCTAAGTTGCAAGAACATGTAGGGAACTAGACATGTACAAGTTTTAAAAAACTTTCACCTAAAGGATTTGGAGATATCAGCTTTAATAAAAGAATTTAAGGTCTTTTTTACAGCAGCCTGCTGTTGTCATGACAATGTCAAACGCAATAATTTAAAACAAATTGATTTTCTATATCCATAAGCTTTAAAATGATATATCGGTTAACTGTGTAGTTTCACAATAATGCTGCATAATATGCAATATAAAGTAGGTATATAGATATATACAGAAACCATTTCGAGCCTCCTTAAATAGAAAACATGAAACAGAGTTGAAATTGAATATGAGGAGTATAATAAAACACCATCTACCAATAATAAAAAAGGTTTTTTATAATACACACTATATTTTTATTATGTTATTTAAATATCAACCTTCACAATTCCTTTTGTAATAAATATACATACCTCCCTTTAGAAATAACCCTATATAGACCATTTTAATAAGTCCCGAAGTGTTGTGTTTTCCGCGCTTGACGTCAAATTTATTCTTTTGAAATTTGTATAATATGAAAGGAATTGAAAAGAATATATTGGACGTCAAGCGCGGAAACACAACACTTCAGCTAGACTTATTAAAAGGGTCTATACTCTTGCACACAAAACATTTCCTACTTGAAATAATTTGCTCAAAAATGTTCATAACAAGACTCCATAACAAGACTGTGTTGAATCTGTTTGAAACTGTGAAATTTAGATGGTACGTACTCTAGTTCTTATTTTAAATTGCCATAATTTTTAACAATATTTCCATGTCTATATTTTTCCTATTGGTTATAATTTATTTATAAATCTATTTATTCGGAAGGTTGTGGGTTCGTTTCCCTGCACCTGGGGCTCAGATTTTCCAAGGTTATAGTTATGTCTATTTATCGTGGACTAATTTCACTTATTAATATTTATTCTATTCTATTTATTTCATTTAAATTCTAGGATTTCTTAAATCTTGATTATATATTTGTTATGGTTGATTGTATTTGATAATAAGGTCTACAGCATGTGCTAAGTTTTCAACAAGTCCATCTGCTTTAACAGTAGGATGGTTCTCATCAGATGGCCTGTAAATCAAACAATCATGTAGTTAATAAATAAATAAATAAATAAATAGATAGATAGATAGATAGATAGATAAATAAATAAATAAATAAATAAATAAATAAACAGATAGATAAATAAATAAATAAATAAATAAATAAATAAATAAATATATAAATAAATAAATATATAAATAAATAAATAAATATAAATAAATATAAAAATCAATCAATCAATCAATCAATCAATCAATCAATGAATAAACGAATAAATATATAAACAAACAAACAAACAAACAAATAAATAAATAAATAAATAACGAGAATGTTTTTTAAGTAAATGCAAAGCACCCCTTGTTTTTTCTATTCATAAACAATCATCCTGTAGTATAATTTTACCTGAATTTTCCTGTCTTGACTTGAACCCCTCTCATTCCACAAGCCTGTGCGCCACCAACATCATTGGCAATGTCATCACCAATCATAACAGCCTAATGATTATAACAGCCTAATGATTATAATAGTCTAATGATTATAATAGTCTAATGATTATAATAAAATATCATAGTAATTACAATCATCATCACAACCAACATCATCATCATGATAATCAAAACAATCTTCAGCATCATGATCATAATCATCTTCAGTATCACAATCATCACTGCTGCTCGACACAAGCGTGTTGGTGTATGAAGGGTTTTTGTGGTATCTGGCCAGAAGGTTATTCCAATTGTAGGGGTTGAGCAGCTGTTATTCTCTCGTGTCTGGAATCACTACCATTAAGGTATCAGGAGGGGTTGGGGACCTCTACTCACACAAACTCAAATTATGCGCAAGCTTTGTAAAATATTCCAGTAAAAGTATATATTTTTTGAAAGCTGAATAAAAGTAGTTTTTGAAAATTAATTCAACATTTTCATTATTTAAAACGTCAAAAAAGATATTCCAACTAAAGAATGTTTTGACTGTACTTTGTTAAGCACTCTAGTTTCCTTGCAATTCAACGGTTTGATTTCAAACTTTGCATAAATATAAATCAAATCTGGAACCAAAAAACAGTGCCAGCGATTTTTGGTTTTGGTTTTTGTTGTTGAGATATATTGCTTAGTTTGTACACTTATACGTGATAAATTCGAACATCGATATTTGAGACTCAATAGCAGTAGATCTAAAGCAGTTATGAGAAATCGCAGACACCGTTTTAGAGATTGATGTATTAGGAGTCTGCTAACATGATTTTTATCATCGAGATGGAAATCCTGACAGATTTCACGCTTTTCAAACCAAGTACGGTAAAAACACGCTTTAGTCGGAATATCTTTTGGTCGTTTTAAATAATCAAAATTTTGAATTAATTTTCAAAAACTGCATTTATTCAGCTTTCAAAAAATATATACTTTTACTGGAATATTTTACAAAGCTTGCGCAAAATTTGAGTTTGCGTGAGTACAGGTCCCCAACCCCTCCTGATACCTTAATATGATCATCACTGTCATCAACATGACTAATCATTATTTCCAGCATTTGTTTGCTCACCTCATTTGTCGACACACCCATGTCTTCAAGAGGAGTGAGAAAGAACACTTTTGATGGTTTTCCAACAATTTCAGCCTTCACATCACAAGCATACTGAATGAGAAAAGAGTGAATGGTCTGATCCCAGGTGTAATCGATGTATGATTGTCCGGGGTAGTGCAGTCTTGAGAAAGACTGATGGTGTTGATGACTGACGTTTCGACAACCTGAGCGGAAGTCATCTTCAGAGTAAAGAAACGAAAAGACAGTGGTGGTATCTATATGTCTGGTTCAGTTGGTAATGTTGTTGTCAGTGCGTGGGTAGGTGTTAGTCATTGTGTTGGCGGAATGCTTGAAGTTGTTAATGAGTCTATTGTAAGATGCCGGTAGTGTTACCCAACGGTTAAGTGGTTTTTGTTGTAATTTAGTGTACCAGCTTTCAAGTATGCGGCGTTGGTACCAGTTAGTGCAATGTGTAATGGAGGTGGCAGAATCCCAGTCAATGTTGTGTATGTTTGTGATGTTCGGCAATGTGATTAGTAGGGTCTTTGTTTTTCGAGGCACGTTTGTGTTCAGTTAGTCTAGTCTTCAAATTACGGCCAGTCTCACCGATGTAAGAAGCATCACAGTCGGAACAAGCTATTTTGTAAATAGCTCCTTGTCTGTTAATAGGTTCGTCTTTGTCCTTAATGTTAGTCAATAAACGTCTTAATGTCATAGTGGGCTTGTGAGCAACGCGAATGTTGTAGGGTTGTAATATGCGTTGGATAGTCTCAGAGGTGCCTCTGATGTACGGTATGGTAGCAGTGGCAGTAGGTTTATTGTCGGCTCTATCAGTGAGTGAAGTGTTGTTGTGAATGTTTCGTTCGACGAAATCAACATCGTAATTGTTCTTATCAAACACACTTTGTAAAAATTCGTACTTGTCATGAAGTTTGTCAGGTGAATCACAAACACTTTGTGCACATCGTGTCAAAGTCTTAATGGTGGTGGCTTTGTGTGATGTGGGATTGTAAGATGTCTGGTCGAGCAGTCTGTCAGTGTGAGTGGGTTTGCGGTATACGGTATACGGTGGTGTGTAAGCAATTGTCACCAAACAGTCTACAAAAGGTATACATCTACATTGAATGAGAAAAGAAACCTCTGTCAGACAGGTCCATTGATATGATGTACTATAACATGTTATAATATATCCATGTATACTCATTTTTATGATCCAACCTTGGTATATCATAAGTTCTAAGAATTTATTGTCAGGGGTGTATCCATGATTTTTTTATGAGGGGGGGGGGGGGGGGGGGAAGGGTGCACCATTAGGAAAGGAAGTAATATATAAATAACCTTAAACAAAATATTTTAAAGCTTTGTGATTGTCTGAGCCAGGGGGGGAGGGGGGGGGGTAATTGAACAGGGCATACCTCAATTGCTTTAGTGAAAGTACCCACATTCAGTACCAACTGGCCATCTCTTTTGTAAAACTTCCTATAATAATAAAAACAAATGATTAGGGTGCCATGGTTGGTGTATTTCTTTACTGTGTGTCTCTCAAGTTCAGACATGGATTATATCTGAGTTGTTGTAATAGTCTCTCAAGTTCAGACATGGATTATATCTGAGTTGTTGTAATAGTCTCTCAAGTTCAGACATGGATTATATCTGAGTTGTTGTAATAGTCCTTTTCACAGTTCCGTTCAGTGACCACGAATAATAGTTCCAAGTTGAGGTTTGCGTTGTTGCGCATGATGAAGTATAGTTTTGCTATGTACATCAACTCGAACCTCGACTTGAAACCATTATTCATGGTCACTGAACAGAACTGTGAAAAGGACTATTGTTGTTGTCTCTGATGCCATGATGGTTTTCTGTCTCATAAATCAACATGTGAGGAAAGTTATGTGCTAAAATATGAATGTAGAGGCAGGAGTCTCCCCTATTTGTAGTACACTATTTGTGTATGACACTGTCTTGTGTGTTGCTATAAGATCAAGGTCACAAAAGTGATTTCGCCTATCCTTACCCATATCCCATAGAAAACAATATCGGCTCCTCCATTTCCAATAATGTTCGAAATGCTTTGTTCAAATTCTCATAGTTAAATTGATCAGTTGCATCACCAATGACAACACAATTGGGATTATCAAAGTCCAAACCATCAAAATCTGCTCTTCCTCCTGGATGAATCAGCAAATGTGGACGAAGTTTGCGCTTTTCGAGGATCATTTTAGTTGCAAGAGGTGGAGCAAAGATCTCTTTAGGTGTTAGTTTAAATCCAAAATTGTTTAATTTCTCAACCAGGTTTACACGAGTGGATTGTGTTTCATTGGTACAGAATCGTACACCAACTCCAGCAGCTTTGAGTCTGAACATGAGAAAATAATATTGATGATAATGATGATAATAATAATAATAATAATAATAATAATAATAATAATAATAATAATAATAATAATAATAATCATAATCATATAAATAATAATAATAATAATAATAATAATAATAATAATAGTTTTAATGATAGTAATGACGATAGTGATGGCATGATATGATGTTATTTGATTGATGATGATGGACATAAATAATAAGATATGATAAAATGAATAACTGACTGAATGAATGACTGAATGGTTGATAATTTAGAATAAAGATGACTTTGATAATACTGGTAATGAACATGATGCTGGTGATAATGATGACAGTGATCATGATGATGATAATGATAGTCACTATGACAATCTAATTGACAGTTTTTGTGGCTACTGCATTCTGGGAATGCGTAGCCACTATGTCATCGAGTCGTGAAATGTAAGTAATGTAAACAAGGTATAAACTCCATGTAGGCTAAATTTTCTTACATATCAATATGTATGTTTAGTATAAATATATGGTACATGGCGTACATGAAGTTTATACCTGTAACTATACCACAGGAAGCCTACTTCCCTATCAAACGGATAACTTCGTAACCAGTAGTCAATCGACTAACTCTTCCTTCGTTCAATCGCCTTCTTCACTTTTGGTTTCGATTTCTATTCAGTAGCCACATGCGCTCATTGAGCGTCTATGTTTTAAAGCTGAGTTCAAATAATCTCACCTTTCAACTGCCTCTACAGAGCCTTCAATCACTGAGCCTCCATCTTTACCAGAATTATACAAAACACCAGAAATGTCAAGCAAAACTCCTTGTACTTTACTTTGTAGCCATTGTGGCTTTCCGTCCACCATTTTGTTTTGGGAGAGAAGAGTATCACTGGTACGGTAGCCCATACCTCTAGCAGTCGTTCGTCTACTAGTTACCAGTGCACTGTGGCCCATAACTGTCAGGGTAAAAAAAAATCTCACAGCAAAAATAAAAAACTCATGGCAAAAACAAATAGCTGTGTAAAAGACGAGTGTAAAAGAACTCCTGAACGTGTTCAGACATGGGTTGTATGGTGGCAGCTTAATGTGCCTTGATATACTTTCAACTTGAACACGTTGAGTAAGCACATTGAGCCGTTCTGGAAATGCGTTATATGTGAACTAACCATTATGATTTAAGTTGGTTTCCTGTGGAATGGATTGATCTCCAAAGTACTTGATGGAAGATTATCCACTGTACTAATTTGTAGCTGCCCTTTTCAGGAAAGGGGACAAATTCTGCTCTAATATTATAATAAGTCTAAGTCTTGTAAGTATAGGTGGTAAATAAAAAAGGATCTTTAGCTGAGCGTGACCCAAATACTGCAGAATGCTTGAAATGTGTCAGTGTTGTCCCCTTCCCGAAAAGGACAGCTATAATAGAGGGTCCACAATAGGTTTGGCGGGATGCGGGATAAGTCTTTTTTTGAAGGCGGGATGCGGGAACCGAGCTTAAACCTTGACGGGATGCGGGATTCTGAATTCCAAGCGGGATCGGGATTTCGTGTTTTTTAGGTGCTAGGTTTCGGGATATAACATTAATTTGCTGCGGGATACAGGACTGCAGCATTCTTTGTTCTCAATAAAAAACTTTTTAACGTTTTAATATTTAATTAATGATTAACTTAGAAAAAATTGCTGGATCGGGATTGTGACATTAAAACGTGTGGGATGGCGTGATTGCCGGCAAAAATGAGCGGGATTCCGGGATTGAGAACCCCTATTGTGGACCCTCATAATAGTACAGTACATATTCTTCCATAAATAAAAGGTCTCAATTTTTTATTTGGGGAGACTCAGACACACACTCACTACCTCTACGTTTAATATATTTAGACACACAATTCGCCCCACATGTTTATTTTTGCGAAGGGAAGGAAAGAAAAACACATCAAACAAACTCAACTCACATATCATCCTTGCCCGAGCTGGGACTCGAATCACAAAGCCAGCCATTCCAACCATCGAATCAGCTTCAAAATGGCGATCCTTTAATTACCTACGACGTGTATCCTTCGTCTGGAAGACCACCTTGCCGCGCAGCTTTAGCCTCGAGCTTTTGACATATGAAGTTGTCATGACTGTGACCTGTGATCATATCGTAGTATTTGTTTTTACCGTGGGCCACCGTATACTGGTAACTAGTAGACGAACGACTGCTGAGGTTGGAATTACTGAAGGCTCAAGATTCTTATCCTCGATCAGCAGAAATATAATCAAGCAGTGCTTGTTTTTGAGCATTTTCTTCCTTGTTAAATATTTCAAATCGTTGCAGAGCCATTTGTGATCACTATTTCATATTATTGTGAAGGTTAAAGGCCATTTTTCAAAGTCTGGTTGGAGTCCAATGGTTTAGAAGCGCGTTTAATAGCTGTACTGATGTGAGTTGTTGTCAGCCATTCCTGATCGAGTGCTCAGCTATAATGCCTTACAGAGACGATTATTCAAGACTTTGTGGGCCTTTAAAATATGTGGGCCTTTAAAATACAGAGTAAAGGATGGTGATTGGCAAAGAAAGCTGGCAATCTTAGACGAAAATAAACACAGTCTAAGGTTCTTCGATGAACACTCTTTTTGCCCCGTAAGTGTTTCAGATTTGGATTACATTCTTTAATTACTATTTGATTTATCTTATGTTTTATTTCCGGCTTAGGATCGTGAACTTGTTTTAAGCATACTTTGTGTTTATTTGAGGGCAAGATTTTAGTGATTTTCGAACCTTTTAGAATGGAAGCGATCAAGTGTTCTTTTCGTTTTCTAATTGTAACGGAAAGTTTCGAAACAGCTCTGAGTCGCACTATCGTTACTTGCAGCATGGTGGGCTTTGTGTTAATGTGGTTGTGCACGTTTCGAATGTAGTCTTGTGTTTTCACTAAGGAAGGATTGGTCTTTGTATTATGTGGGTTTCGGTGTTGTTTGACTTGCATAGGTTTCGCGGGGTGTCTGTAAAACCCGGAACGTGCCCGGAACACCCGGAACACCCCGGAACACCCCGGAACACCCCCGGAACACCCCCGGAACACTCCCGGAACACCCCAGAAAAGTTAATATTTATAAAATTAAAAAAAGAAAAAAGGGAAAAAAGAAAAAAAAAAGAAAGAAAAAGAGAAAGAAAAAAAAGGAAAACAAAAAGGAAAACAAATGAGATTTTTCAAGTTGTAGTTTTGCAGAATAAATGTCTTTACAGCTCTGCACATTTTCACGTAACTATTGTATCTCATAATTAGGTCTATTGTTATATGCCGTTTTCGACGTCGTTTCCGAATTGGTTACTTAAACTCCCTACTATTGTAGTTATCCCGCGTTCATTAGCTAACGGTCTTAGAATACGGTCGTATTATATTCACAATGTATTTCGTCGAAAATGACATTTCACTGGCCTGAAAACAAATCAGCGTTGTTTGCAGTAGCACGTAATGAAGTTCTGTACTATGCACTAAGAGCCTGTTTACATGGAGATAGGGTCACCCTACCCCTAGAGTCACCCTACTCTATTGTATTCCATGGTTGTGTTTACATGTCAGGTAGGGTGACCCTAGGGGTAGGGTTACCCTATCAGCTAGGTAGGGTGACCCTCCTTGGAGGGCCAGCTTTTTGCATGTAAACGCTCAAGGTAGGGTGACCCTAGGGGGAGGGCTATGTCGTTCTGGCGAGTATTTACGAAGATTCCAGTTAAAAGTAATCGTAAATGAGCATTAAAGTGATAAAACTAATGGAAAAGAATAAAATGTAAGAGATCCTGTGACAACGAACGCTCCAAACATCACAAATATCGTTCAAAGTAGTCACACGTAGTCTCGCTTACGCAATACTGTACTGGTTGGCGGCTTGATATATAATTCGCTCTTGGGGATGCCGTTTGAGCTATAAACATTGATAATAAGAAGCCACATCATTGAAATCCTACAGTCAAGGATACTAAAGACAAAAATATAGAGTTTACAGCGAAAATAGAAAGTTTAACCGTCATTTTGTTGTTTATTTACCTGAGACGCTAACCCTATATATCCCTAGGGTCACCCTACCTCGTCTCTTTGCATGTAAAGGACGCCGGCTATCTATTGGCCCTACCCTTAGGGTCACCCTATCTCCATGTAAACAGGCCCTTAGTGTGGTTTTAGGATTCACAAACTCTGATTTGTTTTCAGTCCAGTGAAATGTCATTTTCGACGAAATACATTGTGAATACGACCGTATTCTAAGACCGTTAGCTAATGAACGCGGGATAACTCAATAGTAGGGAGTTTAAGTAACCACTACGGCAACGACGTCGAAAACGGCATATAACAATAGATCTAATTATGAATACAATAGTTACGTGAAAATGTGCAGAGCTGTAAAGATATTTATTCTGCAAAACTACAACGTGAAAAATCTCAATTTTTTTCCTTTTTGTTTTCCTTTTTTTTCTTTCTCTTTTTCTTTCTTTTCTTTTTTCCCTTTTTTCTTTTTTTAATTTTATAAATATTAACTTTTCTGGGGTGTTCCGGGGTGTTCCGGGGTGTTCCGGGAGTGTTCCGGGGGTGTTCCGGGGTGTTCCGGGGTGTTCCGGGTGTTCCGGGCACGTTCCGGGTTTTACAGACACCCGGTTTCGCGTGATCGCTGCAAAAGTTGCAATGTTATAACCGGATGTGGAAGCTCTATTGTTTTATAAAAATTAATGTACACAATAAGAATTAAGTGAATTTTGATAAAAACTTATTGTGAAACTAATCGAGGAACAATGACTGATAAATTGTGAAGTGTAAGGTCAATGTTAAACATTGCATAATATCTGCCACAGTTATTAATTAAATGATGATGGTAATAATAATATAATATAATAACATGCCTAATTTATATAACGCTAAATCTCTCAAATAGCTTATAGCGCTTTACAATCTACCAATGTGTATATGGAGGACTTATCAGACTGCTGAAAACCAGCAGTTTACAATCATGAGTGTTGTTAGTGAATGTACGCCTCTGCATGAGGCCTGACTGTTGTACCGGGAGACACAACCACGCTGGGCTGGCAGTGTACTGAAATCGGGGTTTTTAAGCGTGATTTTGAATAACTTTTTATAGTTAAGTCCAATCAACTTGAAGTTTTACATGTGAAAAGTACACACCAAAAGAAAAATTTTCTTCTTTTCACTTTTACAAATGTTACGATTTTTGGTGATAAAATGACGTCACCAATTTTAGTGGGAAATTGAAATAGAGGGTTATGCAAAATTTTAAAATGCGCATTTGAAAGAAATCATTGAGATATGTTCAAAAATGAAAAGAGATAACAGTCAAAGTCTAATTTAATCAAAATATATGATTTTTTGAAGTTTAGAATTTTTTTCTATTTTACACAAAAATGCAATTTTCAAAAAATTATAACTTTAGATTAAATTTGACTTTGACTATTATCTCTTCGATTTTGAACATATCTCAATGAGTTCTTTCAAATGCGCATTTTAAAATTTTGCATTACCCTCGTTTTAGATTTTCCTCTAAAATTGATGACGTCATTTTCCCACCAAAAATCGTAACATTTGTAAAAGTGAAAAGAAGAAATTTTTTCTTTGGGTGTGTTTTCTTCACATATAAAATTTGAAGTTGATCAGACTTAACTATAAAAAGTTATTCAAAATCACGCTTAAAAGGCCGATTTCAGTACACTGCCAGCCCAGCGTGACAGGATCTTTAACGTCCACCATATATAGGATTAGAGTGAAAGCAGACGAGACCTCCGGCTTTACATAACTGATGATTATGATGATGATAACAATGATAATTATGATATTGATAATTAACAATGATGATGATGATGATAGAGGGCAAGTTAAAGTGCTATCCTCTTTAAAGTTCTATCCTCTTTGAAATAAGATGATTGATTGATAATAATAATGATGATTTATGGTGTCTTATATTTCTACTGTTTTTCTGTAATAATTATGAATTTTTATTTCTGCAATAGAAAGATGAAAAACTATGGAATCGACCAGATGTCGACATTGCTACAGGACTCATTACAAAGGTATTCACTTCAATTCACTTCATCTTTATTCACTACACATATTTTACAGATTTATTTAACAATATTCATTGAAACAGATGCAATAGTAGTAGCTAACTGTAATAGCCAGAGGCTAGACTTGACAGTTGGCTTGTAATCTAGTAACTGTTGTGAAGATTTTGTTCATATAATGTGTTTTTATATTAAATGTTTTTTGTTGTATTTCATAGATTGAGAAAAAAGAGATACCAAGTGGAGATACAAATTGTTTTGGTAATTGAAAATGTTTATTGATGATGATGGTAAAGACAGCTTGTTGGTGATGATGATGATGTTGATGATGGTTATGATGGTTATGATGATGATGTTGATGATGGTTATGATGATGATGATAGTTATGATGATGATGATGGTTATGATGATGATGGTTATGATGATGATGATGTTGATGATGGTGATGATGATGATGATGGTTATGATGATGATGATGATGTTTATGATGATGATGATGTTGATGATGGTTATGATGATGATGATGGTTATGATGATGATGATGATGATGGTTATGATGATGATGGTTATGATGATGATGATGGTTATGATGATGATGATGGTTATGATGATGATGGTTATGATGATGATGGTTATGATGATGATGATGATTATGGTTATGATGATTATGGTGATGATGATGATGTTGATGGTTATGATGATGATGATGGTTATGATGATGATGATGATGATGGTTATGATGATGATGATGGTTATGATGATGATGATGATGATGGTTATGATGATGATGATGGTTATGATGATGATGATGGTTATGATGATGATGATTATGGTTATGATGATGATGGTTATGATGATGATGATGATGATGGTTATGATGATGATGATGGTTATGATGATGATGATGATGGTTATGATGATGATGATGGTTATGATGATGATGATGGTTATGATGATGATGATTATGGTTATGATGATGATGGTTATGATGATGATGATGATGATGGTTATGATGATGATGATGGTTATGATGATGATGATGATGGTTATGATGATGATGATGGTTATGATGATGATGATGATGATGATGATTATGGTTATGATGATGATGATGGTTATGATGATGATGATGATGATGATGATTATGGTTATGATGATTATGATAGGAAAGATGGTAATGATAATAATGATGAGCGTGATGATGGTTATTATGAAAGTTATGATGATGGTGATGATAATGGTTATAATGATGGTGATTATATGGTTTTATGATGACAGATAACAATGTTGATGATTTGCACTTAGCTTTTCCATTTTAAAATGACTAATTGAACTGTCTTTGAAGAGTTATTTTTTGTTTGTTCAGAAATCCAGATGGTTGATACAGCAAAGCATCTACTTCAAACAGACTCAGAAGAGGAGTTGGAAGAATGGATAAATCATCTCCATAGAGTAGCTGTAAGAATAAACCTCAATCTAATTTGTTATAACTAAATAACCAACTGTGCTGCTTTTACAAACCTTTGAATTCAAATAGAAACCACCCACATTAGGGGGAGAAGAAGGAAGACTTATTTATACATAACTTTACCGAATATACCATAGAGCAAATGCAGTTAAACCATGAAATAATATTAAGTAAATTCTAACAAATAGTCACTATTTAGTGACTATAATTGTTGCTACTATTCACCCAGAATAAATAATAAAACAAAGGATAATGAGGTTTTTTGTGTATTACTCTTTTGTCTCAAACCATGAAATGCAATCTAAGAAAGTACTAACAAATAGTGACAATTTTGTCACAAATTATAGCTCAAACAGAACATTTAAACTGCATTTGCTCTAAGGTGTTTGATACAATGTCTTCAAAATGTCAAAATGTTTCCAGGTTGACCCCACTAGACGACAAGAGGGTACAACCAGGGCCTCAATCAAGAAAGCATTTATACCAAGTGAGAAAAAAGAACCAGAAGCAAACAGTTCAGATGAATCAAAAGCAGATCAATCTCCTGAGCATATCAGCTATGAAACTAAAATTATTGGTGGGGTTGTTGTAAGAAGACCAGTTTCTAAGGTAATCTTGGACATGTTGTGTGTCTTCAATTTGCACTTGTCTTATGTGAGATATTGGTGGACGTACAGTGACATATTTTGCTATGGTTTTGCCAACCAAACACTGTTCTTAGATCAAAGAAAATTAAAAAATCTATTGTTAAAATGGTTGACAAATTAGGATCACAATACAAACACTTGTAAACACTACTCTCACCTATAGGAAGAGAGAAGGGAGAGTGAAAAAGAAGGGAAATGTGAAAGTAATGGAAGGAAAGAAACACAGTATAGGAAGGAACTAAATTAGAGAAAGATGGAAAGGAATTCATCATCATTCTTATAGAAAGAAATTAGGAACAGAAAACAGCACAAGCAACAAGGACTGACACAGTTGTGTTTACAGGTTCCCATTTAAATCTGTACTTTTCCCATTTAAATCTGTACTTATGCAAATTGTGTTGATGTGAAACACACAGATCAACCAATCAGAGTATTTTCTGATCTGTGTGTTTAGCACACATCAACACAATTTGCATAAATTGTACAGATTTAGATGGGAAAGTACAGATTTAAATGGGAACCTGTTTATAATTATCATTTTTATATTATTGTGAACAGAAACCTGATTCTGATACTGAGAGTCTGCCGGGAACGTTACAATCCAGGTCAATGTCTGGAGGCGGTGCATGCAAGGGATTAAATGTCATTAAACAGGGCTACCTCATCAAAAAAGGTGCTGTGGTAAGTACAAACAAACTATAAAATATAATAAACAAAACAATTGCCAAAATATTGAAGAACAAGCAAAAACACTAACAAAGAAATTCTAGATTTACAGTGCTGCTAATTCAACCGGGGCCACCTTGAGTTTATTAGCCAATCACATTTGAGCTTAAGAACAAAAGATATCTACTTTGTCTCCTTATCAGCCAATCAAATTATAGGCGCGAATTGACTTGACAGATCGTCTATGTCTGGTTCTTTTGTTCTTAAGCTCAAACGTGATTGGCTAATAAACTCGGGGGGGGGGGAGGGCAGGTTGAATTAGCAGCACTGTAATTTTTATATTTGTAAACTAAGCGTACTCCATGATAGTAGTCACAAATAAAAATGTATATAAATTATGAATGTACTTGTAATATGAACACACAAACAAAATTAATATAGTTAGTAAATGTACATTATTTTTTTCAATATTAAATGATTTTTTTTCTTTCCAACTTCAGGTTAGAAACTGGAAAAAAAGATTTTTCAAGCTGGATTTGGTCTCTCTCAGTTACTATGAAAAAGATACAGTAAGATTGTTGTTTTGGGAAAAAAATCATATGTTTACAATGTTAGCCCAGTGAGTGAGCAAGGAGTGGCAACTAGAGAGGCAGCGAAATTGTAACTGCATGCATGTTTAGTGTAGGGAGTCACATAATGGTTATTCTTACTAAAATATTAATTACTCTAAAGGTTTATGAAAGGGAATATATATGAATGACCATTGTGTGAATGCCTACATGAAGTAGCTACCTCAGAGAGGTATGGAATGAATGTTGAATATTAGTGATACATGACATTGTATTGTTCTTTTTTTAGGATAAAGAACCAATCAGATCCATTGCAACGTGTGATATCCTTCATGTTCGTCATAGTCCCAGGTAAGTGAATAAATATACAAACAAATATGAATGAAAAGATGGATTAATGAAATGTTTTGTCTCCCTGATAATAATGGTACTTATGCCTGGCTAGAAGAGTATTATTATAATGAATGAATGTGAGCAGAGTTGTGTGCTAAAATATTTAACTTAGAAGTATATATTGAGTCTGAGTCTGAGTCTCCCCAATTAGCCACTGACTAAATACATTGAGACATTAAAAAAGTGATTTATTATTTTATTTATTTAATAATGGATGGATGGATGGATGGATGGATGGATGGATGGATGGATGGATGGATGGATGGATGGATGGATGGATGGATGGATGGATGGATGGATGGATGGATGGATGGATGGATGGATGGATGGATGGATGGATGGATGGATGGATGGATGGATGGATGGATGGATGGATGGATGGATGGATGGATGGATGGATGGATGGATGGATGGATGGATGGATGGATGGATGGATGGATGGATGGATGGATGGATGGATGGATGGATGGATGGATGAATGGATGGATGGCTGGCTGGCTTGCTGGTTAATAGAACTAGATGAATGAAATGGCTTCATTACAAAGCTAACATTAATTGTTTTCTAGTTCTGAAAGCAATAAAGATTTTCTCTTTGAAGTACAGACTGGAACACGGACATTTCTAATTCAGGTATAAACTGAAGATGATACTGACAATGGTGATGGTAATTGTGGTAGTGATGATGATGACATTAATAATGATTGTGATAATGATGGTGATGACAAGGATTATAATGTTTGATTGATTGTTTTTTCCAATTGCAATATTCCCCTTCATATAATTCCCTGCACCATCTTAATGGAAGCAAATGCAAATGTTAAGCTTGCAATGATAGAGACCAATTGTGGGACAGTTATTCTCAATCATTGCAAGCTCAACATTAGTCTCGCTTCGATGAAAGGCCCGGCAACCTTTTAAGATGGCACAGGGAAATGTGAAGAGGATTATTATAGATAATGATAATGACAATGTTGGAAAACATATCTATAAAAACAATTGGTCATTGCCGTTTATGTTATTTGATTATTTAAATTACAGGCAGATAATAAGGCTGATATGGAAGAATGGATACAACGCGTTAAAGACACGACTCAGTCAATCCAAGGAAGATCATACAGCGGACCTGTAAGTATAACATCACATGAAATCTTGTGACGGAACAATTACATTGACTATAAATTGAATTAAAAGTTGATGTCAATCATCACTTATTATCATCAGTTACATCATAATCATCACCTTCAGCATCTTAATTGGTTATTATCATCAGTTACATCATAATCATCACCTTCAGCATCTTAATTGGTTATTATCATCAGTTACATCATAATCATCACCTTCAGCATCTTAATTGGTTATTATCATCAGTTACATCATAATCATCACCTTCGGCATCTTAATTGGTTATTACCATCATTATTATAATAATTGTCATTATTATGACTGTCAAAATAATTGACATCATTGTCACCATTATCATTATATATTATATTCAACATCATTATCATCATCATCATCCTCAACCATGTCAAGATCATTGTGATTATCACCATCATCATTGTCATCGTTATCACCAGCCTCACCATTACATTTAACATCATTATCATCCTCATCAACATCATCATCAACACCATCATTTCTTAACATGAAGCTCAGCAAACAACTTGATATAATAACTCTATCAGCTGATTCTATCCTACTTGCATCTAATTGACTTGATTAACTTTCAGACATGACTTCGGGTATATTCTTGAAATGATTTATAATGTAAGTACCTGATAATGAATAATGAGCAACATTATAATTACATACGAATGAAAGTCAAAATCAATTAACAATAACAAATATTAAAATAAATAAATAAATAAATAACAAAAAAACTATTTACTATACTATACCAAAAGGTAGCTAGCTGTTTGCAAACAATATGATATTAATATTATTGAGATTAACCTTTACTATAGATAACCTCCCCCGAATTTGTTTCACTGATCATGAAACAATAGCTTCAAGTCTAGGCAGAAGAAATAATTGACTACTTGTACATGTACTCTAGATTTTATTATTATTATCAAATTGTAAGTATTTATATTTCAATGATTTCAGAATGTATCGAAAACGACAAATAGTGACCCACTACCACCCCCAAAGTGCCAGACTATTTTCTACTACAGTACCTCTCATGTGTGATGACGTCATCATGGTTGCTTATTTTTGGCTCAGATTGAGTTCTTCACGACTCTACTAATCAAAACCTTTCTGCAAACTTCTATGTTTAAGAATGACGGTGGTTCATATTTTGTATGAGTGTCATGAGTAGCTCGTAAAATCTCCCATCATGCTTAGCAGCGATTCTGAAAGCAATTTTTAGACTGAGCTCCACATGTTGACAATGGTGTGTGTGAAAGTTTCCCAGATTACTTCTCTCGTCACGATAATTCACGATTAATAATTGATACAGGGGTATGTAAAAGCGTTCCAGAATACTTCACTCATCGAAGTTCTAAGAAATTTTTACAGGATAATAAGTTTGATATTGGCTTGTAGAGGGGGTCGTTAAAGTTTTCCAGAGTAGTCGCTCGTCATAATGATTCAACGACTGAATCCTCAGGATAATAGTATGATATTGACTTGTAGAGGGGGTCTTAAAAGTGTGCCAGAATTTCACTATGATTGCATAGGAAATCCTCAGGTTAAGTGTGTGTTTATTGTAGAGGAGGTTGTCTTAATTTCCCATCGTGCTTTGCCGGTAATCATGACGTTTAACGTCTTTAAATAATTTGAAAGATATTTTAGTCACAAGAAATCTTTACGTTGTCGTTCATAATAGTTTTAATCCACGTAAATTATCGATGTTTTCAGATTTTATTATTAGTTTGTACTGCAAAGATATTATATACACCCATTTCAATAATCATTGCCACAGTTGAAGCTACAGTCCACACTCTAAAGCCTGCAAAGGATGTTGGTAAAATGAACATAATTTTTGAATTATTAATTTTTTTTCGTTAAAGAAATGTTTGTTTTATCATCTAACACTACAACAACTTGTTATAGCTAGTCATATAAGACCAAAAAAATGAATACATTTATAACAAGATGTACCAACATCCTTTGCAAGCTTCAGAGTGTGGACTGTAGCTTTGATAACGACAACGATTTTTAAAACAGGTGTAGAAGGGAAGTGTATCATCATCAGAAAGGTCAGCATCAGTCCATAAAGAAAGTCTTCTATACGCGTGTCCCATTAACATAAATATTTTTGATTTATCAATTTATTTAGACTAGACTGATTACATAAGAAGTATTACCAGAATTGGTCATCGATAAGTTAGGTCATAGTTAATGGAGGCGACTATGGTTAGGCCTAGTTCAAACGTCACATCTCATTGTGCAGACAATGAGCAAAACCTATTGTTGGATATTCATATGCATTAGATCGATATGTCACGTGAGCTTCAACGTTTAAACTATGCCTTTTTGGACCCATTTTCCTCTTTGTCGAATGTCTTAATTTTTGGCTTATGGAATTGGTCTGTAAGTTAATATCTCAGCTAAAACCTGATCACTGTCTGTAAATAGACTTTTAGACTAAGGTTTTTATATTTTGTTGTATTATTTTGTTCAAACGCATTGTGCACAAAGATGTATTTTTTTAATCAAAGACTCTACAGTTGATGCGTATTGTTCTTCTTGTTTATTCTCGTAGAACCCAGAACCCCAGGAAATGTACAGCTTCTTTATTAGTATTCAGGCAATAGAGTACCGAAGTGATGACGTCACAAAATGTTTTTTAGAAGTTTTGGATTTCAATAACATTTTCAGAAAGTGCTAGCGAAAATATGAAATAAGGTGAAAATTTGACAAAGATTGAGCAAAAAACGAGATATGAGCAGTTGAATGTAAAAATGTCGCCATACATTTTCTCTTATTTTAGCGCTGGATCGTACTTTCATTTTCCAGTGCAAAACTAAGTGAAATTGTATGGCAGTATTTTGAACTTAAACACTCGTTATCTCCACATCTAAAACTTGCAGTGACGTGAAATTTCGCACATGTAGACAGCTAGTGGTGTCTTTTCAACTATTGAGGTTTCAGAACTAAATTGTAAAATTTGTAACTTCGTCACGTCACCCTTCGGTACTCTTTACCCATACAGTATCAGAGTAGTACAGGCTATTTTACATGTGTTATAGTATTGACATAATCGAAATATGGCAACAAAAATGAGTATTTCAGACGTCTGGACTGACTAGCCTCTCATACATGTACACAGAATAGTGCAGTAGAATGATAAAGTGCAAATAGCATTACTAATATTTTAGGGATATACTGTTTGCACTCTATCATTGCTATAAAGTCGTAGGCAGAAGAGATAGTTCCAATTAACAAGCTCATCAGCGAAAACCCAGGGTCTACGGGGAGTGAAGGCTTGCTTCATTACTTTTTTCCCGTGCCAAGCCCCACTGAGTAGTTCCTAGGTTCCCGTGCTTCAAACAAGCTTTGTTTTAGACCAGCTAAATATTTTATTCCTTTGCTTTAAGTAAAAGACAAATACATGTACTGCAATGGTTTGCATTCAGTGAACTGATCGATATGAATCACCGGCTGTCATTGTTCCATTATATTTCACGTGATTTATTTGCATTAACGTTGAGTTCTGTCAACCATTCTTTGAACCTGAAAGTAACAAAGCGGTCAAACGACTACGCATGCGTAAATTTGCAGCGGTAAATTTGCCATAGTAAACATTAGGAATTTCGGACTTTATAAAATATTTGATTTAAATCGCACGCTCTGATTGGCTTAGAAGTGTTCTCTATAACTCAACAGTGCACGGAGCGTCGATTTGTTTGATTTTAACTACTGAATATTTTATAAAAGAAATAGAAAACTCGGCAGCAGTGCTCTTTCGAGTTATAGAGCACTTGGGGAATTTAAGAAGACTTGAGAAGCGCTGAGAAGCACTCCTAACGCTTCTCTCGTCTTCTTAAAATTCCCGCGTGCTCTATAACTCAACAGAGCACGCTGCCTCGTTTTCTATTTCTTCAATATAGTGTTGGAAGTCGATTTATATAAGAAATTCCCTGAATATATAAGCTTGAAGTTTCGTGTACATAACCTTTGTTATATTTTAAAGCTGCCAGAGTGTATACTACCATGATTTTATATTTTGAGAAAAAAGCGATGAAAGTCGTACACTCCATCGTACGAATGTCAGATTTGTGTGCTGGATCGTTTTACTTGCGTAGTCATTTGACCGCTGTGTTCCCTAAATTATTGTTGTACACTTATCTACATGTCCCATCACTGTCTCCTATTCACAGACACTGTTTCATTATTTGATGTATTCCTTTGCTTCAAAGCTAATGTTTTTAAATGACAACACGGATTGAATAAGCAGTAAGTACATGCTTCCCCAAGAGCCATAAATGTGGTTAATGATTCGAAGAAAGCTTCTACTAGTAGTTTGTATTAACTGATTTAATGGTGGCAGCGGTACATGTGTAAACCTTTATTATTTGAATGGAAACTAGCGAGTAAACTAGAATAGGCTGCGTCGGTGTTACATAAACGATAGGAAATATAAGGAAATTTGTAACACCGTAAGAAATAGAAACTAGCGAGTAAACTAGTATAGGCTGCGTCGGTGTTACATAAACGATAGGAAATATAAGAAAATTTGTAACACCGTAAAAAATAGAAATAGAAACTAGCGAGTAAACTAGTATAGGCTGCGTCGGTGTTACATAAACGATAGGAAATATAAGGAAATTTGTAACACCGTAAAAAATAGAAATAGAAACTAGCGAGTAAACTAGTATAGGCTGCGTCGGTGTTACATAAACGAAAGGAAATATAAGGAAATTTGTAACACCGTAAAAAATAGAAATAGAAAATAGCGAGTAAACTAGTATAGGCTGCGTCGGTGTTACATAAACGATAGGAAATATAAGGAAATTTGTAACACCGTAAAAAATAGAAATAGAAACTAGCGAGTAAACTAGTATAGGCTGCGTCGGTGTTACATAAACGATAGGAAATATAAGCAAATTTGTAACACCGTAAAAAATAGAAATAGAAACTAGCGAGTAAACTAGTATAGGCTGCGTCGGTGTTACATAAACGATAGGAAATATAAGCAAATTTGTAACACCGTAAAAAAATAGAAATAGAAACTAGCGAGTAAACTAGTATAGGCTGCGTCGGTGATTGATATAAACGATAGGTAAAATAATGAAATTTGCAACACCGTAAAAAATGTTAACTTAACTTTACTGACGTCTCGAGCTTTAGCCCTTCGTCGGAGCCCTGTTTTACTCCGACGAAGGGCTAAAGCTCAAAATGTCAGTTAACTTGCAACCCATCGACGCATGTAAAGAAATCTGAATCAGGAATGATGCGGAATTCCGGATTCCAAGGGCTGGATTCCGGATGCCAAATTCCAATTTTCCTGGATTCTGGATTTCCTTACATCGGGAGAGACCCAGCGATATAGGGTGAACAACAATGTCTTTCGTTGATATGGTTTAATGGCTTGTTAGCTGATGCTCTTTGAGCTGTTGGGTTGTTCCTCCCTTTCGAGTATCACCGGGGATCAGCTATATATTCTTATATAGCTTGTATATAGGTTCTTAATCTTGATATATAAAGTTAGCTAGCTCTTTCTACCATTTCTACCAAGCGGCGACAGCGTTTCCCAATAAAGAATGAATGTCTTTGTTTAGTTTACTAGTCGCTGACTCGCTTGTAGTGAATCCAGTATACAGAAAAGAACAATCCAAAAGCAAAAGGGAAAAGAAATTTGGATGTTTGGTCGATCCAGTGGACCTTTGCCTTGTGGGCGGGGGTCTTTCGTTTTGGTGTTCTGGCTTGTTCTGCATCCATTAAAGCATCCATTTTAGGACTCTAGTAAAGAAAACGTTATAAAAGTGTCAATTTGGGAAGAGTGTTACGAACAGCTTTATACCGGCCACACCCAAGAAAAAGAGTTAGAATCATCCCACGAAGAAAAGTGTAACTTTTATACAAGTGTTACCAATTGCTATATACTACAATCATTGTTCAAAATTGTTGGGACATTGTCACATTTTTATAAGCGTTTTGATTTGAGGTTAAAAAAATATACAAAAAGTATCCATTTAATGAGCAAACCCCCCTCCCCCTGAGCAATGTTGATTGGCCCCGTTTCACATTTCGAAAACTCAACATTGATTCGGGGGAAACGGGGAAACGGCAAATTTTATACAAAACATTTCAATGTAAAAAACAGAAAATGTCCCAAGGTATTTTGCCCGTGATTGCAGCCACACACCAAAAAAGAGCTACAATCATTCCAAGTGTAAATATTACGTGGCATACCTCCAATTCTTTTGGTTTTGAAAACATTCGTTTAATTGCAGGAAAGGTCTCTCTAAATGTCATGGGAGTATTGAGAACTACGATGTACTCGATAAGAGCAGCGAAGATGAATCCAAAAGAGATGAGCATAAAATGATCGATGGCTTTCATATAGCTGACCTGAAATAGAAAATATCATCAATTCAGCAATAATACTGTCATCTGATTGTTTATATTAATGGCAATCCAAAATCATCATCACCATCATCATCTTTCTAGCTTATCACCATCATCACCGCTGCAATCGTCGTCAGCCATCATCATCATCGTTATCACTGATCGCCATCGTTATCATCATCGTTATAATCATCATCGTTATCATCACCATCGTTATCATCATTATCATCACCATCGTTATCATCACCATCGTTATCATCATCGTTATCATCACCATCGTTATCATCACCATCGTGATCATCATCGTTATCATCACAATCGTCATCATCATCGTTATCATATCACCATCGTTATTATCATCGTCATCGTCACCATCGTTATCTTCATCGTTATCATCACCATTGTTAACATCACCATCGTTATCATCGTCATCATCATCGTTATCAACTTCATTATTTACTAATACATATCTTGAGTAATTAAAAGTAAGTAAGTAAATAACTACAGTATCAGTTGATTACCTTTGGCATATTAGTATTGACAGAGCTTGATAACAGTATAGTGGTAAGAATTGTAGTGATTGATAGCGCTGTTCGTGCAGGGACAGCAGTTGGTGAGATGAAGAATGTAGTCCATGATAATACAACTAGAATTACTTCAGGGACGTATATAGACGACACGTAGAAGTCAAGTCGTCGTCTAAATCGAAACGTTGCTACGAGTCTGGCAAACGACCCTGTGAAAGAAGAAGAAAACCTTAGGGGTATTCATAGGGGTATTCATTGGGTATTCATTGGGTTTTCATAGGCTTTTCATAGGCTTTTCATGGCATTTCATAGGCATTCCATAGGCTTTTCATAGACATTTCATAGGCTTTCATAGGCTTTTCACAGGCTTTTAATTGGCTTTTCATAGGCTTTTCACAGGCTTTTCATAACAAGTCTGGCAAACGATTGCTAGATATGAAAAACAAATGGGGACTTTTTTAGGAAGCCCGAGTATGCATTGTTGTACTAGAGCTTCTTTCTAAAAGATCCCCAACAAAGTTGAACAAAAATAATTACTTAATTGGAGCCAAACTTGATGTATTATAATAAGCTATGATATTTAAAGTTTTTAATCTTACGATTGTATTACATGCCTTTTATTTATTTATTTATTTATATAATTTTGAAAAAATGGTCGGCGTCAAAGGCGCGCGATGCATGAGCTTGGTTGAGCGAGACATTCCTGGCTTACCTTTACTGTTAGTGTCCGCCTTTGTAAATCTAGTTATTCCCAGCAAATCAAACTGGGCCATTTGCTTGGAAACAATCTCGATGTCCCCTTTCCATTTATAGTCGACATCAGCTGTAGTATGGGCATCTAAACAACAATATAGAGACGTGATAAATCAATTTCATTCTCTAATGTTTTTCTAATTATTGCTATTTATTTATATTTTATTTTATTTTAATCAATATTTATACAGTTTAGCATAGCTAATTTAAATAGGGCCCTGTTGTTATGTTTTAGCAGGACTCCATTTAAACTAACTTTGCTAAAATGGATGCTCCTGTATAAATATTGCCTTAAATAAAATAATTAAATACATATATAGCAGGTCGCCATATATTTTGATTGAATTGAATCGAATCGAATTAAATTAAATCGAATTGAATCGAATCGAATTGAATTGAATTGAATTGAATTGAATTGAATTGAATTGAATTGAATTGAATTGAATTGAATTGAATTGAATTGAATTGAATTGAATTGAATTGAATAGGTAAATGTACATCAAATATATAGTGACAAACACTGATTGGTCCAGACCAACCAGCGCCGTACACATTGTGGTGAACACGAGGTTACACAGTCAGGTTACATATATCAAGTGGAGAGAAGCGTTGCATGACAACGCAGAGGATCTATTACTTACAGCTTTCGATTCTGATTGGGCATTGTTGTGTATCCATTGGATACAGGCGTAGATCCATGTCACATTGTAACGTTAGTGTGATCCTGCAACAAACAGACACCTTAATTACTTTTTCTTTTTAATCGTTTAATATCGATTAATTGTTAGATTGGTTAGATGGTCGGAGCAGTGGATGGTTGGATGAGGGTCCTGAAGGGGTAAAATGGGAGCTGGGATTGACCTTATTTTTTGACTGGGAAAATGGGATTGGATGCAATGGGACTTGGATTTACAAATAACAGAACATTAGAAAATGGGAATGGGATTGGAAACTTGAGCAAAACTGATTGGATTATGTGATTTTTGACTGTGATTTGGTTCAAATATAAACTGGGAAATGGGATTCGGACCCCCGTGGTGTAGATGGATGGATGAACATGGTAATTGGTAGTTTGGGTTTTTGCTTGATTGGTTTGGATGGTTAGAAAACTACATTGATCCAAATACTGGCAAGTTTGGCCTTTGCTGGTCTGTTGGTCAGTCATACCGTCAACCAGTCAATAGTCCCCTTCACAGTTCCCTGCGCCATCTTGAAAGGTAGCCGGGCCTTTACATCGTAGCGAGACGAACGTTGAGCTCGCAAATCTATCTAAATCTAAATCTAAATTTTAATCTACAAAGGTTGCCCATCACTGCAGATATAACAAAATACTTAAAAATAATTTCAAAAGATCAATAAAAATATAAATAAATAAAAATGAATAATTATAGTAATAAATAAATTGATAAATATATGTACAATTAAAATGTATAGATACAATATAAAATATATATGTTATATATATATGTTTGTACAGCGACATATTTCTGCATATCACTGTATGTGTATATTTATGTGTTTCTATAATAAATGTTTCCTGAGTGCCGATTTGAATATATCTAGTGTCTGACTGTCTATAATACTATTTGGCAGTAAGTTCCATTCCTTTACGCAATGATCAGACCGGCTGTTTACACCTCGGGGGACAATTATTCACGCGTCTCTACCATTGCAAGCTCAACGTTCGTCTCGCTTCGATGCAAGCGGACTATTGGTCAGATCTTTAATTGGTCAATTTTTATACTAATTCGGCAACCTCCTAAGACCGAGCGATTTCATTGGTCTAGAAGTTCTTACTTTTTGTTAAATATTCACCTTGCACTAAAATATATTTTCCCATCAGGGTTGATCATTACTCTCATATTCTCTCTGGTCACCCTGTGGTAATAAGCCTGCTTTACATTCCAGAAATACGTGTCTGGTGTCCAAAACAGTTCAGTGGGGTCAGCGGCCATTGTGAAGGGAATACTAAAATTGTGAGCAAACCGTTTGTCGTACCACCACTGACGGAAGAATATATCGACTGAGTATTCCTGGAATAGATAATAACGGTGTTACAAATTTCATTGTATTACCTATCATTTATATCAAACACCGACGCAGCCTATACTAGTTTACTCGCTAGTTTCCATTTAAAAGATAAAAAATATGATGATAGTGACAGCAGCATTATATTACAATGATAAGGATAACGATCACAATCAAGCTATGGCGAAAGACGAGGACGAAGTCGGTTGCGACTAAGATGAGGAGGGCGTGAATGACAATGATAATGGCAACCTTGTTAACATTGTTATGGCTCTGCTGCCGTGTTAGCACTCTGTTAGTATAGGTCGATCTGTTAGCCTTGTTGGCCTTGTTAGCTCTGTCACCTGACTGTTACAGGGTCGTGACGAGGGATGCATTGGGATCAGGAATCAGGGGTTACATAGTCCCCGGGCATCATAGTAGTCCGAATCAGCTGGAAACAGGGATCACAGAAAAGGGATCGAGATCGTATGAATTAAGGGATCAGAACATGTTTAGTGGGATCAGGGATGATAGTACGCGAGCTTTTGGGATCAAGGATCAAACTTTAAAAAACATCTCTCGTCACTGCTGTTATCTATGTTAGCCGATATATTGACAATGGCAGCAACAATGGCGATGACATTAACATTTTATCAAGTTTACTCACCATCTCAGCTTCTCTTATTTTGCCAAAAGATATAACTTTAAATTCTACTTGAACCATCACTTTCTCTCCTAAATAAATTATTAAGGAGATATCAAATATTTCGAGTTAGAAATCTCTGCACTTACAATATACATTAGTAGCCATTTTAAAACCCTCAAAATACACAGCAATCCCATAAAGCACAAAGAAGACACAAAACTCCCAACAACACAGGAACCCCAACAGTAACTCACCTCCCGCGTTCGGTCTGACATTTCTATGAAATTTTTTAATAACGCCATTTATAAAGTCTGATAAGTTTTTAGCTTCTTCCATTGCTCGCCTTGTTTCTGGAGTACATCTGATAAAACGAAGAAAGAGAAAAAAGTCGATATTAAACTGAAGGTTCACCGCATAGATCAACTGCTCCCCAATTATGTACTTCTTGAATGAGTGGGAGGGCCGGACTGGAAAATGTTTGGCTCGAGGTTATGCCCGAATAAAAAACCATGCAGGCAAATCACGTGATGGGGTCCGTACGCCTTTTTGAGCGGGCCGGACAGCTTTTTATATTTTACCTCCCGCTCACTGACAAAACACGTACGGACCCCATCACGTGACTTGTCTGCATGATTTTGATTAACACAGCTGAGTGTTAGTAGCCTGCAAAACAGGCGTTCTTTCGGGTTATCCATATTTCGCGCGGTCAAAAAATTAACACAGGAAGCCCAAGATCCTAAATTCTCTGAAAAGCAAAAAGAACGCCTGCTCTGTAGGCTAGAGTGTTAGCTGTATAATGCTTACTTACTCTTCAGTTATAACGTTCTCTAGTAAAAAGCAGGAATATATAAATAAAGTGAATAGAGTCCATATCCTAGTCCGATCGCTGAAACATGAAGAAAGGAAATAAAATTAGGTTTATGCTCAGAGACTGTAACTTCTTTCGCTGATTGAAGAGTGAATATTGTTTTAATTTATTATCGGCGAATGATTTCTTTTATCATCATCACCACCAACAGCAGCAGCATCATCATCAACAAAACAGCATCATCATCATCATCATCATCTGATTTACTTTATACCAATCGTTAAATGTTACCGTTATTCGATCCATTTTCATTGATATTTTCATCATAAGTATCGTCATCATCATCATCAACAACAGCATCATCATCAACAACAAAAACATCATCATCATAATCATCAGTACCATCATCATCATCTTATTACTAATCGTTACTATTGTTACCGTTATTTATTACACCTTGTTCGATCCATTGTCATGCATAATAATATTTTCATCATATAAGTATCGTCATCATCATCATCATCATCATCATCATCTTTATCACCATCATCATCGATCATACTTTATCCCTTACCCTGCACACACTGCCATCGTTAACTTGCTCTACCACAACAAGAAAAGTCTACTGGCCTGAAAATAAAACAGCAAGTGTTATCATACCGGAAAATAAGTTCACTTCCGCTTAGCTAGCAACATTCATTTCCGGTTAGTTTTGGCGGGAAGATGCACGCGCGTCGACCTGAGCATGTCACCGTCACGACACATCATCCAAGATGGATACTCGAGTCAAAATGTGAGTATTTTTTATGAATTTTATCCTTTTAATTAGCAGTAGTTGAAGAAATTTTAATAATAAGATGTTTAAAAGTCATATTTCATTCGCTTTATGAAATAATTTTAACGAAAAAGCTTAAATTTTGCAGCTCTTTTGGCGTTCAAATGGTTGCATCACTTTGTAATTTTTTAATGAGTGGTGAATATAGTTCATTGGAGATAATTCAGCTTTAAACGTACACTTTAGCATGTCCAAACCAGTTTTAACTATATTATTGAATTATGACACTCTTACTTTCACAATTTTTGCTATTATGCTGTTTAATTCTCGAGAACTTTGTAGGTCTTGTGTTACCAACTCGATAACCCGCAAGCCGAGCTGTTGTTAACACTTTTCTTCAAATGCACAATACATAAAATATTATATTCTACAAAAGATAAGAACATTTTTCTCTTCTTGTTTTAATATAGTTACACCAATATATGTTTACAGTAATTAATTTGTAAATTTAGTGCAAATATATTTTTGGAGATTTAAAATTTAGAGTTTCCGAATTGAACATAATTATTAAAATATGAACACAAAAATTTAAAACCTACATTCAAGTAATAATATGAAAAATGCGTTCTTTTCTTTTATGCTCCTTTTCTAAAAATATGCCGGCATTCAACATGCACAAAGTTTTATAGAAAAACACTTTAAGTCCATAAATAACCTATAAAAACAGTATATATCTGTCCGCATAGAACTTCTTAGTTACCCTATATTTTACTAGTGCTGACAAAGCAAACAAATGAAACAAACAAACATTTTTATCTGGTTTTACTTGCGTATTACTATCACTGACTTGAAAGCAACTGAGGGGCTGTTTATATGGACGCGAGTGTCCTGTTGTCCCCTCTATTGTTTTGTGTTCCCCGGGGAATTCAAAACAATAGAGTTATCCCCGCTAGCAGGGACGGCAACTCGCGTCCAATAAAAAGGCCCATAATGTCCAATGAATACACAGCATCTAGATCTAAAACGTTTTGTTCTATCTTCCTTGACTTTAGCCTGCGTACAGCCGGTTTAATTAAACCGGCTGTACGCAGGCTACCTTGACTTCTGATTAATATATTTTGTATTACGTCTTGAGGCGACACATACGAACGAAAACCAACAAGTATGTTATATCTGTTCAGTGAATGGCCATTGAGCGCACAACATATAGATAACACTGGTTTTTCACTTATTTATTGGATTATTTCATTTTATTTCAGACGTACGTATGGGAAGTCGTTTTTGTGTGGGGGCGTTTTGTAGTGAATGAAATAAATACCAACACCAAGAAATATCCTGGGGCTTCTAATCGTATTTAACCCTGTTCAGCTGTGACGTCATGTGACTATACTGAGCTCTTTTATAAATGTTTGTCTAGTATACTTATGATAAAAAAAACACTAGTCTTGTTGTGCAGACAAAGATCTTATCTCAATCTTTTTCACATATTCTTGAGTTTATAATTTTAAAAATGGTCTAAAGTTGTCTCTAACCTATGATTATTTATTGTATGTTTTTATAGTTTTCAGACAGCTTAAACGGATTAAAAAGATAGAAAAATATTCCATTCAACTAACTATTATCCTTTAATCTTTCTCCTCCCTTTTTAACACCATTGAAAACAGAATAAATTGAGAAGAATTGAAACGAAAAGAAACCTCGTCAATAAAACATCGATTTCTCTGTGGGTACACTTTGCTAGAAGTCTCTATTTGAAAATACTAAATAAGTTTTATTGATCGTGGAAAAGAAAACAGTATTATATATAACAATTCGTCGATGATCACCAGTTTGTAAACATCGATATTTTATTAAGATAGAAGGCACGAAATATAGCGTGTCGTTTTCTTTTAGTTTTATTGGAAAATATAGCTTGCCGTTTTCTTTCGGTTGTATTGAAAAATATTTGTCGTTTTCTATCGAATAGAAAAATATAGATTGTCGTTTTCTTTTAGTTGTATTGGAAATATAGCTTGTCGTTTTCAGTCTATCAAATAGAAAAATATAGCGTGTCGTTTTTCCCCAGTTGTATAGAAAAATATACATTGTCGTTTTCTATCAGATAGAAAAATATAGCGTGTCGTTTTCTATCAAATAGAAAAATATAGCGTGTCGTTTTCTATCAAATAAAAAAATATAACTTGTCGTTTCCTTTTAGTTAAATAGAAAAAAATAACAGCTTGATAGTATATTAGTTATCTTACATTCGTACTCATTATCCTGGTTTTGTTTTGACTTTGAATATAGAGCGGTTTTCGTACGAGTGGGAAACTGACCGTACCGTACCGTAGCCGTAACCGTACCGTAAGTTCTATAAAAACATTCGAAAATTCTACAGTAACAGTAACGTAACCGTGCGGTAAATATTACGGCCAGTTTCCCACTCATACGAAAACCGCTCTAATAGTCGTTGTTTCTTACCAAATATGTTGAATTACACTGCTTAAAAACAAAGAGAAACAAAAGTCTTAGTTGTTTCATTTGAAGTAATTCGATACAATGTAAAGCAAAAGTAACTATGGTAAAAGGTAGAATAAAATGTCGAGAACAGAATTAGCAATCTTATACATAAAAACCCCAAACCTTTTTCAAATGAGAACATTAGTAGAGAACCCATTTCCTACCTTGTCGACTTCCAATTCAAAGCGAACATAACTGTGTAGTAATAATATAATTCTAATGTAAAAGCATAATAACTGTGCGAATAAAATGTCGAAAACAGAATTAGCAATCTTAAATAAAAACCCCAAACCTGTTTCAAATGAGAACATTAGTAATGAGAACCCATTTCCTACCTTGTCGACTTCCATTTCAAAGCGAACATAACTGCGTTGTTTTTCGCGTGATTTGATCGTGTACATGGAGTGTTATTAGGTACACCTTTCGTTCTTATCACCCTCACGTGACCGTCGTCATATCATTACAAATATATAACGAACACGTAAGGCACTTGAATTAAATACGTACTGAAAAATATCTTAAGTGATATGAAAGTAGTGATATGAAAATAAAAATGGTGATATGAAAATATAAATAACTAAAATGAAAATAATTTGACTCAACACTGCGAAAAATTCGCCATTTGATACACAATAGTCTAATGGTTGGAAAACCAAATGGGAAAATAACAAGATTTCCTGTGGCGAAATTGTAAATGGCAAAAAAAACAATGAATGGAAATTGATTGAAAAAAACACTAATGGGAAGTAGAATAAATGTATGATTCAGTCGCGTCTAGACTGAAATGAAAATTGTAACAGTGGAACAAGTGAATGGAAATCAAATAGAATAAAAATGATTGACATCTATATAAAGAAGTATTTGAATAGGAAATAGAATGCAATAAACAAATGAAAAAAAATACAAATGATTCACATCTGTCAAGGGAAGTATTTGAATGGGAAATAAAATGGAATAAACAAATTTAAAATAGACTGATACAGATGATTCGCATCTATATACGGAAGTCAGGTTTGAATGGGAAATAAAATGGAATAAACACATTGAAATAGAATACAAATGATTCACATCTGTATATTAATGCGAAGTGATTGAATATTAAACAAGCAGATTGAAAATAGAATACATTTTTGCGATGAACATCTTCTTGATTAAATGCAATACCACTATCAGAGAAATACTGAAGATTAAAAATAGCTGTTGATGCGTTTACTAATGTGAAAAGGAACGACGACAAAACGATAATAAATAATATTAAAGCACCAGACGTTTTACCCTCCAAGCAAAATTACATTTCTAATTTCCGGACCAACGTTAGAGTCTTTGATCATTCTAATTGTTGATATGTAAGGTAAACAGCGTTTATCGTACTGTAAAACGCCGAAAAAGGGTTTTTAACTGCCGCCACTTATCCTTGGAAAGAGCTTTACTCATAAACAGATACATAATATATAGATTTATATCTTATACTGCCTTGATTTTATACAAAACTCTCAATAAACTGAACGTATTAGTGATTATACGCGGATTTGATCATTTATATATGCGAATTTGCGCGTTCAAAATATTAATTCATAATTATTATTATTATAGATTTTATTTGTTGTTCTGTGTTATCAAATCTGTAAAATTATGTTATGGTCAAAATTGGCAAGAACGTTTCTAATAAACATAGACTTTATAGATATTTATCATCTTGAAATTACTTGATTTTATGGGAAAATACAAACTCAATATATTAGTAATTATAATATTTCTATTTAAACTTCTTTTTAGATTACAATTCCATGTGATTGCAAGCGAAAACGGAAAGATTATAGATATTAACTTAAATAACTTAAATCTTCGTACTTTATTATTGTTTGGAATTGTTGTTGTTTCTTCAAACTCTTTCCATAAACACTCATTATCTAATCTTCATATCTGAAGCTTTATAGTAGTAATAATGTATTTTATTTTAATGGACGATCACTAATCGTTATCACTTGTGATTGTCAAACGCCAATTTCAATGTTCGAAGTGCACTGTTTTAATTTTAATTTTTACAAAAATCTTTAAAATCTGATAACATTAAATAATATCATTATTATTGTCATTTCCTTTAATATTCCTTTTAGCCGTCAAAGTCATATATCTATATATGTAATTAACACAGCTCATCCATTAGTTGGTAAGATACCAGGTATAAAACGAATTTACTTTATTTTATAAATTGTATGGGTAATTATCGGGATAATGTTAGCAATTACATCCTTCACAAATATTAATCTGCTTTTCCTTAAATATAGTGTGATTTTTTGAATCTGAAAATATATAGTGTGGTTTTTTTTTTTCAATCTGAAATAGTAGGTGGTTTTAAGTTTGAAGTAGATATTCATTTTTTGTTGATTGTTCTTCCAAACACTATTGCGGAACCGTTAGCAGCGTCTCGTCTATAGCTCATCTTCTAATCTAGTGGCTCTTCACTTATGAGTTGTAACTGAAACGGTTTTCAAGTACTTTGATGAAGGGGTTGGATTGTTATGTAATATAAAGCTCCAGTGTTAGTACACTTTTTATCCGGTGTACATGTTGTAAAGTATTGTAAAGCCTTATTGTAAGTACGCTTTGCTGTTAAGTATTGTACAAGTTTTAAAACGGTTTTCAAGTACTTTGATAAAGGGGTTGGATTGTAATGTAATATAAAGCTCCAGTGCTAGTACACTTTTTATCCGTGTGCATATTGTAAAGTATTGTACGAGTTGTGACGGATTTCAAGTACTTTGAGGAAAGTGCTATAAATTGCTACATAATATCAAGCTATATTGTTAGTACGCTTTGTCGAAAAGTATTGTACAAGTTGTAAAACGGTTTTCAAGTACTTTAAAGAAAGTGCCATAAATTGCTACATAATATCAAGCTATATTGTTACTACGCTTTGTCGAAAAGTATTGTACAAGTTGTAAAACGGTTTTCAAGTACTTTAAAGAAAGTGCCATAAATTGCTACATAATATCAAGCTATATTGTTACTACGCTTTGTTGTAAAGTATTGCACTAGTTGTAAAAAACGGTTTTCAAGTACTTTAAAGAAAGTGCTATTGGGTGTTATGTTATATCAAGGTCCATTGTTAGTACACTTTTTATCCGTGTACATAAACTATACCCATTAGTTGTTTTAGGTGGGAATGATTCTGAAATTTAATAGTACAGTATAAATTCAATGCCTATTTCGTGTTATAAGACTACCTAGTGCTTTAGACACGGGACGAAGATTGAAAAGACAATTCAATTATAAAAATTGATTTGCCTGTTTTCTTTTGTCCTCCATCTTTCAACATGAAACACCCATAAGAAGAAATATAAGTTAAGCATTGCTTTACCTCTAAATACTGTAGTGTAATTTTAATCCTTGTAGTCAGTGCGATCTGTCTTGGTGTGTTTATACGAGAGATGGTACCGTCCAGTAGTTTTATACCGACTAGCATGTTAGAATAATCAATAAATTTAAGGCACAGCGTGGTGCCCAATTTTGTATCTGCGTTTGAAAATGTTAGCAATCAATTTACAGGTGCAAATATGAATGGCTGATTGAAAGCGCCTGATAACTGTGTGAATCTGTCAACATTGCTCTATGTACCAACCTGCCTAGAGTATTATCCAATACTAGTAGACTAAATCTCATCATTACTGGTATTTTATCGCCGATGTTGGGATTTAAGTATATACGTTCAAATCGATAATTTGTAATGCAAATTGTTCGTTTGAAAGTGTTAAAATAGTATAAATCACCTTCATAAGTAACACATGGGAGTTATCATTGAATAATCTTCTTGTTCATTACGTCCAACATCTACGAAAACTACGAACTCCATAAAATACTACGTCGTGATTTAACTGTTGAGTGTTTAGTAGACTTGTTTTGGCACCTAAAGACGTTTTTCACTGGAGCGTCCCTTCACAACTGACCACAATTAAACGACGGATTGCTAATTAATTAGCGCTTACCGCAGTAAATTTCATGGAGCAAAACCTCTTTGACACAATGCTTAAAATCCTTTATATAAAGAAACATCACACATATAGAACTACACAGACAAACAAAGTATTTAGTATACAGATATATAAGTCAATACCTGCGAATGGTACATATATATAAAGTATATATATACAGCCTCATTTGTTGAAACGATCGTAATTATAATTATAATATCTTAACTTGGAACATGTTTCTAATTTAGATGGTGCTTTACATGGACTATTTAACTGGACAATTTGATTTAACGCCACTAGAATTGGGTAACGGGAATATTATATATATATTAATCTTATTACTGTAAGCATCCTATTACGCCTAAATAGAAATACTTTGAAATGACTTTAAAGTTAATACGAAAAATCATATAAAATAGAGAATACCACAGGACCACAGCAAGAACCTCGAAAACATCTTTAAATATAGTTCCAGATTCCAATAAAATACCACTGACAACAGCAAATCGGACGCGATGTTCTCTCGTTGAACATTTATGTTCTTACGTAAATAAATCTAATTGAATCGAATAATTTTTTAGCGTCAACGCAATATAATGAAATCCAATAAAATTGTTATCATGTTTTCGGTCTAGAAACTTTATGTGGCTATTATGGGTAAGTATTTTTTCATTTAATCATATTTCCACCTGTGTTTCCAAGAAGAGCCAATAATTAGTTAATCGATTTAGATTGCACTAGTAATGTTACAGTATTAAAGATATATATAGAGTTTTAGCATAGATATATATAGAGTTTTAGCATAGAGATTTTCATATGCGTTTTAAGCACATATTATTATTTTTATTAAATCACAGGATAATTTCTATTTTATTTTATACATAGTTTCCTGGTTATCAAGCTATTGCCTATAGCCTCATACTTCACTCATTATGTCACATTATGTCACTCACACTCTTTCTATTTATAGTCCTCTTAGTTATTATTAATATTATTATTATTGTTATCAGCCGGTCTTTCAGTCAATAAACCAGTTCAATTTGGCTGTATTGGGACTAATAGATAGCTAATGGATGCAATCGTAGCATAGAGACATAACGAAGTTTATCGTAGTTAACATCATATTTCTTTAAAAATGATAACTACTTTTTCTTGGAAATACTTGGCATAAATGTCCATACATATGAACAATTTGATTAGCTATTGTTCTCGAAAGACTTCCTCTCATAAATTTTCACCGAATGGAAATAGACTCAACAGGAAGATGTACAAACATGTATCATGTAAAACATTCATCAAGTCTACCCTTTTTATGCGATATTAACCAAAGCACGTTTTGGTATAAAGCTACGGTAATACGAGCAACAAATTCGTCCAACTTGTTTCGCAACATTGCTGCAAAACAAGTTGGAAAGCGATGTTGCTCGTTTTTCCACCCGCGTACCAACTTGTCTCGCGTCAAAAAGGCTTGTTGCAAATTGAGTTGAGTTCTGATTTCTGATTGGCTAATACAGCGAGTAAACAAACATGGCGGCGTGTTTGACGTCATTTTGCTGCGAGACAAGTTGGGTTGGTGTGGTAATACGAGCAACTTCTACAAGTTTTGTTGCAAAAAGTAGAACGATCTTCTACTTTCTGCAACAAACTTTTTCAACTTGCAACAAGCCATTTTGACGCGAGACAAGTTGGTACGCGGGTGGGAAAACGAGCAACATCGCTTTCCAACTTGTTTTGCAGCAATGTTGCGAGACAAGTTGGACGAATTTGTTGCTCGTGTTACAGTAGCTTAAATGTCTTAGTATATTTGGCATAAATGTCCATACATGTGACCAATTCGATTAGCTATTGTTCTCGAAAGATTTCCTCTCATAAATGTTCACCGAATGGAAATAGACTCAGCAGGAAGATGTGCAAACATGTATCATGTAAAGCAATTCATCAAGTCTACCCTTTTTATGCGATAACCTGCAAAGCACGTTTTGGTGAGGAGTTTGCGCACACATCCTCTTCCGGCTTCTAAGTTGGTGATGGAAGATAATTAAACAGTAGGGATCTAGATATGCCAGTGATATGACGTGTATACTCGCCGTAACCGTGATTCTTAGAAATAGTGGAGATCAGTTTGTTTGGAAATATCGAAATGGGTTCAAGGTAACCTGAGTATCAAGCTCAGGGAGCGAAGAAGAGGAAGGGGTTTCTCCTCCCCCTCTCCTCTTTCCCTCCCTTGCTCCCCTGACCCTGAAACTCAGGTTAGGTTCAAGGTCACACAATGATTTCATACTTTTGCACAATTTAGGGTGTTGACTCTTGGCCCTTAGTTTTCGGGCTTTTCCTGGAAAGTTTTCTGAGCAAATTGATGCTCAGTTTTACAATTATTCATGGGAGTAATTTATATTTCAGGGATTCGCGCAATTTTTTGACAATAAGTTTGGCTTTTCCTGGAAAATATTTTTGGTAAATTGATGCTACTACAGACAATAATTCATAGTAATTTTTATTACTTTTTTTGTGGTGGCAACTTTTTCTTTTTCAACTGAGCACTCTAAGTAATGTATACGCATTTCTACATGTAGAGGGGTCAATTAACTTTGATGTTAACTACACTGGGTTCAATGAAGGAATATAGTTCGCGTGGAAATCCAAACAAATTTGTTTAATTACGTACACCGTGGGATTGCTATGAGACTTGGACTGGATTCACGACACATCCTAGCAGAATAACTGCGCTACACGATATTTACTTAACTAATTCAGTTCAAGTCACAACGCTTTGAATGATTACTGGTTTACCAACAATTTGTCAATTATGTTTTAAATCAATTATTATTATTATTATTATTATTATTATTATTATTATTATTATTATTATTATTA
Organism: Metridium senile; assembly: GCA_949775045.1. Classification (NCBI taxonomy): domain Eukaryota; kingdom Metazoa; phylum Cnidaria; class Anthozoa; order Actiniaria; family Metridiidae; genus Metridium; species Metridium senile. Next base: position 1,053,179 of record OX459107.1, read on the forward strand.
TTATTATTATTATTATTATTATTATTATTATTATTATTATTATTATTATTGAATTATTATTATTATTGAATTATATTATTATTGAATTGATATATACAACAAGAGAAATATAACTAGTGCGTCGTTAGATACAGTCTTTTCATTTTAATATAGCAACAACAAATACAGAACTTTGAAAGTATATCATTATTCACCATGCACTTTGATTTAACAAAGAGGATAGATGAATAATCGTGTTTTATGTTTAGACTCCGACAGCCTACGGCACTAGTGTATCCTAATTAATTTCAACGTTGATTTTGCCTTTCTTGTGAGTTAATTAAACTTTGTACTGAGGGGGTGGCAAATTGTTTTTACTAAAAAACCCAAAATCTTTAAGCACAGTTATTTATCATTTAATCGGATGTTTTTTTCCACAGCGTCAGACAGCTAAAAGATCTAATGATGCATGAATGGAAAGCTGTGGCGTCGGCTGTCCCGATTTCCGCAAGGATAATCAACCCAAAGTAAAGTAAAGTAAGTAGGATGTTTTTGTAAACTGTCTCAGACCACACGAGTTAAGCTGTACACTCACGGTTACTCCTTGCATTGTGTTGTAGCAACATTATTGATAATATATGATAGCCTCTGAGTGATTTGATCCAAATATTGATGACAACTTGCTTTGTGATGTTCTCGAAATTTGTAAGAGGAGGGTCCCTATTATAAATTAAAGAAAGCAAACATTGTCGACACTACAGTGTGTTTTTTTTTAAATGATAGGATTATCACCCACCCTAATACAAGAAGGAATTATCGGGCGGAAGTCTGTAAGATTTTTAGGGTTTGTGTTCTCAAGCCAGCATGAAAAGTGTTAAACAAAAACGTTCCGTTCAAAACGGAAATTTTCGAACCCGACAGCACGTGTTATATAAGAGAACATTTGATCGGTAACATTCGAAACAACACCTCTACGATCATCAATACTTCTATTTTAATTATCAAAGTGCAATCACTTTGATAATTAAAATAGAGGTATTGATGATCGTAGAAGTGTTGTTTCGAATGTAACATTCGTGCACGTTGTTTTTCTTAACAATAAAAAGAGTCGAGCTTTTTTTTTACAAAATCAATTAAATCACAATTTTCATATCAACATCTTATACGAAATTTTAAGCGGCGCATTTACATTTGTCATTGTTCTTATTATAGCAGTCATAGGGGGTACAATGTACCCCTTACTGGTAGGCGTGGGCCGCTAATAAGTACCGTCATACCATACAGTAGGCAGCTAATACGACCCGCTATCTCTTAGATTTACAATCTGATGCTATGTAAGCAATACTCTAATTATGATATAATTATCGGCCTAACCACATAATAGCAAGCCAGATATAGTTGTTCTAGAAACATCATAAATGTAAAAATATTCTAAAAAGGTACACTTACTGACGTTTCGGAGCCAGTCCATTCGTGTAATCATCGATAGTTTTATCAGGTTTATCTTTAGAGATAAAAAAAAATCCATGATATACAAATTTGCTGATAACATTACAAGTAACGTTGGACACTTCACTATTAACGTGATACCCTGCGAGCAGAGATTTATTCTCTAACTGAGAACGACGTTCCTTTTCTCGTCGCCCTTAGGATAAGTAAGACAAAAAACTGCTCGCAGCGTATTCACGTGATGATTATATTTGCGGTATGCACTGATAAAGTCACCATGTATAAATAAAGTCATTTATATTCTTAAACCGATGACAACTCAATACAGAGCACAATTGTAGCTCGAGGCATTGAATGCGCTGATAATCACTTTTTTATAATATGCTAAAAGGCACAAAAAACGCATTAGTACATGGTATGATATAGATTAATAACGTAAGCTGGTTATGACGTTATATAATTACTTAATTCACAAGCCCACGCTCTATTCATAAATTCAGTAAAAGAATCTTAAGTTCTTTGCACAAAATATGATTTCTCTATCACGAAAATTTAAAAACGTCAGCAGACACGCCCCGAAGATAGCACCGTGAACACTTGTTCAAATAGCTGTTTAACTGAATTCTTACGCAACGTAGCGTGCAATCATTGCTTTACGTTCTTATTCCGTAACAACACGTTCCTAAAACACTACGGTGTTACATGGATAGCACCATGAACACTTGTTCAAATAGCTGTTTAACTGAATTCTTACGCAACAACGTAACGTGCAATCATTGTTTTACGTTCTTATTCCGTAACAACACGTTCCTAAAACACTACTGTGTTGCACGGGCTTACGCTAAAATGCGACGCCATTGTATATAGATTTTATTAACGTTTTTGAATGAGTGTTCTTTCTTATATTCCGCGAGTAAAGGTTACAAAAACACTACAGTGATGCACAGGCGTACACTAAAATACAACACCATTATGTAATACACGGTTTTTATTTAACAGTTTTTGAGGGAGAGTTCTTTTTCATTTTCCGCGGGAAAACTCTGTCACATGAGAGTATAATATACAAATTAGGTAATACCTAATAGCGGAGCTCCCAGTTTAATTTTTTCTTACAACATCAATATGTGCATGTAAATACCACTTATTAGATATTTTCTTGGGTATAATATACGTGCTGATATTTTACGAGTTGCGTACGTTTAATCAGCAAGCAATGAGTAAAATGCCAGCCCGTAATACCCAAGAAAATATCTAATAAGGGATTTATTATACAACTTACTGTTTATTGTAATTTATATAGCATTTTTCATCGAAAAATATAACCTTTCGGAGATTCAGCGCGCGGAGAGAGAAGCAAAACAAAGCCCTGGAAAAGCCAGTAAAATGTAAGATATTTCTCGCTCTCTTTTTGATTGACATAATGTCAAAAACCTCATTGGCTATCGATGTAGATGACGCCATCATGTAACGCAACGCACGAAAGGAAAGTTTGTCATTTACACGAGGGACGGATATTTCTCATTGAAAAAAGTCCAATAAAAGCATGTTAATGGACAATTCATGAGTGGAAATTGATTTAATGTAAGTAAAAAAATTGTAATAAATTCCACTGCTTTTTCTTAGGTTGGTTATTGTTTTCATTCTATGCACTTTTTCATCTTTTTCTCAAATTTGTCACTTCAGTCAATAGTGTTGTTCAGTCAGACAAAAAAGTGTTCAGAAATGTTTTTGATGGAAAATACGATTCCCAAACGATAGTGTGAATAGCCTTATTATTATCCCTTTTATTTTTAAGTCATTAAGCTTATTTTGCTTTTGATAACGCCTTGAAAAAGTGTTTTGGCTGAACAGTCGTTTTACGGCCGCTTTTTACCTTCTTTTATTTTCCAAAGTTAGTTAGGATTCCGGATAGAAAATGTTAAACCTTTTCATCGTATTAGATTTATTAAAAAGTAGTCATGGCAAATCATAAAACAAAACAAAAAGTTCTTTTGAAATGGAATTAAACGCCTCAAGAATTATAAGTTCTACCAACACAAGATCGATTTGAAAAGACAAGGATTTTAAAACAAGGTATTTTATTATGAAAAACTTTGTGTAAAACATCATTTTGTTCTGTAAAAAAACCTTTAACGACTTTGAAGTAAAAACTACTAAAAAAGCTCGTTTAGTGAGCATAAAATAGTTAATATTGCTAAACTAAACAGAAGTTATTCAACCAATTTAAATTGTGTTTGTATTTCAATTTATCTTTGATGTTTTCTGTTTATGAGGTTTAAAAAGTACATAAATAAACACCTTTCAATCGACCAAAGTACAATTTACACATGCACAAACATCGTTTCATGTACGGTTTTTATCTCAAAAAGTAAATAAAATGGAGATAAACCTTTTCTCTTTTCTTTGTATAATAAAACAGAGAACGGATTTTTCCTTTTTGAGGCTTAATTACTGCAAGTTTTGAGGTGGTTTTTTTTTTTTTTTCACGCTCGGTATATCAAATTAAGACTTTAAGCAGTTTTTTTTCTCTCAAAAACTTGAAACAAATAATAATCTTGAACTTACTTTATCGGTGATTACTTTCCTGAGGTTTTCTTCTCTTCAATGATATTGATCATATTTTGACGAATAAATGTATGTACTTGAATTTTGATGGTTTAAACATTGTTCATAGTTCAACTGCCAAGCTTGAAAATCCTTCAATAAACTGTGCCGAGGGAAGATTTGAAGACAGTTTTCATAACAAACAAGGTCGCTTCTTTATCAATTTTTTTTTTGAATTGCTGTAGTCTTTTAATATTCTTCCACGAAGGTATCTACAAATAGGTTTTCTTGATCTTTTGGAATCAGTCTTTTCTGCTTTTCTTTAGTATAATTTCTTCGTTTTTGTGTCCTTCGAGTTTATGTTCTTCTTCGGTCAAAACTATCTTTGTTCTTCGAAGTTCATCTTTCTCCGTTGTTATTTTGTATTAATGTAAGCTCTGCTATTTTGTTGTTGTTTGTTTGACTTTTTTGTCGATAAATTAAAAGAACAACTTTGCTTTGTTGATCTAGCGCTATTTGGCGCGCGCGTCACTTTCGTTCCCGCCGAAATATAACAACCAATCAGCATCGCGATGGGCGCGGACGTCGGACGTACGCTTGGGATTCCTGTGTGAAAACCATCGAAAATCAACTCGATGGGTTACCATTTTTTCTTAAGTATGGTGCTCCGCTCGCGCGGGCCTTCGGCCCTCGCGGGAGCTCCGCTATAAATATATGGCGCCAAGGTTAAAAATATAGCAGTGAGTTTTAACGTTTTTGATTAATATATCTAAACGTCAACCACAAGTAAACCACAACTCATTTTTAGAAACTTCTCGAGTACTCGGTTAAGATGGAATTCGTAGCAATACTTTATAAATAGTATAGAATACACATATAACATAAATATGAAATATCCCCACGACAAAAAGACATACAACTGCAGCCCAGTAGCTCGTTTCCCAACTGGGGATCCATGGACTCAACTTTTCTGGGGTTCCAGTTGTCTGGGGCTGCAGTTGTCTATTTACCGTATAGTATTTCATATTTCATAACAATACTTGTAACAATAATGAAACATTTTGTAATCATGCAGGCGTATATAGTTTCTTTTTTAGCCAGTCTAACTTGCAGATTCAGTCAGTGATAAAAACAGACAAACGCATGCCTTCCGCATGTGTTATCACTAGTTTACTTGCTAGTCTCCATTTATGTCTGATTTGCTTTACTTTATAGTCAATACTAAAAAGTCCAGTGCGTCGTAAGCCGTAAATAGATGTAAACTACCTAATCTTTTTTTTTTGAAAATATCCAGTCGTTGTGATTTATAGAAACTGTATATTTATTTAACTCTGACTGAAACTGACGCTGAATCTGCCTCACTTAATGAGTACTTGTGTACGACGACTTATTCAATATTTTATTTCAACTCCAGTGTACGATGCTATAGTCTAGTAGTGTTTATAAATTGTATAGCAGTGTAGTCTCACTGAATGAGTACTTGTGTACGTCGACTTATTCAATATTTTATTTCAACTCCAGTGTACGATGCTTTAGTCTAGTAGTGTTTATAAATTGTATAGCAGTGTAGTCTCACTGAATGAGTACTTGTGTACGTCGACTTTTCAAAATATTTTATTTCAACTCCAGTGTACGATGATATAGTCTAGTAGTGTTTATATATTGTAGCAGTGTAATCTAGTGCGGGTGCAGTGCAGTCAAAATAAATATTAACTCTGGTGTAGTGTAGTGCTTGGTAGAGTTTTTTTACTAAATAAATGTAGTGGTAATGATGTCAGTAATATAAACCTTTGTATATGTATATATTTACAGTGAGTTTATAGTATAACACTAACATTTATAATTTCTTCAGTGCGGGTTTAGTATCACCTAGAAGACTGATCAGCAAGCATGTATGTTTGTGTCTTTATACAAAATATTTCAGCAACAGAATACATTAACAAACCTGTGATAAGTCGTCTTGATTTCTCAGTTTTCTTTTCAAACAATAACCGACGTTCCCAATATGTGTTCCTTATAGCACGATTGTCTATCTTACTCGAATATGAACAAAGAACACAAATATAATTGTGTCTGTAATGTTTCAAATACTAAACAAGCAGTTGGATGGGAGTGATCTTTCTGACTTATTTTAATATGTTTTACTAATATGTCGAATCACTGTGACTATATACATGTAACAACACAAAGAATATAATTTGTATGTTAAAGATAATTTGAAACGTCTTTAATTGATTTTGAGTAATATTTTCATCACTCGCCGCACGGTTCTTTTATGAGCCAATGAAGGTATAGCATGGATAAATGATTTATAACTTCATAGACAAAACAACGCTATGTTATACTTGTATCAATACTGATCTTGTAACTGTTTATATTCAGTTTGGAACCATACTGGATAAGTTTTATTCAACGCACGAAGACCTATATTACAGTATTTTTATTCACTGAAAACTAGTTCAAATTGAGTAAAAAGAGACATAATAACAACGTAGAGAAGACGTCGTATTAATCTGTCGAAGAATAGCCGTGTTCACACTACGGAGACGGACAAATCGTCTGGACGGACAAGTCGTCTGGTGTGAAAACGGGACGACACAATTTGAGACGGAAAAATCGTCTGATTTTGTTGAATTTACATTTAATAAACAAATCAGTATATGACGATTTGTCCGTCCTCTAGGGGCCACTTGTGAAAATTGAAAAAAATCAGTTCTACTGGTTATAATTCTGAGTAGATTTAGCACTTTTCATTTACAGTGACTTTTAAAAACACAAAGCATTACTTTCTGCGGCACTTGCATCTTAAAACAAATCTTAAATGTAACTCTTGAGCCCAAATATATGAAACGTTCCAGGAATTGCTTTTATACTAGACCAACCCTGTGTTAAAGAAACATATGTAGCTGATAATAATAAGGGAAATTCTTCCTTCGTATCTTAATACCAATCTTTCAACTGTATCTATAATAGGCATGCTATATAATAAATCCCTTTTTGACTTTATCAGTCAAAATAAGATAAGAACATGACACATGATAAATCTCTAGAAATATAACTACTAACGAGACCGCGTTGGCCTACCAGCGGTTGTTTCACGCAGACTGTTAACAGATTTATGACGTCAAAATTACGTGTTGCAATATTCGAGTAATTTCGAAAAGACTTATACAACCTACAGATTTTTTAGTTATGTTCTATTTTATATATCATAAAGGGGATTTTTCAAATACGAATTTTTGTTATAAAAAACAATAGTGATAGTTTATCAATGACAGGATATTGCCTCTTAGATAAACCGGAACAATTTAAAAATTGTATGATTTTCATTACCCAGATTACTATCAAAACGTAAATCAGGGGCTTAGCGTGGTTATTTGACAAGTACGCACTGATATTGATTTTTGACTTTTGAATACAAAAATATATGGAAAACGATTAAAATCACTATTTGAAAATTTCCCGTCTCAAGTACGCACGTGCGTTTTTGCGTAATAGACGCTACGCCCCTGTGAATTTTCTTTAAATCACTTTCTTTAAATCTTTTCTTTAAATCACTCAAATACAATTGTTTTAACAGTTACTTTAGTAATAGTTTTTATGGAATTATTTTTATTATTATTTTATTATTATTATTATTATTATTATTATTATTATTATTATTATTTTATTATTATTATTATTTATTATTTTATTATTATTTTTATGGTAATCGCAATCACAGTCACATTTTCACTCGTAATCGTAATATCAGTATAATCGTAGTCATATCTTAATCGTAACCATTTTCGTAATCCTATACACATCGTAGTTATATTTGCTCTCGTAATCGTTATATATAATCGTAGTCATATCTTAATCGTAACCATAATCGTAATCCTATACGCATCGTAGTTATATTTGCTCTCGTAATCGTTATATATTCGTAGTCATATCTTAATCGTAACCATAATCGTAATAAATAATCGTGACCATAATCGTAATCCTATCCGCATCGTAGTTATATTTGCTCTCGTAATCGTTATATATTCGTAGTCATATCTTAATCGTAACCATAATCGTAATAAATAATCGTGACCATAATCGTAATCCTATACACATCGTAGTTATATTTGCTCTCGTAATCCTTATATATAATCGTAGTCATATCTTAATCGTAACCATAATCGTAATCCTATACGCATCGTAGTTATATTTGCTCTCGTAATCCTTATATATCATCGTAGTTATATCTTAATCGTAACCATAATCGTAATCCTATACACATCGTAGTTATATTTGCTCTCGTAATCCTTGTATACAATCGTAGTTATATCTAAATCGTAACCATAATCGTAATTGTAATCATGATCATTATCAGTCATATAGCACAAATTCACACATTTTGGTTTTCACGTATTAGTACTGTTTAACCCTAAGGCAGAATTTTACGCTCCATTAGTCAATAGCCTCTTCGTATCAATTTTTGCCTTTTTAAAAATGCATTCGGCCACTTTCTCTATTCTTCAGTGATAATTCCTTGAGGCCAAATTAGGCAACATAAGTGCATGTACAGACTGGCTAAGAATTAATGCAGGAGTAATGAGTTGTATACATATTCTTATAGACGTAATAGGCTCATACTTATACATACTAAAAAACTATGAATATTAATGAGGGATACTATGAGTTGCATCACGCTTTTTGGCGAAAATCGACTAGAAGTGAAAATGTTTTTCTTTTAAACCTTTTCACATAGTCTAAAACCTAAAATAACTTGATTTAAAGACACTTTTTTGGAAACAATCGGACTACAACTCAGAATATAGTATGAACATTAATGTGGGATTCTGTGAGCCTGTATGAAGCTTTTTCAGCGGCGTCAATTTGCTAAAAGTAAAGATTTTTTTCCTCAAAAATATACCTTTCCACACAGTCCAGACATCGGACGTTGCGCTGCTTTTTAAGGAAAAAATCGAACTACAATCGGAATATAAACTATGAATGTAAAGGGATTTTGCTCAAAACTATACCTTTTCACGACGTCTAAACATCGCAACTGACCAAATCTACCTTAAATCCATCAGCTGTGCCAAAATGATGTCCAGAAATAGAAAGAGCATGTCGACATTAGCACAATGCAAAGTTCAAAAATTTCAGCTCTTGATTCTAAATACATAAAAAATAGCAAGCCTTTTTTCTAATATCGACATGCTCTTTTCATTGCTGGACATCATTTTGGCACAGCTGATGGATTTAAGGTAGATGGGTCACGTGACCTCTAGCTGCAAAGGGCCTATTACTTAATTTTAAGCCCGTAGTATTTTGTGTTTTGCATTTCATTAATATCTGTATATTGTTAACTTTAATACAACTTTGATAATCAATATTTACAATATATATTTTACATCTATTTTTGATAACTTAACCAATCAATATCTGATTGACATGGTGTCAACAACCTTTTCAATGAATACACTATCATGCATATGTATTAAACCATGCACCGAATCGAAATAAGGCGACCAATTAGAATATATTTTGTTCTTGACTTGCTAGACTCGCATACACGTTAAAACTCTATTATGTTCTAACGTGAACACGAGGCTAGCCAGTCAAGAACAATAGAAGGTCGCCATATTTACATGTGGTCTATTAATACACCAATAATAATTGTGATACGTATATAAAATGCGATCCACCAAACATTTGATTAAATATCGATTGAAATATATTGAAATATCGATTTATAAAACTAATTAATTTACAATCGATTCATCAAACTCATTAATATTAATGAAATATCGATTCATCGATGTCATTAATCAAATATTGATTTATCAAGCTGTTTTATCAGATATAAATTTGCTTAACTAATCACATCGGATTCGACCCGCAAATCCAATTAATCAAATACGGTTTCATATATCCGCTCAATCAAACATCGACTCACAGATTTGATCAATCAAACCAGCATTGATCAATCAAATATCGATTGATTCACTTGATTTTAATCCTTGATGAATACCTACCGTATATACGATTAATAAAATATCGATTGATCATTGCCTGATCAATCAAATATCGATTCAGTCACTTGATTTTGATCCTTGATCCTTTATCTACCGTACATACGATTTATAGAATATCGATTGATCATTTCCTGATCAATCAAATATCAATTGAGTCACTTGATTTTGATCCTTGATCCTTGATCTACCGTATATATGATTAATAAAATATCGATTGATCATTGCCTGATCAATCAAATATCGATTCAGTCACTTGATTTTGATCCTTGATCCTTGATCTACCGTATATACGATTAATAAAATATCGATTGATTATTGCCTGATCAATCAAATATCGAATCATAATGCACCATAAACATATGAGTAGTATAACCAGTAGCCAATTAAAAACAAGGCGTAAGTCAATGGAAAGCATATCCGTGACCATCTATCTACTCTGTGGAAGCTTCCTTCTCTTCTGTATATATTTCTTGTTTTACTCTCGGCAACATATTGGTTGTTGTTTTTGTGTCTCTCTGAACAGTTGCTCCCGTTACGATCCATGATTTTGATCATTACATTCATGTTATCGTGGTCTTCAATCTAAAAAAAAACCACAGTAATTATAATGTTTAGGATCAACCACTCACTCACTCACTCAATCAATCAATCAACCAATACATCTATTTACTGATCTATCCATCATTCAACCAATACACCAATATATCAATCACTTAATCTATCAATCAATCAATCGATCAATCAATCAATCAATCAACCAATACATCTATTTACTGATCTATCCATCATTCAACCAATACACCTATTTACTGATCTATCAATCAACCAATACATCTATTTACTGATCTATCAATCAATCAATCAATCAATACACCAATACATCAATCATTTAATCAATCAATCAATCAATCAATCAATACACCAATACATCAATCATTTAATCAATCAATCAATCAATCAATCAATCAATCAATCAATCAATTAACCAATCAATAAATTAACCAATCAAATAAATAACAATACACCAATAAATCAATCGTTCACTCACTCACTCAATCAATCAACCAATCACTCAATCACTCAATCAATCAATCAACCAAGCCATCTATCTATTTACTGATCTATCCATCATTCAACCAATACACCAATATATCAATCATTTAATCAATCAATCAATCAATCAATCAATCAATTAACCAATCAAACAAATAACAATACACCAATAAATCAATCGTTTAATCACTCACATATCAATCAACCAAGCCATCTATCTATCTACTGAGCTATCCATCATTCAACCAACACACCAATATATCAATCACTTAATCAATCTATCAATCAACCAATTAATCAATTAACCAATCAAACAAATAACAATACACCAATAAATATCTCAATCAATCAATCAAACACAATAACAAAAATCAACAAACAAAGATCAAACAAACCAACCAATCACTACTAAATTACTATTTTAACGCACTGTCCACATCATATGACCCTGAAGATCCACGTAGCTGGAAAACTATGTGTTTATCATGTAACAGTTTAATGTCACGTAGTTTAATGTCACCTATCTCATGTTGTTTCTAATGTTTTTGTAATCATATTTTAAGATACAAGGGCCCCCAGTAATTGGCCTCGCTGTTACGGGTTCCCTGCCCACTCTAGTTTAAGTATATAATATGTAATCTTCCTTTGTGTTTTTTGGCAAAGCTAATAAAATTAAAATAAAATAAAATCAACCAACCAACCATGTTACCAAATAATCAACCATTCAAGGTCAGTCAATTAGTCAGTCACCAAAACACTCAATCAGCTTAGAGTTTATCTTTAATCCGAATTCAATTGTCGTTTTAAATATATTTGTACATCTCTTACCTTCTCCCGCTCCTTACACGTATCACCACCATTCATATGTCTACCGTCTTCCTTCGATTTTTCTTTCGGTCCAACTCCAGGCTCGGTGTTTAACACAATTACATACTCCAATAACGTACAAAATATGAAGAGAAAAGACACAGATAGAAAGTAGTCGATAGCCTTCATGTAGCTGACTTTAGGCATGTTCTCATTGATGGTCGATGATAGGAATAGTATTGCTAATACCGTAGTCACTGAAAGACTGACCCTTGCAGGCACTGCATCGGAAGAGATCCAGAATTGACACCATGAGATTATGACTAGAAATATTGTAGGCATGAAACTTTGATAGAAGAAATATGTAGTACGACGTTTGAAGGAAAACCAGGCCTTTACACTAGAGAAGGAACCTAAGATAGAGAAAAGCATGCGTCGTTTATCATCATCATCATCATCATCATCATCATCATCATCATCATCAACATCATGAACATCATTACCTTCATCGTTCATCATCATCATCATCATAATAATAATAATAATAATAATCATCATCATCATCATCATCATCATCATAATCATTACCATCATCACCATCACTGGTGGAACATCATTACCTTCACCGTTCATCATCATTATCATAATTATCATCAACATCATCATTATCCTCCTCCTCCTCCTCCTCCTCCTCATCATCATCATCATCACCATTATCATCACCATTATCATCACCATTATCATCATCATTATCGTCAACATCATCATCATCATCATCATCATTATCACCATTATCATCACCATTATCATCATCATTATCGTCAACATCATCATCATCGGGTGAAGTCTATTTGGAAAAGTATTGTGCTTCATACCCTAGTTTCAAGAATGGGCATGCACGATGTCAATACCGAGCTCTAGCTATGCAAATACAGTGAGAGGGAGAAAGAAATTTCTATTATATCAATCTATTATCATAACCAGATTGTTTCATTACTCTGTCTCTGTCCCACCTTTGCTATTGGATTGTTTTCCAGAGTCCTTCTTTATTTCTAACAGTTCAAACTGTGCTATCCTTTCCGACACGACTTCTATTCCATCTCCTTTTCTTCCATGTTTCCAATGATATCGAATATCTTCAACTGTATGAGCGTCTAGAAAATTACCGAAACAGTGCGTCAATAACTTGCGGAAATAATGTTCACCTAGCTTAGTTTAACAAATTGATCATGAGTTGTTCTTTGAAATTATTTGCTACACGAAGAAGAATAAAGAATGCAAATTGTCCTTGTTTTGTAGAATCTAGGATAGTTACATTTTTACACTCATGCCTGCTTCAAATGTAATCGTTAGCGTGGAATGCCTTTCAGTTTCCGCCATTCGATTTATCGTGAATAAAGCATGATGTTTTAAAATAAGGTTAAGACTAGGTTATATATTGGTAATTAAGAACACAATTGTTGATATACATATACTTACAGCTTTCTATTACGAGTGGACAGCGTTGTGTATCCATGGGATACAAGCGAAAATCCATGCTGCATTGAACTGTTAGCGTTATCCTTAAAGATAGAATAGTTTCGTGAATCCGCAATACCCTATGGCCATTTGCAAAGTCAGAAAGTTAGTTATCAGTTATCTTCTGTTAGAATAGTACCCTCTCATATGGAAATTCTAGTATTTTTCTATCAGTAAAGTAACTATTTTTTTTACTGATGCGATACTTTCTCGCGCTGCACACATGTATTTTATCTATCAAGTCAATAGTTTAACATTTACCTAGTACTGAAGTGTATCTTTAATCTGGCCATAACATACAACTCATATTTCTCCTCAAAAATGAAGTATGCGATGCACATCACTCTAGTTAGTAATGATGCTGTTACACTGTAATTTTTGGTCTCGTAATGGCGTTGCGACATGTACAAGTTGCTGAAGAATTGCACAGTATAACATAGACTGCCTCGCAATTGTTTATTGTTGTTGCAGACAGCAATGCACAAAGTAGAGTACTTAGTCTAGTACAGTTCTACTTTTCTTAAGGGAACTCATGCAAGCCATTGCACGGTGTATGACCCCTCCTGCAACCTATGTCACAACGGCATTGCGGGAAAAGTTGCTTAAATAATTGCACAGTACAACAGCGCCTTAACTCAATAATTTGGTTATTTACCTTGTACTGAAGTATACTCTCCCATCAGGCCATATCATAATTCTCATATTTTCCCTAGTAATGTAATGATAGACTGAAAGTTTGGCGTTCACAAAGTAAGTATCAGGAGTCCAAAATAGTTTAGTTGCATCACCAGCAATGTTGAATGTTCGGTCGACATCATGGGTAAACCGAGGGTCTACCCACCACTGCCGAAAGTAGATATCCATCGTGTATTCCTGACAATAAACGATAACAGTAATGCATTGTCAGAGCCCAGGTGTTTTGTTTCTTTGCTATGAAAATGACCAGGCCTTTGCGAAACGTCCAACAGTGTTTCTCAAGACTAAACAAATTAACCGGAAAATCACAACACATGTACATCGATAATTAAAGTAATTTACATTATGTCTGAAAATAAAATGCAGACGAAGATCAACAGTTTATTGGCCAGACCCAGAAGCACTTACTATTTCTGATTTCTCCGATCCCCTCCCTCCCACAGGACTAGTTCCTGCACCAAGTACACAAAGACTAAATGATAGACAGTGTAGTATCCCCTATACTCCCTGACACACCCCTCCCTCCTAGGGCACTCTACATAAGACTATAGTTAACAGGGGTGGATCCAGAAATTTATCAGGGGTGCCCCAATTGCAAATGAAGGGCTTTTAAGGTGTTAGGGGGCGTCCGGTCCCTAAATGTCTTGAATAAAAATTGCGACAACTAGGGGGTGTCTGGTGCCACCAGGGACACCTTCTAGATCCGTCCCTGGTGCCACTAGGGATACCACTAGATCCGCCCCTGGTGCCACCAGGGATACCACTAGATCCGCCCCTGGTACCACTAGGGATACCCCTAGATCTGCTCCTGGTGCCACTAGGGACATCCCCTAGATTCGCCCCTGGTTCAGATGGATACAATTGTCATACTTACCATTCTTGCTTCTAGAAACTCCCCAAACGAGACTATCTTTATTTCAACATTCACATCCACTGGCTCACCTGAATCGAATAGACATGCAATTAAAATGATTATCTCTTTTTCAGAGGGGAGAGCGAGATAACCCAACTCAAATGCTAAAATTTATCAAAAGAAAAGACAACATGAAAAGACACTTGGCGAAACTTGCAAAAACATATAAAGGTTAGTTATGTAAAAAAAACCGTATTTTATTTGCTTAGATTATTTCACATTATACTTTACCAGGGTCTGAATGGGGTTGACTGTTAACTGAGAAACAGCTAAAAAAATAGCTGTTAACTGAGAATTCCGTGTCGTTTTAGGATAAGTGTTAGCTGATATTTCTTTGTTTTTAATTAATAAATTTGAAAATAATTATTTTTTTGTTTTTAAATTAACTGATAACTGAGAAAATTGTTAACATTTAGCTGTTAACTGATATTGGGACCCCCCCCCCCCCCCCCTCCATTCAAACCCTACTTTGCATAAAGTCCGACGACCGGTCTGATAAGACCAAACCTCATTCCCGTCTACCCATCGCCTGATTAGCAGTTAGGGTTAGAAGGATCACTAATAATCGTTTATTTATGAGCTTACCTCCAGCGTTAGGTCTTGCCATGATATCATAACCACTGTCTTTTATAATATGATTGATAACTCGTGAGAGATTCTTAGCTTGTTGCATTTGTTCACTATACCTGTATAATACATTATATGTAAAGGATTAAGATTTAAAATTCTCCAGGAATATTTTTTACAACCTATTTGCTAATTTTGTACTTTGATTTTGTAAATTGTTATTGTCCAAATTATGAGCCCCTCCCAGGGGTTTTAGGGATCAAGGGAGCACGGGCATTTATATTTTAGGGAACAAGGGAAACTGCCAAATTATTTTCAGGTAACAAGGGAGCAAAATATGATAAAACAATAGTTTTTGGGGATCATGGGAACATAAGGTAAAAGTTTTTAGGGAGACAGTTATTTTACTTATGGGGAACAAGGGAGAAAATGCAAAAAGATCAAAGGATTATGGGAGCATGCACCCCCCTGGGAGGGGCTCATAAAGATAGAGATGTTAGGAGATTCCACAGGAACCCCATAACCGTGAAGTATATATTTTATTACCCGATCTCCAGGCTCTTGCAGTCTGCACAAGTGATACACTCGATGATAGCGATAAGAAAAAATAGGAACGTACTCTTCCTCTTCATTGTTCCTGAAAAAACATAGGGTTAGGTTATCCCAATGAGTAGAACGATCATCAATCAATCAATCAATCAATCAAACAATCAATCAATCAATCAATCAATCAATCAATCAATCAATCAATCAATCAATCAATCAATCAATCAATCAATCAATCAATCAATCAATCAATCAATCAATCGATCGATACTTTTCTGAGAAAGATGGTTGTATGGAATTTAAACTAAATTGAAACCTAACAAAGAGTACAAATACTTGTCCTGCAAGTACCCTGGGTTCCAGAGGCTCTAGAGGGGATTGGGGAGAGAGAGAACGCCTCCCCGCCTTTCTCTCTCCCCAATCCCCTCTAGAGCCTCTGGAACCCAGGGTATCCTGCAAGTAATGCGACCTATAAAATAATAATACCACCATTAACATTATAAATAATACAAAAATTAAAACCTGCTTGGATATGAGCTGCATTAGTGCGATAGTTACTTACTTCTAAACTAGTCGAGTTAGAAATAAGAAAAGAAAAGAAATTATAGAGCACAGAACACTCGTTCTATACTAGAATATATAGCATGAGGCTAAATGCTATATTTGAAAGAATACACTACAAGAAGTTCGTGAAGAAATACACCGGCTTTGTACACGAAAGACTCGAGAGAAGAACTTGGAGATCAGTAGTATAAACAAGCTGTTTCTGCATACAAAAACAGACTATTTAAAATGTAGATTTTGCTTCACTGGAGCAAAATCATAGAATAATCTCCCTAGTGATATGACAGATACTAAGTGTCTTGGTTATTTTATAAAAAAAAGTGAAAAAGTATGTATTGTTTTTAGTTTCTTTTTTTTTTAGTTTTGTAGTTGTGATCTAGTACTCCATGATTCAAAAACTGTTTAATAACATGACCCATAAGATTTGTCAGTTTAATTCCGCTTTAAGAATGAGCTCTGTAATTTAATGTTGTTAAATACATGCTAACAAATGTTTGTTGTCTAAAATGTAGTTTAACACGTAGTTTAACACGTAGTTTAACACGTTTTAGCAACAACATAGCTGGTACAGGATTAGTACCGATATACAATATGAGTGGTCGGTCTGTATATGGGATATACAGTAGCGAGTCGACTTAGACGAGCCACTGTATATCTCATACAGATCGGATACAAATATTGTATAGTACTTATGAAACTCCAACATAAGTTCTTTAATATTTTACTAAAATTGACAAGATAAAAGTAAATCTGGCCGAGAAAATTCAAGTTAAAACTTATGTAAATCAGGACGAATCTGTATCGGATATACAACCTCTGTCGTGGACGTGAATTCTTTTGTCAATTGCTCATTAAAGATGAAGATGACTTCCGCTCAGGTTGTCGAAACGTCAGACATTAACACCATCAGTCTTTCTCAAGACTACACCACCCCGGACGATCATGCCTCATCTACATCGATTACACCTGGGATCAGACCATTCACTCTTATGCTCATTAATTATTCATGAATTTTATAAGCATGGTTAAAGCTGTATATTATATCTAACCTTGGAATAGAGCAGAGGCACTTAATCCGTGAACATTATTTAATAGTAAATAGTACTGACCTAAGCTAAACCCTTTGTTTTCTATTGTTTAATTAGCAATATTTAGTACTAAATAGTATTAATTGTTTCACGGATTTAGTGTGCTCACTCTACCATCTCTTAATTATATATCAACTGTCATTTGAACTTTTTTCTATTTATTTATTTATTTTTTTAAGATCAAATTTTTTGCTGAAATCATATAGACTTTGCAGAGATTTTGTGTTTTACTTTTCATCCCTATCAAGATAATCACATAAAATCCCAAGATCAGTTTTGTTAAGAAATTTATCACAACATTATACAACAGTTATTTTGCGTTCGGAAAGTCCTCATTTATTTTCAATTTTCAAAACTAAGGAAAGTCCTCATTTATATTCAAAACTAACCTCATTTAATTGACTTAATGTAATAATCAGAATGAGTCTTGGAAAACTATAAATGTCTATAACTTATCAGAATTTTGACAGAAAATACATCGTGTAGTCTTAAGCAATAATTTGTGCATTTACTGTTTCCACGGACAGGTTCTTCATAACACCTTTCCCACCTAGCTATTTTCTTCAAAAAAGAACCGCCATTTTGTCGATTTTATAACATCCTCATTTATTATAACATTTTAAGCTTGTTACGATAACGGCATCAACACACGTCACCAAGTTGTTTTTTCGTTTCAATTCTTTTTAATTTGTTCAAAAAGAAATACCACTTTTGTTCAAAAATAAATATATGAAAAAGAGAGTGTTATGGAAAGATTCTGCGTTATGTGTAAAGTATGTCACGTAACGTTATCACACATATTGATATTTATAGGACGTCTTTAAACTGTTTCAACTCATTGCCTTAAAGTTTCCTTATATATCTATTTCAGACGATAACATATATTATGTAAAGAGTATTCCACTATGTGTTATCACACATATTGATATTTATAGGACGTCTTTAAACTGTTTCAACTCATTGCCTTAAAGTTTCCTTATATATCTATTTCAGACGATAACATATATTATGTAAAGAGTATTCCACTATGTGTTATCACACATATTGATATTTATAGGACGTCTTTAAACTGTTTCAACTCATTGCCTTAAAGTTTCCTTATATATCTATTTCAGACGATAACATATATTATGTAAAGAGTATTCCACTATGTGTTATCACACATACTGATACTTATAGGACGTCTTTAAACTGTTTCAACTCATTGCCTTAAAGTTTCCTTATATATCTATTTCAGACGATAACATATATTATGTAAAGAGTATTCCACTGCTATGTGTTATCACACATACTGATACTATGATTTAGGACGTCTTTAAACTGTTTCAATTCATTGTCTTTTCTAATCTAGAGCTATTTCAGACGGTAACATATATTATGTAAAGAACTATCCCACTTACTGATGGTGCAGACGTCCATTCTTTGATGGACTAACCGTTAGTCCATCAAAGAATGGACGTCGGCGTCGATAATTTCTCGACGCTGTTAATGCCATCTTTTTACTCATACGTTTAACCTATTTCGAATAAAATGTTCGTGCACTATTTAGATGATATTTTTTGAATACCTGTTACAGCAAGCCAGCTATTCCTTTATATTGATTTTATAAACCACCAAAGGCTCTGTTAAACTGACACAATTGTAAAAATTGATGGTTTGAAATTACGAAAAAAACCATGTGAATATTAAGCTCGTTATAGCACGATTACCTATACCCAATTAAACACAATGACCTAACAACAGTATATTAATTGTTTCACACATTGTCAACAAACCACAAAAACATTTTCGCTTAATGACGGCGTATATGTATATCGTTCACACAGTAATGTTCCAAATATAGATTTACGATGACCATCCCATCGATAAATCTAACAGCTTTAAATATTAACATAGTTATTTGAAAACACCAACATTCACGTCGAGTTTGTAGTTAAACCTATTTGAACGACGGGATTATGCACTTGGATTATAAGTAGTAGTAATTATATATATATCCTAGAAACTAGAGGGTTTCTTGATCTAGTATTGGTATTTATCATTTGTACGTCTATGGTCGTTAACCTCAAAATCCACCAAATTTACAAACGCTAAAGCAAGTAGGAAATAACCTCTGGTACCCAGGGTATTATATATAGTGGGTGAGGATGGAATTTTAAATTCGTGTTTTATAGGAGTATTCTTTACATGCATGTTCTATAATTTTACACGGTCAGTGCCCAGTCAAATAAAATCACAAGGTTCTATTATCTATTCTCAGCGTTTTTTCTAAAACATTAATATTAAATTTAGTAGAAAAACTAATCGGACAAGACCACATCATCAGGTCAATTAAACTTGAAAACAAACATTATAATTATAAAAATATAAAGGTTGATATTAAAGTTGAGGTTATTTCCTAAATATTTGGAAAATTTCTACTGTGTGAACGTACATGCAGTGGGCGTTGAGACATATGTGTCCGGTCTTTTTAAAATCGTTTTTGATCAACTATCATAATCACGGAATTCTTTGATTACAAATATTAAGACTTCTTACTAAAAGAAGTTATATTTTTTAATATTCCAAACCAATTTAACTTTTGGACATGAATGGATAATGTACTGTAAACATTAAACTGTAGCACGTGTTTTACAATTCTCGAACTGTTTTTTACCATTTTAATCAAGAATTTATTTCATGACTTCAAAAAAGTAGAAAAATAAATTATACAGTATAACTTATAAATAAAATATTATGTTTTAGGCAATTATATAAACTTTGGAAATGGCCATAGACTTTAAACGTGCCAAGCTTACAAAGATTCTCATGTGTTCTTTAATTGAGTTGTTGGAATCGTCTATTGAAATCAACGATTTTTTGAATAAAATTGTTATGTCTTCTAAATAAAACAAGTTTTTCATCTAATATTTATTTGTTATGTTAAAATTGTTATGTCTTCTAAATAAAACAAGTTTTCCATCTAATATTTATTTGTTATGTTAAAATTGTTATGTCTTCTAAATAAAAATCTAAGATTTATTTCATTATACTTTTTCCTTGCCTTAGAATAATATTAATGTAAAGCCTATTTAACTTTTGTACAGGTGTAATAGTAGAATTTGAACTCGCAAACCATACAAAGCCTTTAAGGTTTAAAAACGTTTTGTTCATCCATCATAATTTTCATTTTCATTTTTTATACTCACTGAAAACAAGTCATAATTTGTACAGATAATAATATTATGTACAAGCCAATTGAAGCATAGAAAATAATCACAACGTTTTTGAAATCTACTTAATGATCAAAATGTTTACAACTTTCCATAAACTTCAGTTAGTAGGAATCACGAACTTTACGTTTGATTGATAGGAATTGAAGTAGGTATCACATTTTATTCAAAATAAACTGAACTCTTAATTTTACTAATCGTTTCAAGGGGATACTGAAGTAATTTTCGAATTTTAGCTCTTAATTTTAAGTATAAGTATCGAAATTTAGATCATTTTATTCTCAAATCTTAATATTCCAGGAAGTGTATTCTTTTTATCTGGGACTAGCGAACCTGGAAAAATTATATATCCCTCTAAAACATACCTATAGACATTGATAACAAGTAGCAAAACTAAACGAATACATGGCGATGCAAGGTTATATGATTAAATAATCCGACGGTCACTTTTAAGATAGAGAATGTATTATTTTTGTGGCCTATAATCGGAACAAACGTTTAATTCTTTTTCACTGTTATATCATTTAGAATCTCAAAACAAATAAAAACATGTACGTTTGCAAAATGTAAATTGTTACTTCAAAACGATAGACTAATTTCGCGATAATTAGTAAGACAAAAAATAAGATTAAAGTGTCATGGTAATTTACCTTTGCCTAAAAACAAATAAAACCAACTTAACATTGAAAGTAACAAAAACACACCTATAAACACGTTTGTAAGGTGAATCAGTCGGTAAATCCTTTGAGATTATTAGATAACAAACTATTCTACTGTGCGTAACGCTCTCTGTTGTAAATTAGTTATCACTACATATACAGACATAAATAAGAGGGTTAAAAACTAATATCTAGCATATAATTACCATAAATATCTCCAAAGGTTTCTTCAGTTAGTTCCATCCAAAATCCATTTGTTTTCACTTACTTTCTTTCAAGGTGATTCTAGAACGAACGATCGTACCATGCGTTAATAAGGTACATATCATTTCTATAGACGACAACACCTATTTTGCATCCAGCGGTTTTAAAAAACATTCCCATAGGGTATTGGATAGCAGTATGAATATGAATAGGCTCTATCTTAATACGCCTAATATCTAAGTATTGGCCAATTGGATGGGATGGTTCGTACTTTCGCGCTAAAGAGAGTGTCGCCTTCCATTGCCATAGACACTTTAGAGTTACGATATTTACATTTAAAAAGGATTATCGACAGTGCCCGAATTTATATACTTCTCAACAAAATACACCAAGAACGATAGTATTAAAGTTCTAAATGCTGAAATGTACAATTATAAACGTTTTGTGACGAGATATTGCATGTTTGATATTGCAATTATTCTTGTTTGGAACGGTTGCGGCGATTTGTCATCTAGCTAAAACAATGTCGGAGTCAAGGACAGCAAATTACGTCAGTAGAAGATCGATTGATTATAAGTTTTTTCTCGATGTTAAAATGTAGCGAGTATAAACGATTTTTGTGTCAAAAAAAATGTAATATATCTCAATAACACTTGCCACGGTTTGGATAATTTTGGGTTGCACAACTACACAGTTACATGACCAAAAACACTATATTTCATGTAATGTAACTCATATTCCTAACATGTGTTATTGTTCTCGACTGACTAGCCTCTAATATCTGTGCATGTACATGGAATCGAAATGTGGAAATAGGCAATGTGAAAAACTATTGTTCTGGAATGCCAACTAGCTTCATACATGCAGTACGCTGAATCGAATTATGTATGGTGACCAATGATATGTATGATAACCAATTTGAGAAACTATTTTTCTGGACTGACTAACCTCTCATACATGTACACTCATACACCTAATTCAAAAAACGTTGACGGGGCGAACGGCGATTGGCGATTGGTGATTGGCGATTGTACGACCGAAAGGGACTGTGGGTAATACGGATTTCTTCTCAATCAATTCTAAATTACCCAAACACCGTTCAGCATGACCTTAGATGGGTGTCTCGAAGGTTTCGCTGAACGGTGGAGGCATTGTTTGGGTAATTTAGAAACGAATAAGAAGGAATTCGTATTACTAATAGTTCCTTTCGGTCATGCAATCGCCAAACACCAATCGCCGTTCGCCCCGTCAACGTTTTTTGAATTAGGTGTATACTCGAAATATGGCGATCAATTTGAATAACAATTGTTTGCATTCTATACTATAATATTATGAAATATTTCAGATACTACGCGCGCTCTGATTGGCTGGCTACAGTGTCTATATCATAATATAAAACGTCCGATTGTCTATATACTGTGACTATATACTCGGCTACGCCTCGTGTTTCTTTACGACTTTTCTCTTGCTCTACAGCTCTCATGATCAGTGTATTTATATCACATTATATAGACACGCGCGCCATTTTATATTCCTTGACTCTTCTTTATAATTGGTGATGATCTTGGACAGTAAATTCCAAAACATATCCATACTGTGAAACTATTGGTTAGATTAAATCCAAGCTATTATATGGCGTTACCTGTAATGTATAGTCCAAACTATAATGGTGTCAATCCATTTATGTACAAATATTTGTTCTCACTTCAAATCAATGATAAATTCTTTAAACTGAAACGACATGTTTCATACCACTTTTATGTATAACGCGTTCTCAAAACAAGGAAGAAATATCGAAAAAATTAACGATCATCTTCTTCAATGATTAGCATTAATTTACCTTAATTTACCTTACTTGAACTTGCTATGGTAAAATGATGCAATTGTTGAGGATCCACACTACAAGCGTATGCCAAGATTTGTCGATTCGATTGAGTACTCCCTTGCCTTCCTTGATGGCTGATTGTCATTAATTTACCTTAAAGGGTTTTGATTTTGAATTTGCTATGATACAATGATGCAATTGTTTAGGATCCACGCTTCAAGCGCATGCCAAGATTTGTCGATTCGATTGAGTACTCCCTTGCCTTCCTGGCTGAGCGATAATGATGGCCATTAAAGTTAATGTTGTCTACATCGGCAGAAAAGAAGACGATAATAATAGTGATTCCGCCGTAATAGTAGCTGCTTGAAAAGTGTTATATTTTGGACATTAAAAAGTCATAAGTAATACGCCGGTGATATGCTTTTTTGCGAACTGACAAGTGTATTTTGTTGAGTCGCACTGCTACAAGATAACAATTATTTGTTCAATAATTTACGATGGTTGTTCTCAGTGGGACATGAGCTGCTTTTACAAGGTGAAAAATATTGCGTTATCACTTTCTTCTTCCTTGGTAATTAGTGTCTAATAGTATCTACAAGATATCATTTACATTTCCATCTATCTAATTTAATGCCACATCCTTTAAATACTCTTCTTCGTCCACCATTTTTCTTTTTGTGAAACCTTTTATTTGTTCTCCATTCTCAAAATATTTTCTTATTGTCTCGTGTTTGCATTATTATTCATATTTATTATTCATATTTATTTATTATCTCTAGAGAAGTTAATATTGTTCGCGAAAAGACATACTTTCAGCACATTAGTTCGTCCACCACCAACTTTCTTTTAGTTGTGAAACCTTTTATTTATTCTCCATTATCATCATTCGTTCTCAAAATATTTTCTCAAATTTTACAAATATTTCATTGTCGCTTGGAAATATCATCATTATTCATATTCGTATATTTTTTATATTTTAAAGGTTTTTAATATATAGAGTTATTATTGTTCATGAAAATAGAAAAGAAAGATTCTGAAATTTCTCTTAGGAGGTAACATTCATCCTGCCACGCCATTTTTAAAAGACTTCCGGTATCTTTTAGGGGTATTTTTGAAAATTTCCGACGAGCATCCCCGGGAGGAGATCGCCTACACAATGGCGACGACTTTTATAGAGGAGCCTCGAGCCTCTTACAAGAGGAGAATTATAACTTAAAATTAGTAGCTACAAAAGTTTTTGGAGGGAAGGGGAAACATTTGTTTTGGGATAGCTGTTTTACCGATGTGGCCGCGAAACCTAAGACGAGTGCAAAAATTAAGCGAACAAACGCTTGCTACGCAGGCTATATTGAAGAAATGCGCAATTTTTAGTAGTTATTTTATATTTACTGACAAGAGTATATTATCATATCACTTACAATCTTGTAAGTAATTATTTCCCTCTTATTAAATGATTGATGACGTCAAAAAGTGTCACAATTGTAGTTTGTACCTATGACGTCATTGTGTTGGTGTATTGTATGTGTGACCTAATTTAGTTGGTGGTTTGGACTATTAAACGACGTCAACACAGATACCAAAGCGCGCCTTGATAGTTAGAATGATACTGTAAAAAGGAAGAGGTGCCTGAGGTGCCACCATGTCGTCTCGACTGATGAGTGAAGCGTTTTCTCGCCACACACCTTTTTCAAGATTTATCCTCTACTTGTTTCGTCGGAGTTTCTGGTCTTTTAGAGTAGAAGTCCTAGAAGTGGTCGATTTGTAGTCTCACAAGCTTTGTTTTCCAAAGCTAATTTACAATTCCGTCGTATATATAAAGATTGCATTTACGCAAAAACTCCAACGATCAACGATTTACTCGTCTGCTAAGTATAGTAAAACACTTCTCTTGTAAAAAAAAAATGAAAAAAATTCTCTAACGTGTTTTGAGTGGGGAGCAGGCGTGAAATTATAGGGACTAATTTGCAATCTTTCTCAACAATGTAGATTTGAAAGACTATACAACAAATATTGAAGTAGAATTGTTTTTATTTCCTTTTAAATATGAACTTATCTACTAGTAAGTTAGTTTCAACTTTGTCTTTATTCAAAAATACTAGTCAGTAAGCGCTGCTTAGAACTTTACGAAGCTTTCATGTAAAACTATCAAGCATCGCATACTCCTTATAGAAGAACATCAGTTAGAGTTTCAGTTATCTAAAAATTGTTTAATACTATTATATCAATTTTGACAGATAATTTACAGATGTTGTCATATATATGAAAAATACTCTATCCCTTTTGTAAAGTAATGTCGTGCATCCCTTTTACTTATAGTATCTAAATGTATACATCTCTCTTGATAACTGAACAATGTGTACTATATATACTTTGTGAATACCGTAAAACATTTCTTGTGTAATGTGT
Organism: Metridium senile; assembly: GCA_949775045.1. Lineage (NCBI taxonomy): Eukaryota > Metazoa > Cnidaria > Anthozoa > Actiniaria > Metridiidae > Metridium > Metridium senile. Next base: position 1,079,220 of record OX459107.1, read on the forward strand.
ACTACTATTTTATCATATCCTAACTTATAATTATCTCAATCGTTACCATTAGCATTGCCATCATCATCATCATCATCATCATCACCATGAGGGTAGATCCAGACCAAAAGTTGAAACTGCAATTCCCTGCCCCACTATCGCCACCCAAACCCATCCAATTCCCACCCCCCAACATCCCCATGAGTGATCTGTTGACAGTAAAATCATACTGGTCTGGATCTGTGCCTGACCATTGTTATTATTGTTTATGGTGTATCGACGATATCGGCCAAACGAAGACCATCAACATCACACCTCCTCGATATATATCCAGTATTATAATCAGAGTTTTATAGTTTCGTAACTCCTCATAAATTATTATTATTTTAGGTTAGTACGGACGTGACGTCACGGCAGCGGCCATCTTGGATGAATTCCACCATCAACATTTTGTACAATAGACCTTTTCACAGTTCCGTTCAGTGACCACGAATAATAGTTCCAAGTCGAGGTTCATTTGCTGCGCATAGCAAAACTATAATTTATCATGTGCAGCAACTTGAACCTGGTCTTGGAATTATCATTCTAGTCACTGAACGGAACTGTGAAAAGGACTATTATCACTGTAAACATTTAAAACGTAATAAATAGATTGTTGTAGATCTCTCATTAGCATCTATTTAGCAGTATCCTTCATTTGTCTTTGTAAAATTTTGGCGATCAACTAATTGACTTCTTTGGGAGCTTCTGGTTCATCGTCACTAGAACTATCGCTAGATGATTCCAATGATTCCAATGATTCCATGTGTTCAGTTTCTTCCAATGGAAGACTCTCATGTATGTATGTACTTCGTCCACCTTCAGCGAAATCACTGACTGTATGTCCTTCTCCACGTAGAACCCACTTGGTTGTCAATAGTCCCTCGACACCCACGGGACCACGCGCGTGAATACGGGACGTACTGATTCCTACCTCAGCACCTGGACGAGAAAACAAATCAATCTTAAAACAAACGTACAGACAGGAAGACAACAGATATACAACAACACCCACGGGACCACGCGCGTGAATACGGGACGTACTGATTCCTACCTCAGCACCTGGACGAGAAAACAAATCAATCTTAAAACAAACGTACAGACAGGAAGACAACAGATATACAACAACACCCACGGGACCACGCGCGTGAATACGGGACGTACTGATTCCTACCTCAGCACCTGGACGAGAAAACAAATCAATCTTAAAACAAACGTACAGACAGGAAGACAACAGATATACAACAAAGGTAGAGAGATAAACAAAAAATAGCTGAGCGTAGTATTTACAAGTGTTGGCAGTGTGATGCTATTTTGCCAAACATTTGCACAATAGTTTATTTTAATTTTGTTCGTTCTAATAACAATGGTTGGTTGGCAAAACCATAACAAAATACGTCACTATACGCCCACTTATTGGACAAACAAACAAACAGTAACAGAGAGACAATTAGTGAATGTCACCAAAATAAACAAACAAGGCAAATAGACAGACAGACAGACAGACAGACAGACAGATAGATAGACTATTGAGAGGACTTACCAAGTCCAAAGCGATAACCATCAGCGAAACGTGTACTTGCATTGTGAAATACGCATGCGCTGTCTACTTTATTTAAAAACCTTTGTGCAGTTTCATCTGTGGATAAGAGTGACAAAATAACAATCAATGAACTTCATTCATTTTCCGCCCAAAACGCAGTTACGTTTTCTATATATAACAATGTTCGGTTCCGTAAGGGTTTCACGCAAAACTTTGCTAAAGAAACTCATTAACGTTTTCCATAGCGAATTTTTCCCAAAGTTTAACGTTAAACATGGCGTCAAATGAACATACCACAGTTAACTATAAACATACGTAATACAAAAAAAAAAATTAACGTTTTCCGTAGCGAACTTTTCACCGAGCTCACCGAATATTATTTTACGTATTAACGATTAATGTCAACAACGATATTCCGGTTTTTACGGTTGACGCAAAAGAAATCTTACCGTTTTCCGTAATAATACTATCTGTATGTGAACTACCAAACTTGTGTATGTGATGTATTGCTTGCTCTACATCATCAACAACTTCTATAGCGCATTCTAAGGCACTGTATTCTATTTGCATAGACTTGGCAGCTACTGGAGCAATGGGAAGTGTATGGACAAGACGAGGACCTGCGTTGACTTTTACCTGGTATGATAAAAATAATAATGATTATTATTAATGATGGTGATGATGATGATGATGGTGATGATGATTGTGGTGACGATTATGATTTTGATGGTGGTGATGATGGTGGTGACGATTATTATAGTGATGATGATGATGATGATGTTGGTAATGGTGATGATTATCGTGTTGATAATGATGGTGATAATGAAGATGATTATGATAATGATGTTGGGGATGATGATTAACATGATGTGGTGGTGATATCAGTTCAGAATGATAACGATGACGGGCGTGATTATGATGTTCCTGATAAGGATAATTGTAACGATAACGATGACCACAACGAGATGAATTCAAAGCACAACATTATTTATGTCGTTACGAGATTCTTACGAGACTTACCCCTCTTTCTCTAAGAGCTGAGATAATTTTAATAAGTACAGAGCTGGTCAATAACTCGCGGTGGATCAACATCGTTTCCATAGCGTTACACGCTGCTGGGTAGTCACACTTGGAATCAACAACTAAAACAAATAACAATTCTTAAGAATAACTCATTCATATTTCACTTACATATAAGTTGAGGAATTACGCAGCAACACAGGCCGCACTTTCAACATTCACTTTACTCTCTGTGGGTTGCCTTCATCCTTTCTTAGAGATTAGTTAAAACTGAACATGTATGATTTAGAAGAGTTTTGGCGTACAAGCAGCAGTGTGAATAGTGGAATGCTCCCCTCAGATTTAATGTCCCAACAAAAAACAAAAAAGAACCTTCATTCCCTTTATTAGTAGAGGCTGTTTTCCCCTTTGATCCATTTCATTCTGCTTTATCTGGTTGTGCGTATTACGTCAGTGTCCAGTGCGTTTTGTTAAGTAACTATTTTTACGTCAGTGTTACGTGCGTTTTGCTACGTGCATATTTTATTACGTGCGTTTTGTTACGTACCTATTGTATTACGTGCGTTTTGTTACGTACCTATATTGACTGCTTTGTCGATATCAGCATCCTTATCGACGTATACATGACATATACCTTCAGCGTGACCAAGGACAGGAATACCTTTACTTGCATGTTGGATTTCACGGATCATTTCAGAAGATCCTCGTGGCACAACCAGGTCGATTTGTTGATCAAGTTTCAGAAGATCTCCAATTTGATCCCTTGTACTGATCTGTTAAAAAGAGGATTCTGATATCAGGGTCGTGACGAGGGATGTTTTCTTGTGATTGATCCCGAGTTTTTATACAAACGTTTGATCCCTGATCCCAAAAGCTCGCATATTTTGATCCCTGATCCAACAACAATGTTCTGATCCCTGATTCCAGCTGATTTAGACTATGTGATCCCTGATCCCACATCCCTCATCACATCCCTGTGATAATTAGACAACTAGAGTGTAATGAAACTATTATTAAATATTACTCCTTTTCACTTTCACATTAACCTCTTTTCTTTAACGTTAATCATCTGAAAATGGTTATGTAGACTAATGTGGATTGTGGAAGTTCATTCAATTCTAATAATTTGCATTGTTTTAATCACGCTTGAGTAGTGCTGGATTACAGATAACAGTATTTCAGAAGCATTAATATTCAAGCGTGATTTGCAATATAATGAGCTCCCATAATTTCTATCGGTCTCAGATCAATGATTTCCAGCATTAATTGAGGTTTAACAGGTGTAACAAGTTTTTACATACCAGACTAACAGCTTCTTCAGGTACATACATAGACAAAGCTTCTTGTACTAGACTGTGTAGATATCTATTGCTGTGGTAAGCTTCTTTACCTCCCTTGAGTAATAGACCATTACCAGTACTGATAGCCAGTGATGCAACCTGTAATCATTACATTACAAATACTGTAATTTACAGAAGTAAAGCACTACAGAAGTGAAGCAATAATAATAATGTTGTTGGTGATGATTATGATTATGGTAATGACTATTATTCAGTTGATGGTGATAAAGATAGCAATGATGATGATGCTAGTGATGATGATGATGATACAAACAAAAATTTGCACTCAACAATTTTTGCCATGATGATAATGATTATACAAATGATAATGAATCATGATGGTAATAAAAATGATAATGATAATGAAGATAATACTACCAGTAATGGCAATGATGACAGTGATTTTGATGATAGCAATATAACAAATGATAATTTTTGCTAATAAAAAGAGATGCTGTAACTAATAATGATGATGATGATGATGATGATGATTTTGATGATGATTTTGACGATAACAATGGAACAAATAATAATTTAATGATGATAATGATTTTGACAGTGTCAATTGTTTTTATTTGTTGTGATTGTCGTACCTGTGGCAAAGCATCAGGTCTTGATTCAAATATAACCAACAAGACACCAATAGGGACAGTCTCTTGTCTCAACTCCAGCCCATCAGCTACTTTAGTTCTCCTTAACACTCTTCCTAGATTCTTATGTGATGCGTTGGCTATTTGCCGCAGGCCTTTACCAAGAGATTCAAGCTTATTTGGAGTAAGAAGAAGTCTTGATATCATGGGAGCAGGAAGGTTACCCAGTGAACGTGCTGCATCAAGATCTAGTGTATTGGCATCAAGAATTTCAGTCTTGCGCTCTACAAGAAGATCAGCTAATCTATGGATAATCTGACTTCGCTGGAAATGAAAGGTACAAAGAACTTTAATTCATCATTTATTGAATGCCAAGGTACAAAGAACTTACATTAAAAAAATTGATTTATTTTATGGAAAAAGAAGCTTAAAGAAACGCTTACTTGTTCAGGAGTTAAACTTGTTAAAGCTCTACCTCCCTCTCTTGCTGTAAAGAAATAAACAAAGCATTTTCATGATGACACCTTGATTGTTTCTCTCTCTTTCTAATATTAGAGGTTCCCATTTAAATCTGTACTTTCCCATTTAAATCTGTACTTATGCAAATTGTGTTGATGGGTGTTAAACACACAGATCAACCAATCAGAGTATATTATTTCTGAAGTGAACTTCTCTGATTGGTTGATCTGTGTGTTTAGCACACATCAACAAAATTTGCATAGGTACAGATTTAAATGGGAAAGTACAGATTTAATTGGGAACCTGTTATATATAATCAATAACCATATCAAATAATAAGGCTTGGCACAAACCTTTTCCAGCCTGATCTTCAACAGAAGGCCCCACTTGTTCTGCTAAAGAGAAAAATGTGCCAACATTTCGACCATTTACAATATCTCTAATAATATGATAATCCTCTCCAGTGCCATTGGCTATAACCACTGATGTTCCCCTTTCTAAGGCCCAAACTGATGACCTCACTTTAGATTCCATTCCTCCTCTGCCAACCCTGGACTTGTTTCCAAACTGCACATCCTTGTAGTTATCAGGATGGAATGTATGGATGAGTACTGAATCAGGCTGGTCTGGGGGTCCTGTGTAGATACCATCAACATCAGATAGAAGGATCATGAGATCTGCTTTGAGTTCTACAGCTAGTAATGCTGCAAGGCTGTCATTATCCTTCAGGCTGATCACCTAAAGTAAAAACGACAATCTTAAAGAATGACTTGGTCATTTGCTATTGAAAGTCGATTACAGTTAGATTATAAATGGAAACTAGCTAGTAAACTAGTCTAGGCTGCGTTAGTGTTTGATATGAACGATAGGTAACATAATGAAATTTGTAACACTGTAAAAAATGTTGACTTAACTTTACTGGAACTTTCCTTTTTCAGTAAAGTTAAGTCAACATTTTTTACAGTGTTACAAATTTCATTACATTACCTACAGTTAGATTAGTAATGGAGAAAGGATGTCATTATTTTCTTAGCTGCAGCAATTATTTATTTACATATACTGTATATATGTATTGACTGGTTTGAGTTACACATTAACATGATTACGGTGTTAGCTTAGACTCTTTTAAAGGTGAACTTCTCATCTGTGCACATTTTAGTATGATAATATATACTTACTGGAGAATTCCTCATCTGTGGGAAAAATGGGAGATGGAGATGTATATAAGTATTCAGCAACAATTAGATTAGCACCATATAAAAACATGTCAACTTAGTTAATTAACTTGAAATGGACTTTTAAACATGCAGGTCAACTGCAGAACCTTTAGACACAACATTTTTTCTGTGATTGTAATTTAAATTTAAGTTAGTACTTTATAATACAGTAGATGTTGTTAACAAATCCACATAAAGTAGAGATTAACATGGATTACTTATTTATTTAGTTGTTGTTATTAGATGTAGTATTATTTTTATAATATTATTTTTATAATCAACTGTCTATTCAAACTTAAATGATGCTGCAGCTAAGATAGATTGTCATGATTAATAGTATAATTATTATGCAGGTGGTGTTTGCATGGTTTCAGACTGGCTTTTCTATTGCAATTTATTGTTTAAATTGCTAAGTTTACTATGACGATCATCATATAATTAAATATACCAATGACGGTACAAATTAATAATATCTATATATACTTATTAAACTCATGAATAATTAATGAGACATTTTCAAAAGAAACCATGACTATGACAAGTGTTGTAAATCTGATACAACACTAGTGTTGTATATCCTGATTTGCATAAGTTTTAACTTGTAATTTCACGTCAAAATTTATTTTAATCTTGAACATTTTGGTAAAATATGAAAGAGTTTACCTAGACGTTTTTTAAGTCGTTTACAACATTCGCGTCCGTGTTGTATTGGCAATACAATAGCGCGTCTTCGGCTTGTGATTGTATCTGCCAATACAACACGGCCGCTCATGTTGTAAACATTACTAATTGTGAAATAACCGTTCAAGTTCATCCCTGAATAGCTACTGCAGTTTTCAACTTTCTGCCAACTCAGACATTCCAACGAGCTGTTGAAATGTCTGAGTTCGCAGAAAGATGAAAACTGCAGTAATATGCCATGGGTTTTAAAAGAGACAAAGTATTTTATGTGCTATAAAAGTACTAATACATGTATATACTATGTGCCTACCCCAGCAAGGTCTTGATCCATCCCTGGTGGTGGAGCAACAACATCATTCTCATTCATGATTGGTATGCAATTCATTGCACATAATTCTTCTACTGTAGTCCTAAGATTCTCTCTTAGCTGAGCATCCATCATATCAGGCTTGGTTAACAAAATCTAAACAGAACACATTATAAAATCAATGTAAACCAAAGGTTTGTGTGCGTGAATTTAAGTAGCTCGGGACCCATTCGTTGTACGTACGTTTTTGAGCTTTTACTATTTTCCGATTTGAAAATAATGGAAACCTAATGCATTCATTTTTTCGCGTTCAAATCAGCGTCGTTTTAGTGGCAATTTTTGGAACTATAATGCGTCACATAAATTAATGTTTTGGGCAAGAATTACAAATTAAACTGGTCATAATTAGCTTTATATCAATTCTAGAGATACCAGAGAACCAAAAAATGTTAAAGTTTGTTTCAATGATCTTATAGGGAACTAGTTAAATTTTTATTTCATGAACCTGTTTTTTGTCCATGCGGGACTGCCGCATGGACAAAAAACAGGTTCATGAAATAAAAATTTTAAAGCGTTTTCATGCTATAACTCGGAAAAGAGCGTGGTGTCACCCCATTTTTATTTTATAGTTGGATTTCTCTTATCAGAATTTTTCATTCTGTGAAATATATATAAATGATATGGTATTCGATCACAAAATGTAGTATTTTTCACATTTTGAGTTCATTTTTGCATCAAAATTCTCGACATCCATGTACTTTTTGCAGTAGTTTTTTGCCAAAAGGATTTTCTTGAGTAAAACATGGCAAATAATATGTTTGTTAGGAAAGTGTCTTTCTTTTGCAAATGCTTGTTAAATAGTTTGTTATCGGGAAAAATAGAATAAATAGCGTTTTATGTTTCAAATTCCAACAATTTCAATTCACAAAATGACCAAAATGGGCCCCAGTCTCCGAAAGGAGTACAGTGACACATTATTTTTATTTTAGTTTTGAACTTTACTTAGTTTGCTCTTTTTACATGAGAAGTTTCAAACATATCTAACGAAGGAATTCATGACGCCCGAACTACCTTAAAAGGTTCTCACATGTAAAAAATGGAAGATGAAACCACCAGAAGAAGAAAAGAGTAGAAATTCATGAAGAAGATTGAATCATTTCAATCATACCTGGCCACACGTGAGACCATACTGTGAAAACATGGCTTCATACAATGATAACAGGCCTCCTTGACCTACAGCAGCACAAGCTCTTGGCTCAATCAAAGGGGTACCCTACAGAAAACAGTTTTATTAATACTATTTACATGTATACTTACTTAGGGACTGGTCATAAAGTATTGAGGGGGTGGGCCGGGAAAAAAGGTGGGGTGGGCCATAATTTTTGAGCATGAAAAAAGGGGTGGGCCAAGAAAAATTGAGCAATACACTGGGGGTATTTGGGGGTAATTGTTGTGCATTGTATAAGGGTGAGCTACTTGTAACTATGCATAGACTAAAGGGTGGCCCAATAAAAGTCATTCATTGGGAATTCTGAATTTTCCGGCCCACCCCCTCACCCCTATAATTTATGACCAGTCCCTTATACAACTTTACAATGATAAAGATACATCTAATAATTGTAAGATGTGACAAAAACCATGTAATCAACTAAGTAAGTGGCAAAGCAATACCTTAACTAAATCAGTTGGTTTTAGTGTCTGTCGCACACTTTGTGATAGCAATATTTCATGACGTAGCTTTTGTTTTCCAAATGCAACAGCTCCACTTGTTACTAAAAGCATCTCACGACCAGCATTCTGGAGCTCTGCAAGCTGGAAAATCATCAAAGAAGTATGTCAATGAATATTAGTAGTGCTATGATCAGTTAGGCTGTCCTTGATAGGAAATAGAACTATCTTCAATACAATACAATACAATAACTTTATTTAACGAGGGATACATAATAACCTTTAACAGTTTTCTAACTTACGGCCCTTCCATGATGATAATCATAATAACAATCACAATCATAACAAATTGACAATAATAATCACAAGAACAATGGCAATAGTATGATGACCAAAATAAATTAATAACAATGCTGATAATTATTAATGATAGCAATGATGACAATACTGATAATGATCTATGATGATAATAATGTATGCTTCCTGAAAAGTCCATTTTTTCTTAGCTTAGGATCCTTGTGATAATGTGATAAATAACATTATTATATAACATATAGTGGTATACCGAGTGATATCAACTAGATAAAAAGCCTATCCTAGTCATGAAGATATCATTGATATCGCACATGTGTGATATCACTCTCAACCAATCAACTTTCAAAAAAAAATTTTTTTTTTTCAATCTGTTATATAATAAACAGAACATTACATGTGCGCTTGGAGATATGAATTTTATCTTCTTGTGTTGAAAAGATATCCCACTCATTCGCTGTGCTCACTCGTGCGATATCTTATCAACACTCGAAGATAAAATTCATATCTCCGTGCGCCCATGTAATATCCTCTATATACAACACGGCCGCTCATGTTGTAAACATTACATAATTATGATAATGATGACGTAATCACCAGTGATAATCATCATCTTCATCATCACATGTCACCATATAATATTATATGAGCATGTAAATTATCGTGACTAACGTTTCAAAGTCAAGCTCTTCTGGTACTAAACCATAAATCAATTTATCCCAATATAAAAAAATATTACAGTTTTAAAGCTTGAGTAAAAACTACTATTTGTAATGATGAAATTCTTCTATCACACGCGAACTAACATTATCTCACCTGTTCGACGATGGATGAAATTCTTCCCAATGCAACACCACACTCATCGTCTCGTGTGATCACAGCAGATCCTAGTTTTACTATAACTCTTTTAGCTTTCTTTTTCAACTCTGATCGGTGGCTCACACCGGACTGAAAAGATAGACATGCCGCCGGACAAAGTCTAGTTTGCCGCACTAGATTTTGCGTCAGAAGCTTCGAACGAAGGCCTACCGATAGCATTTTCTTCTTCTTGTAGTTACTTAGTCATACGAGGATTTTCACATGTAAATCAAAGTTCAAAACACAGAGAAAATATTATTTAACAGACAACAAAATGCCGTGGAAAATACTATTCGATGTGTGATTGGTTCATACCGCTGAAAAATACAGGTTTCTCAACAGGTAACCGAACACACGATGGTGTTACGGAATTGTGACGAACACACTCGTTTAACGTTCGGAAATCAAAACTACTTCGTCGAAATCTACGTCGATATTCATCACACAAGCAGATCGATTGGATATACAAGTAAAGATGGGCTTTTTCCTATCTTACCGTACTATTGTGTATCTTGTTATTATTTTCATTATCTATCTGACCCACTATCAGACAGTAGCTGTGCAAAACAAGCCTAACATTGTAATTTTAATGGTGGACGATCTAGGAATTGCAGATCTAGGGTGCTTCGGTAACGACACCATCAAGACACCCAACATCGACAAATTGGCTGCACAAGGCGCGAGGTTAACTCACAGTTTATCTAGTGAATCTATCTGTACGCCGAGTAGAGCTGCTTTTCTTACGGGAAGATATGCAGTTAGGTCAGGCATGGTAAACAGTGAAAAGTCATTTCGAGTATTCATCTTTACTGCTGTACCTGGAGGTTTACCACGTAACGAAACTACCTTTGCTAAGTCACTGGAGAGCGTTGGATATTCTACAGGTAATTGCATAGACTACTGCTGATTCACTCTGTTGATATGTCTCCTTTTTTACCTTAATTTGAATTCCTCTTTCGCCAATTGCACAGTGACTGTCACCACCCCACTTAAGGTAATTCATGTGCAACAATTATCAGGAGGGGGTGGGAAGTAGGGCTAAATTAAATTAAAAATCTTTCATAGAGCCAAACATTAGGTTAGACCACTGGGTTAGACCCATTAGGTTAGACCCACCCTTTCAAGACAAAATCATATTTTCCCCAGTTCAGTTATTATTAGTCAGGAATTATTTCCACACTAAACTTATACTCCCCTCCACCATAACCCCCCTTCTCCTTGACCCCCCTTCCATCTACCACCCCCTCAATTTTTGATGCTTTGATGTAATGCCTGTATTCTTTTCAGGGGGCTTACTACACTTGCCCAAAAATTCTACTCAAAATAACTTGTTCTTAAACTTTAAATTATTTGATATTAATTGTTTTGTGTTTAACTTCAGCTATGGTAGGCAAATGGCACTTGGGACTAAACTCAAAAACTGCTGATGATTTTCACCATCATCCCCTCAGGTATGGCTTCCAGTCATTCTATGGGATACCTTTGACTAATATTCGTAATTGTGATGGACATGGCTCAGTAATTGATCATACAATAACACGAAAGTTGAGGAATCAGTCTGTTGGAGCTATTCTTGTTACAGCACTTATAGGAATCATGACCGTCTTGGTTGGAAAGTTAAGAAAGTGTTATTTCATTCTCTTCATGATTCTTATCCTTCTCTCATCATGGCTGATGATTTTCCTGGACCACTTCATGCAAGTTTCCAATTGCTTTCTGTTCAGAAATTACACAATAGTGGAGCAACCTTTGATCTTGGAGAACTTAACTGCAAGGTTAACTAACAATGCTATTGAATTCATTGAAACAAACCAAGCTAAGCCATTTCTTCTGTACATGTCATATCTCAAAGTACACACTGCACTGTTTACAACAAAGGCGTTCAAAGGTCATAGTCACCATGGTCACTATGGAGACAATGTCGAGGAGATGGACTGGAGTGTAGGCAAGATCATGGAGACACTAGACAGACTTGGTATTAGGAACAACACATTTGTTTACTTTACATCAGATCATGGCCCTCATGTAGAGGAGTTCTATGATGGTGAATATCAAGGAGGATGGAAGGGTACTCTTAAAGGAGGTAGGAAAAGTTTTGGGTTTCCCACATGTGTGTATCATGATCATCAGTCTAGGAAAAATTGACTTGGGTTACTCCTGCCATTCTTTCAACTGAAGTTAGCCTGCGTAGCAAGCGTTTCTTTGGGGGAAAAGGGAAAAGTTGTTTTGGGATAGTTGTGTTACCGATGTGGCCACATGAAACCTACGACAAGTTCACTTTTTTGCACTTGTCTTACTAAGGTTTTGTGTGGCCATATCGGTAACATAGCTATTCCAGAACATCTTTTCCTGTTCCCCAAAAAAGAAACGCTTGCTTTGCAGGTTAAACTGAATTTGAATGTTCTCTTCAGCAATATCAACCTTTTTTTTGTTTTGTTTTGTCAGGTAAAGGTCAATGTTGGGAGGGTGGTATCAGAGTACCATCCATTGCTTCCTGGCCATCTCAAATACCAGCTGGTAAAACCATCACAGAGCCATCTATTGACCTGAACATCTTTGCAACAATCCTGAACATCGCAGGTGCTCCAATACCAAACGATCGTGTCATTGACAGTAAAGATATCATGCCATTGCTCAAGCAGGAAGTTAATTATTCACCCAACGAGTTCATGTACCATTACTGTGCTAGTGTAGTTCATGCAGTACGCTTTAGGCCTCGTCATCGAAGTACAGTTTGGAAACTCTATTTTATGACACCAATATGGGACGAAAATACCTCAGTTTGCACTACCACAGCAGTTTGTCCATGCCATAGCAAATATGTCAACCAGCATGACCCTCCTTTGCTATATGATATCACCAATGACCCAGAAGAACACTTCCCTATCGATCCTAATGATTTACGATACAAAGAGGTTGCAAGTAGAATGATTAATGCTGCCAAAGATCACCAAGAAACAGTGGAAACTGTTCATTATCAGCTAGATCAATTTATGTGGCGACCATGGTTACAATCCTGCTGTAACTATCCTTACTGTAAATGCTCTGAAAATGTCACCAATCTACAATATTTTCCATAAATAAGCACACCAAAAATATATGAGCACATTACATAATGAACATCTTATCTCCTTCTGCTCCTTAGATTAACACTTATAAATAAGAATAGTGCACACACACACACAAAAAAAAAATCAGATAGAGTGAAGACACTAAACCTGTGAAATAGATATTAGACTAATACACCTTAGCAGCCTTTAATTCCATTGTTTGCTTATGTCTATTTGACTATTACACCTTGACTATTTAATTTTGTTTCACGGGTTTAATGTCTTCACTCTATGTTGTTTATATAAATAATAGTAAAACAGTTTATAGACATTTAAGATTTATTTATAATTAAAATCAACAATCAAAAAAACGTACTAAATACACAACAAAAATCAAATGTATTTTATTGAGTTTATCAATACTTGAAAAAAAAAAAAATCCTAATAAACAAAAGGCACTCTTGCTAAGAAATGTTACTGTATCTAATAACTTATATATACTAAACATTTAGTACGATTTAGATTCTGAAAAGGGTACTTAACTTACTAGATAACACTGTTTGTATCTTGAAATAATTCCTAACACTGTATGATTTTAATTAAAGGTTCATTTTAGGAAATCGCACAATCTTGAGTACAATTCGTAATTAATAGGTACAAGTGATGTTTTGAAAGTTACCTTTTAGGCAAGTCCAATTTGATAATTTTCAAAACACCATGAGTATCTTTTAATTATTATGAACTGTACAAAAAGATTGTGTGATTTTTGTTTTTGTTTTTATAATATACTAAAAAACTAATTGGTAGTACAATGTACGATTTAATTGTACTCATCCAATCAGAATCAAGTAATTCTGTACCGTATATTATAATAAAATATATAAAACAGTGGAGTGGGAGTATTAAACTCTCTTTAGGTAAACATGCTGATTATTTAGTTCCTGTGTTTCAGTTTGTACAATAAATCTTTGCTCTTTTTGACATGATATCATTGCCTGATGTTAAATGTGACAACTTTATATAACAAATTAATATCATTTCAACAATAAGCATCCCGGACTAACTGGCCTCATCTTCATGTTAAAACATTGCAGAGTTATCACACTGATTTGAGGCTAGTCAGTACTGAAATTTATTTACCTAGATTGTTTATTTTAATGCATGGAATGTTTTTTACAATTTTATGCTGATAACTCTGCACACCACTTCTTTCCAGTGACTCAAGAGTGATTTAGTTATGTGTGTTGTAGTGCAAACCCCAGTAGATTCATGAAAACATATTATAGAACCACCATAATTACAGGTTCTTTTATAAATATCATGTAATGGCAACATAATACTTGCAGAAACTAGCAAGTAAACTAGTATAAGCTGTGTCAAATTTCATTTTATTACCTATCGTAACATAATATTATTAACTATTGGTAATAAGTACTAATAGTTAATAATATCATTACTTGATGTAGATCTTGGGTTCTGATGAAATCTATCAAGGTCTACACATCAATAAAACAACTGCCTAGATCATAGATCTATCTACACAAGTTTCTTGGCTTCGAAGAATCCTTTAAGATGTCTCATTTGCCAGAATCCAGTACAAAGAAGGATAACGGTTTGTGCCATAGCCCACCACAGAACACGCTGATTAGTACTCTCACTTGTCTGACGGAAACGCTCTTCGCGGAACTACAGATGATGAAATAAATATATGAGTGCAATTTATCTAGGTAGGATTTGAACTCATAACATTCTATTACAAGCAAGGGTTTTGGAGCCCATAAGTTAAGACTTGTAGTGCAAATCACAATAATTTATCAGTCAATCTATCAATTAATTATTAAATCCTTCAGTCATTAGAACAATCTCAATCATTCACTCAATAGGTGAGCGTAGTATTTACAAGTGTTGGTATGGTGATGCTAATTTGCCAACCATTTTCACAATATTTTTTTTTTAATTTTCTTTGTTCTATAAACAACAATGGTTGGTTGGAAAAACCATAACAAAATATGTCACTATAGGTGAACATACTTTTTACAAGTGTTGGTATTGTGATGCTAATTCGCCAACCATTTTCACAATATATTTGTAAATTTTCTTTGTTCTAATAACAATGGTTGGTTGGAAAAACCATAACAAAATATGTCCACCTTTGATCAATCAGTCGATTAATTCATCAATCAACTAAAGATATGCATAGGTTACTTACCCTTTGGTAGTTTTGCTCCTTGCTGACCTGCTCTACTTGATCCAACAGTTGTCTGATTCTTAACTGTAGTTCAGTCAACTTGTCTTTGGCTGCTATTTGAGCATAGTCATTAGCATGTTCACCAACTTGAATGTCCAAATGAATACGCTACAGAAGAGAAAATATTATTTTAAATACATCAAGACAAACAATTTGTATAATATATAGAGGATATTACATGGGCACGCGGAGATATGAATTTTATCTTCGAGTGTTGATAAGATATCCCACGAGTGAGCGCAGCGAACGAGTGGGATATCTTTTCAACACGAGAAGATAAAATTCATATCTCCAAGCGCACATGTAATGTTCTGTTTATTATATAACATATTGAAATATATATATATATATATATATATATATATATATATATATATATATTTTGAAAGTTGATTGGTTGAGAGTGATATCACACATGTGTGATATCAATGATATCTTCATGACTAGGATAGGCTTTTTATCTAGTTGATATAACTCGGTATACCACTATATGTTATATAATAAATAGTATTATTATATAACATATAGTGGTATACCGAGTGATATCAACTAGATAAAAAGCCTATCCTAGTCATGAAGATATTATTGATATCACACATGTGTGATATCACTCTCAACCAACAAAACCATTGTTTGGTAATAAAATATTTTTTTGATTTGTTTCAATCTGTTATATAATAAACATAACATAACATGTGCGCTTGGAAATATTAATTTTATCTTCGAGTGTTGATAAGATATCCCACGAGTTTAAAACTCGACAATTGATGTAACACCATGTCACACCATAGTGTACATCCAGAATCAAATACTATTGTCCATTTCACCAACAAATTCAATGAGAGATTCAATCATTTATGATTAAATCAATATTATACTGTAATGTAAATACCAGGAAGGAAAATCCCATAATTGATGCAAACATTTGGGAACTTTAGATTTGACAACGAGTATGAGATTGAGTACGAGTACAAGTTTTGAAATTGGCCTTCTGTGTGTTGTTGATGATGAATTGTATGTCTTGTGTAGATTGAGACACCAAATGAATAAAAACAAGAAGTGGGATGTAATTCAGTATCAACAAAACACACAAAGCCAATTTTAAAACTCGTACTCGTACTCAATCTCGTACTCGTTGTCAAATCTAAAGTTCACTATTAATAAACCTACCAGTCTTCCGCCAGCCCATAGTGACCATCTAGTAGAGTTAGAGTGTAGACAAATAATATGTTCACCAGGTGCATGGGATGTAAATGTAAACCTTCCTTCAGAGGCATAGTACTTTGATAATACTGTCTTTTGGTTGGGATCTTTGATTTCCACATGCATTCCAATACCTGGACTTGATGGCAGGAACGTATTGGTGTTCTCATCAAACAACTGGGTTTTATATTTGCCTGGAATTAATAAATCATTAATTTATTAGAGATTTATGTAAATACTCCCATTTAAAGTTCTTTATTCTGCAGCCTTGACCTTGATAGCATGTGATAGAGCAGATTTTGTATAACTATGAAAAGCTAGCGACACGAACATGGTGAAGTTACGGCAAGACACATTAAATATCTAAAAACACCACGGTCGTGGCTAGGCATGCACATGGCACTAAACTTTTCAGTCATACAAAATCTTCTCTTTATTCTTTTGTATTTAGTACAGCCTATGGTAAGGCAAGGAATGCAAACAAATAGAAACACCACAGGTTTTATCTTTACTCTTTGACTAATTTACCTACAGTCATTACCTGTATGTCTGTGCAATGAAACTCAAAGCTGGTCTATTCTAAAAATGATGTTCACCATAAAATAATGTGCTTGTACAACTCTTGTCTTGTGTAGCCTATGCATAGAGCAGATTTCGTATCACTATGAGAAGTTCATTGCATGAACGCAGACCATTGTAGCAGCATCACAGCCGCAGCAATGCACTCACAAGGCACTGAACTTTTCACAGTTATACAAAATCTGCTCTATGATGACTACAGCTGAACAGTTTCAAGATTGAGTTTACTCATGAGCATCTATCAATAATCATATCAGCGCAGTCACTCATAGTAACATTTTCTCTCCTTTTTCCAAAGGATGGCTGTTGCTATTCAAGCATCCAAAGCCAGTTAAACAATATGGATGGTGAGTAGCACTGGAAATAGTGAACTTATAGTTACAACTAAGATATTAATGGATGGTTTCGCTTTGTTTAGATAGTATGCTGGTAGTGTATGTATAACATTTAAGGTTTCTGATAGAATGTCATTGAGTTTATTATTAGTGAAATGTCATAGTATAAATTATATATAACTATAAAGAAAGTACTAAAGGCAATGGAAGTGATAAACATATAAATATGAAAGGCATCACTGCACAAACAAGATTGCGGACAAATTCTACATTTAACTCATAACCTATATCTTCCAATAAAACAGAAATCATAAGAAAAAACTGCTTCTTTAGATGAATAGGAAAAGTTATTCATGATCCAAACAGTTCCAAAACAAAAGCTTTCCTACCTATGACCATAGTTTCGTCTGGGATTTCTTCGATAAAACACTTCTTTTCTGTCTCTCCCATGTGAAAATATAATCCATATGTACAGCTAAATATACATCCCATCAGGGCTACGGCTAATAACGATCGCATAGTTTGTTTTTAAAGGATATTTTGGGGAAATACAAGGAAAGAAAATATATAAATTTCACTGCTAAGGACACGACGACAAATCCTGCGCATGCTCAGTTTTTGAATCCGGCTTTCTGCCACGTCTGCCACGTGTACACCGAAGTTTTCCGAATTCTCTTCGTAAAGTGTTCGGGTACTTTCGTAAACATTCGTAAACAAAAATGGCTGACTTCTTTTAGACATGTTTAGAATCTGCATCGCTGTGAAAATGCTAAAAGTTTAATATCTTCTCATTATAATTTAACAAAAATGTGATAAAAAATTGTATTTTATTATTACAAGGCTTTCTTAACAGCTCAAAATAATTTGTTATATATATTTTGAAATTGACAATACGGTGAAATCGACAAATTGTTTTGAAATCGACAAGTTATGACTGAACCGCCTTCAAAGAAGCTCAAATCTTCGCCAGAGAAGAAGAGCAAAACAACTCCAACAGCTTCTCAAATCCCTGCGTTTTTCAAAGAGATCAAGGGTGTTATGATAGAAAATGGTCTTGGCAAGACAAGGGCTGGTATTCTTGGTCAGAAACTAGACAAACATGGTGGCAAGTATCAAACCAAACTTGATGACAGCACAACTCATGTCTTTGTTGCTCAGACAGTTCGTTATGAAAGAGTAGCAAAGCTATTGGGTATTGGTGAGCAGTCATTGCCAAAGAGTGTCACGATTGTGAAGGCTGACTGGATCAGTAAATGTCTAGCTGAGGGAAGGCTAGTCAGTATAGAAGGATATACTGTAACCTCACCTCAATCTACTGAGAAAATCGATAGTACAAAGAAGGACAAGTATGAAGATGGATCAGGAAATGATATAAAAATTCACCCAATCATAGATTCATCAGTGGCAACTGTCACAAAAGCGGTAGCAACCAATCCTAGCATTAATACAAGTATGAAAGATGAAGAAGATAGTGATTATGTTGACAGCGGCAGTGAAAGTGACAACAATGAGCCAATAACAAGCAAGTGTTCTCCTGATAAAACTAAAGGTGTGTGGGTCTGTGCTGCACCGTCAACATCCCAAGGCAGCAACCATAATCAGCACATCACAGACAAACTACAAGTACTAGCCACATCATATACAAATACTAAAGATCAATGGAGGGCTATGGGTTATAAAAAGGCAATATCCTCAATCAAATCCTATCACAAACGAATAGAGACCTGGGAAGAATGTAGCAAGCTGCATTTTGTAGGAGAAAAACTTGCTAAAAAGATCTGGGAGATTGTTGAAACAGGTTACTTAAGAAGACTCGACCATATAGATCCAAAAATGGAGGCCATTAATCTTTTTACAGATGTATGGGGAGCAGGCCCTAAGACTGCAGAGGTGTGGGTATCCAAAGGATACAGAACTTTAGAAGACTTAGAAAAGAATGCTAACTTAACTTCTCAGCAGAAAATTGGCTTGAAACACTTTGAGGAGTTTCGTGAAAGGATGCCCAATGAAGAGGCTGGAAGAATTGGAGAAGAAGTTAAGCGAGCAGTCAAAGAAGTTAACTCAGGACTTGTATGTGAAACATGTGGCTCATATCGCCGTAGAAAGCCAACCTGTGGTGATGTGGATGTTTTAGTTTCACATCCAGATGGTAAATCCCATCAAGGTGTATTACCACAGATACTTCATAACCTAAAGGATAAAGGTTTCATTACTGATGATTTAGTATCTATACATCTTGAACAGAATAAGTACATGGGTGTTTGTAAACTACAGGGTGAGAATACTAAACATAGACGTCTAGATGTGATCCTAGTGCCTTACTCTCAATATGCTTGCGCTATAATGTATTTTACTGGTTCTGACTATTTTAACAGGTCAATGAGATTACTTGCTAAAAAGAATGGCATGTCTTTATCAGAACACTCTCTCAACACTGGCGTTGTCAGACATGGTGGTGAGAAAGTGTTTGAAGGGACGCCATTACCTGTTAATAGTGAGAAGGATATCTTTAGGTATCTGGGGTTGGATTATAGGATTCCTGAAGAAAGGGACTGGTAAAATAGTTACTGAAGAAATATCATAAAGCTATATTAATGGTGACTTACAAATAGTCGAAATATGATGACCTACTATTATTCTTGACTTGGTAGTCTAAGGGAGCACAGCAGACTGTTGTTTGTGGTTTGAATATATTCAATCTTTTAAATATTTTCGTCAATCGACTGACCAGTAGAAATGCGAGCACAAGTATTATTGCCAAAAGAGTCCCGCAGGGACGAGCAATGCACGAGTGTCAGTTCCTTTGGGACTCGCAGAGGCAGGCGTGCCCACATTTTTCACTTGCTAGTGGATAGTCCCATTAATTTACCAAAAGCTGTTGATGATCTAATTTAAAACTTTCAAAAAATCGAATATATCAAAACCACAAGAACAGTCTGCCATGCTCCCTTGGGTAGCCTTGGTTCACATAGAAACACAATGGAGTTTTCACATGTATGTGAGGCTGGCCAGTCAAAAAGGATAGAGGGTCATCAGCATATTAGCTATCATGTATCACCCTCTTTGAATAGAATGAAATATGTAACACCCATCACTCTAATGAAGGGCTAAAGCTCAAAACAGTCACTCACTTACTTACTCACTTACTTATTTATTTGGTGTATGGAAGTGAGTAATTGGCACTCTATCAGATATCTGCCAGTGAGTAACTGTGGATGGGTGGATTTACTCAGCTATTTGAATAATTACAACTTATTTGTTTTTGTACTTCAGTGACTGAATCCTTTGAACTAATCATAACCACTACGTTTATTTGGAAACTAGCGAGCATCAAACATAGGCTTCGTCGATGTTGGATATAAACGATAGGTAATAATAATGAAATTTGTAACTACATGTACATGTAGTTGTTTAAAATGACTGCTCAGTCATTTTATCATAATTGATATCAATAATTGATAATAAATAATATTTTTATTAAAACATGTACACACTGATTTTATTACATTTATCTGTAAAATTCTTACAAAACTATAATAAATCTGGAAGCCTAGACGCTAAACTATTAAGTACTTCTAAAACAGCCTTTTTGCCACTAACGAGGGTCCACAATAGGTTTGGCGGGATGCGGGATAAGCCTTTTTTTAAGGGCGGGATGCGGGATTTTAACGAAAATCAGAGCGGGATGCGGGATTCTCTATTTCGAGCGGGATCGGGATTTCACCTTTTTTAGGTGTCGGGATTCGGGAAATTAATGGCACTGGCAGCCGGATTTTGGATAACTGAATTCGTTTTGAATCCAGAACATGTAGAACATCCAGAACAGTATCTAGAAACACGCGTTTGACTTTTATTTGCAAGTTGTATTGATTTCTATCTAATATAAACATCGTTATGAGTAAGGAATAGTAAGTCCTAGCAATGATTTATCGGGATCGGGATTGTGCCATAAAAAATGCCGGGATGGCGGGATTTCACGTAAAAATGAGCGGGATTGCGGGATATGAGAACCCTATTGTGGACCCTCACTAACTTTGGGTTAATACTGCATGGATGTTCTTATGGTCTCTAAAAGTTCCAAAACGTATAGATATAGAATGAAATATAATGTGTTAACTCTAGGCTATGGAGTCATTTATCAAAATTGTCTCTAAAAGTTCCAAAAAATCCATGTATTTAAATAGAAAGTATTTAAATAGAATGTATTTAAAAAGTATAGCATAATGTGTTAACTGGGCTATTTATCAAAACCATTTATCAAAACTGTCTCTAAAAGTTCCAAAACATCCAAATATAACATAATGTGTTGAACAGGCTATCGAGTCATTTATCCAAATGGATGAAAAAAGGAAATCTACTGGGTCATTTTCAGGCTTAATGGCACATATCAGCATATCATAAGCTGGTTACTACTCAGACATTTTGTCTATGTTCTGCTCGTTTTGTTTATTGATTTAAATCTCAAGGTGCACATCCAAGATTGGGACATTTGCCTGATGATAATCTTTCAAACCACTTGTTAACAATCAGCTCTGGGAAATCCACTGGGAAAATTGTCCGCGTCGCTTAAGGAAGTAGAACAAGCACGAATATAACAAAAAACCTTTCGAAAGCATGGTTTTAGCTTGAGCTTATGTAAGAGTGGAAAAATATGGTCGCAGAAATTACAAACCAAAAAAAATATTAAAAGTAAGAGTTCAAATAAAGTACAATGATGGTCGAAGCTGGTCGCTTTAGAGAATGAAAAAGAAGTTACAGAATGAACAAACAGGCTTTCATCATGTTCACTTAGTTTAAAGGTTGTCGATCGCTAACAAAAATGCATGAAAAGTGTTCGATGATCAGGCGTTCTTTGCGCGCGCATTTTGACTCTTTCAAGCCTGATTCAATATATCTTTCCCTCAAACGCTGCCCTTCCAATCATTCTTTTTGCCTGGACAAATTTATATTTCCCGGCTACAAAGTAACGGCATACAGACAATAAAGAGGTTAAGTTAGGTATCCAGAGACAGAGATCCTAAGGGCGAATCTCGCCAACTTATTGGCCAAACCTTTCATCCTTTCAGAATACATGAAAACCCTCTTTCCGCCATGTACATATTAATTTGTTTCTTGATATTATTACTTTAGAACCCAGACAAGCTGTAAAACACAATTGGTGTTCACTATATGTCTGTCTGACTATGCTTCCGCACCCAAACTATTTCAAACAAGATCAGGCTTAATGACAGGACAGCCAAGGAAATACATATATTGGAAATAAATTACTTAAAGCGCACAGTTACTGAATATCTTGGATCGCCTTGCGACAATTGTAAGTATATTTCCGATCGGTTTTGGAATTTTGAAATATCAGTTTTTGCTTCGTAAGTTTCGATCATTAAATAATCAATGATAAGAAAACAGTTGGAGTAACGAACTAAAAGAAGTGAACAAAAAATTAACCATTTGTATAGTAACAACAAAAAACTATAAAATTATAAAAATTATTGACAGTAGCACGTCGCGGTCCAAACCGGTTTAAACTAGTTTAACACACAAACCAAACTTCAAATAACTATAGCAGTTCCGTTTCCCAATGGTTACATACATAAGATCTATTTCTAAATCAAAGTTTGTACAAACTTATACAAAAGCAAAAATATAATACACTTTATCACTAAAACAACTTGATAAAATATTACTAACACTTCGTTTATTTTACAAAGCAAAGCACTAAAAACTTTCAAGAAAAAAAATGTGGTTCTTGGTTTTAGCAAACAAAATTGTACAGCATCTTCACCTGTAGTGAAAATAGTTCAAGCTAAGTTATTTATTTGTCAAATATAAAACATTGAATAATCAGAATCTAAAAGAGCAATATATAGGAGTCTCTTTTTCCCTATTCAAAAGTTGCAACCAGTTGATTTAGCAAAGCGAACATTTTCAACAACGTTATTCTGTATTGTTATGCATACAGATTTTGCGGTTTAGGAATTTGGAATTTATGTATGAAATCCCAGCATTGAAAACTGCCAAGAAAAACTACACATTAATGGAATCCCTCAGCACATTGACGAGAAAATCCTTGCTATTCAGGTTAACTAGACATAGAGAAAGCTTCCATATATTGATAAGAGGAGCGAGATGCAGGCGGACACTGTAAAACATTAATGGTAAGTGCAGGGCTCAATATAGGGTGTCAATTTCCCCTGCCGCAAGCTAGCAAAAGAAAAGAAAATCTTTTGCAGAAGCCATAAGATTGCTTGAATAAATTGTGCTTAGTATGGTGATTCGATGTCTTTGGGAATATACCATTTTCCACCTGCTCATTTGGGTCAGTATGTAGTTTCTTCATCGTACTCTTCACAATAGCTCCGAAACACTATAGCCCAGAGATGCAGTAATCAGCGACAGCTGCCATAAAAATACAAAGGACAAACAGCCAAACCGATGTCTTGTGATCAATTTCTACCTTCTATCATGACAATTATAGCATAATCTCACTATTTACCAAAGCATGTTAACAACGCACTACTGCTAATAATCTCTTTCTGCTTTGTTATGAGAACTTTGCCCGACGTCAGCTTCTCGCCAACTAAGTGGAACCAAACTACCTTGAAGTACTTTGAACAAATTTTTAAAGTTTTTTTTTGTATTCTTGGAAGGTTTTGACCTGAGGCAAACGGTTCAACCATTTAGCAAGCAACGAAATGTATCTATTTTGAGTCATGGATAGGCGCTCATAGAGTTCAAACCAACCTTTTTGTTTTTAGTTGCTTAACAAGCACTTCTATTTCTTAGCAATCTGCCTGAAGCGTCAAGGACAGCCTTGATAGTTTAGTGGACTTCACTTTACCACGGCCTTTAGATATGAAGTCTTCCCGAAGTAAGAGAAGTTATCTCTGGAGTTTTGCTATGAAGGATTTGGGCGCGCATTACAAACTCCTAAGTTAACTTAATATCATTTTCTGGCAAATACCTTATGCATTCATTGGAATACTTTATATCCGCTTTGCATGTATAACCTTATTTCTGATCCAGTACTGAAATCACGAAATCGGTGCAAACATTTTAGAAATTATCTAACTTTTCCCTCAGGTGAACATGTTATTTAATGTGAGGGATGTATAGCTGTTTGCTTATAGAAAGACTGAATTTTTTGTCTAAAAGAGCTGGAACATTCTAGCAAGTATTTTGTTAGTGTTCAATTTGACATGACAACTTCATAGCCAATCATATGACTTCTATGGTTCATTGTGAAGTCCCCCGAAATGGTTTACGGGCTTTTCGAATGCAATTGCTTAGTTTTCTGTGACGATCATCATCATACACAATTATCATAATTCATTTGTTTGAATTGCGGGCCAGTTGAACCAAGCTATGTTTGAAGTAACCACCTTATACGTCTTATACTCCAACTGACTATTTAACAATATCAAGCTAAGCTTTCTACCACCACCACTCAGTGCTCAAATTAACTGCAATTTTCCGTGGCATGGTTTACTCACGCAATCTTTTGATAGGAGAACAAACACTCCGATCATTGGTACTATGCGCCTCGCTAGGGGGCATTCGCATGCATCTCGCCCCTCAACCCCCTGTATGTTTTCATTGTACTTTTAGCAGTCTTTAATTCTTTTATGATAATACATACTATATTAGTATTTGATGTGTTGAAAGTTGATTTTCATGATGAAGAATAGCCGTCTTTCATAGGATGAGTTGTAGAATATTTTCGTACTAGCATTTGCTTTTAATATTTGATGCAAGATTAAAGGTATACCAGAGATTGCCACTAAGACGGGTGCGCTTCGTAAACAGAACCGCTCTTCAATTTGAAGCAATTAATGCGGTTTTCCCTGCAACAGTTTAGTTTTTTCATCTGAGAAAGTTTCAAAAGTTGCGCAAAGGTTTGTAACTCCGTAAGACTTTAACTTTTACCGTATATCAGTGCAGTACATTCCCTCTCTTCTTTTGATATAATGGAAGTGTTTAGATTCAACGGAGGAGAACTGGTTGTGTTATTTAACCAAAAACCACATACAAAACATTACATGCTTTGTACGTAAAAGCCGTTTGAAAACTATATTTTTGACTGGAAAACCTGTACAGTTTAACACTCAAGTTGTAAACATTTGCTTGGAATTTTAATATTAATTTTAGTAAGTATATCATTTCATGTTACTCTTTGGAATTTCAGGGTATTGAAAATGCGGACATTGAACACAGAAGATTGCATTATTATCCAGTTGACTTATACCCAAACCGCAAGAATTGTTAACTGAGTCTAACCTAATTTACGTAATAATCGAAATAACCACAAACAACAATAGCTTAATATCAGAAATAGAACTCATGCTTCGGTATCACGAGTTGTAGATTCTTCACTCTCTTTCAAGTCTTCCTAGGAATAACGATGAATGTTGAATGTGAAGAAAACAGAAAAGAAATGAAGTTATAATTGGTCTTTTGAATTTGAATGAATTTGATTTCTTTTTACTTAATTCACGTAAGAACAGCATCCAAGAAAACATGATTTTAGCATTCAAAAAAGGACTGTAAAACAATATATATATACAACAACTTTAACAAAAAACAGAGCAGTTTCAAAACATTTTGGCACGCACTTTCTAAATTTCTAAAAATCAACAGAGATCTTCATCAACTAACTATAAAATGAAATAAAAATAGAGAAGTTCAAAAATGAAATAGAAAAGTAAAATCAGTTACGGCCGTTTTTAAAATGAAAAGTTTTCATAAAGATGTTTTTGCGTTCCATTTTTTGGTTATTTATTATTAATCAAAGTACTGTAACAAAAAAGATCAGCTCTTCTCGAGCGTAAAATCTATGGAAAATCTCTTCGATATCAGTAGTCATTTAATGTCTTTATTTCGCAGACGACAAAGTAAATAACATATCCCATGTTCAGTCTCTATTTTACAGAGAAGAATTTCTTAAAACAAAAGATGTCTCGACAACATTTGGTACTCAAACTGGACCCTTAAGAAAACACAACAAGAACGTACATTCTATAGAATACTTCAATGGCATGGAACCAATATTAAGGTGCTAGTTTTTGTATAGGGTAAAGCGACAGGGCTTACACTAGTCTTCATTATAACCAGCTATAGAATTCAGTTTTAATTCCATTTTCTAATTTGTCATTGTGTTGTCGCTTTTACTACAATATTAACTCGTAAATAACTATAATAGTAAAGGAGGAAACTAGCGAGTAAACTAGTATAGGCTGCGTCGGTGTTTGATATAAACGATAGGTAATAGAATAAAATTTGTAACACCGTAAAAAATAGAAATAGAAACTAGCGAGTAAACTAGTATAAGCTGCGTCATATAAACGATAGGTAATAGAATGAAATTTGTAACACTGTAAAAAATGTTAACTTAACTTTACTGACGTTTCGAGCTTTAGCCCTTCGTCGAAGTAGTAAAAAGTATTGGAGCCAGTAACTGATGTCAAACTGCTCACATATAAAAAATAGTTAGTTTTAAAAAGTTATTGGTGTTTTGTACGTTAATCCTTCGTCATTAGTTTAATTTTAATATAAATATTTTAATCCCGTCAAACTTTACTTTCTTATGAATTTTATCTCATGGTGAAAAATGTCCAACGCTTTGTAACAAACAGCGTATTAGTGTTAAAATCTGCATGTCCTTTTTTTTTGAATTTTTAATCGATTGATGTTGGAATGAGAATAGAATTCTATCAGAAATATTGGGTAGGCAGAGTTAAGTTGACCCGAATCAGTACCGTACGTTTTCAATCGATTGACTTTGAGTAACATTCGTGTAGTAGAGTAATTTGCGCGCAAGTCTGCGAAAGGGTCTCGACGTGCGCATTTCTAGTTCCCATGAGGCAAGAAGAAACAGTTTTTTAAAAGAATTTACAATGGTGTTGGTATAGTCAGACAAACCTCGCCTGCCCACACGTGTAAAATAGACATGATAGTAACACCATAATAATACCAAGACAATGCACCAGTTACGAGTCAAAACTATCTTAGTGTCTTACCCAGACTAGAACGTGCAGAATCAAGTGTTACTGAATAGATGGCTATTTTTTATTATTACAAAGATCGAGTCGACCACGACTGAGATCAAATGAGCTATTTGTACCTTGTTTTCTGCAATTAACTTCTTTTTAAAGAGGTGTTTTGTTCGAACAATACTAACTGACCGATATCAAACTGGGAAGATTTTACTCATTAATTTTTTGTGCAAACAACTCATTTGCTTTCCTTTCCTGAGATTTCAAGTCAAACTGTTGATAAACAAATTCTCCTTCAAAATAAAATTAGATCCTTTTAGAGGTACTATAATGATAATATACATATATATGTGCTGAAATTCGTGATTTATAGAATCAAAATCCTTTTTAAACTTGCTTGATTTGCTTTTTAAATTACCTTGATTTGCTATGAATTTTTCTCCTTTGAAGGCACGAAGTTTTCTTCTTTTTTTTTTTCATTCTTTTAGCCTTATTTTTCGTGTGTTTTTTTGCACTGCAACATCACGGTCAGCCACAGCCTTCTTCTCCTTCTCCATCGTGTTCAGCTTTCTTTTTTCTCGTCAGTGCTTCTTACATTTTTTCTTTCTAGATCTATGCACTTCTCGGCTCATGTTCTTCTGGTTCTTCAGTGTTCATCTTGTTGTTTTAAGTTGTTCTTCTCAGTTTTTGTTCTTCTTATCTTCTTGTTCTACTTCGCCTTCTTGTCCTTGTTCTTCTTGTTTTTCTTCTTCTTCTTCTTCTTGTCCTTGTTTTCTTCTTTTTCTTCTTCTTCTTCTTCTTCTTCTTCTTCTTCTTCTTCTTCTTCTTCTTCTTCTTCTTCTTCTTCTTCTTCTTCTTCTTCTTCTTCTTCTTCTTCTACTTGTTGGTCGTCGTCTTCTTCTTCTTCTTAGTTCTTCTTCTAGTTGAGTGTTCGTCTTGTTTTAACATCATCGTCAGTCCTGTTCTTCCTGTCAGTCTTCTTGTTCTCATTCTACTTATCCTTCTTCTTCTTCTTCATACCAAATACTGACTTGTTTCTCCATGTTTTTTGTCTCATATTACCAAAGCAATGCACCTTACTGAAAAGAAATAACGCTAGACAACCGTGAGAATTGCATTTGCTGCCATTGGCTTGCGTTAGTTACTGTGTTTTTAGAATCCAGACAAATAATTGAAGGTTTAGATATAGATATCAGTATATATATGCAATACACTAATTGGTTATGAATGTATTGACATCCAAAAACTAGTTATAAAAAAACCCGCATGTCCACGAATAGCTTCCTTAAAATATATATATCAGTGTTTTACTTTCAAGGGCTATTTTCTGCAGTTTTCCAGTGTTAAATGTTGTGAGTTCTAATTGTATTGTATTTGAGTACAATGTTAATGGCCCGCCATGGAATTCAAGCCCAGTTGGAGATAGATCCCTTTTACCCTGGGTTTTCATTGCTTTTTTCTTTGAGTTTTCAATCAATAGACTAAAAAGACCTAGTTAGAACAGTATAGAATCAGTTTCATACATGAGTATAAAATGAATTGGACGCCAAGAAAGGGTTTTTTTATTAGCGCTATCTCATTACAAATCATTAGGAAGGTACTGCTTTATAAAATGCACTATTGTAATCTGTTCAAACTACCGGATTTGTTAAACCAGGCACACTAAATTGACCACAGATACCATAGGTACAGTGTATTTCTTACAAATCGTGCTCTTTATAATATCATTGGGAATAATAGTGTTGGCGGAACAATGCGGACACACTGGCACCGTCTAAAAGGTTGCTTTAGTTGTCTATTTGGGGCCTGGAACAGCTGACCGTAACTAAACACCATGATGGCTAGATATTAATATGCCCAGGTGAGCGACCACTTCTTGGTCATTTCGAACTGTTAAAACAACAGACCCTTGTTGAAATACATTTTCGGCAATTATTTAATAGCGTCTTAACATGTTAAGTGAGAAGTTAATGAACTTGAGTTATGACATTACAAAAGTTTCTTGACTTGTACTTGCTACATTGATTGGCAGGACGAGTCAGTTT
Source organism: Metridium senile (assembly GCA_949775045.1). Classification (NCBI taxonomy): domain Eukaryota; kingdom Metazoa; phylum Cnidaria; class Anthozoa; order Actiniaria; family Metridiidae; genus Metridium; species Metridium senile. The sequence goes on from OX459107.1 coordinate 1,108,682, forward strand.
AGGACAATCAACAAAATAGGTGCTATCTAACTCCTTAGAATCGTCAAAACGAGAACTTTTTGCTTTTGCTGTGCTAATCTTTTCTATCTGATAAAACACCTTAAAATCATCAAATAAAATGAAACGAAACTAATCTAAACTAAACTTTTGTTGGACTAAACTATCTGATAAAACACCTTAAAATCATAAAAACGAAACTAAACTAAGCTAAACTAAAAGTTTTGTTAAACTAAACTATCTGATAAAACTCCTTTAAATCATAAAAACGAGAGCTTTTTGCTTTTGCTAATTCAAATGAATAATTTTTCTGATTGGTTTTGATTGTAAAATTGGGTTTGATCTCAACTGATTGACTGTGGATGGTGACCTCATATGATGCACGCCGAATCTGACCAACTCTAAGGATTGTCGCAGGGAAACCATCATAGTCCCCAAATCATTCCAAAAAATAGTCGGTATTTGCAGCATAAAGTTAGGCTTCCTTACCATCTACGTAACGACCTGCTAACGACTTGCCAAATGTTGTCTTTTCACGAGAAAAATCTATACAAACAAACAGAAAAATTTGCCAACACAAATAAATGTCTAGGTCTCCACGTTTCACGGTGTAAATGGCTCATTGTTCGTTATTTATTTCTACGACTCATTGGTGTTGAACAAGTGACTGACAAAAACTTGTGAATATGTCTACTTATTGCACACCGACATCAGATTGGTCTAAAGCTAATACATACGAAGCAAAGCCACCCCTTCGACTATTCAAAAATCCATACTTTCTCCGAAACTCGTACGAATCTTTTTAAGACCTTAAGCGTAAAATAAATGTGCATTGAGTCTAAATTCATTTGCAAATACATGTATTGTTATTGGAACAATAGTAATTGTTTTTATTAATACCATCTGAGTCATGGTGTGAGTAGATTATTGTATGATTGTTTGTTATTTCTTCGTAACGATATGACATTTCTTTGTAAGCGATAACTATGATAATGTGTGAGACACGTGTAACACTTTCATGTTCACTTTTTCGCTTTAACCTGGTTTTAAAAAGGGGCCAATTCCATTCCTTTTACTCGAGTATGGAGCGCTTTGGTCAGTATTAAATGGCGTAGTCATTGAGAAGCTAAAGACCAAAGACCAATCGTAACAGTATGGTGCTACTTAATACTCATTAGTTCTTTTGTTTCACACATGCTCGACATTCATTTACTCAGATAATACAGAGAAAAGATCAACTGAGTCTTTTGTTTAGATTGACCTCGTAGGTGACTATGGTGGCAATTTTCCTTGAATAAACCATCCTCCCCCTCCCTCCCATTTAATGCTGCTTGAATAAAAAAAGTACAGATGTCAATCGGTTTTAGTTCTTTACTATATTCCAGTTAGTTGGGACGTTTTTTTTACGATAAATGTGTGTGTGCTTATAGATATTCTCATTGTGTTCTTACATAAGTATGTAATTGGTTGTTGTTGTTTGAAGTTTGGTGGTCTTTCCATTGTGAAGGAGTCCTTACTAGAGTTATTGAGTGATTAATACGAGCTAGAATTGTCGAGACATATACCTGTAAAGCAAACCTTACAACAACTCCACCAACAAGTAAATTATCATATTTTCTCGACATGAACTGGGTACTGTTTGGTTAGTGGTGTCCCAGTAATCATGATTTACGCTTACCAAATAAATTAAAACCTAGTCGAACCTAGTCGTTTTGAATTTTATACTTAAAACTACTAAAAATAAACATCTTATTTAAATAAATTAAGACTAAAAAATAAATTATTAATTTTCTCGACATGAACTGTTCCAATAAAAGGGTACTGTTTGGTTAGTGGTGTCCCAGTGTCCCATCATGATTTAAGCTAATTAGGGTGTATGCCTTTTTAAACGACAGTTACTCTTAACAACCTGCTGCACAAACCGCCCTCGTTTGACCATGGTGTTACTCAAGTCATTGTGTCACGCCACTTGCAATAGTTCCGAATAGAGGATACCATTCATCAATGGGAAAGTAAGTGTATACCGCTTTATAAAAAACGCATGCAAATGAGTATGGCAATCAATGACCAGATTGTGCTAGATTCGATAAACAAATCAGAGGCGGTCGGTCTTTTGACAGCCAAGAGGTATTTAACTCACTCCATTCGAGTAGAACTCTCAGATCGATCAACAGATTCATCCAAAGTGGTCATCGGTAACCATCAGTGCTCAACACAATACTACATTCAGCCTTCATATCTGAATCCGTTCTCCTCGAAGTAAACCCACTGAGATTATTTTCTCAAGAATTTCTAAATCAGGTATGTTATCCTTTTATAATTCTTTTGGTATGTTCCGTTTAGGTTTGTTTCATCAGTTCGGTAAACCGCCTTTTCGTGGCGTAATCCCGATGTGCTTTTTGCCGTGTCGCTATTCGACTGCCTCTCAAAAAGCACAATTTACTGGAATGTTTTCTTTTTTTAAATATTGTTGTATTTTATTGCGAAAATCAAATCACGCGTACGATAATCTATCGAGTAAGTTCATTTGTATTTAAAGGTTCCAGAGAGCGCGCGTTAACAATGGATAAACGAACTCACCCGAGTTAACTTATTAAACTATTTGTTATTTTACTGGTATTTATGGTCGCTAAACATTTGAATTAGTATCGAACACAGCCGCGTTAGCACGAGGCGTAACAGATAATTTAGTTGTTTTATCGCGGTACAATTCAAATTGGTTTTGATCCGTTTTCTAAAAACAGTACCTGTGCGGTTACTTCAAGATCAACCTGCCTTTCAAGACTGCTCGTTGTGAGATTTAGCTCAAAATCCACCAAGTTATAATTCTCGATTGTAACTGATCAATCATTTCACTATATGTTTTATTCTCTTGTAATCATGATAAATGATAAACTTAAAAATCAGTGTTTTTCTTTGGCCAATTGTAAATTAAAAGTGTCAGTATTTAGAAATAAATATTTACTTTTCCTCTTACGAGAAGTTAACGATCAATTCAGAATTGCGCGATGTTTTTTGAATTATTCATAGTCTATAAATACTAAAACTTCCTTGAGTGTATAAATACTAAACCTTCCTTGTGTCATTTCTTCCTTCCTTCGATCGGTACAAAATCGCCTATCTTGTAAAACCTTCTTGTTTTGATTATACGCAGTGTGCTAAGCAATGTATGTTCAAATATTTATCTTTCACATCCTCAAATCAGGTTCATGATTTTAACTCTATTTCTTTAAATAAACAATTAGTCTATTTAAGGTTTTATTTGCGACCGTTAAAGACAGTTTGAGTATTGAAACAACAGTAGCCTATACTAGTTTACTCGCTAGTTTCCATTTATTGAAACAACAATTTATTACCAAAATATTTGCTCTCCATTAATGCTCGCCGTTCAGGATAACTTATTTCTTACAATGTTCTTCATTCATTTACAAAAGTCTTTTTAACTAGAAACAAACATTGAAGTATTTATCTTAATATGGTCGGAAATCCAGTGTTATCTTTATTATCTATCTCTATTTTAGTAAAGTTAAGTCAACATTTTTTACGGTGTTACAAATTTCATTATATTACCTATGGTTTATATCAAAGACCGACGCAGCCTATACTAGTTTACTCGCTAGTTTCCATTTTATCTTATATTACTCTGTTGTTCCTTTCAGAATGAGTTCAAGCCAATCATCAGATTCTCAATCCAGTTTACCTTTATCCTTACCTCTCGGACCCGGTCTATACCCTGCATATCCACCCGAAGCTGTACCATGCAGTATGTCATTCTGGACAACTAGTGCAAACGCTTGCCCTTTAAGCCTCAGCCGTGGAGCAGAATCTGCTAGCAGATCTTCCCTCACATCTGACCATATTTACAGGTAAGCATTTAACGAGATTTAACCCTTTGAGGGTGCGATATTTATCTCTTGACCGTACGATATTCACGAGTATTTTACCTGTTGTTGTTTAATTGTATGATATTCACCTCTTAACGTAAATGATATTCACCTCTTAATTTCATTCTATTACCTACCGTTTATATCAAACACTGACGCAACCTATACTAGTTTACTCGCTAGTTTTCATTTTTATTCATTCTTAATATGATATTCACCTGTATATATATGATATTCACCTCTTTAAGTAAATTATATCTACCTCTAAAGTCGCATTTCTTAAGATATTTACCTCGGTCGTTGGTGATTTCATTCTTTCACACGCGGTCCAGTTTTTTCTTCATTTTTTATCCCATTTTTACTCATTTTCTCAACTGAAACTTTGGACGCATTCTCTGTCTAGTTATTTTACATTAGACGCAGTATTTATTGTGAAGTAACCTAATATGATTTCTTTCGTTCTTATAGACCAAGTACATCTAAAGGAGTAAGTAAAGAGCGCAGTAGTGCAATGATCCCTAGTCTAAGACCATCAGCATTCCACGCTCCCTCGTCGGCACATCTTTCATATGGTCTCTTCCCAGTTGGTCCTCAAAGCCACCATCGCTATCCTTCAAGCAGTATTGCCTTGTATCCTAGTGATCTGTGTCCTACATACCCCGCCATGCCACCCGTCTTCAGCAGCGGACTGCCCATCATGCCAAGAGCGTCCTTTCCGTCGTGTTCTCCATTCCTTAAACCCTCTTCCTTGGTGAGTCGACGACGTTATGACTCTAGGTTATCACAAGACTCTGATGGACCTAAGAATTGCCACATCTGTGGTAAAACATACGCTCGGCTATCAACCTTAAGACTTCATTTAAGAACACACAGTGGTATCAAACCGTATCAATGTATGGTATGTCTCAAGTCGTTTACCCAAGCTGCCAATCTTACCGCACACTTCCGTATTCACTCCGGTGAAAAGCCCTTCAAATGTCGAATCTGCGAACGGCAGTTTTCACAGTCATCGTCAGTAACAACGCACATGAGAACCCATAATGGTGAAAGGCCTTACAAGTGCAAGGTATGCTCCAAAGCGTTTGCGGATAGCTCCACTTTAACGAAGCATGTCAGAACACATACAGGAGAGAAACCGTACCAGTGCGAAATCTGCCTGCAAAGATTCTCCCAGTCAGGCAATATGAACAGGCATAAACGTATACACAATGAAATGTAAATACAAACATTTTATATATATACTAGTTTACTCGCTAGTTTCCACTTTATATATATACTAGTTTACTCGCTAGTTTCCACTTTATATATATACTAGTTCACTCGCTAGTTTCCACTTTATATATATACTAGTTCACTCTCTGGTTTTCACTTTATATATAGTCAATTTGTAAATATATATCTATATGTAATGTGGTGCTTATATAGAGTATTTCACATACGTCTCAATGCGCTTTTCAATTATTATATACATGATATTTATTATTATATACATTTCTCATTTATTATATTTATAAAACGATATTAATACAATTGTAGAGCGAAGTATACAAATATGTTCGTATCCAAACAGATATAAATAGCATTTCTAGCTAAGTTCGATTGGTAGCATAGTGTATTCAAAGAAATAGAAAATGAATTTTCCATAAAGATTGAGGTTTATACTCCATACATTTATTGTAAAATATACACTTTTAAAACATATTCAATTGCTATAATGATATTCATTTTAAAAATAGAGACTTTTTAGAGCGGGTTTATAGTACAAATCGAACCATTGATCGAGTAATTGTAACATTTTCGAACAAAGTAGTTGGCCAACAGAACAATCGTAAAACAAAACCTTTTAGAAGTATTGTTCAAATTAAAAATCTCAATAATATATAATATCTATACAAAGCTTTCTATAGTGTTTGTAATAATGAATGTAAAGACTGTCCAAACAATCGAAATATTCACATGTAATTTACGTAAATAGAAAATATACGAAAAGATATAGGTGTAGCTTTAGGTAGTGTCCAATTTGTTGTAGCAAAATATTAAAATAAACCTTATTTCATACAAATGTTGTTGCCTAATTTGTTGTCAGTGGCCTCTCTTAGTGGGATTCATTTCTATTTTCATCAAAGGAATGAAATATGTCAAACAAGAAATAAGCCCATTTTATAACTCGATCGACTACGCCCATGGAGTAAATATAACGTTATTTCTATTGTGCGCCACAACCACTTAACGTAGCAAGAACTCATTTTTTAATCAAAATAAAATACATTTATTAAACAAAGAAAAAGTAAATATATAAAAAATAAAAAGTGAAGTAAAAAGACGTAAAATAACTAGCTTTTGATCATTAAAACCGTACTGTAATGCATTTCCGGATTTTACTAAATGTTTAGAATAATAAAATATATAAATAAAAAATGGGAAGATTCCTCCGAGACATTCTTTAAAGCTGAAACATGGAATCGATTTTTAAACGTGTAGGATGAAGATTTCAGCCTCATCCGCGTTATCCCGACAGAAAAACTAATTCGCGCTAGTCAAAAGACCAGGGAGGGAGAAGAGAACCAGCCCCTAGACTAACGATAAACCCCTTTGCACTATTAACTAAGCAACTATCAATTTATATAATTTGAAAACTTCTAGTCTATTTGGCGAAGTTTTATTGTTATGCTAATTGCATTACTATAAATCCCATCGGGTGAATAACTCTAATAAACAACCAATGATATTTCGACAATTAATATAATTCCTTAGGGGATTCTGCAACCTTGCGCCGCCATTCATTATTGCCAGCCGCGCTCATGAGTCTAACTCGTTTGCAATATCTAGACTAAAAAACTTAAAACTTTTTAAACGTTTAAGAAACTCTTATAAAGTTTCCGATATTTTCATTTCTAACTGAGAAATATTCATTGCTTTTATAGCGATGAATTTAGATGGAAGGAAACCAAAAGGATTAAGGTAAACTATCAAGAAAGAGGTTTGCTTCGAGTGCAACGCAGACAATATCATGGACTTGTGACGTCATGTACACAGGAATCCCGTCTTTACAAAAAGGTACGTCAATTTTGGTTGTTTTATTTGTTTTAGTGATCTACTTTCAGCTGTTGTTTTATCGGGTAAATTGTATGGAGCTTTTATATCACGTACTGTGCCATAAAAATATGTTTAATTCATTTTTCTCAAGATTGATTTCTCAATTTTGAACCAGTTATAGACGCGTGACCTTTTACTCACTTATTCCAGAAAACGCGAGAAAATATTGCGTGACTGTAATTTTGCTTCCAACTGATCTCAAAAAAGAAACAACGAAATACCAACATGGGACGGAATAACGTCTTTCGAGCTGATGACTCTAAAAACTAGAGAATCATAGTACTTTATAGTTTAGCCTGCGTAGCTCGGCGTTCCTGGGGCCCAGGCAATTTATAGTTTTAATTTGAGGGTTCATATGACGTCACGTGAAATGTAAACAGTACGGCGCTGGGACAAAGAAAAATATCCGGTCAGCGGGGATTCCGGTTTATTGATTGTTTTTTAGCTTTAGAAATATTTAGGACCAAAAATTATGCCCAGTTTGTACAGAACTGAGTTATTTCGGGTTTTTTTTCGTCCGGTAGGTAGAGATGTGTTCTTCTGTATAAATATTTTCACGCTTCAAATGATACAATGATATCGTCCATAATGATGATTACATGACATGTCTTAATAGAAAGCCATTTTACACGGAAATACAACGGCACGTATTAAGATCAATCAGTGAAGACCTCCAAGGAAGATGCTTTATTTCTTGCGGGTGTTGTTCAGAATACAAACCCTTTGATATTGCCCTTTATGATCCTTTATTAAAAGTACTATTACTAAGATGTACGATTTAGGCTTTAAGAGAACATCATTAATAGATTCATTGGAATGATTTAAGAAAATTACTTTACCAGTCTCTACTTTCACATAACCATAATGCCTTCTGTTTTTGGGGGGGGGGGGGGGGGGGGGGGTATAAATTGTAATTCAAATTTGTTTGATTTGACTTACAAAGTGTTTGATTTGAGTTAACAACTAAAAACAGAACTTAAGAGGTACATGGTTATTTTGAAAGTAGAGTGAACGGAGTGAACAACGGCCAAAAACGAACTCAAGTGAAAGGAAATATGGGTCTTTGATATTGATTTGTTTCTCTTTTATGACAGAAAGCAAATTGACAGCTCAATGTCAGCCTCATTTAGTGAAAAAGAGCTTGTAATTGATGAAGCTTGCTATCACAAGTTATCCCAATGCTATCTTTACGAGCAGGCCAGTGTGTCTTTTGTTGTTGTGTTGTTGTTGTTGTTGTTTTTACAGTAGGGGTCGGTGTTTAAAGTATCACAAGTTATCCCAATGCTATGTGTCTTTTTTGTTGTTGTTGTCAGTTGCTGTTGTTTTTACAGTAGGGGTCGGTGTTTAAGCTTTTTACGTTGTACAATGACGCATGTAACTGTCGGAAGTATCACATGTACAATTATTGCTGATACATCTTGTTTAAACTACCCGTTCACACAGAGTTCTTTACGAGTTCTTTAATTGATTTATATAATTAATTGACTTGTATGTTTTTGGTCTTGTTCCCTCAGGCTCTTCATATATACATTATCAAGACACTACAAACTTGTTGTTAAAGCACTGGCTTTTGGGTGAGGCGGAAAATAAGCGATGGGAGAGGGCCCTGGGAATGAGGTTGGGGTGAAAGTCTACCTTTTATAAATATAGTTTTTTATTACTTACTTACTAACGTACTAACGTACTTGCTTGTTTACTTACTTGCTTGCTTGCTTGTTTACTTTTTTCCTACTTTTAAAATTACTTACTTATTAATTACTTACATAAGAGATAATCCCTCTCTATCTTCAACGAAGGAATAACGCGCGTAACGCATGCAGCACAAGCAAACATGCACCGACTCTTTTTATATCGTATAAACTACTATATTTAGAATGTGTAGCCTGTCCTAAGGGGGGTTGGGGTCGAAACTGTTCTATTTTCGTTCCGGCCTAGCTCAGTGAACACAATGACACCTTTCTCTTGTGCAATCGTGTGCGCATTTTGTCCGCATTGGACAGCAGTGTACTCCAGTTCGACAGTCAATAGCACTAGGACTAAGACAACAAGCAAATCCTGATCCTGACATATCATTCTCCACGCATGTACTATTGGCAGGGCACGCTGACCAGTCGTCATCGTCGTTTTTACAGTGAACAACTCCAGATTGTTTGAAGGATGACTGAAAACAATAACAAAAATTATATTAGAAAGAGAAATAATAATAAAAGTCCAATTTGTATTTATTTTTTTGGTGCAGGATAGTGTTTTTCCTTGAGGCTGTTCAGGAATTTTTATTTGCATTGCACAATAGATAGTTTTGCTGTTTTTTGTTAATTGCTCACGCCCCTTCCCCCCTCGAATATCTAATAATAATAACAATAATAATCTAATTTATGTTTATATTATTTAGTAAAAGGAGATATTTTTGTGCAGTTCAGTGTTTTTCCTCGAGGCTGTGCTGGATATTTTTAAGCATTTCACAATATTTTGCTGTTTTTTTTCGTGTGTCCACGAAACACAGCGGTCTACGCATGCGCGAAAAAACCGTGAGATGTAAAGTGATCCAGCACACAAATCTGACATTCGTATGGACTCTATAAAAAACGATGGCCGGAGTGTACGACAAAAATACAAAAGTGTACTCTCGTGGTAGCTTTAAAATATATGAAAGTTTATGGACATGAAACTTCAAGCTGATTCAGGGAATTTCTTATACATCGACTTCAAACACTGAAGTCCGAAATTCCTAATGTTTACAATGGCAAATTTACCGCTGTGAAAATTTTGCAACGCATGCGTAATCGCTTGACCGCTGTGCTGTGCTCTTGATAATTGCCCAACCCCCCTCAAACATCTAATGGTCCAGCCCTAATTGAATATCTATCGTAGTGAGCATCAGGCAATGAATCACACTAATGCAAGCTTTTAACATAATAAACTCCTGTAGAATATCTCTTCCAATTTTGTTTTTTATTACTGAAAGTAGGGTTCTTACAGAGCTTCTTTATAGTAAACACATCTACAGTTCTAGAAAAATACTCTGCAAGTAATTACAACTGAGATTCTTAAAACGACCGATTAAGGAAGTAGCCTCTCTTAACTACCAGCAAACTGCTAAGTATTTCAAAAAAACCTTCACAAACACTAAATGATTAAAAAAAACTGTTGGCTAAAAGCATCATGAGTTACTGACTGAATGAATAGATTGATTGATAAATGAATGAATGGATTGATAAATGAATGGATGGATTGATAAATGAATGGATGGATTGATAAATGGATGGATTGATAAATGGATGGATTGATAAATGGATGGATGGATTGATGAATGAATGGATGGATTGATAAATGGATGGATGGATTGATAAATGAATGGATGGATGGATAAATGAATGGATTGATTGATTGATAAACTGACAAATGAATGGATGGATTGATAAATGGATGGATGGATTGATAAATGAATGGTTGAATTGATAAATAAATGGATGGAGTGATAAATGAATGGATTGATAAATGGATGGATTGATAAATGAATGGATGGATTGATAAACTGATGAATGGATGGATTGATAAATGAATTGATGGAGTGATAAATGGATGGATTAATAAATGAATGGATGGAGTGATAAATGAATGGATGGATTGATAAATGGATGGATTGATAAACTGATAAATGAATGGATGGATTGATAAATGAATGAATGGATGGATTGATAAATGAATGGATGGATTGATAAATGAATGAATGAATGAATGGACTGATGAATAAATACATGAATGAATGAATGAATGAATGAATGGATATATCAATGAATGAATGAATGAATGGGTGGGTCAATGGATAGCTCAATGAAAGAATGCATAAATAAGAACGCACATGATTAGATGAATAAAAAGAAAGAATAAAACGATGAATGAATGAATTTATTAGTACGTGAATGAATTGATGAATGGTTGGATGGGTGAATGAATGAATGCACGTATGCATTTATTAATGAATAAAGAAAGGAATGAATAAAGAAAAAAATAGACAAATATTATCACGAATAAATGCGCATCGGGATAAACACGGAACCATTCTAGAAGTATTAAAAACAAAAGTGCTGCAAAGTATCGAGGAAATTAGCGGTACAATTTGCTTGTATGACTGTCGCCTATAACCATAACATAATGTTCCAAACCCTACTAATCGACTCTTTTACTCTTCTCTTAACGTACTTTAGAAACAGTAAGTGTTTCCTGTGTCTATAGGGATTAGGAAGTATAGGAAGACCACTGATGAAGTCGGTCTGGAATGAAATTGTTATTAAAACATCTATTGACAGCTTAGATCTATAGCTTAGATCACGTACAATAAATACTTATTGACTGAGTGGGAGGGCGGCACGGGAAAATATTTGGCTCGCGGTCATGATGTACGGACCTCGCGCCTTACAAATGACCAAGAGCCAAATATTTTCCCGTACTGCCCGACATAACTCAGTCAATAAGTTTTTTTCATATGACCCACTCTTTTTAATTTAAAGGCGATTTTTGTTGTGATGTTTCGAGTAGCTGGTCCGTACGTGTTTGTACGGACCAGATGAAAAAAGCCGTACGGACCCCATCACGTGACTTATATAATAAGATTTCTTTCTTTCTCAGTCTTTCCCGCTTTCCCTCTTTGTATCTCTCTTTATCTCTCTCTTCATTTCTCTCTTTGTTTCTCTCTTTCTTCCCTTCATTGTTTCTTTTAGTCATTCGTTCCTCTTTTCTTGTTTTCTTTCTTATATAAATTCATTTCTTTCTTTCTTATGTTCATTCATTATCTATATATTTCTTGTATTCATTCATTCATTCAATCTTTCTTTTTTTTCATGTTTTTTATTTTTTGAATCACCACTACAGCAACAACTTTTGTGAAGTCCAAAACATGAGAACAGCAAATTAAAACTGTCGACTAATGTTGTCTGTGAAGATCTCTCGTATAGTAATGTAAATTATATTTGTCAGATTCGCCAATGTCATTCAATATCCGTTGTTGTCATTTGGGTGAACAACCATGAGCCTTAGCGTTCGAATAACTATACCCTACATGCTTTAGATGTGACGTCAATAATAGGCTCTATTCTCCCGCGGTAAGGAATACACAGGGTACCCAAGAAAAGAATGACATTATTAGCGATTATTTATTTAGTACTTACCAAGGTAGAGGGTGTTTCTGTCATTGTGTTATTCCCCAATAATCGTTGCATTGTCTTGATAATAGGTCTAGCCAGTATACGATACCCGTATGACGTGTAATGAGGCATTAGTTTATTGGTAGTTATAGGGCAATCTATCTTTCGACTATGTCTTGGTACTGTTCCACATAGATCAACTATCACGTGGTACAAATCTATGACGTCAACCTTAGGCTCCTCTGTCATGACGTCATTAGCTGCTTTATTGTACTTGACAACCAGTTGGTTGACGTCACAGTCGTCAAGGACAGGCGTTGTCAACACATACACAACCTTAGCATTAGTAGCGAGGAAGTAGTTCTTCAGGAACCGTAGGTTTTTGGAATATTGCTCCAACGATGTGAATTCTTCTGGCCTATTTCTAAGACAATCGACGTCATGAAGTCCAAAGTTGAATACTATGACGTCATATGTTACGTGTTGATATCTTGATGACGTCATCAGAATGTCCAGGCATTGAACGCCATGTTTAGTGTCCAGTGCTCCTCCGTCTCCTACATCCCACGGGGCATGGTAAACAGAGCATTCTCTTCTGAGACGTTTTTGCACGTTGGCCGTATAGCTAAGGAACAAATAGGTAGAAACTGCTATCATCATTATTACAATCCATCATCGTATTCATTTGTGTACGCAGACTGTCCCGTCTTTTCTTCCCCTCCCTTCGCGTTGAAAGCCTTTTAATGTTTCTATTTTATGTGTGGATGTGTTTATTACATTCAGGTTGGGGAAGGGGGGTACCCAATCCGAATTAATCACGCGCCGTTTTTTCATGATTTCGCGGATCGCGGAGTTACGTAAAGCCTTTTCACGAATCACAGTTTAGGAACTCGCGGTGTTAACTCTGATGTTTCTAATAGGCAACATGTTGCGCTTGTTAGACGGATAATAAGCAATTATTGGATGAGGTTGAGTATGATATCGTAAATTATCAAGACCGAGGTCTGTGTTATCTGCCGAAGCCTCCTGGCTGAGGCAGATAATACTGACTCGAGGTCTTGATAATTTACGATATCATACTCAACCTCATCCAATAATTGCTTATTAACTGGATCTAACAGATATACAAAGAATAACACTGCTAGCAATAAACGTCTCATTTTACACAACCGTTTATATGAAAAGCTGTCACGTTTTCATGGATTCTGTAATCACGAGTAACGACAGTGACTGAAATCTGTAAATCACTGGTCACGGGCAAATATGATATCACGGATCACGGCTTAATTTTTTTGCTTTTCACGAATCACAAGTCAAATTTATGGTGAATCACGGATCACGAAAAACCTCTTCCCCACCCTGTACATTGTATAACACATAATAAATGTGTACTTTGACATTATAACTTCGTCTTAGTAGAGATGTTCTCATTACCACGTGGAACAAAAAAAGGCATTAGTTAAAGCGGATATAATATAATTGTTTCTAATAATAATAACAACAAAAGAAAACAATGTAATAAAGGAAGCATGTCAGTGTTTAACCGGTTAATCACAACCACTCTTACCAAATTACTGATTTATTTCAACTAGAGAAGATATGATTCATAATATTAATGTTCTACTCACCCGATACTGATAGAGTCCCCGATTATCAAACATTTCTTTTCCCTTTTACTAATGACACTTTCCTTTATTTCAGGACCAGGTAGACACACGCGAATGGCAGGTGTACTAGAGACACTCCGTGGCTTTCTTGGTAAACCTCGCACTTCGACAAGAAAAAGAACTACACGCCAAAACAGAATATATTTGATCCGCATTAGAACTGTCTCTATTGTAAGTATGACTGACAATCGTTTAACCTGATCAAGATATTTGACATGGTAGACCTGATCATGAATAGACCACCCAGCTACAACATATTAAAGGCCATTTTCTACCTGTTGAAAATTTTAATAAAAACATTTTTTACTGATTTAATTTTTTTCTTCTTTTAAACGGTGCATTTCGTTTTTTTCGCAAATGATTTACACGAACGATTCGAGATTGGTCACAGGGGCGGATCCAGAAATTTGTCAGGGGGTGTCCCAATTGCAAATGAAGGGCTCTTAAGGTGTTAGGGGTTGTCCCTTCCCTTAATGTCTTAAATAGAATAATAGTTATAATTAATATAATAATAATTTATTTATAGTGCATGCCAATAATTCTCGATGCCCTTACAAATTGATATAAAAATACAAGTTGATATAAATATAGGAAGATATAAATGGATATTTACAAATAGCTATTCAAAAACCATTAATAATTCATGAGAAATTGACAAAAGAAATCGTAACTGTGACGAGTGTATGAATATATAAGATCTCAGAAACTATGTGCAATGATATTTGAGTTAAAGAAAATAGGGGTAATTGCGGCGCTAGGGGGGGGGGGGGGGGGGGAGTGTCCGGTGCCACTAGGGACACCACCCTAGATCTGCCCTTAGTCAGTAGAAAATATTTGAATTAAATAACTGCATGTCAGCAGTTATTGACTCTTTGAAGGGCCCTAGTAGCCTATTTTGGACCACCTTTAAGTAAAAATAGAAATAATTTATCATATACATATCTTTCACATATCTTTAGCTAATGACCAGACACCCCCTAACACCACAAGAGCCCTTCATTTGCAATTGGGACACCCCCTGACAAATTTCTGGATTCGCCCGTGTTGCACCAAACCCATGGACTGTTTGCAATACCTATGAAGTACTGTACTTCCATGAGTGTAGTGCAAACACTCTATAGGAACTCTTTTGGTAGCCTGTGTATAGTTGTCCCCACCCCTCTCCCCGTAGGGGACTCTTTTGGATGCCAACTTTCATTAATACTCCTCATTTAAAGTTCCATATCAATGAGTGACCAAATTCAAAACGAAAACAAACAAACTTTATTAAAAATATATAACATTAATTTTACATGTTGCATGTTAATATTGATATTTTACTAAAATATAAAAAATTGGAAACCTAGATATATTTGACATTTTGAACACCTGAGCAAAAGTAATAAATGGATATTTTTGTCTCCTAATTCTATCAAGAGAAAATGAAGATCAATCTAAGAATCACCACTTTTTCTTACTTAACTACATGCAATGTTATATAACAGCAGCACCGAAATGCACCCTTGGAATTGACATAGCAGACAAAAACCTCCATCCATTCATTCTAGGATCAAACACTTCAACGGAATCAAGAAACTGTCCATTAAAACCACCAATAACAAAGATCCTGCCTTTCATTACAGTTACACATGCTGCAGAACGAGCTCTGTTCAAAGGCTGGATTGTTGACCAGGTATTAGACCTTGGATCATAGTATTCAACGTCTTTGAGGTAATCATGGCCATCAAAGCCTCCTATGACATACAGCCTATCATCTAATGCTGCAACACCTGCTACAGATCTTGGTTTACCTACAGGCAAACAATTATATATGAATATATTATTATGTAATAAATACAAACACACATAGTATTAATACTAACACTGCAACGATTTCAAGTTTCCAATCATTATTGAGAATGTAAACAATACAATCTATACAAAATGTTTGATTTTTGCTTAAAATGCTTAGAATTTTGATTATATTATGTGAACAACATACATTTTTACATCAAGAGTTTTGGTTCATTCTCATAAACATTCTTTTTGAAATTTGTTTGGGTGACCTTGGTGGCCAAATAGTCACATTGTAAGTGATATTATTGAATTAGGTTGACTGTGGTATGAAGCATTGTGCAGAAGTAGAACGAAAATTATCACAGGATCAGTTCATCAAATATTACATGTAATTCAGCTAGAGTTGAAAAATGAATAGCAGTTAAACTAGTATCAACAACAATATCAAAACTTTGCTAAAATAGGTGGGCGTAGTGTTGGTATTGTGATGCTAATTTCCCAACCATTTTAACAATTGATTTGACAATTTTCTATGTTCTAATAACAGTGGTTGGTTGGCAAAAACATCACAAAATAAGTCACTAAAAGTCCACCTATATGGTAAATATTTTTAGTCCAGAAATCAGTTTGTGATAAATAGAAAACTACTTACTCATACAAGCAACATTAGTCCAGATATCAGTTTGTGATAAATAGAAAACTACTTACTCATACAAGCAACATTAGTCCAGATATCAGTTTGTGAAAAATAGAAAACTACTTACTCATACATGTACAAGCAACATTAGTCCAGATATCAGTTTGTGATAAATAGAAAACTACTTACTCATACAAGCAACATTAGTCCAGATATCAGTTTGTGGGTCATAACACTCCATTGACCTTAGCCTACTTGAACCGCTGTGACCACCAACTACATACAGCAAACCACCAAGAGTAGTAACACCATGGTACATGCGCGGCGTAAGCATAGATCTGGTGAAGCTCCATTGGTTGGTAAAATGATCATAACATTCTACACTATTTAAACGTGCTTGACCATTAGACCCTCCAATGGCAAAGATCTTACCACACAGCGACGCAGCACCAAAGTATTTACGCTCTGTGAACATTGGTTTCTCCAGTGACCAGGAATCAGTTTCAGGACTGTAACTCTCCACGGTATTTAGGAACTGTCCATTGTCGTATCCACCCAGACAGTAGAGGTGTCCCCTAACTTGACTTACAGCAAAACCATACCGTGGTGTATTCAACGATGGGAACGTTAGCCATTCATCTGTGTAGAGGTTGTATCTCTCTGCCGATGCAACAGCTTCACCTGAATACAACCCACCTAATGCAATAAGGACATCAGAAAACCCTGTCGGAATACGAGGCTGCATTCTTGCTGTGGAGATTTGCTTGCGTTTTTCAGATGATGGTGAAACTGCATAATCAACTGCTTCTCTAATCATGAGCTGGCATTCATCGTTGTCTTGTAGTATTTCGTTGTTCAACACGTTTGTGGATAGATATTCTGGTGATAAGATAGGAAGACGTACACAGCTTAGTACCTCAGCTAGATAAAGCTGTCTACTCTCAGACGCTCTTAGCCAAACCATTGCTGCTTCAAACACATCTTCCTCAGAGCGAACGCAAATATTTTCATCTAAAAACAACTCCTTGATGCCTTCTAAAGACAAGGTTTGAAACTCCTCAAACTTTACAACTTGGTTGAAGTTTTTCACGGTGAATTTATTTGCCTCGTGCAGAAGTTCTTCACAGGCGAAGCGATCTGCAATTTGTGCGATTCCCAGACAGTTTGAAGGATGAAGTTGCTCTTTCAAAAACTCACTACACACATTGATAATTTCTAATAACTGGAAGACACTAGCAGCGCTTAACAAACTCTCGACATTATCGTCACATATATGAATCGATGTCGTATAGATGAACTCTACGATAGACTCCAAGGCATCCCCATCGATTCCTTTCAACACAACTTGATCTTTCGAACTCTCGACCAAATTCCCTGTAAACATAGCTCTAAAGTAAGGACTCGCAGCAGCTAAGACATTACGATGAACACTTATCGTAAAGCCATTATCTGTAGTGAGAGAAACATCACATAGCTCCCTTTGTTCGAACATGGAGTGCAGACCAAGAAGCGTTGTTTGTGCGCTTCCAGTAGAAAGATACTTTATAAAAGGCATGTCTAAAGACGCTTTAGATAAACTAGAACTGTTTCGTGACTAGAAAGTAGAAATCAAATCAATCGTGACGGTCTAAGAGCTTCATAACTTCACAATCACGAAATTATCAACAAGACCAAAAACAAAACAAAACAATTTATGCGTGCATCCGCTGGTAATATTATGAGCCAGCTAAATACACAGGTAGCCCAAAGAATTGCTAATTTTTTTTTGTGGGTTTACAAAATATACATTATTTTACGCTTTTTTCTCCATAAAATAAGCTTATTTTATAAAATTTATTTGCCAGTTATTAAGGGCTAATATTTCCTATGATATGTCATGGGTCATGACTTGGGCTGCCTGTGTATTTTATAAATCAAAACCAAAAAACGTTCCTCCCAATCCCCCATAAAACTTTTCTCTTAAATATCAAATATTTGTTTTGATATATGTGATGCGCTTTTGTGAAAATGTTAAATTTTTAAAAATTGTTATTATTTTACTCTGTTTTTGGGCTTCCTGTGTTAATCTGATATGCATGTAGGCCTAAAATTATTGAAAAACCAACGCAAACTCACCGAAATTGTTTTCCCGTGAATAATACATGTTGGATTTAATGTATGTGATGCTTTTATGCAAAAAAAAATTTTTTTTAATTTTCAATTTTTTTAATTTTCTGCTTAGTTTTGGGCTTCCTGTGGTTGGTTGTTAACACATAAAACCACAGGGATCCCGCAACCATATACAAATCGAATTTACACTTTACTATTTTCAATGTAAAATAGAATTTTGCATTATATTTGATGTACTTTTAATCATTTCTTATAATTTATTAACAATTTGTTTTTTTATTATGCAAATCAACACGATCACCATATTTGGATTGAATGGTGAAGGTGGAGGCCTGGTTACCTAAGTGAAATCGACATGGTTTAGAAGACGAAGAGATCAAGTACGTTTGCAGCGTGATAACTGCCTAAGGTAATGCTTTATTTAAGTAATATATTAACTATTTACCTAGATTGTATCATACTCTTCGTGGTTTGTGTCTAAAATAAGCATTTTCGAGTAGTTTTAATGCTTTTCGTCTCGAGATTTCAAATCATTTATTTGGCGGGAAATTTAAACTCACTGCAATTGATCATGACAATCAATAAATATTTTGTTTTTTTCTCCTTCATGCACCCAGTGAATGAAATGCACAGGTTTACTTGAATATCTCCAAAAGCTGATTCATATCATGTAGAGTTTCTTGTTCATGTTGTCTCAACACAAAACATGGCTGATCACAGTGACAAGCTATCCCTGGAGCAAGCATGTTGTGTTCACAATAATATGTCCAAAAAAGATAAAATAACAATTGAATACATGGATTTACTTGCTTCAGGGTTTGCTTGACATGGTAGGATATAAAACAAAGACACCATATCATCAAAATTGTTTTTATTGCTAAATAATTTCAGAAGCTGCAACAGAATTTCAGAATACACCAACAGTGCAAGTACGTGGAAGCATGCTTTGAGAATAAGTGATTTAAAAATGTGATTACTTAGAATGATATTTCAAATGTTTATCCTTTGGGGGTAGCTCCAGAACACCAAGTCACTATTGAAATTCATATGTCATAATACCCTTTGGAAATCATGCACAAACAATAGTTCAATGATATATCTTAGCCTCTCTCACCTCTCTTGTACAAGTGACTCAGACGGTAGAGCACTTGGCTAGCATGAGAGAGGCTTACTGGGTAGAAAAACACACTTCCATATAAAATGAACAGGTGTTCTGTAGTTACAGCATAACGCGCCTTACGCGCCTTAATTAAAGTTTTGTACAAGTTAGCTAGCTTAGCGTTCAAACGTTTCTCTTTTCAAATTATTTGCTACACCTTTTCAAATTTAAACATCCTGAGAGGTTTTTCAGACACTTATAAACTTCACTCTTGTCTTCACTTTGAACATTTCAAAGTGTTTATCGTTTGATACTCGGCGTATCTTTTATATTAAGGTCAAATTCTCGCTTTCTGATTGGTTAACTTGTACAAAACTTTAATTAGGTGGTCACAGTAATGTGAGTCGTGCTGTAAGCCATCCTTAGTCCTTTAGACTACTTTTCTACTTGGTAAAACATATGAATGTCAGTAAGTTGTAACTCTTTTTATGATGCACAAGTCACTTTTGTTGAGCATAAACAACATCTACACTGGATAGCATAATTTTATTTAAAAGTTACTGCACCCTTTATAATTACGTGACCACAGATGTTTAAATGTCAACAAGAAAAAGTGTTTTAGCCTCTTGTCAGATGATTCTTAATTGACAGCAGTAAAGACACCTTGTTGTCTGATCTTCCTTGGTTGCATAATTATGAAAGGTGTATAAAAGGTGTGATGGTGGATTTTTCCACATGAGTTTTACCTTCTTAAATTGCTTGTAAACGTTAACATTTTGAAGGCAAAATAAAATAAAAGATTGTTTGACTGTAGAAGCTGTATTCTTATTTCATATTAGTTGCCTACATTTGACCATGATTTAAGGGTAGTTATTTTCATTAGAAATTGTATTGATTTTAAGTAATAAACAACAGCAGTTAATTTCAAGATGCTTTAAATTGACAGTAAATACAAATAGTTAAGCTATTTTCGCTATAGTTCTTACGCACATCATTACTTAAATGTCATTTAAAAATAAATAAAATGAACAACTGAAAAAACATTTTTTAGTCTATAATTATTATTTTTCACAAAATCAGATAAGTTCATATTTCTTAAGTTTATTAGGGTTTTTTGTTTTAGCAGAATTATTTATTATCTCTTTAATATTTGCTTTAATTAGTTGGTTTGCATGGTTATTGTTTAATGTGTTTATCTGGTTTATGGTAATTACTTTATGGATTTTTTGTTTATAGTTTTATTGACAGTTTATTTTGTTTAGAATACTTTTATATGTTTATTTATTTGATGTGCGCTAGTAGAAATCCCTGTGAAATTAAAGTTAGTATTTATCCTGTGAAAGAAAGGTAACATTGATCAGTACATGATTTGAACCCTTACCTTTGAGCTTACCTTATGTCCTGTATTCTACTGTCTAGACCACTATGCCATCTGCTGAATTGATGGTTTGGGCTGCTGAAAATTGTAAGTCATTGTTTGTGTTCGCATGAATTATGATCTTCTATAAAGTCAAATTTCAATCCTGCTTTCTGCAACTTTGACTAGATGGTCTAGTGGGTTAGTTGTTGGGTTATCATGCAGACAGTTCTTGGTTCAAACCTCCGTTGGATCTATTTCTTTCAAGAAAAAGGATTTGCGAATTTTCTAATTTTGTTTATAAGCCTCTCAGCTTCATAGATATGCAACAATAAATAATGCAAAACAATAAATATGTAGGGAGGGGTGGTCAAGCAGTCAGCAGGGGAGGGGTGGTCAAGAGCCTGTGGGGGAGGGGTGGCCAGATGCCATTCCGGTCCCATGGGACGCCACCGGATGAGGGAGGAGATAGGAGAGGGGGGATTTAGGGGGGAGAGGACAGAGGTGGGTGGGCAAACTTCAATACCCCGTAGGTAGTATCCTGGATACCTAGATAGTTACATATATAGTATGTAATATATAGAATATATATTTTGCATAAATACACCATAAATTTTGACACACAGATGCAATCCTCCATAGTATTTTATTTTGCCTCATGAATAATTCATATTACAGTTACCTAGGAGACCATATCTTAAGTACAATCTTTAGCATCTTATTGCTAAGATGAATGAAATGCCCTAGAGAGGTTTATCTTTACACCTCCTATACATGAACAAATAGAATGACTTTATAGTAGGTTAAGTTCAAATTTTGATCTCTGAATACAACCAATAATAGTCTTTGATTTAATTTATGCAGAGATTAATGTTTGAACTGGACATAACTACAAAGTCATTCTACTTATGTTCATGTTTTTGCTAAGTTTTTGCACTCTAGATATTGTCTTTACAATAAATGTTTCTATTTTGTTTATCTGAAGAGGTCTCATCAAGATCTATTTCAAATTTTCATAGTGAAACCTCTTCATTATTCTGTATACAGTGGAACCTCTTCTTGCAGACATATATAATTGAGCTACCTCCATGATATAAAGAAGAGCTCTTCAAGTCCAGTAAAAGTAAATAGCCAAACATTCTTTGTGATGATAACATATGTATCACAGACTATATAAAGGCACTTTTCTTTGGCCCGTCTGGAGTCTACATTGAAGAGGTTCCACTGTAATATTATCAACAGACAGAACTCAGCAGCACCTCCCTATCAGGGGAGAACTGCATATGGGGTTTGTATCCAAGACATGTATGTCTTGGCAGAGAAGGGAGAGGGGTGTTTTTATTTGTTTGTGTATCAAATATCAGCAGCAAAAGCACTAATGTTCCTCTTGTTCACTGTAGCCAAAGACACATCTTGTAATGGATCCTGAGAAATAAAGAATAATGAAAATATGTACAAACGTTTTGTGTGATAATTGATGTAGAGTACAAACCATATATCCATGAAATAAAATATCAATTGTGGTTGCGTGTGTATTTTAATTTTCTAAAGTGCCCTATGTCTCTCTTAGCCTCGTCATTTGTAGAGCATGGAAAATGCTGCCCCCTTTCTTATTGCACCTTTCCTGAAAAAAATTACGGTCCCGTTTACATATCAAGAGTTAAGGATCCACAATCACAGGTGGTCTTAGTTATATACTTTGTTTATCTTTATTGTAAAATTACGCACTAAACAATTTTTAACAGAGAATAAGACTGTGTATACTTTTTTACAAAAAAAAATATCTGTAACCACTGCCTCCTCCAAGTGGGGTGTATGGATTATTTCTGGAACTACACATTATTATTACTATGAAAATCACTAGAGTGGTTAAATGTACGTTGAAAATTTGGCCTTGGAGATGTGTCTTTTTGTACCACATGACCAATTTTGAGCAAAATGATTGGCCAGAAGCGATCACATGGTACAAAAAAAAATGGTCACATGGATGGAATTTTTGGGGCATGATTACCAGTCTACTGATTTCCATAGTATAGCAAGGTGTATTCAGTATTTATTTTATGTAACTTCTTGACTACATGGTTATGCACCAGTCATTTGACACCCCCCCCCCCCTGAGGCAGAGCAGGGATTTCACCCCATTTTCACATATATTTGGCATTAATATAGCACAGGTAGCCCAAGCATAGAGTCAGTACAAGGGAATGTATGGTGAATTGTAATTTTAACATAAATATGTCAATAAAATTTCCCTTTCTTACATGGATGTTTTTTGTGGTCTCTGATAATGTCTGTGAAGAATTTTTGGAAAATTTGATCAATTGTACATCCCCTTGTTAATATAGTTAATATATTAACAAGGGGATGTACAATTGATCAAATTTTCCAAAAATTCTTCACAGACATTATCAGAGACCACAAAAAACATCCATGTAAGAAAGGGAAATTTTATTGACATATTTATGTTAAAATTACAATTCACCATACATTCCCTTGTACTGACTCTATGCTTGGGCTACCTGTGAATATAGTCGAGTGTCAGTTTTCATCAAGAGAAGAAAGCAACACAATAAATTATGAACGAAACAGTACAGACATTATGCAAAAAAATGACATATATACACTTACTAATGTTTAAATATTAGATTAACCTTACCTTCTAGCTGTAATCAGTCTTTATAACGAGGTGAAACTTACCAAAACACGAACACACTTTTCAACATGGACGCCATGTTGAATTTCCCGCGGTGCGCGTGAAAGGAGACTGGTATCTAAAAAAAATGGAACATAGGAATCCCAACACAAGAAGTGATGGCACATCATGTCGCCCTCCTCCTCCCCCCCCCCCCCCCCCCCCTCCCCCCACAATTAAAAAGGGGAAAGTTGTAAAACAGTTTAATGTTACCAGAGAACTAAATTATTTCTATTTCGTCTGTCTGTTTTTTAGCTTTGTTTGGCATATTACAGGTGTCCAAAAATATATGATCAACAATGTTAAGAACTCCCCCCCCCAAAAAAAAAAAAAAATAAATAAATAAAATAAAATAAAATGGGATGATTTGATATTGTTTATCATACTTTATTCATCTCTTTCATTAATAAGAATATAAAGACAACGATACATCAATTTAAAAACTTTGAATTTAATTTTCAAAAATGTACATCCTTTAATATTTTATATCGCAATACCATCAAAACCTATTTTCCAAGACTTCTTGCATCTGTTGTAAAAAAAATATACATCAATATTAAAATATCTACTTAAGAAATGATTTCTTCCAGCTCCTGTTTCTTCTTTAATTTATTCCTATTTTCATCGGGAAGCTTTTTAGCCTCCCCTCCCCTAACACATAACCCCATGCTGTTATGGAAACGATACTCGTACCACTGCGTCACATGTTGCTCGCGGAAAATTACTAACAAAATTACCCAAGACCTGATAGGAAAATTACCCTGATTGGGAAATTCATTTGGTCGTCTACATCCTCGATCAACCATGGGCGAAGAATCATCGAGTGACGAGTTCCAAAAGTTTTTAGACCAGAATCAGTACACTGAAAATGGTATCCTACGATACGAGAAGGTTTTTGGTCGAGGTTTTGTCAGTACCGGAGGAGCAGAAACAACAAAGGTTAGCTTGAACATTCGAGTCTACAAAGCAGGCTGTCAAACTTTCTCTTTTACACGATCGTACCGATAATTAAATTAAACGAAATTCTATTAAGAATATAAACTTTTATAAATATATACCTCGATTATTTCGCCACATGTTTGACTTTATAGTTTTAACACAGGTATCCCAAGTGTAGAGTCAGTGTAAGGGAATGGTGAATTGTAATTTCAACAGAAATATGTCAATACGATTAATAATAACATGTCATATTTGTGGTTTTACCAAACAATTTTAATCTATATTTGTATTATGGACATAATGCTTCATTATTTATGTAATAAAATCTCTTTCTTGCAGGATTTCGTGAGCCTTTTAAAACTAAAACCTGGTCAGAAGGTCCTTGATGTTGGTTGTGGTATTGGAGGTAGTGCGTTTCACATGTACAAGGTATAAATACATGAAAATATTGTTATAAAATGTTCCGAGTTCTTCTTCTTTTTCCTCATTCTGCACACCCCCTTTAGCTGTAGTTTTTGCTGCACACTTCTAGCTGAATGTTCTTCTTTAAGACTTTAATTCTTTTGTATGACTGTAGAATTATGGTGTGGATGTGCTTGCTGTTGATTTGTCAACAAACATGATAAACATAGCAAGAAAGAGGGCAGTGGAAGAGAAATGTTCTGACAATGTAAGTATAGAGTAGTAATTATAATACAAATTATGGATGTTGTAACTATGTTGTAACAGGTCCATAGTCTAGACTCTCAGTGGGGGGTGGGGGTAAGGGGGCTGAATATGATATGATATTTGATACATGTGCACAAGATCATCCTTGATAGGTTATACTCAGTCCATTTTGTTTTGACTAAGCATTGACTACAACTTTAACTGAGTAGGAAGAGTTACATCAGTATAATACCAATGGAAACTAGCAAGTGAACTAGTATAGGCTGCATCGGTGTTTGATATAAATGATAGGTTATATAATTAAATTTGTAACACCGTAAAAAATGTTGACTTAACTTTACTGATGTTTCAAGGTTTAGCCCTTCGTCGGAGTAAAAACAATCAACGGCTTGGTGTTGTGTTTGCAACCACTGTCCAACATTGTATGGTGGAGTGGAAGGGGGGAATGTTATCACACATCTAACAAGATGGTTAGAGCATGTCATAACCCCTGTCATCATTTTAATCATCAATCCTCGTCAGTAAAGTTAAGTCAACATTTTTTACGGTGTTACAAATTTCATTATATTACCTATCATTTATATCAAACACCGACACAGCCTACTAGTTTACTCACTAGTTTCCATTTTAATCATCTATTATTGTTTTAGGTGAAGTTTGAGATTGTAGACATCACAACTGCCAATTATGAACCAGAATCATTTGATGTTGTATACAGTAGAGATACTATATTACACATTGCAGACAAGGAAACACTCTTTGCTAACTTCAAGGTACAAATTAACATCTGTTGGTAAACTATCCATTAATTAATATATCTGTCTGTATGTATCTATCCATTCATTTATCCATATATTTATCTAATATCTATTTCTTCACACATTTCTTCAATCACTTATCCATTCCTTTTTTTCATTCAGCTATACATCTATCCATTTAATATTTATTTAAATCTCAATTATTCTTTATTCATCCATCCATGTATTCATTCATTAATAAACTATTTATTTAATATCTAACTTAATATTCATCCTACTTTTTGTATAATAATCAATTGCATTGTTCCCAATAATAATAGATAGCTTTTGATCATATGCACATGTTAATTTGCGCGAAACAAATATTGAATTATTATAGCTTATAAATTTATTAAACATTACATTACGTTGTAGAAATGGCTTAAACCTGAAGGGCAGCTGTTGATTTCTGACTACTGTCATGGGGAACAAGAACAATCTGACAGGTTTAAAGCTTATGTCAAACAAAGGAACTACCAACTATTAAGTGTTAAGGAATATGGAAAGGTATAGAAGAAACTATTCATCTTCATCATCACCTTACAGTTTATCATGAATATCATGACAACTATCATCATCACTACCTTACGGTTTATTAACATCATCACCTTTATTATCATCACCTTACAGTTTATCATCAATATCATGACAACTATCATCATCACCATCTTCACCTTATAGTTAATTCATCATTACAATTCAATCATTTTGTTATTATAGCCATCATTGTTGTTATCATGTTCATTTGGTATTGGTTTTCTTGTTCATTGATTATTTTGTCATCACTGCAAAACCTTTAAATTATGTCTTGATCACTTTAAGATAATTGAAAAAGTTGGTTTCACTGAAGTAAAAGCTGAAGATAAAACAGAAATGTTCATAGATGTTTTAGGAAGAGAACTTAACAAAATGAACGACATGAAAGATGTTTTAATCAAAGTAAGTCTGGCTATTGAAAATTTTCACACAGTTCCTGCTCAGTGACCACAAATAATAGTTTCAAGTCAAGGTTCGAGTCAATGCACATAGCAAAACTATTATTTATCATGCGCAGCAATGAGACCCTCAAATTGGAGCTATTATTTGTGATGACTGAGGGGGAACTGTGAAAAGGACTATTAATAAACAAAACAGCCAGGGTTGATTGATTGACATTGAACTGATTGATTGATTTAATGATTGATTGACTGATTGATAGGTTAGTTGATTAATTGATTGACTGATTGATTGATTGATAGGTTAGTTGATGATCGATAGGTTAGTTGATTAAATGATTGACTAAGTGATTGATTGATAGGTTGATTGATTAATTGATTGACCAAGTAATTTATTGAACAGTTGATAGGTTGGTTGGTTAATTGATAAGTGATTGAGTAATTGATTGATTGACTGACTAAGCGATTGACTAAGTAACTGATTGATTTAATGACTGATTGGTTGACTAAGTCATTGATTGATTAATTGATTGACTGACCAAGTGATTGATTGACTGATTGATTACCTGTTTGTCTGAGCGATTTATTTATTCCAATGATATTTCACTGATAGTTTTTGTTTTGATATCTTTGTTTCAGGAATTTTCTCAAAAAGATTACGATGACCTTGTGGCAGGATGGTCTGATAAACTAGTGCGCTGTGATGATGGTGACCAGAAATGGGGTCTATTTCATGGTTTTAACAAACAGTAATGAAATAAACCCGATATTCATTCAATCAACATACAACCACTATATACCAATTTTTTTATTATCACTTTGATTAAAATATTAATATAAGGAACTTAGAACATTATTGGAAAAGAAAGATTACAAACATTACTGATTACAAAGATTGACATTATTTATAAAACATACTGTTTATCCTTGGAACCATTATTCTATAGATCAGGGTACAAGTGCGTTATATGTTGGCGATTAAGTTGAGATATTCTTGATATGAATAAAATGTACAACGGATCAATTGTTGCTCAGTGATGTAGTTCTGCACATCTCTCTTGCAAACCCCCCCCCCCCCCCCCCCAACACACACACACAAAGAAATACTACAGTTTCATGTTTAATGTTATGTAGCACTGCTGTAGAATTTGACAAATGCCACATTTGCACAGGGATAATCTTGATTCTGAGTAAATTTAAATGTGTTTTCGATTGTTTAGTGGTAGTATTTTTATTTTACTGTGCTTGCCTTGGAATTTGTGAATATTTTTATACCGCAAAACAAGGCTTAGCCTGTGCAAATGCACCTTTGGTTCCTTCTGCGTGTACTGGAAACCCATTGTATTCTTTGTTAGCTTTTTTCTTTGTTTAATTTAAGTCTTTGTTTGTTTCTATTGAATTACGTAGACTGTATCCAGTACACAGAGAAGGAGCCGCACCTTTTGCCAAATAGAACAGCAGAACAAGATAATGTGACACTGGAGTATTGTGATAACATCCAATCAAACTAGTATCCACTGAACTATAAATGCAACTAGATTATCAACTAGTTCATTGCAAATACAGCTACATTTTTAAACTTACCTTAAAGGGATTTACAGCGCCTTAAGGGCTGTGCGTACCATTTAATGGTTATTTTCCATATTGGCCACCGATCAGCCCAACCCCTTTAAGAAGGGAGTCCCCAGGGTCCAGATAAACCTACCATATTGATATACAAATATAACCCATCTAATGAATTATGAAAAATTTGAGTATAAAATTAAATACTGTAGGTATAAGTTCTCATAATAATCATAGAAAAAAATCAATGGTAAGTTTGATCATTATTATTTTAGCAAGGTTTGTTTCTTTTATGTAACTTCTTGACTACAGTTAATATAGCTGAGTGTTTAATAGTTTTCTAGAAGAGAATAAAGCAAAATAAACTAATTTATGAACGAACCAATCCCTCAGTGTCAAAACTATGACTACATATATATTAGTTTAACCTTACCTTCTAGCTGTAATCAGTCTTTATAATGAGGTGAAACTTACCAAAACACGAACACGCACTTTTCAACATGCACTCCATGTCTGAATTTTCCGCGGTGCGGTATCTAAAAAAAAATTAGAAGACGGGAATCCCAACACAAGAAATGGAATGCTGCTTCCACTCGCCCATCGATCCCTTCCCCTAACCCCCACCAAGAAGAGTTTTGTATCTTTGTTGTTTTAGCTTTGTTGGACATATTGCAGATGTCTTAAAAAAAGTTAATGGTTTTGAATGGTTGATCTCCAAATCTAACGCTGAAACAAAACCAAAAATTGTTTTTATATGTCCAAAAATATATAATGGATACCAAAAGATTTTTATAGAGCAAGTTACTCTCAAATTATATTATATTGTATTACGTATTTTTGCAGTATATTTTGTTTTTCTTTTCTTTAATTTCATATATTTATCTCTTGTTACAATATCTTTCTCAATAATTTTATGTCACTATTTGTACTTTTTTCTATTCCTTGACTCCATAAATATTGTAAATTAGTACTGTGTGATCTCCCACGATGAGCACAGCTCTTGGAAAAAACTAAGAGTAAAATATATGTTTAAATAAATAAAAAAAAAATGACAATGTGACTAAAGGAAATATAGAAAAACGAAAAAAATGGGATGATTTACATTGCATATTTCACTCTATTCATTTCTTTAATTTATAAGAATATAAAAATAGCCAGATAATGATTAATCAAGTTTTAGACTTTGAATTTCATTTTGAAAAATGTACGTCATTATTTATCGCAGGACACGTACCCCTTTCTACTGGGTAGTTTTCCCCCTCCCCTCCCCTCCCCTAACAACTATCACATGCTGTTATGGAAACAAACAGCAGGGTTCTATTGTGCTAGTTATTGTACTATCGTGTCACGTGTTGCTCGGAAAAGTACGTAACACCTCATTGTAAAATTACACAACAACTGATTATAACATTACCCAACACTCATTTGATTGCAAATCGTCGAACAGTCATGGGCGAATCATCGAGTGCCGAGCTCCAAAAGTTTTTAGACCAGAATCAGTACACTGAAAATGGAATCCTACGATACGAGAAGGTTTTTGGTCGAGGTTTTGTCAGTACCGGAGGACCAGAGACAACAAAGGTGAGCTATCAAACGTTTAGCATGCTTCGCAGGGTCCATCTCTTGAAAAATCGTCTGCAACGCACTGGCTATCAACCGTTATTTTTGCACGGTCGGATTGTTTAATAATTTAGCGCACTTCTACCCAGGGTCCGATGCCGGGGTCTGATGTCATTGAATTTTTTTTTTGGACGAATAACATGATTTTGCAACATGTTTGAATTATTCATTTTATAGTTTAATTAATAATTCATTTGTTTGGATATAGGGGAATGCTTTATACAGTTATATTGTTTATATTAAAACGTCTTTTTTTTTCTTGCAGGATTTCGTGAGCCTTTTAAAACTAAAACCTGGTCAGAAGGTCCTTGATGTTGGTTGTGGTATTGGAGGTAGTGCGTTTCACATGTACAAGGTATTGTTAGAAGCGCATTAAATAGATAACAGAAAATGATCTGAGTTCTTCTTCTTTCTTAAAATGCACACCTCTTTAGCTGTAGTTTTTGCTGCACACTTCTAGCTGAAAATTCTTTAGCCTGCTGTGCAAAAAATATTCGCGCAAAAATCGAGTCTGCACAGCAGGCTAAATATTTTTCTTTAGACTTTAATTCTTTTGTATGACTGTAGAATTATGGTGTGGATGTGCTTGCTGTTGATTTGTCAACAAACATGATAAACATAGCAAGAAAGAGGGCAGTGGAAGAGAAATGTTCTGACAATGTAAGTATAGAGTTAGTAATATGATGAGTCTGGAACTATGTTGTAACAGGTCCATAGTCTAGACTCTCAGTGGGGGGTGGGGGTCAGGGGGCTTTTTAGTTTGATATGATATAAGATTAGATTTGTTAGTACATCCTTGACAATATTGCTCAGTTTTTTCTACTTTAACTATCGCAGAGAGAGTAACATTTACACACTTGCAATCTTGGACAAAGCTGTCAGTTCCTTGCAGACTTTTCATCATTTTTACATTGTTGAAATCAGTGTCTTGGTGTCGGGTTGCAGCCACAATCCAAATGTCACATTTCTTTCTTGTTTTAGTTTGAAACTAAGGTGATGATGGCCATCACACAAAACGGTTATGAGACAGCATGTTGTAATCCTTGTCATTCTTTTAATCATAGCCATGTTGTAATCACTAGCAAATCCTGCAATCTGATTGGTTGAAAGAAATGCGATCATCTATTATTTTTCTAGGTGAAGTTTGATATTGTAGATATCACAACTGCCAATTATGAACCAGAATCATTTGATGTTATTTACAGTAGAGATACTATTATACATATTGCTGGCAAGGAATCGCTCTTTGCTAACTTCAAGGTACAAAATATTTGTTGGTAAATTATCCACTAACTAATTAATTTATTAATTTCACTTATCCATTCAGTTATTTATCCATCCATTTATTTATATATCTATTATTTATTTTTAATTCAGTCAGTCATCTATCCATTCATTTGTTCATTCACTTGTCTATTCATCCATCCATCCATCTATTCATACAGTAATTTATTTTTTCATTCATCTATACATATATCCATTCAAGTTTTGATTTATTCATTCATGATATCTCAATTATTCTTCATTTATCCGTGTATTCATTCATTAATAATCTAGATTCATTTATCTTAGAGTGCTTACACTATGTCCATGAAATCTAAATAGTTACTAACTAATAGTTTTTATTTAGTGACTTTTAGTCACTTAATCACTCAACTGGAACAGCTTTAGTAACAATACACAATGAATAAAGTACATGTATTAACTTTCTATGGTTTTGAGTATTTGATTTCACTTGTGTATTGTTACTAAAGCTGTTCCAGTTGAGTGATAGTGACTGATAGTGACTAAATAAAAACTATTAGTTAGTAACTATTTAGATTCTATTTCATGGACATAGTGTAAGCACTCTATTCAACAATCATCCATAGATAGGTAGATGAACCTTATTTTAACATGGAATCAAATCACTTAAATAATTACAGTGCTCTCCCATTGAGCTGTTAATAGATGATATGAATAGATACAATACTATTATTATCTATAGTTATCAAAAATAGATCATAAACAATTTATTTTACAATAGATGTCTTACATGTCAGCACATGACTTCAAAGTTGTTGTCTGTTTGACATTGGTGGATAACAATTGCATGGTTCCCAATAATAATAGATAGCTTATTAAACATTACATTACGTTGTAGAAATGGCTTAAACCTGAAGGGCAGCTGTTGATTTCTGACTACTGTCATGGGGAACAAGAACAATCTGACAGGTTTAAAGCTTATGTCAAACAAAGGAACTACCAACTATTAAGTGTTAAGGAATATGGAAAGGTATAGAAGAAACTATTCATCATTATCATCACCTTACAGTTTATCATCAATATCATGACAACTATCACCATAACCATCATCATCATCACCTTACAGTTTATCAACATCATCACCTTTATCATCATCATCATCATAGGATTTATTATCACCATGACCATTGTCATCATCATCACCATCCACAGTACCACCATCAAAATATTATCATTATTTTGTTATTATGCTCATCATTGTCATGTTCATTGATATTTGTTTTCTTGTTCATTGCTTACTTTAAGATAATTGAAAAAGTTGGTTTCTCTGAAGTAAAAGCTGAAGATAAAACGGAAATGTTCATAGATGTTTTAAAAAGAGAACTAAATAAGATGAAAAACATGGAAGATGATTTTATGAAAGTAAGTTTGATTAATGTAAAATAACCAATTATTAACCCACTGATTACAGTGCGAATAAAAAAACCGTGGGAATCAAGAAATATTTTAGAAATCGTTTATTGTTTGTTGAACAACTCAGAAACCTCAAGAAGTTTGACTGATGTGTAGTATGATAAACCTTTTGTAGTAAGAGTTTTTTGTGAGTTGTTCAACGAACAATAAACAATTTCTAAAATATTTCTGGGTGCCCACGGTTTTTCGATTCGCATTGTAATTGTAATGTTTGGTTCACTGATAGATTAATTGGATGATTGATAGGTTGGTTGATTGATTGATTGACTGACTAAATGATTGATTGATTGTCTGTTTGTCTGAGCGATTTATTTATTCCAATTATATTTCACTGATAGTTTTTGTTTTGATATCTTTGTTTCAGGAATTTTCTCAAAAAGATTACGATGACCTTGTGGGAGGATGGACTGATAAACTAGTGCGCTGTGATGATGGCGACCAGAAATGGGGTCTATTTCATGGTTTTAACAAACAGTAATGAAATAAACACAATATTCATTCAATAGACATACAACCACTATATTCCAAATTATTTGTTTGATATTTAAATATTAATATAAGGAACTTAGAAACATTATTGGAAAAGAAAGATTACTTTTAATTAAGTTAATAAAATATACTCTTGATTTTTGGATTGATTATTCTAAATAGTGTTCCAAGGGGGTTATATGATGTTGGCGATTAAGTTGTGATATTTTTGAAACGAAAAAATATGAATAAAATGTCGAACGTATCATTGTTGTTCACTGCTACTCTCTTCCCAGTCTCAAACCAACCACACACACACTGTCTACAAAATTGTGATGATATCTGATTAAATTAGTATCCACTGAACTATAAATACAACTAGAATATCAACCAGTTCTTTGCAAATACAGCTACGTATTAAAACTTACCTTATAGGGATTTAAAACGCCTCTGGGCCAACAAAAAAATTACGATGAAGACACTCTTTGTCGTCAGACATTTTGAATTTCGCGCAATGCGCACAACGATAGAGCCTGGTGCCTAATTAAAATATCACAGGTAGCCCACAAAATAAAAACTAATTATTCCTTTGGTAAGCTGAAACGTGGAAGGCTAAACTAACAATAAACAATGTTATAAAATCATCAATTCAGTCGGACATTTTTGTCCATCGTTACTGCTATATGTGCAGTTGACCCGATCAGCAAACGAACTTTCTTTTTGACCTCGGGGGGATGGCAGAGGAGGAGTGGTCAACCTAGACGCATCATAAGTGATTGCTCTTTCATATACCCATAATCTTGCCCTTAGAACATCAAAGCGATTAATGATAACCATACAGGACAATTGATTAAGATATCCTGACAGTCTCAAGTACAAGTATATACTCTGTTTTACACAACGATACCCAAGAAAAGGACGTAAAAAGACACCAAATAAGAACAAGAAATAGAGTTGATCCATCCCGCGCGGTAACTTCGAAAATCAGACTGGTTCTGACACAAGACTGAAAAGAAGAGAAATGAATACAAACTTACCGCTCTGTGTAGTAGTTTTTGTTCTCTACAGTACAAGTCTTTCTAGTGGAATCGGTAAGATATTATATATACCTAAATACCGTGGAACGTAATTAACATTACCGCTTGGAATCGATAGATTAATAAAGTAATCAAATAAGCACTGCAGTGACTGCAAGCTAAATGTAACTTTTTATATATAAATGATATAATTTAGCTATGCTGTTTTAGATTGCAACCCAAACTGTCAAAGCAGTTAAAGGTAGAAATAATTAGTGTCAGTTGGATACTGTCACCCGTATTGTTTATAAACATTTTTTGAAAAAAAAAAAAAAAAAAAACGTAAAGAACATTCCTTTCATTCATCATTAATAAAGGGTTTCTTCCGTTCATTTATTTAATCACAACAACATTTTCACCTTCGATAGAACGTAATATCGTGAGTAGATTTTTATGTTATTTGTAATGTAAATGATACTTTACAAGCCTGACAAGTACTCAAGAAGTTGCAGGTGACGCACTTTAAAGTTAGTAGCCATGTATAAATGTCACACAGCCCTCCCCCAAGCATATTTATTTTAAGAGAACAAGAGATACTGCCAAATTATTTTCAGGGAATAAGGGATACTGCCAAATTATTTTCAGGGAACAAAGGAACAAAATATGATAAAACAATAGTTTTGGGGGATCATGGATTATAAGGTAAAACATTTCAGAGAAACAGTTATTTTACTTATGGGGAACAAGGAAGAAAATGCAAAAAGATCAAGGGAACATGGGAGCATGCAACCCCCCCTCCCCGTGACTGCTGACTGAGCTTTATTAATAGACCCCCCCTCCTTCAATTCCCTATAGGGTAATCCTAATAATGCATTATATATTCCCCTCGCTCAGTGAACTCAGTGTTATTTCATGTTTTTACTAATTATTTGATTTGCCGGGTCTTGAAAGATTGTGGTGTTCGACCTGCAGCGTTCTCTGATCAACAAACAGGAGACAGGAGAATCACAGGTGAGAGAATCGATTCGTTAGCATCTACTATCAACATCGGTCCACCAATCACCAGTCATCATCATCATTACCACCATCACTATAATCATCTTTATATTCGCGATATCGTAGTCTTCATCACTTTATCGTAGTCATCATCACTTTATCGTAGTACATCATCACTTTATCGTAGTACATCATCATAATTGCAATGATTATTGTCATAATTCGTAAACATTTAATACCATCACCATCAATACTACGATCATCATCATAATTACCAAGATCATTGTCGTCATCATAATCATTTAATACAATCATCACCATCTTTATCATAATCATTATCATCATTTGATCATTATCACCATTACTATAACCCTCTTTATCATCATCATCACTATATCGTAGTATATCATCATAATTGCCATGATCATTGTCGTAACATTCAATACCATCAGCACCACCGCAACCATCATTATCATAATCATCATCATCATCACGATGTCAGAGAGTGTAATGATTGAATTATAGAGTGTCATCATGTGTTCCTAATTCTCTACCTTTATATTATACACCAGGTGGTCAAGAGTCTATGGCTGGGTCGTGGCCATGGGTGGTAGCCCTCTATATTGACGGACCTCCATTTTTCTTCAAGTGTGGAGCCACCTTAATTTCTGAACGATGGGTTATAACCGCTGGTCATTGTGGATTGATTGCTGAAGGGCTCGCAATGGTCGGCGTGCATACAATGCCTTCGCGTATCAAAGTGAGTATAGTCCGGGAAACGCTTCTCCGAGGGAGATTACTGGAGAGGCGAGGGAACCTTTTTTTCCCTCTCCCCAATTCCTTTCCTTTCCCTCTTCACAAACCCTTCCTGTCCCATAGGGAGCCCAGAGGGCCGTTTCGCAGGCCAGAGTGAGTATTACCTTACAAATATAACATGAGTCTATAATAAATATGTAGAGGAGCTATGGAACTAGAATGATCTATTGTACTTGTAGGTTCGTCTCGGTGAACATGACCTCAACGCTGTGTCAGGTACAGAACAGGAAATAGTAGCAAACAAAGTTATATTTCATCCTAAACTGGACATAATAACAAAGGAAACCCAACAAGGACCTAAGACTGTATCAACCTATGATATGATGCTAGTTGAGTTGAAGGAGCCTGCCAAGATAACACCACAGGTATATCCCATATGCTTATCGAATCGAGCTCAGTTTCGAGCAGGTAAAATGTGTCATATAGCAGGCTGGGGCAACGAGAAGGTCAATGGTCCTGTACATGGTACTCTTCACGAAGCGGCTATACCCGTGGTTACACAGCAAGAATGCAACAAGCCTGAATCGTACTGTGGAGCTATTAACGATGATCTAGTTTGTGCTGGCTACGAACAGGGCGGCAAAGATACTTGTGAGGGAGATAGTGGAGGTAATCTTATGGTTAGTTACTTGGTGGAGTGATTGATTGATTGATTGATTGATTGATTGGTTGATTGATTGATTGATTGATTGATTGATTGATTGATTGATTGATTGATTGATTGACTGAATGAATGAATGAATGAATAACTGACTGACTGCATGACTGACTGCATGACTGACTGACTGACTGACTGACTGACTGACAGACTGCACGACTGACTGACTGCATGACTGACTGACTGACTGACTTACTGAATGACTGACTGACTGACTCAATAACTGACTGACTGAATAACTGACTAAATAACTGACTGACTGACTGACTGACTGAATAACTGACTGTCTGACTGACTAACTGAACAACTGACTAACTGACTGACTGAATAACTGACTTACTGACTGTATAACTGACTGACTGTATAACTGACTGACTGACTGAATGACTGCTGACTGACTGATTGACTGAATAACTGACTGACTGACTGACTGACTGACTGACTGACTGACTGACTGAATAACTGACTGACTGTCTGACTGACTAACTGACTAACTGACAGACAGACCGACTGATTGATCGATAGTGGATATTAATAAAGGATAAACTATCTGTTTGGTTCATCGATAAATTACACCATGTTTCAGGTCCATTGATGTGCAAAGGTCAAGACCAACGATGGTATATTGCAGGAGTTGCTTCGTTTGGTCATAATGAATGCGGTGCACCACATAAATATGGTATCTATGCTAAGATAGCTAGCGCAGTGGACTGGATAACTAATAACACAGGAATAGTTCTACCCACTAACACTGTCAATGACTTTACCTGGTATAATGACAACAATGGATGGAACCCTTTTGGATAAACGTCTCCCTGCTTGGGCTACCTGTGGTCATTTTAGAAGAGGATTCACTGGGAACGAAACTCAATACTTCACGAGTATATATTCAGGCATGTGGGTACGACTCGTTATGGCACTGTGCCGAGCAACTGAGCATGCGTAATGGTACCCATAACTTTCAAAGAGTGATATATGAATTTGATATTGAAAGTTAAAGAAATTATAAAAATTATATACCGCGGAGTGTAGGTTTTACAATGCAGGCAAGCCAACTAAAGATACAAGAGTAGCTCGTCACAGCAACTCGTTTAGAGTTAAAACTCTATAAATTGAACCACGTCACAAAACATGAAAGGCTCCCTCGACTAAATGTCGTGTAAAATAGCGAATATCATTCCTGAGCGTTTTCGTTCTTGCAGCATTTGTGATCTTTACGAACAGCTTTTCGATCATAATGTCAGATAATGTCAGAGTCTAGAGTCTAATAACGAGTATACAGTATTTATTACTTGTGCAGCAATTTAATATAATTTCTTGAGTGATTGTCATTTGTCAGTGAACAGAATAACTTCTTCTTCCTCAATTAAGATATTTATTAGCCAATGTAAACTATAAAAGCATTGTTTTCTTTTGTTCTTATCAATTGGGAACTAACCAGTCATTTTGTTTGCACGAACGAAAGCAAATCACTCTTATCATCTATATATACAAAACTATTAAATGTACATTATCTGGACTATTTACAACAATATATTATAGGATGACACATGATAGAAATGTAAAATGAACATCCGATCAATAAATTGTATTATACTCCTTTAGTAACATTAGCCTATTTCACACTGGAAGACGGACAAATCGTCTGGACGGACACATCGTCTTATGACGTACAAATCATCTGGACGGACAAGTCGTCTTATGACGGAAAAATCGTCTCGACGGACAAATCGTTTTATGACGGGCAAATCGTCTTATGACGGACAATTTAAATCGTCTTATGACGGACAAACCGTCTAATGACGGACAAGTCGTCTTATGAAGGACAAATCGTCTTATGACGTACAAAACGTCTGGACGAACAAGTCGTCTTATGACGGAAAAATCGTCTGGACGGACAAATCGTTTTATGTTGGGCAAATCGTCTTATGACGGACAATTTAAATCGTCTTAAGACGGACAAATCGTCTAATGACGGGCAAGTCGTCTTATGACGGACAAGTCGTCTTATGACTGACGAGTCGTCTGGTGTGAAAAAGTAACGAACGCAATTTAATTGAGACGAAAAAGTTGTCATGTTTTAGACGAATTTACGGACGATCTGTCAGTCGAGACGATCTGTCAGTCGAGACGATTTGTCAGTCGAGACGATTTGTCAGTCGAGACCGATTTGTCTGTCCACTAGTGTGAAAAAAGCCATTATATAAATAACGTTAACTGTCGGAAACCCTTTAGAATAATAAATATATTTACAGAATACAATATCTATCTTCAAATTTTTAAAACGTCTAATTTCTAAATAAATGTCTTTTAGATATATAAACGATTGAAATTTTTAAAAAAGTTTACTCACTTTACTTTACTTTTCATATATATATATATATTAGATATATATTATCAAATTCTAAACTTACTGTAGTCATCTGAATTGCAAAGCAGTGGCTTTTCTATTAAAAAAGTTACACCTTATTTCAAAACTGTTATATCTAATTTGTACCAGTCATCGAAGGAATTATAATCCAAAATTAATTTTAGGAACCAGGAGGTCGACGGTTCATTTGGTTGACCCCGGGTGGTCGGGGTTCGCCGGCTACTGGGTATTAATAAAGGCACTAAAATATCGTTAAGAGAATTAAGAGAACAAAAATTGAATTATGAATCGAACTACTATATGCTGCTCCTTGAAAGAGTAAGATAGATATCACACAAGAAGAAAAATAATTAGCAGTATTTGTATTTACGATGTCATCCAATTAATTATCTTCTTCTTCTTCTTCTTCGTCTTCTTTTGTTTTCGGTATTTCAAGGTTTTGTTTTCTCCATTTGATGCGTCGATTTTGGAACCAAACTTTAACTTGTGTCTCTGTTAAGCCGAGCTCAGACGCGAGGTAGAAACGTTCAGTTCCAACGATGTATTGCTGGTTGTCGAATTCTTTCTCTAAGCGCTCCAGTTGGTCGGGAGAAAAAATGGTTCGTACGCGTTTTGGTTTTTCAGCCTTCCATGGCCGTTTAAGTGTTGATGTGCATTCACCTTAGAAAAGAGAATAGATGTTTGAGAATAGAATAGAATGAAATAGAATAGAATAGAATAGAATAGAATAGAATAGAATAGAATAGAATAGAATAGAATAGAATAGAATAGAATAGAATAGAATAGAATAGAATAGAATAGAATAGAATAGAATAGAATAGAATAGAATGAAATAGAATAGAATAGAATAGAATAGAATAGAATAGAATAGAATAGAATAGAATAGAATAGAATAGAATAGAATAGAATAGAATAGAATAGATTTTGTTGTCTTTACAAAAGAAAAAGAAGTTACACTAAGAACAAATTGAAAAAAGAGGGAAAATAGATAACTCTTTTAGATAAACTTGAACTTTTGGAGGTAGAACAAATAAACGAACGCATTTTCACATTGATCCTATTAAGTCAAAACTCATTTATGCTTTTGTAGTGTCACGAACGGTCGAAATGAAATGTAATCCATGCTTGTCGAATCTCGAAATTACTCTTACTAATTACATAGGTAATGACTTCTAATGTCAGGTCCTCGAAACCAAACGGAAATTACACTAGTAATTATTGCCGATAGTTAGCAATGATTATAACCATCAAACCTTTAATGACGCCATTATTACGATGGTGCTATCATGTATAATGGACTATTAGTCGAAGGTGAATCCTGTCCGTGTAATTACAACTATGATAAATGACTTTTCAAGTATAAGGTAGATTTGGCGCCTAAAACCACTTAATGATTCAGGCATCTGATAAGAATCACTAACAAGAACCCTTGAATTAGTTAACCAGAGCACCTGTGTATATATACGTCAAGCATTAAAACTTTTATTTGTCACGTATGGTATAGAAAAATGCGGCGATTATAAAGCTAGCGTGTTTCACATCGTCTCGATAATGTACTCATGATTTCAGGCGCACAATGCGGCAGGCATGGGGCTTACAGCCAATAATAATAATGGAAACTAGCGGGTAAACTAGTATAGGCTGCGTCGGTGTTTGATATAAACGATAGGTAATAGAATTAAATTTGTAACACCATAAAAAAAAGTTGACTTAACTTTACTGACTTTAGCCCTTCGTCGGAGTAAAAGAGTTAGACCGATAATATAATTATGTATAATAATAGTCAATATGTATTTTAAAGTATGTAGAGGTTTAAACAATTATCAAAATAAAGGATTATTAACAAAATAGATGGAAACTAGCAAGTTAACTAGTATAGGCTGCGTCTGTGTTTCAGTGATATAAACGATAGGCAATAAAATACAATTTGTAACACCGTAAAAAATGAAACTTAAGTTTACTGACGTTTTGAGCTTTAGCCCTTCGTCAGAGTAAACTATAATTATAATTATTAATTCAACTATAGTTATCAGTTAATTCTAAAAAGGCAATAATGACGTTGATTCGGACAAATGTCATACCTAATCATAACAAGACTTACAAATATCAAAAAATAAAAATAGATGAATAGAGGATATTACACGGTGGCAAGTGAGTAAAATGTTGTTTTTAACACGAGAAAATAAAATTCATATCTTCAAGCCAACGTGTA
This sequence comes from Metridium senile, assembly GCA_949775045.1. Lineage (NCBI taxonomy): Eukaryota > Metazoa > Cnidaria > Anthozoa > Actiniaria > Metridiidae > Metridium > Metridium senile. The sequence continues at coordinate 1,149,918 of OX459107.1, forward strand.
ATGTTCTTTTTATTATATGGACAAAAGAGAAAAAAACATTTTTTTTAGAACGCGCGCGTACATACGGGACATTTGGTACATAACTTTTTCATATCTTCACTAGTGAAAATATGGAAAATACGAGTGTTTTATGGTTTCCGGTAAAACACTATTATCCATATAATAAAAAATAATATGAGAATTGAAAACAGTCAGTCTCCTTTCTTCTCCATTATTATAGAATTACTTACAGCTTTTTACACGTGTTTAATTTCAATAACATGTAGATGAGAGAAACCATTGAAAAGGAGCTATTGTTTTCGATATATGTAATTTCTCTCGTAGCATGAATGTTTTGTTAAGCGCAGTGGTCATTGTCTGGGAGTTTGAAGTGGTCTTCAACAGCAATTATTACTCTTAACAGGAAACTCGCCAAATGAGCAATCACAGATTTGATGATTTATGCCCCCCTTTGAAGAAGAAATTGTTATGACAGGACACTCAAATTATAAGCACATATGATTGTGATAAAAGATACCGAATTTATATAGCGCACTTTTAGTGTAAAATATATTCAAATATATTCTTTTCGATCAGACAATTTATTTTATATACATATCTCGTTGAATTACAGAAAGTACTATATATTCAAATGCGACTTATAGAATTAAACTCTTTCAAACTGCTTTTCAGACAAATCGTTTATATATATATATATATATATATATATATATATATATAAATCGCGTTGAATTACAAAAAAGTTGACGCTTTCAAAAAGAGAAAATCATTTAACGCTTTAATTTCGGAAACAAATTCCAATTTGTCTGATTTCCTTTGAATGACGTATTCATAGTAATAAAAATAAATAAATAACAACTTGATGAAAAAAAAAAACAGCATCCACGATATAGATGGTTCTTTCGCTAGGACATTTAACTTTGAAGAAAAGTTTTCTTACATCAGCAAAAAAACATTACTAGTTTACTCTACTAGTTTACTCGGTATTTTCCATTTATCTTTTAGATAGAAAAAACATAGAATGGTATCCCGCCGAAAGGTTTTCTTTTCAAAAGAAAAATATTGTAAAAAGCAAAAGCGCTTATAGCGGCTTGTTTAGACTTCGATTCTAGGGTCAAGCGTTTGCTTTTCTAAAAAAAAGAAGCCACACATGGCACAGTTTAGTAACAAAAAAAAACGATATAGGAATACCATAAACGAATATAAACAACACTTTTGTTAACTTATATATAGAATCTTCTCTTTTAGAAACAAAAACGCAACCATTTTACCCATACTATAAATATTGCCATTGTTCACAGCTAACAATTAACTAGACACGTTTTATTAAAACTCGAGAATTCAGAAGATAAAATTTGTGAGGATTGCATCTATTATATGACTGGTAATCACTTCGGTTTTCAAATGGGGGTTTACTTGAAGCATAAATTAAAGTTCTTAGAATAGTAAATAATATATTAGGCTGCAATTTTCTGGCTTCATGTTACACGCATGTAAAATCAATCCTCTCTATGTATATTATGAGGAAGATTTTCTTTGCATGTCAGGGCATTAATGTTCTTCGAAGTAACAGAAGAAATATAATTAATTAGTGTTAATTCGAGTTTAAAATAAAGCTTAAACTGCACTGCAGTTAGATTTTAAAATTGGAGGAATTGTTTTTTTTTACCATTTTACTTACAATTAACATTTCCTTTTTTTGTGGAGCAATGCATGCATGCAGGGAAAAAGTACAAGAAAAAGTACAATTATAATTTCAAAGAATTGAACACTGAGAAAGAGATGAAAAAACAATAGATTGTTAAGCGCATTAAACGAAATATATATAATTACATAAGCACACCTTACATCATATACCATCCTTGCTGGTGAATAGCGCCCAGTACATTTAGTAAGAGCAGGTTTCGTGTGACTGTGAAAAGTTAAGTGCCGTGTGCGTGCCTTGCCGTGTTCGTGCCTCGAGCTTTTCATAGTCATACGAAATCTTCTCTAATTGTAAAGCGCATTGAGACCATGTGAAATACGCAATATAAGCACACCTAACATTAAATATTAAATACTAATCCTTTTTGTTGTAATCTACGTGGCTGTGATATTATAAATGTCATGGTTAGTTTTAAAGGGTATTGAGACCCATATGAAGTATCTTATTTGAGCATCCATTAGACCACTAACCAACCATTGCTAATATCTGAGTTTTCACAAACCTTTCTGTAACGTTAACTAATAAAACAAAACGTTGGACAATTGTCTGTTCCTGCTAGTCTTTATCATATGATAACCATATCAAAAAGGGGAAAAAGAGGGCGTTCCAAGATTACATCAAATTACGAACGCAAAATAAAATTTGAAAAATATGCTTCACAAAATATTATTTTAGTAATTTATACAAATAATAAATGATTCATATTAGTAATTTATAGAAATAACAAAAGATTTCTTTTAGTAATTTATACAAATAATTTTAAGTAATTTACTTAATTTGCAAAGAATGTATGAAACAGTTTCTGTATCGATAAATACGACGTTCCACGATCCCACCTTTTAATAATCAAGGAAAAATGGAAAAGGAAAAATCCCTTAAAAATCAGGGTTTTCGGAATAATCTTTTAGTAATTTTCAAAGAATACAGATAAAGGTTTTATAATAACAATACGTAGTAAGCAACAAAAACGACGTTGAACTTTTTGTTTGTTGTCACCATAGAGAGTTTGAATTATGATTACTATAAATTGCGCTAATTCTAAATTAATTAGATATAATTAAATAGTTGTTTCAAATTACACCAATGATATAGCTATTATAGCAAAATCGTTTTCAGATCACATTGAACTTTGAAAGCTACTGCAAATGTTTTAGCTATTTTAAAAGCTAAAAAAATCTCCTTTGTTTCCAACTAGTTACACGAAGTTTTCGCGGTTACTTCTGAGATTTTCTCATGCAATACATAGTACATGTTTTTTGTATCAAATAGTTCTTCGACAAAGTGATTTGTTACTTCCTTGAGTCGTATTTTGTTAGGAAAGCGCAAACGCTAAAGTCGTTAGTGAGTTTTTGGTTTAGTTTTTTCATGTTTATTTGCCATAGAAGTGGGTAATGAAATCCAGAAAAAGAAAGAAAGAAAGACAGAAGAGAGAAGGAAAACAAGAAAGAAGGAAAACAAGAAAGAAAGAACGCATAACAGTTTAAAATGAAGAATTTATGAAAATTGCGTAATATGCTGAACTAGAATATTATTAAAGTTTAGAAAGAGTTCTAAGGAAAGTAGTTAAAAATTACCTTTTGGCTCAATACCCGAGCTCAAACCACGAGTGTAGCATGTTGGATAGGGATGTATTCTCTGTAACGTAGACAAACTCGAAGAGAGGGACGACACTGCTCCCTGTGTTCTCATGTAATCCACCGAGCTGGCAGGTCTGCTGGGAGGTGACGACCCACCTCGACTTAGTATCGACTCGATAGTAAACGATGGTTGTCTATTAACACGACGTACTGCAGTTGAAGGTGCTTCATAGCCACAGTGTCTCGATGAACAGCAAGGTAAGACAGTGTAGTAGCCGTGTAGGAACGGACGATGCGATGTTGAGGTGTGTTGGGTTGTGTTCATGGTGCTAGTATCTCCAGTATTCGACTAAGTACCAACTAAACGTGTATATATACCGTACTGTCAATTACTGCCATTTAATGACACCTACAGATTGCGAATTAAGAATACGATTGTCTATTATCTAAATACTAGAGACTGAGTAGCCACCCCTGTTCTAATAGATCATCGTAACATCTGTTAGTTGAAGTAATTAGCCTGCTATATACTAGCTTGACGTTCAAGCGGCCCATTAACATGCAGTATTATTAGTTAGCCCTTTTTGGTTTTTTAGTCTTTTGTTGGCTGTCTTCTCGAACTCCTGCTGGGACTGAACTGGACATTCAGTTTGGAGAGTTTCCGTCACCATGACTACACAGACATTTTACTTTGAAACATTGCAGCGAAATATAGTTCTAAGTAGAAAGCTATTAAAAACTCATCAAAAATTTACATGGAAGATCATTTCTGGGTTTATCGGTGCTTACAGCTCGTAGAACAGGCCTGATGGGAGCGAATTTGATAAGAGGCAATACCCATTGAGTATTATCACTACTCGTGCACGATCTTAACGGTAATCACACACACGTTATTAGGAGGGTGGACGATTAACGAAAAACTCGTTAAATGTACACGGAAATGATCAAATTGGCATGATCGTAGAGAGCCGACTGAGTTAACTACTACCGGTTATCATAACCAATAACAATAATGCCCGTATACACTGGCAGGGGGTACACTTCGACGTCTTATTCACCGCTCTGTCATGGATCGAGTGCGTAAAATATCGAGTTAATAAGTGTTCTTATAAAACGAGACTACATGGCTACTAGTTTTGTATGGATATATAGTCAAGTTATAGTCCATTATGCGGTAATACAGGCTTATTTCTAGTGCCACGAGTGTGTAGCAAATGGGAGAAGGGGGGCAAGCTCTTATTTATGAAACAATTAAAGTCGCCAAAATGAATGATTTTTGAATATATATTTTTTTGAATCAACTGGAAATGACAGGCTAAAATAGTGAAAAACTTTGGAGTCAACGTACATAGTAGCTACATCTTATTAACTATATGAATAGATAAGGGACTAACAACGCTTCCATCTGTCACTATAGAGGTCTTGTATGACCTGCAGTGTCTAAGCTGCCCTTGGTTTAGTCTTTTCACAGTTAGAACAACCTTACCTTAGGGACACCGTGAAAATATTTACATTTAGGTTGCTAATCGAGCCATATTTTACACTCTACGAGTGTCTAACTATGTTTGTGTCTATATGATCGATAACTGTAGATCAACGTCAGTTTTTGTAAACGGTTTTTAATCTTGCTTTCGGTTTCACACCCACACGTGTGTTCCATGTCGCGAAAACAAAAGGACTCTTCTCGACCATTTTCGAAATCAAAACAAAATTATTTCTAAATTAAACGCAAATAATTACTGTAATAATAATGCTAAGTTAGTTCTAATGAATTGACCGTTAAAAAGGTCTACAAATACTGCACAAATAACGCAATTTAAGAAGTGTTAATTTGCTTTCTCTGAAGTATTGAAGTATTTTTAGGGGTACTAATATGAGTGAATGTTTCGGCATTACAAAGGATATATAACCATGTCAAATTAATTATCAAAAAAGTGACTTTTTACCGAAAGACTACATTGCACACTGTTAAAACAAGGTAGTCAAATTCAAACTATAAACAGAATTTTTTTCTTTTTCAAAATAGGTAGAAAAAAAATTACCGACTCCTTTTGTAGAAAAACATTTAAGTATAAAAAGAAGTTTTGGAAATATAATTTTTTAATGGTAAACTTTAAAAAAAAATGTTTTGTTCGGAAAACTTCTTTTTAACTGATAATGTTTTCTAGAACTTAGAGAAAATTTTCTAGAACTTATAGACTGAAATTTTCTAGTTCTTGGGTTACTGATTTCAAAGAATATAGTATATAAAAAGAAATAGAAAATGAAAAAAATTTAGATGAACTACTAAAGTGTAGAAAACCAAAACTACGATACAGTACTTTTGAAAGTTCAATGATGTTTTTCAGGGTTATTTAGAAGGTTGTTAGAGTCGTTTATGCCGTTTGTCAATGTTTGAACAACTCTTTAAAGTCGTTAAGCAAGTCGAAAAATAGTTTTCCGATCTTTAGTTTGTTCTTTTGCTGATGGTGAAAGTAATTGATTCAAATGACAGACAGACTTATGTTTGATTAAGTTTTAAGAGGTTTCCCATCCAACTACAGTGCCTTTGATATAGGGGCAGTCCTATTCTTTTCATCATCTACAGCAACGGGCTTCTAACCATGATCCGATTTAAATTCAAATCAAGTCGAGCCCTCTTTGAATAGATATTACGGTGAAAACGTGTTCTGTGCTTTTTTCGCTGTTGCTATGGGTGTTTTCCTAGAATCCAAGGTAATTTTTCATGCGATTCCCTTTGATGTAAATCCACTTCCAGTGTAAACAAAATATACAGTTACTGTCAAGTTAAATCCTTCAAAAAGGATTTGATTGTGATTCTAGGATTAGACTTCTACGCAGCGAGCAAATAACAGTTTCTCATTGTGCGGTAATTTGTCGAGAGAAAAGGCTCCCTAAAGAGTATTAGAATACTTGATTAAAGAACTGGCTACAGAAACACATGTCAAATGCTAAAACTCTTTCCTTAAATCCGAGGAGGTTTTGGGAACTTGAAAAGTTTCATAACAACTGGTTGACGGTCCGTGTAAGGCTTTGAAAGACGACATCAAATCAATGACAAGTTTTAAATGGCTAAGTTCTTCTATGCTAAACATCTGTCATTCCTCGAGATAATACCAAGACTTTGTCCTATTTCTGTATACTTTATACGATCTCAAACAGCACCAAAATAATCCACTAATAGTTTTCTAGTACCTAAGATACATAATGATAAAAGTATGGCCAAAAAACCCTGCATCTTAAGCACTTTTAGCACGCTTCGCTATGGTGCAGTTTTCGGTCCATTTTTCAGGATATTGATGAGCTGAAATAAGCTCGAGGCAACGTTTCTTAATTCGGACATTCATAATCGTACTGGAAAATCTTAGTACTTAGAATTACAAACTAAAAAAAAGTCAATGACATTTTTGTTGCGATTGTAAAGACTTCCTTTTTGAGACAATAGAAAAGCAGCTATAATTATAAGTTTTGCTTCTAACTTTGTACGGCTATAAAAGCGTAAAATTGAGGGATGATCGAGACATAGAACTCGAGAGAATCATTGTGAAAAAAGAGATCATTGTGATTATTGTACACGGCACTTTTAACGCTGTACGCTGCGGTTTTGCTTGGAAGCCATTTTGTCATATCCACACGTGTCCATTCAATGATGATGATAAAATGTTTTTTTTTTTTTATAATCGTTCGTTTTACTTTCGTTACGCACTGCAATGTAGCTAATTCATCCTTTTGATTAAAACAGCATCGCAGGGGGACGTGTTTATCTCCGATAAATCGTATCATGTCGAGAAGCGAGTCGAAAGATGTCGAAATCGACATGTGTGCACGTACGAGGGAAATTCAATAAAGCAATTTCTTACTTTGATAAAATCATAAAAACTGCATTTATGTTGTTAATAAGGCCTGAAAAGATCTAGTAATTTATTTACATTTGGCGTTAAATTAATTAACTCTATCCCACTTTGAAGGAATTCTTCAAAATCCAAAGCTCTAGCACCTGATCAAATCAATTTGGTCTTTTTTGATGGATTTAATGGTACTTGATCGATTTACCATCTTTGAAGGCGGGTCAAGCGATTAATGAATCAGTGCTCGTAGGCAAGTCGTCATAATAGGAGCCACAACCCTACGAACTCTCCACTGCGGCTAAGTTTACCCTTTAATTAAAACAAATTATCTCCTACAAAGTAAATAAATTACGACCCGTTGAACACATTACAGTGACCGAAAAATATTTTACATCGAAGAAAAAAGTTTGAAAATGTTTTTAATTTTAAACGATAACTTTCCACTGCGACTAGCTCTACCCTTTAATTAAAACAAATTATCTACTTACAAGTACTACTACTACTAAGTAAATAAATTCAATGTAAAATTGAGTACGACCCATTGAGCACATTACAGAGACCGAAAAATAAGGAAAAACTTTAAAAATGCTTGGAATTCGAAATGATCTTAAAATTTTTTTTACAGCAAAGAAAAAAGTTTGAAAACGTTTTTAATTAGAAAGGATCCAAAACAAAAATATCCAGTAATATATAAAGTATTAATTGAGTTAATACTACAGTTTTTTTTACGTTAATAATTGTAAAAAAATTGAGTTGAAATGAGTATTTAAAGGTACAAAAATATTTGAAAACATGTCGCCTCGAAATCCGAAAAACATCGAAAATAGAGCAAAATCTTAACTTGTTCTAATTATTGATTTCTAAGAACAATTTTCACGTTCATGTATGCATGGAAAGAAAGTTTGAAAATACTTTTTCAATCAGTGAATTCTTTAGAAGTTTTCCTCTTTTATTAACTTTAGAGCGATTTTTTGAAGTCTGTAGTTTGATATATAGACTAGATATAATGAACAACAATGATCAAACAAGTCTGCTCTCGTAAACGACCGTATTTCCACTAAAACAAACGCAAATCCTGTTAGTCAAGACCGAAAAGAGAAAAGCGGTCAATAGTTTTTGTAAGGAAAAACAAACAAAACTCCCCAATACAAAACATACTGTAGATTTAGCAAATTTCACCATTGTTTTTGCCATCTTTATTACGTTAAATTGATGAGAAATTGACATACTTTTTACACGTTAATTGAAACTATTTTCTAAGATTGATTGCAACATTATTCGATTTCAGTATTCCTCAAAGTTGCTTCACAAATATATCAAACGATAAACCGACGTTCAAAACAAACAAAAAACTAGAACTTATACTAAAGATTGAACTGTAATGCCCAAAATTATACTACGCTTAAGACAAATTAATTAAAATTGAAATACCAATTCATTTACAATTTTAATCGTTTAAGTCGCAAAATTTGAGACGCTCGGGTTTTTTGGCCGAAAGACCGGCACTACAAAGCATTTTGAATTGAATAGCGCTAAGCTTGAAGGTATCATGATAAGCTAAGTTATATTGACTTCCACAATAAAGCCAGTCATAATAAACCTGCACCTTTTATATATAAAGCTAATCTGTTTTTGGAAAAAAAAGAAGAAAAACACAAGTGAATGCCTTCAAAGAGTTCTGTAGGCAACAACAAATAACTCGTTAAAGAAAGCAAAACATGACTGGTATAATGCCGGTATAAACTCAGTGCTCAAACTTGCTTACTGTTTGTATGTTAAGCATTTAGCAAAGTAACTTTGAAGTTTCGTTTAAAATAAGCAATAAAACTAGTAGCTTTTAAGTTGTGATTTTTAAGGGAACGCTATATGTTTACTTTTATTTCACGTGTTTTATTTTAAAGGAATGAAAACGTTTGTGGTCGGTGAAGTTTATTGAGACAGAAATTATCTCACATATGAACAACTTCCTTCTACTATAGGCTGGGCGGAACCAAAAAAAGCTCAGGGTTTTTTAGGGGCGAATTAACAGCGATACAAACAAATGGAAAGGTAGAGAGAACAAAAAGACTTTCCAATCCATACAATATACATTCATCGCAGTAAAACTGTATTTATGACTTTAAACTACTCAAGATATTACTTGAATGAAGGCATTCTATAGGCTGTACTATCGCATTAAAAACCTGTACAAATCATGTTCATTTTCCATACCAGATGGATTGGCCATTTAGGAGGTTTTTCAAATGAGATTGCTACCTTTCAGTGTAGCTATTTCAAAGCTCCAATCCAAGGCACGCGCGTGTAACAACAGTAATTTTATCTCTCTCTTAAGTAGCCCAGTACAGCCAAACGATAATCTTTTGTGTAGATGAATGGACAAACCGCACATTTAGGGGACTCGAACAATGGTTTTCTGATAGAAAAAGAGCTTTTTGGGGAGTTTATTGTCAGCCCCATTTTGGGAAGCCTAACATTTGTCGTGCGACATTTGTAGATATGGACGATTAATAAGAGAAGAGGAGGAACGACCTTGATGAAGTCTTTACAGGACAGTAAGTACTTGTGAACATTAGTATATAAAGTAGTAACATTTGAAATATTTCGTCAACGAGAAAAAAATTGAAACTAGTGAGTAAACTAGGTGTTTGATATAAACGATAGGTAATAGAATGAAATTGTAACACCGTAAAAATTGAAACTAGTGAGTAAACTAGTATAGGCTGCGTCGGTGTTTGATATAAACATTAGTATATAAAGTAGCCACTGTACTCCTGCAGTGGTACATCTATCAAGCGGTCACCCATTAAGCGGTCACCCTCTAGTAGGCAGCCACAATTAAAAGTACCAAATCTATTCCTCAACCTATTCTATACCTCTATTCAGCGGCCAACCTCTATTAAGCGGCCACTTTGGAAAGTCCCGAGGGTGACCGCTTAATAGAGGCTCCACTGTAGCTAAATGTCCCTCATTTCACAGTACAACATCTCACACCATCAACATTTAAAACCACCATTGATTGTGAATTTTTTTCAGAGATCACAAAAGTAGTTTTTTACTGCCCGAATTGAGAGAATTGAATATAAAAACGTCCATGTTTTTCTCATGCAAAGAACAATTTATTTACAATAGTTTAAATACGATGCTTTCTACAAAAAAATACAACATTTGTTTCCAAATAAAGTTAATCAGGACAGTATTTTGGCCGCTGTTGGCTGCGATCTGTAAAAAAAACGAAAAATATCAGCTTGCTTGAAGAAAACCCTAATTGACCTAATTCAAAAGTGTCATTCTCTTGTCTTGTTTTCTTCCTTCCTTCTTTTCACCCATTCATATATTCATCAATTAATTGATCGATTCATTCGTGTAAAAAAAACGAGAAATATCAGCTTGCTTTAAAAAAAAATTTAAATTATTCTTTTCTTCAATTAATTGATTGTTTGATGGATTGATTCATTTTTTTCCATCCACTCATTTATTCATTCATTCACTCATTTATAAATTCATTCATTAATCCATGCATTCATTCCGGCATTCATTTTTTCCATCCATCCATCCATCCTCCCTCATTCATTAATTTAGGCTCACATCAATCAACCCATCCATTCATTCTTTTGTCCTTCATTTAATATTCCACACACGTTTCTTACGGTATGACGTCACGCACAACATGAATGTGAACCTAATTCAGGTCTCTTCCATCTATGTGTCCAGTGCCTTAACCTACATTGTGTGATTTAGTTATTTATCACGACGCAATTTTAAGCGAAAAACTTCCGCGATTAAATTGGGAAAATATTTCTCCGAATGTCTATATCTTCTACGAAATGAATTCCTAATACAATAGCCTCAAAGTATTTTCATATACATGTGTTATACCTTAATTTCACGGATGGTCGAACTCCTGTAGATGTACGACTTGCCAAACCATCTCCGCGTAGCTTAGCTGCTCGTTCATGAGTCTCCTCTAGTTCTCTCCATCTCATCTCCTCGGTTCTTCCCTGTGAGAAAAATGATCAGTGAATAAGTAAATGAATGAAATAATGAATAAATGTATGAATGAATAAATGATGAATGAATGGATGAATGAATGAATGAATGGATGAATGAATGAATGGATGAATGAATGAATGAATGAATGGATGAATGAATGAATGAATGAATGGATGAATGAATGAATGAATGAATGAATGGATGGATGAATGAATGAATGAATGAATGGATGAATGAATGAATGGATGAATGAATGAATGGATGAATGAATGAATGGATGAATGAATGAATAAATGATGAATGAATGGATGAATGAATGAATGGATGAATGAATGAATGAATGGATGAATGAATGGATGAATGAATGAATGGATGAATGAATGGATGAATGAATAAATGATGAATGAATGGATGAATGAATGGATGAATGAATGGATGAATGAATAAATGAATGAATAAATGAATGAATGATGAATGAATGGATGGATGAATGAATGAATGAATGAATGAATGAATAAATGAATGAATGAATGGATGATGAATGAATAAATGATGAATGAATGGATGAATGAATGAATGGATAAATGAATGAATGAATGAATGGATGAATAAATGAATGAATGAATGAATAAATGATGAATGGATGGATGAATGAATAAATGATGAATGAATGGATGAATGAATGAATGGATGATGAATGAATAAATGATGAATGAATGAATGAATGAATAAATGAATGAATGAATGGATGATGAATTAATAAATGATGAATGAATGGATGATGAATGAATGGATGAATGAATGAATGGATGAATGAATGAATAAATGATGAATGAATGGATGATGAATGAATGGATGAATGAATGAATGGATGAATGAATGGATGAATGAATGAATAAATGATGAATGAATGGATGAATGGATGAATGGATGAATGAATGGATGAATGAATGAATAAATGATGAATGAATGGATGAATAAATGATGAATGAATGGATGATGAATGAATGGATGAATGAATGGATGAATGAATGAATGAATAAATGATGAATGAATGGATGAATGAATGAATAAATGATGAATGAATGGATGAATGGATGATGAATGAATAAATGATGAATGAATGGATGAATGAATGAATAAATGATGAATGAATGAATAAATGATGAATGAATGGATGAATGAATAAATGATGAATGAATGGATGAATAAATGATGAATGAATGGATGAATGAATGAATGGATGATGAATGAATGGATGAATGAATTAATGGATGAATGAATAAATGATGAATGAATGGATGAGTAAATGATGAATGAATGGATGAATGATGAATGAATGAATGAAATAATGAATAAATGTATGAATGAATGAATGAATGGATGAATAAATGAATGAATGAATGAAATAATGAATAAATGTATGAATGAATGAATGAATGAATGGATGAATAAATGAATGAATGAATGAATGAAATAATGAATAAATGTATGAATGAATGAATGATGAATGAATGGATGAATGAATGGATGGATGAATGATGAATGAATGGATGAATGAATGGATGGATGGATGAATAAATGAATGAATGAAATAATGAATAAATGTATGAATGAATGAATGATGAATGAATGAATGGATGAATGAATGGATGAATAAATGAATGAATGAATAAATGTATGAATGAATAAATGATCAATGAATGAATGGATGGATGAATGATGAATGAATGGATGAATGAATGGATGGATGGATGAATAAATAAATGAATGAATGAATGAATGAATGAATGTATGAATGAATAAATGATGAATGAATAAATGAATGAATGAATGGATGAATAAATGAATGAATGAATAAATGTATGAATGAATAAATGATCAATGAATGGATGGATGGATGAATGAATGGATGAATGAATGAATGATGAATGAATGGATGAATGAATAAATGAATGAATGAACAAATGAATGAATGAATGAATAAATGTATGAATAATTGAATGAACAAAATAATGAATGTACATATGTATCAATGAATGAAGAATTAAATGAATGGTTGAATAGATGACAAAATATATGAATGGACGAACGAATGAATGAATGAAGAATTGAATGAATGGATGAATAAATGAATGAATGAATACATGAATGTGAACGAACAAATGAATGAATTAACGAATGAATGGATGAATGAATGAATGGACAATTGAATGAACGAATGGATGGATGGATGCATTATCACATTTTTAACGTTTCAATCTTATAGCCAGACACTAGTGTCCTTCTAATTAGGCAGACGCACGGAAATCGTACAACATTCTTCTTTCGACCGACTGATGTCGATCGGTTTATTGAGGTTGCTATATACCGACCTTTTGTTCTTCAAGTTCTTTTTGTCTTCTACTGGACGTCTTCTTCGGTGCCAAGGTCTGAGCAATTTTCTGACTTTCTCGTTTCCTCTCTGAGAATGGAAATTAATATGTTACTACTACACTGATTAATTTTGCGCTGAAAGAGAAGCACACATAATAATAATTTAATAATAATTGATTACTTATATGAAGGCGCAAATTAGCATTTGGATATGATCAAATGCGCCTATTATCACATGATAGTGATGAAAATGAGTAGGATGATAATGAAGACTTTGCAGCTGATGATGAAAAAGACGATATTGATGATGATGCTGATGATGACGATGTCTTGATGACGATGTATAATGATGAGGATAATGACGTTGATGATGACGATGTCTTGATGACGATGTATAATGATGAGGATAATGATGTTGATGATGACGATGTCTTGATGACGATGTATAATGATGAGGATAATGATGTTGATGATGACGATGTCTTGATGACGATGTATGATGTTGATGATGATGATGTTGATGATGATGATGATATTGATGTTGATGATATTGATGACGCTGATTATGATTATGATGAAAAATTTGATGGTGATACCGGGATACGATGCATGATAAACGGAGATAATTATTAAGTGATTACGAAAGGAGATACTATAATACTAAAATACAATAATGTAGCGATGGTGATGATGATGATGATGATGATGCATGATGATGATGATGATGATGATGCATGATGATGTGATGCATGATAAACTATGGAGATAATTATTAAGTGATTATGAAGGGAGATATTATAATACTAAAATACAATAATGTAGCGATGGTGATGATGATGATGCATGATGATGATGATGTGATACATGATAAACTATGGAGATAATTATGAGTTTTTAAGAGGGGAGATATTATAATACTGTAATACGATGTGGCTATGGTGATGATGATGATGATGATGATGATGATGATGATGATGATGATGATGATGATGATGATGATGATGATGATGATGATGATGATGATGATGTGATGCATGATAAACTATGGAGATAATTATGAGATTTACGAAAGGAGGTACTATGATACTACAATACTATAATATGGCGATGTTGAAAACACCCTTCATTCCAAGTACCTGCTTTGCGTGCTTCAAGTTTGTCTTGTAATTCTTTCAGTTTGGGGTCTTTAGGTGTATGCTTTGGTACTCGCTTCTTCTCTTCGTGTCTAAAGACAGACAGACAGACATATAAATCATACAGCAAAGCATGATGGGAAAGTGAGTATTTCAATATACAGTTTTTCTGCTTTCGTTATAAAAACTAAAACATTTTAGCAACAGATAAATAAAACTTAAACAACGTATCAGAAATACCGTATGCAATCTTGAAATAAAAGACTTTGATAAGCGAGCGAGATTTTTTATATTTCTTAACAGGTTGAGATTTCAACAGAACAATAGGCATATCTTTGATACGAATTAGTCTGCGAATTTGTTAAGGAGGCTGACCTCTAATGCAAGTAGAGATTTCCTCGGATAAATAATTCAAAAACTAGCCCATGAATTTTTTTAAAACATGAGTCTAGATTTTGAGAATTTTAGCCATAAACATTTTCAGTGACGTCACCAGGGCGTGGCTGTAAAAAGTCTGATGTGTACAAAATTGCTATTTAATCAAAACTCAATCTTTTGGAAATTATTTACCAAACGTTCATGTCGAAAAGTTGTATAGAACATGAGGTACATTACCGTGTTTGTCGTCATTACCTGACCGCAGCAACTTTGCCTTTTTCAGCACGATGTTTCGCTATTGTTTCGAGTGTATCCATCAGAAGTTGATCTTTTTCCTGAAATATCATAGCAAACGTTGAAAGTCCATCAAAGAAATATCATAGCAAACGTTGAAAGAAATCGTCCATCACAGAAATCAATGAAAGTATGGATCGGAGAGCGAGTAGACAGACATTCAAAAACAAACAATTGAAACAAACCAGCAAACAAACAAACGGAAAGACAAACAAACAATAAAAAAAACAGCAAACAAACAAACAAACAGAAAGACAAAACAAACAAATCAAACAATCCAAAAAAACCCACAGTAAACAAACAAGAAAGACAAACAAACAAACAAACACCAACAAACAAACACCAACAAACAAACACCAACAAACAAACAAACCGACAGACACAATGACAAACAAACAAACAAACAAACACCAACAAACAAAAACCAACCAACCAAAACCAACCAACAAAAACAAACAAACCAACCAAAACACAAACAAACAAACACAAACACAAACAAACCAACCAAAACACAAACAAACAAACAAACCAAAACACAAACAAACCAACCAAAACACAAACAAACAACCAAAACACAAACAAACCAACCAAAACACAAACAAACAAACCAAAACACAAACAAACCAACCAAAACACAAACAAACAACCAAAACACAAACAAACCAACCAAAACACAAACAAACCAACCAAAACACAAACAAACCCACCAAAACACAAACAAACCAACCAAAACACAAACAAACCAACCAAAACACAAACAAACAATGCAATAGACGGAAATATATAAACAGACATACAGACGACAAAGCAACAAAAGAAGTCTTCAAGTAACGCTGTGTAACAAACAAAGGGATAGCAGTATGACTAAGAACACGATTGACTAGGAGCTACACGTACCACTTTGGATTTCAGGATATCATCTCTCTTCTTCTCCTTGTCCTCGTCGTCAGCTATCTTAAGTAGTGACAGTCTTTCCTTTAACTAAAACAATGCAACAAGACGTCAAAAACAAGACTTAATATTGACTTGGTCTTCTATTGCTTAAGTATAGATTAATATCGATGTTAATGGATAGATGGAAACGCATTGATAATGAAATAAAGTCCAACAAAGACACCGTAATAAATATCGATAAATATGTCGTTATTTATATCGATAAAGATCGATGTACAAAATTGATAAATATCGATATACAAAATCGATAAAGATCGATGTACAAAATCGATAAATATCGATGTACAAAATCGATAAAGATCGATGTACAAAATCGATAAATATTCACAAAAAAGCTGTGTATCGATCATTTTCAAAAAACTCGATGAAAGTATTGATAAATAGTATTGAGCGATTAGTTTCTCCAGGCTAAAAGCGCTTTTAAGAGGGTCCCCTATACCACCTCGCAAAATGCATTCACGTTAAATTAATTGATCATTTCACGAATCACGCCATTCACGCAAAAATCGACATAATCACGTTTCACGAATCACGTTAAAATTGTTATTGTTTCCGTTCACGAATCACGCATAAAGGAAAATATGGATTCACGTGGACGCATAAAGTTTGAATCATGGATAAAAAATGCTCCCATCACGTTTCACGCAAAAATAAATAGGCCGATCACGACTCACGCAAAAGGTATATGGAACCCTCTTTTAATAATAGCTGCAGTTTGCAAGTCAATAAGGCGCAATAAGGCAAGTCAATAAGGCGCACGCTTCAGCCGTGCGGTACACAGTAACGATGGTTTCTTGCGATTAATTATCGAGTATATATTGAATATTAAGTTGTTTTGTATAATATTTACCTCAGCTATAGACATCTCTCCCAGAAGACCAGCACCAGATGTTTCAGTAATATCTACATACTGTGGACAAAATACACAAGTATTAGTTGATAATCATCACCACTAGGTCCTAAAATCGCTCAAAATCGCGTAAAAACGCCCAGCTATATCACCTTACCTTGAATCGAATGACTGGTACGCTTTCGATGGCTCGTATTTTAGCAATCAAGGCAACTTTCTGTCTCATTTGTTCTTCAGCCTGGAGAAAGATGAAATAACGTTATTCACATCATAAAATAGAAAAATCACTTTTTTACGTCTTAAATATTCTAGTGTCTTAATTAATACTTGGACTCACTACCCCTACATTAAATATTTTTAGCACACAACTCTGCTCACATGTTGATTTTCCACGCTGTTTCACAGTGGACAAAACAAAAAAACCATAGACATGACAATATATAATTCAAGACAAGATACAACATAGACATGAAGGATATATTTGTGTAGAACACACCATGGTCGCTTAGCCACACCTTGAAGAAAGAATCCGGGCAAGTACCCTCGCCAAACGGACATCACTGAACCGAATTGAAACCGTTTTGTGACTTTAGAGACAAAGTGACCGGCCAGTTGAGGAAACCGTTGATTAATGTTCATGACGTATTTCTCACCTCTTCTAAAGCTTTTTTCATCATTTCTTGACTTTCTTTGGCTACATCTTGGACTGTAAGTAAAGTATGAAATAAGGAAAGTAGCTAGAACATGGTAGTATAATCCTTAAAATGAAAACGAAAGTGATCTGATGATGATGATGATGATGATGATGATGATGATGATGATGATGATGATGATGATGTGATGATGATGATGGTTATGGATGGTGATGATGATAACGATGATATTGATGATGATGGTGATAACGATAGTTTATTATCATAAATGAAGCAACTAGGGATGATATATCGTAATAAATTACCTATTTTCTGTTTAAATTCCCGTAGTTTTCTTCTTGCTTCTTTGGTATTTTGATGACCTTCCATCGTATCTTCCACAAGTTGTCTGTGAAAAAAGAACAATTTAGTCATCAGCCATCATCATCATCATCATTATCATCATCGTCATTTATCCTCATCATCTGCCATCATTATCATCAGTCATCATCATCATCATCGGTCATCATCTGCCACCATCATCATCATTACCATTTAATATCATCATTTATCGTCATCATCTGCCACCATCATCATCATTATCAGTCATTAACACCATCATCAGTCGTCATCTGCCACCATCATCAGTCATCATCATCAGTCATCATCACTATCATGTCATTATCATCAGCATCACCATCAGTCATCATCACCATCAACAGTCATCAACATCATCATCAGTCATAATCAGTCATCATCATCATCATCACCATCATCATCAGTCATCATCATCACCATCATCATCAGTCATCATCATCACCATCAGTCATCATCATCAGTCATCATCATCAGTCATCATCATCAGTCATCATCATCATCATCAGTCATCATCATCATCATCATCATCAGTCATCATCATCAGTCATCAACATCATCATCAGTCATCATCATCAGTCATCATCAGTCATCATCATCACCATCATCATCAGTCATCATCATCACCATCAACAGTCATCAACATCATCATCATCACCATAATCACCATCAACAGTCATCAACATCATCATCAGTCATCATCATCACCATCAACAGTCATCAACATCAGTCATCATCATCAGTCATCATCATCAGTCATCATCATCACCATCATCATCAGTCATCATCATCATCATCATCAGTCATCATCATCAGTCATCATCATCAGTCATCAACATCATCATCAGTCATCATCATCAGTCATCATCATCAGCATCACCATCAGTCATCAACATCATCAGTCATCAACATCATCATCAGTCATCATCACCATCATCAGTCATCAACATCATCACATGTCATCATCATCACCATCATCATCAGTCATCATCATCAGTCATCATCATCATCATCATCACCATCATCATCAGTCATCATCATCAGTCATCATCATCATCATCACCATCATCAGTCATCATCACCATCATCAGTCATCATCATCATCATCAGTCATCATCACCATCATCATCATCAGTCATCATCATCACCATCAGTCAACATCATCACCATCAGTCATCATCACCATCATCAGTCATCATCATCACCATCAGTCATCATCACCATCAACAGTCATCAACATCATCATCAGTCATAATCAGTCATCATCATCACCATCATCATCAGTCATCATCATCACCATCAGTCATCATCATCAGTCATCATCATCAGTCATCATCATCATCATCAGTCATCATCATCATCATCATCATCAGTCATCATCATCAGTCATCAACATCATCATCAGTCATCATCATCAGTCATCATCAGTCATCATCATCACCATCATCATCAGTCATCATCATCACCATCAACAGTCATCAACATCATCATCATCACCATCATCACCATCAACAGTCATCAACATCATCATCAGTCATCATCATCACCATCAACAGTCATCAACATCATCATCAGTCATCATCATCAGTCATCATCATCAGTCATCATCATCACCATCATCATCAGTCATCATCATCATCATCATCAGTCATCATCATCAGTCATCATCATCAGTCATCAACATCATCATCAGTCATCATCATCAGTCATCATCATCAGCATCACCATCAGTCATCAACATCATCAGTCATCAACATCATCATCAGTCATCATCACCATCATCAGTCATCAACATCATCATCAGTCATCATCATCACCATCATCATCAGTCATCATCATCAGTCATCATCATCATCATCATCATCACCATCATCATCAGTCATCATCATCAGTCATCATCATCAGCATCACCATCAGTCATCAACATCATCAGTCATCAACATCATCATCAGTCATCATCACCATCATCAGTCATCAACATCATCATCAGTCATCATCATCACCATCATCATCAGTCATCATCATCAGTCATCATCATCATCATCATCATCACCATCATCATCAGTCATCATCATCAGTCATCATCATCATCATCACCATCATCAGTCATCATCACCATCATCAGTCATCATCATCATCATCAGTCATCATCATCATCATCAGTCATCATCATCACCATCATCATCAGTCATCATCATCAGTCATCATCATCATCATCATCATCACCATCATCATCAGTCATCATCATCAGTCATCATCATCATCAGTCATCATCATCAGTCATCAACATCATCATCAGTCATCATCATCAGTCATCATCATCAGCATCACCATCAGTCATCAACATCATCAGTCATCAACATCATCATCAGTCATCATCACCATCATCAGTCATCAACATCATCATCAGTCATCATCATCACCATCATCATCAGTCATCATCATCAGTCATCATCATCATCATCATCATCACCATCATCATCAGTCATCATCATCAGTCATCATCATCATCATCACCATCATCAGTCATCATCACCATCATCAGTCATCATCATCATCATCAGTCATCATCACCATCATCATCATCAGTCATCATCATCACCATCAGTCAACATCATCACCATCAGTCATCATCACCAGCATCAGTCATCATCATCACCATCAGTCGTCATCATCATCATCATCATCATCAGTCATCATCATCACCATCAGTCAACATCATCATCATCAGTCATCATCACCATCATCATTCTACAACATCATAATTACCAAGTCATCATCACCATCATCAGTCATCATCACCATCATCAGTCATCATCACCATCATCAGTAATCTCTACTAGCCAGTATGATATATGTAACATCAGTGTACATGTATACCTCATCTCTTGTTCTTGGTCAAGTTTCTTCTTCATGTATTCATTCATCATTTCTTGCGTCTGGAATCAAATAGACTCTATATTAGGGACTGCGCAATAATTATCAGGAGGGGGGGGCATAATCTAAACTTATGTCTCGAAAGAGGGGGGGCAACGTCCTTAATTAATCAGTGAAGGAGGGGGGTAACACCTAACTTTAATTTGAAACTGAAAACTCAACAAATTGACGAAGACGTCCTCGTCAATGTTGGTTAGATTCTCTGGCGATCTTGATAAAACCCTTTTCTCGTAAGTATTCAGCAGTTTTCTCAATTTGAACGAAGGGGGGGGGGGGGGGTGGTGCAGTCTAATTTTTTCCGTTATGGTAGGGGGGCAAGGCGTATTGTTCTTCATTTGTGTGGGGGGGGGGGGGGGGAGTAATTAACTTTTTCGATTTTTTCGCTTAATTAACCCCCCCCCCCCCCTCCTGATAATTATTGCGCAGTCCCTTAACACTCATACAAGACATTTGATGAAATGTTTTCTAAGTAACACTAAGTCTTTGGGAATATAAATAAATTAATAGAAAACAATAAATAATCTCCCTTAAGCAGGCATAACTGAAACTAAGAAAGTACATGGATTTTAGTTTTTACATTAGCATGCAATGTGGAGGAATTAACGGACTGTTATATTTAAAGGCGAACATTGATGCCATGAGTGTGGTTAGTAATTAAAATGCCTTGGAGAGCAGATTATTGACCCGAATATCTTTATCTATGTTTATGTAGTTCACATATCTACATCTACATAGTGCTAGCACTTGACAAAGTCCATTTGGTTGCTAGCTGTATTTTAGTACAATGTACAGGTATCCCGCCAAGTCGACCACAATCCTGTAATTGCAAGCCTTGTCCACACCACCAGGAGCTCCGTGCCATACCCTTAGTCGAATAGTGGTGTGGGTTCTTTAACGTCTCTCCTATACAATGTGTGTGAAGTGAGATACCCTTAGTCGAATAGTGGTGTGGGTTCTTTAACGTCTCTCCTATACAATGTGTGTGAAGTGAGATACTCTTAGTCGAATAGTAGTGTGGGTTCTTTTACGTCTCTCCTATACAATGTGTGTGAAGTGAGATACCCTTAGTCGAATAGTGGTGTGGGTTCTTTAACGTCTCTCCTATACAATGTGTGTGAAGTGAGATACCCTTAGTCGAATAGTGGTGTGGGTTCTTTTACGTCTCTCCTATACAATGTGTGTGAAGTGATATACCCTTAGTCGAATAGTGGTGTGGGTTCTTTAACGTCTCTCCTATACAATGTGTGTGAAGTGAGATACTCTTAGTCGAATAGTGGTGTGGGTTCTTTTACGTCTCTCCTATACAATGTGTGTGAAGTGAGATACCCTTAGTCGAATAGTGGTGTGGGTTCTTTAACGTCTCTCCTATACAATGTGTGTGAAGTGAGATACCCTTAGTCGAATAGTGGTGTGGGTTCTTTTACGTCTCTCCTATACAATGTGTGTGAAGTGAGATACTCTTAGTCGAATAGTGGTGTGGGTTCTTTTACGTCTCTCCTATACAATGTGTGTGAAGTGAGATACCCTTAGTCGAATAGTGGTGTGGGTTCTTTAACGTCTCTCCTATACAATGTGTGTGAAGTGAGATACCCTTAGTCGAATAGTGGTGTGGGTTCTTTAACGTCTCTCCTATACAATGTGTGTGAAGTGAGATACCCTTAGTCGAATAGTGGTGTGGGTTCTTTTACGTCTCTCCTATACAATGTGTGTGAAGTGAGATACTCTTAGTCGAATAGTGGTGTGGGTTCTTTTACGTCTCTCCTATACAATGTGTGTGAAGTGAGATACCCTTAGTCGAATAGTGGTGTGGGTTCTTTTACGTCTCTCCTATACAATGTGTGTGAAGTGAGATACCCTTAGTCGAATAGTGGTGTGGGTTCTTTAACGTCTCTCCTATACAATGTGTGTGAAGTGAGATACCCTTAGTCGAATAGTGGTGTGGGTTCTTTTACGTCTCTCCTATACAATGTGTGTGAAGTGAGATACCCTTAGTCGAATAGTGGTGTGGGTTCTTTTACGTCTCTCCTATACAATGTGTGTGAAGTGAGATACTCTTAGTCGAATAGTGGTGTGGGTTCTTTTACGTCTCTCCTATACAATGTGTGTGAATTGAGATACCCTTAGTCGAATAGTGGTGTGGGTTCTTTAACGTCTCTTCTATACAATGTGTGTAAAGTGTTTCTAAGAGACACCAATAGTGGACTAGCCTTACCTCTTGCTTGACTTGCATGACTCTTTCCTGGTTGTCCTTGATTAGGTTTTGTCGAGCAAGAATAGCGTCTTCGTAGCTAAGTTTTCCTTCCTGTAACACCAATCAAAATAGCAGTTAAAGAGAGATATACAAGGGCACGCAATAGCCATATGTTTCCTTACCAGTCTTCTTTTCTCGATCTCTGCAAGATGTTCCTCCATGTCTTTCTGTAACGATAAATATCATTATATTGTAGTTAATATATATTTTTATAAACACTATGTCCATGAAATAGAATTAATTGCTACTGTGTAATAGTTCTTATTTAGTGAATATTAGTCACTATCAAAGACAAGTAAAGTTGTAATGAGGTATTGTTTCCTTTTGTATTTGATATTTCTGGTTGAGTGACTAAATAGTCACTAAATAGAAACTATTAGCTAGTAACTATTTTGTTTTCATTTCATTTTGTTTTTATTTCATGGTTTTAGTCATCATCATCATTGTTTAGGTATATAACATCACGAATTATATAATGAATATGAGGACAACAATTATGACTATGATGAATAATGATGGAGATGATTATGATGATGATGATGATGATAACGATTATCAAAATGTATTATATTGTGTTATATATTTATGTAAACAGCATGCATTATAATGATCATGAGGACAACAATTATGACTATGATGAATAATGATGACGATGATTATGATGACGATGATGATAATGATTATCAAAATGTATTATATTGTGTTATATATTTATTTAAACAGCATGCATTATAATGAATATGAGGACAACAATTATGACTATGATGAATAATGATGACGATGATTGTGATGATGATGATGATGATAACGATTATCAAAATGTATTATATATTTATGTAAACAGCATGCATTATAATGATCATGAGGACAACAATTATGACTGTGATGAATAATGATGGCGATGATTATGATGATGATGATGATGATAATGATTATCAAAATGTATTATATTGTGTTATATATTTATTTAAACAGCATACATTATAACGATCATGAGGACGACAATTATGACTATGATAAATAATGATGGCGATGATTATGATGATGATGATGATGATAATGATTATCAAAATGTATTATATTGTGTTATATATTTATGTAAACAGCATGCATTATAACGATCATGAGGACGACAATTATGACTATGATGAATAATGATGGCGATGATTATGATGACGATGATGATAACGATTATCAAAATGTATTATATTGTGTTATATATTTATGTAAACAGCATGCATTATAATGATCATGAGGACGACAATTATGACTATGATGAATAATGATGGCAACGATTATGATGATGACGATGATGATAATGATTATCAAAATTGTCGAGGATAATTTTGGTGATGATGATAATAGTTACGATTGCATTGGTCATAATGATGATGATAGTGATAAAAGAAAGGATGATGATGATGCCGGTTGTAGTGGTAATGATGATAACGATGATAATGATTGTCATAACAAATGACACTAATACTATGCAACTATGTGCATTTATCTTTGAATAGTAAACAGCATATTGCGTACCTTTCTCATGCTTTCTTGCCATTTCAGAAACTCTGAAGGATCTCTTCCGCCTTTTTCAAAATCTTCCAGCCTGATAGAAACATAAAGAATATTATAATATAGATAAGATATGTTTATCGAAGTAACAATATTTGTCGAAGTAACAATATTTGTAATAGGATAAGTTATAACGCGCGCTCTGATTGGCTTTTTAGCTATGAACAAAAACATGTATATAGCACGCGTATGGAACACGCTCACATCAAGTTTATTTTCAATATCTTCGATAGAACGCGCGTTCTGATTGGACGCTAACCAGTTCAACGTCGATTTTTAGCGCGCGCGCGCTTAGTATGCAGTTTTGAGAAAAGGTACAAAAAAACGATGAAGTTTTTTTAGACAAATTTGAGCCATTTGTTCTATAACACAAGTCACTTGATTGATTAAGCTCGAAAAAAATATATAAATTATAGTTTTGCTATGCGCAGCAATTCGAACCTCGACTTGGAATTTTTTTCGTGGTCGGCTGAACGGAACTGTGAAAAGGACTGTTGAGAGCGAGGCTATCACGAATAACAGATAAATATTTAACGGAAAGGATTAAAGCTAGAAATAAACACTAGAAACATTATACTAAATTAAGAAAGCCCGCTGGTTTTCAACTAATGATTGAGTTTTTAATGTAATTGAAAACCCACGTAAGCGATTATTTTTATTGCACTTTATTGAAAAAATTAACAAAACGCATAATTATAAAACGCAGACACCGTTTGGAAGTTGATGAGTTTTTTAACAGGCCTAGTGATTAGGTTTTGATTGGTTAAATATTACGGGACTATTGATTTTGACTAGTCGGATTTCGACTCATGAAAACGAAATATTTGTTTATTAAGCTTTAAGAATATATATACTTTATTGGGAATATATTTAAAACTGTACGCACTACGCGGCTTTCAAAAAGACACCTCGATTTTGTCCCATGATACCTTAATTATCTATTCATTCATTAATTTATTTCATTCATTCATTTATCTATTCATTTATTTATTTATCCATTCATCTATTTATTCATCTATTTATTCATTTATTTATTTGTTCATTCATTCATTTATTTATTTGTTCATTTATTTATTCATTCATTTATCTATTCATTTATCAATTCATTTATCAATTCATTCATTTATCTATTCATTCATACATTTATTTTTTCATTTATTTATTCATTCATTTATCTATTTATTCATTCATTCATTTATCTATTCATTCATTCATTTATCTATCTATTCATTCATTTATCTATTCATTCATTTATTTATCTATTCATTCATTCATTTATATATTCATTCATTCATTTATCTATTCATTCATTCATTCATTTATCTATTTATTCATTCATTTATCTATTCATTCATTCATTTATCTATTCATTCATTCATTCATTTATCTATTTATTCATTCATTTATCTATTTATTCATTTATTTATCTATTCATTCATTCATTTATCTATTCATTCATACATTTATTTTTTCATTTATTTATTCATTCATTCATCTATTTATTCATTCATTCATTTATCTATTCATTCATTCATTTATCTATCTATTCATTCATTTATCTATTCATTCATTTATTTATCTATTCATTCATTCATTTATCTATTCATTCATTCATTTATCTATTCATTCATTCATTCATTTATCTATTCATTCATTCATTCATTTATCTATTTATTCATTCATTTATCTATTTATTCATTCATTTATCTATTCATTCATTCATTTATCTATTCATTCATTCATTTATCTATTCATTCATTCATTCATTTATCTATTTATTCATTCATTTATCTATTTATTCATTTATTTATCTATTCATTCATTCATTTATCTATTCATTCATTCATTTATCTATTCATTCATTCATTTATCTATTCATTCATTCATTCATTCATCTATTTATTTATTCATTTATTTATTCATTCATTTATCTATTTATTCATTCATTCATTCATCTATTTATTTATTTATTCATTTATTTATTCATTCATTCATTTATCTATTTATTCATTCATTCATTTATCTATCTATTTATTTATTCATTTATTTATTCATTCATTTATCTATTTATTTATTCATTTATTTATTCATTCATTTATCTATTTATTCATTCATTAATTTATTCATCTATTTATTCATTCATTCATTCATTTATCTATTTATTCATTCATTCATTTATTTATCTATTTATTCATTCATTCATTCATTTATCTATTTATTCATTCATTTATTTATTTATCTATTTATTCATTCATTCATTCATTTATCTATTTATTCATTCATTCATTTATTTATCTATTTATTCATTCATTCATTCATTTATCTATTTATTCATTCATTTATTTATTTATAAACACCTAGAGAATAATACAAAGGCGCGAGGAGATATGATATTTATCTTCAAGTGTTCAAATTCGATATCAATAGAATTTCTACTAATGAAGATTGCAGTAAGCGGTCGAAAAAAACTTCTAACACGATTTAATTAAGTCATTGACACGTTATGAGCTGTTTATTAGAGGATTAACAAACTTAAGTTAATGAAGTGTTTTAAACTAGTTAGCATTATATGTTCATTCTAGTAGGCTTTAATGGTTTAACTATTATCCAGTACGATTTTTCTTTTTCTTTATTTTCTCTTTTCGTTCAGTTTCTATCCTCTTCTTATACAACCACGCAATTCTTTAATAATAATAATAATACTTTATTTCTTAAAAAACGCATTTAAAACTCTCAATGCTTTTTAAATGATAAAAATATATATATAGGAAATGATAAAAAAAATGAAAAAATTATGAAAACGAAACGAAAGAAAAATGTTAAAACCTTTGTATGTACATATCAGTAAAAAGAAAATTATAAATTAAATCTATAATTTAGGTGTTAAATAAAAATGTTTTTGTTCTCTTCTTAAATATTTCAACTGAGGGAGATTCTTTAATCTCGATTGGCAGAGAGTTCCAAAGCTTCGGGGCACAAACAGAAAAAGCCCTTTCGCCAAAAGTTGATGTTTTTGATAGTGGAACGGTGAGTAGGTTCTTGTCATTAGACCTTAGGCTACGTTGCTGCTTGTATGGAACTAGTAGACTAGATAAATAGTCCGGTGCTAAACCGTTAAACGCCTTATAAGTTAGAAGCAAGATCTTAAAGGTGATACGATTACGTACTGTCAACCAGTGATATTCATTTGGTGTTACGTGTTCCTTTCGATTAGTTAAACTAACTAACCTAGCAGCAGCGTTTTGGATCTTTTGAAGTCTGTCAAGTTCTTGAGAGGGTAGACCAAACAGCAAACTGTTACAAGTGTCCAAACGAGACGTTAAACGCATGAACTAGGCGTTCCGTTGTAGAGGCATCTAGGTGCTTTCTAATTTTCCCAATGTTACGTAGTGCCAATGAAGAACTACTACAAATATTGCTGACGTGTGCCTTCAGATTTAGATGCTTGTCGATGAGAAGACCCAAGTTCATGGCTTTTGATTTAGTATCAACAGAAGCATTGCCAATTGTGATGGAAGATAAGCTAGGCACATTTCTTTTAAAGTTGGAGAAGATATGTACCACTTCTGTCTTCGAGTCATTCATAGCTAGCTTGTTCTCAGCAGACCACGCCTTTATATCTCTAGCACACGCTTCCAACTTCTGGATAGAATATAGTCTGCTACCAGCATTCATCACAACATAGATCTGGGAATCATCCGCATAAAACATAGAGTCAATACCGTGAGTTCTAATAAGATCTTCAATCGGGCTAACATATAACGAAAACAACAAAGGACCCAGTACTGAACCTTGGGGGACTCCTCTTGTAACAGAACGTGTAGAGGAATCAACATTGTTGACGGTGACATACTGACTACGCTGTTGTAGGTAGGAATGGAACCAGGATAGAGCTGTACCAGATATACCAAATCGTTTCTCAAGTCGCGCAAGGAGTACGTGATAATCCACAGTATCAAAGGCGGCAGAATAATCTAGTAGTACTAGCAAAACCTCCATACCACGATCAAGAGCTAAAAGCAGATCGTTTGTGACTCGCGCGAGCGGTCTCAACACTATGATGACGACGATATGCAGATTGAAGCGGAGATAGAAGATTGTTCTCTTGAAGGTAACTATTAAGTTCCATAGCAACAACCCTTTCAAGCGTCTTTAACAAGAATGGTAGGTTGGAAATAGGTCGATAATTACAGAGTTGTTCACAGTCGAGAGATTTATTTTTCAAGCAAGGTACCACACGAGCCATCTTTAACTCAGTAGGGATGTAACCAGTAGATAGTGATGTATTAATTATATCTGATATTGTAGGAGCCAGAACATCAACACAGGACTTGAGGATGCAAGTAGGAATAGGATCCAATACACATGACTTAGACGGAGACTTGACAATGAGAACCTTAATAGCCTCATTGTCAATAGGAGATAATTCTGACAGGCAACAAGGTGCAACAAGGTTTATACTGAGACTACGACAGATGTCGACACTCATCCTCTTTTTTTCACTTTGCTGTTTTTCTGTTAGTTTCTTCCTTCTAAGGTGATCAAATACTAGTATTCACTCATCCTCTTTTTTTCACTTTGTTGTTTTTCTGTTCGAAGGAGATTAAATACTAGTAATAATAATAATAGTAAGTTCTTATTAAACGTATTATACGGCGTCTCAATGCGTTTAACTGTTCAGTGTTTCTTGAAAATAATAGTGTTTTTAGTGAGGACTTGAAAACAGAAAAGGTGGAATGTTTAATGTCTTCGGGGAGATTGTTCCATAAAGCTGGAGCAGCCAGAGCACTCATCCTCTTTTTTCGTTGTTTTAGTTTTTTTCACTTTGTTGTTTTTTTTTGTTCGTTTCTTCCTTCTAAGGAGATCAAATACTAGTATTCACTCATCCTCTTTTTCCTTTTTTCACTTTGTTGTTTTTCTGTCCGTTTCTTCCTTCTAAGGAGATCAAATACTAGTATTCACTCGTCCTCTTTTTCCTTTTTTGTCACCTTGTCTTTTTTCAGTTCGTTTCTTCCTTCTAAGGAGATTGAATACTGCTTCTTGTATTTCTCCACTCTTTGAGCAATATATAATTGGGTTCAAGACCCCGTTAAGCATAACCAGTGTTTCCGTAACAGTAAATACACATCTTAGAAAGTTTGTAAAACTACTCTGGGTAAAGATAAGGAATATAAGAGAGCCTGAGTAAGGCACATAGCAGACCAAAAACGCTAGGATTATGTAGTACATGCTGCTTAGAGATTTTCGACCTTGGCACATCTGTTTGTAAATCTCGGTCGATGGCAGGTCCCGTTTTATCTGGCGCGAATGTCGGCGAATTTCCAGAGAAATTTTTACCAGGAAGAAAGCATTCAAACAAAGTAAGGTTACAAAAATAAAACATAGGATACAAAGAGCGAAGGTAGTTTGTCCAAACAGTCTAACAACAGGTCCAACAATACCACAAAATATCCAGATAGAAAGAAGTAGTAAGCAGCACCGGGTAGTTGTCACAACCTCGCGGTATCGCAAATGAAGGGTTATGGCTAAGTAGCGATCAGCAGTGATAGTAGTTAAAGTAGCAAAGGAAATAGTAGCAAAGGACCAGGCAGATAACGTAAATACATACCCACTAGAACAAAATAGACTTGTATTAGATGTAAACTCGGCATACTTCATGATGCAGTAAGCTGGCTGTGATAGGATAGCAACGCCGAAATCAGAACATACTAAACCAAGCAGAATATAATTAGAGGCTTTACGAAGCTCTGGAGTCTTGGCAATAGTTAGAATGAAAAGAGAGTTCAATATGGCGGACAAAACTGCCGACAAACCATTGATTCCGACAATGACTTTGATAAAGATTTCAAAACCGAGACCGAAGGAGAATTGGAGAAGTTGTAAATGTTCTTGCAGAGGTAAACACTCGAGAGATTTACTGGAATCATTCAGGCTTCTGTTGGCCATGTTTACAAAACTCTCCAATGTCAAGCAATATTGTATGGAAATCAGATAAAAACTCCCCCATTTATTTTTGGACATCTGCCTTGGTCAATAAAAATTGACATCAAGGTAGTTCCACACACTTGCTACTACGCATCACGCCGCGCACATCTTTAATTATTCAAGAAAATTTCAAGTGCCATTGGCAAAAAAAGCAAATTAAAGCCAAAATATGCATTTTCTCAGTTTTTTAACTTCAAACAAACTACAGAATGATTAAGATGAGTCTCGAACCCAGACCCACTCGACCAAAACAATAAAATTGTTGAATTTTACCGACTATTTTCGCTTATAGCGCCTTAACTAGCACAGTGAACCCTATTTTTTCCTTCTATTTATTCATGTTTGCATTAAATATTCTTACAATTTTGAGTAAAAATAAATAAAATTCATTGATTGAATTTTCTGGAACTTTACACATTTTACAACTCTATACACATTTATTGGTGCGTATTTGCCGTTTAATTTCACTTTTACCCATATTTGAAGTTGAAAGTACCTACTCAAAGCAGTCTAGATAATACGTTAGCATCCTCTAGAGTAGAGTGCTTTGAGTAGATACTTTGTGAGCAAAATTACCGCGAATTATTGCAAATACCTAATTTTCCTATATCTTATAACTCTATAAGCAATACGGTAAACCCCATTTTTTTCGAGGTTTTTGACTAACAGTTTGCATAACAATGATCTAATTGGGATTTATAAAACAATCAAGTATCCGGAACTATTTAAAACGGAAAAACACCACCGGGCAGCTATAACAAAAGACAACTATACAATCAACTCAACCAGATTATCATGTGTGGACTTAGCCTCCTACGCAGTGTCTCTCTGTAGGAGACTGGGAATGAAGATACAAAAAAAAAGGTTTTTTTTCCCCTTTTCTCGTTCTTAGTCTCCTCACGTTACAAAGGAGGAAACGGAGTTGCATGTGGACGAAGCAAACATCGCACACCAAAGTCACACCACCGCAACACCGAACTGTGTGAACTGAAATAAATTCTGTAGCTTTGAATGCGACAACGAAGTAGAAAACAAGTGACACTAACCTTTTTAGCTGCTCCTCTTCTTTCTTTTCAAATAGAACACCTTCTCTCATGATAGCAGCAGCATTAAGACGAATGGGAATGTTACCATTCTAAACATAGAACATTGGAACTGATTCAGTACATTAATTAAAGAGCAAAAACACAGGCAGCCCAAATACAGACAGCCCCTTTAAATAGAACACCTTCTCTCATGATAGCAGCAGCATTAAGACGAATGGGAATGTTACCATTCTAAACACAGAACATTGGAACTGATTCAGTACATTAATTAGAGATAAAACACAGGCAGCCCAAATACAGACAGCCCCCTTTACATAGAACACCTTCTCTCATGATAGCAGCAGCATTAAGACGAATGGGAATGTTACCATTCTAAACATAGAACATTGGAACTGATTCAGTACATTAATATTAAAGAGCACTGAAAAACACAGGCAGCCCAAATACAGACAGCCCCCTTTACATAGAACACCTTCTCTCATGATAGCAGCAGCATTAAGACGAATGGGAATGTTACCATTCTAAACACAGAACATTGGAACTGATTCAGTACATTAATATTAAAGAGCACTGAAAAACACAGGCAGCCCAAATACAGACAGCCCCCTTTACATAGAACACCTTCTCTCATGATAGCAGCAGCATTAAGACGAATGGGAATGTTACCATTCTAAACATAGAACATTGGAACTGATTCAGTACATTAATTAAAGAGCAAAAACACAGGCAGCCCAAATACAGACAGCCCCTTTAAATAGAACACCTTCTCTCATGATAGCAGCAGCATTAAGACGAATGGGAATGTTACCATTCTAAACACAGAACATTGGAACTGATTCAGTACATTAATTAGAGATAAAACACAGGCAGTCCAAATACAGACAGCCCCCTTTACATAGAACACCTTCTCTTATGATAGCAGCAGCATTAAGACGAATGGGAATGTTACCATTCTAAACACAGAACATTGGAACTGATTCAGTACATTAATTAAAGCAAAAACACAGGCAGCCCAAATACAGAAAGCCCCTTTAAATAAAATATATGACATACGATTGGGGCTGAGGTTGTAAGACTCCAACCGAGAAAGGTTTATTGCGAATCACCACTCACTCAAACTTTTCTTTATCCAACACTCATTTCCCAGATAAAGTGTTGGGCTGCCTGTGGTGTCTATGGGATTATTTTTGTTTCTTGTTCACTCCTTTTATTTTAACTCATTCTTAATAATAAAGTTATCTTGTTACAACATCACAGTGATACTTACAATAGTTGAAGGCACTTCAGTCAATTTAGATTTATTAAACTGCAATCTACAAGAATGAAAGC
Organism: Metridium senile; assembly: GCA_949775045.1. NCBI lineage: Eukaryota > Metazoa > Cnidaria > Anthozoa > Actiniaria > Metridiidae > Metridium > Metridium senile. The sequence goes on from OX459107.1 coordinate 1,183,150, forward strand.
GAAAATTGTTAAACATTGAATGCTGATGACGTTCAAGATTTTATTGCATACTTAGAACTACAAATTATCAAACATAAGTATATCAAAAAAGAATGGAACACATAACCTAACAAAAGGAACACATTATTTAAAAGGAAGAACACATTTATTTATCTAACATAAAGAACACACAATCTAACAAACATAACACACAATCTAACAAAAAGAACACATAATCTAACAAACATAACACACAATCTAACAAAAAGAACGCACAATCTCACAAAAAGAACACATAATCTAACAAAAAAAAACACAATCTAACAAAAAAAACACAATTCTAACAAAAAGAACACATAATCTAACAAAAAGAACACACAATCTAACAAAAAGAACACATAATCTAACATATAGAACACATAATCTAACAAAAATAACACACAAATCTAACAAAAATAACACACAAATCTAACAAGAACACATAATCTAACAAAAAGAACACACAAATCTAACAAAAAGAACACATACTCTAACAAAAAGAACACATAATCTAACAAAAAAACACATAATCTAACAAAAAGAACATACAAATCTAACAAAAAGAACACACAAATCTAACAAAAAGAACACATAATCAAACAAAAAAAACACATAATCTAACAAAAAGAACACATAATCTAACAAAAAAAACACATAATCTAACATAATCTAACATCAAATTATTATAAAGACCAAACAATCAAACACAACATCCTTCACACTAAAATATAAACCTAACTAATAAAAGAAATTTGGAACAAAATAAAAAAAAACATACTTTGATTCTTCTTCTTGTAGAATCCTCTCCATTCTATCCCTTGTCTTTGCTGACTTTTCTGCACTGGCACAACTAAACTGCTTAGCTGATGATTTCATTAGTTCCTCCTGGGAAACAAACAAATGAAAAATAAATAAATATATCATATAATGTATTATTTCAGTGCAAATACTTCAACCGAGAACGCCTACATGTACCTTAATAATCAGATAGTTTTAGTTATGATTTATTAATATGTCATTATTATAAATTTAATATAATCAATTACTAATTTGTTCCATATTAATTAAAAAAAAAATTTGTATTTTTTTTTCCAGCTTCTCTTTTGCAATAAATTACTGCATAGATAATCACATATTAATTTAAATAATTCATGATTTGAATAATAATTCATTCTTTGTATAAGTTTCAATTTATTCTTTATAACCTACAAACTCACTCAACACCAAAAGTACTAGTACTAAATAGTGATCTTTTATGCATCCTCGGGAACCCAGGGGTATTCTTTTGTCGCTCGTTTCTCGCTTCCACAACATATACCCCTGGGAACGTAGTCTGTTGGAGCTTGTTCCGGAAGTCAAAATTCAAACTTATTTGACGACTTTCTTTGAATGGTTATCTTGATTTTCATTGGTCGACCTAATAAGGTCGACCAATCAGGAAAGAGCTGAATTTTGACTTCCGAAACAAGCTCCAACAGACTACGTTCCCAGGGGTATATGTTGTGGAAGCAAGAAACAAGCGACAGAAGAATACCCCTGGGTTCCCGAGGATGTCTTTTATGCTAATTCTTTTGTTTAATTAGCACTTTTTAGTACTAACTAGTACTACTTGTTTCACAGATTAATGTTTTTGCACTCTATTAATAATTATTCTTTTAACTAATTGGCCACTCATGTACCTCAGCTTTTTGTCTGTTGGCTTCACGGACTTTGAACAAAGTATCTTCTTCTACTGGCTGCTTGTAAGTGGTTTCTGGAACCTACAATTAAAGTATTTTGTTCTTAGTAAGTAAAAATATACAAACCTCTCAGCAATTTAGGAATTTTAAAACTTACTGGTTGACTTTTCTGAAGCGTTGGGATCTGAAAAAATAAATTTAAATAAATATATAGATAAATGAATGAATGAATGAATAAATAAAGGAATGGATAAATAAAGGAATAGATAAATAGATGAATAAACAAGTAAAAAGATGAATGAACAAGTAAATAGATGAAAGAATAAATAAATAAATGAACCAATGAATAAATAAATAAATAAATAAATAGATGAATGGATAAATAAAGGAATAGATAAATAGATGAATAAACAAGTAAAAAGATGAATGAACAAGTAAATAGATGAAAGAATAAATACATAAATAAACCAATCTATAAATAAATAAATAGATGAATGGATAAATAAATGAATAGATGAATAGATGACTAGATAAAAAGATGAATGGATAAATAGATGAATAGATAAATAGATGAATGAACAAGTAAATAGATGAATGAACAAGTAAATAGATGAATGAACAAGTAAATAGATGAATGAACAAGTAAATAGATGAATGAACAAGTAAATAGATGAATGAACAAGTAAATAGATGAATGAACAAGTAAATAGATGAATGAACAAGTAAATAGATGAATGAACAAGTAAATAGATGAATGAACAAGTAAATAGATGAATGAACAAGTAAATAGATGAATGAACAAGTAAATAGATGAATGAATAAATAAATAAACCAATGGATAAATAAATAAATAGATGAATGGATAAATAAATGAATAGATGAATAGATAAATATATAAATAGATGAATGGATAAATAGATGACTAGATAAATAGATGAATGAACAAATAAATAGATGAATGAATAAATAAATAATCAGATGAATAAATAAAATGGCTTTATCTAATATAATCATAATAATAATATTGTGTATAATATCTACCTGTTCTGGCATAGGAATACTGCGTGGACGAGGCCTTGTTAAATTGAAGGGTTTTGGTTCTGAAAAATCAATAAGAAAATAAATCAGTCAATGGACTGAAGTTAAACTTGATATAGAAATGGTTCAAAAGCTTGGCGATTTAAAATCATGATTGTTGGAGATATAATACTAAGTACTTATTGACTGAGTGATAGGGCCGTACGGGAAAACATTTGGCTCACTGTAATGACGTACGGACTGAGTGCAGCTAGGTTCGTACATATGACCAATAAGTTTTTTATCATATGACTTGTATTTTGCCTGGGGCACGCCATTTTTTTGTGATGTTTTGAGTAGCGGGTCCGTACGTGTTTGTATGGACCAGGTGAAAAAAGCTGTATCCACCCCGTGATGTGACTTTTTCTGAAGGTTTTCTTAAGAGCATGCGCTGGGCAAAATACGGGTCATATGATAAAAGCCTATACTATTTTACTGGCTATTTTCCATTTTATATGATATTTTAATATAAATAATAATAATAGTAATTTAATAATTTTAATATTTTAATAACACACCTCTCACGTCTCTTGACAAGGGGATAATGCGATGTTGCAGTGTTTTGAATAGTTTTTGCTGTGTTACAGTGAACAAATTTGTAAAGTGCGTTGTTGCGGTGATGTAAATCCTTCGTTGTGTGGCATTTGCTTTAACAAAGCTGCAGTGTGCTGTGAATTTAAAAGCTTTGGTGTTCGTAGTGTTTGGTGAATTTTAAAGCTTTGGTGTTCGTAGTGTTTGGCGAATTTTAAAGCTGTGGTGTTCGTAGTGTTTGGTGAATTTTAAAGCTTTGGTGTTCGTAGTATTTGGAGAATTTTAAAGCTTTGGTGTTCGTAGTGTTTGGTGAATTTTAAAGCTTTGATGTTCGTAGTATTTGGCGAATTTTAAAGCTGTGGTGTTTCGTAGTGTTTGGTGAGAGATATTGTGATGCTATGTTGTCAATTTTTTTCTTGTGTTGCGGTGATGAGGACCCCCCTATGTCCCCGTCATTGAACAATCAAATTGTTCATAATATATCAATTAGAATATGGCTTTCACCTGTAGCAGGTTTGCTTGGTTTTGTTTTCTGTCTGTTGGCTTTCTTATCTTCAAGTTTTCCAACCAGTTCTTCAAGGTCTGGTAGCCACCTAACAAATACCAGGAAGTAAATAGAATGCATTTTGTAACAATTTTCCTTTACCATAAAAGCTGTTTATTTGTAATTATTAAATATTTGAGATACAACACACGCTCTGATAATTAGCTGGCTACAGTGTTTGTATATGTGAAAATATTTCTATTTATTAATAAGACATTTCTTAGTCATATTTTTCTTAACATTTTGTATATAGTATTACTTTTTCATATTTGATATTTAATAATTTTGTTTATAATTTTGTAAACGCATAGAGATTTTTATATGCGTTCTAAAACCTTTTCTTAATTTTTATTATTATATCAGAGGACAGACACAATGAGAAAACAATTATTCAAAACATTTTATAAAAACAATATAAAACATCTGCTCTTGAGAAAAATATCATATGCCCTTGGCGGGAATTGAACCCCACAGTTTCTGATTTCTACTCTGACGTGTTATCACTACACCACAAGGACCAACCATGCTGGATATGAAGCCAGACAATGTCTATATACTGTGATTTAAACACTTTGGGAGGTGTAGAGCACTTGATAAATCAAAGAAACACTTAGCTATGCCTCACGTTCCTTCAACTTCCCTCTTGCTCTACACCATTGCAAGATAAATGGGAAAGTATTTCATAAATTAGCTCATCCAAAATGCTACAAAGAGTGTAGTACCTTAACAGAGGGCTAATCAGTTTTGATTTTACATAGCTTAGTTCATACTGCTTGCTCCACTGAAGAGAATAAAAAAAAAATACATTTAATACATTAGATGATATTGGACTATGAATGACAATAAAAATGGGAGAAAAGATTGGAGGAAAACTGGGAGGAAAAGCTTAGAGGTAAAATGGGATGAAAAATGGGAGGAAAATAAATAAACAAAACAAATAGCTACAATCATTGTCAACAGTAGTTTTAGCAATTAGATTTTTCAGATGTTAGATATTCGCCTTTTTCATATCGAGCAAGGGACTGGGTACGAATGTGAAAAACTAATAATTTGGTTATGGAGAGCAACCAAATATAAGCTTATTGACAAAGTTTTAGCGCGTGTGGCTAAATAGAAAAACAATTATGAGATTTTAATATTTTATCTTATAGTAGTGACTACCTCTGTCATTTAAAGTCTAAACAATTTTCCCCCACTTCCCCCCACATCAATGTTGGTGCACGAAATGATAGTGCATTGACAGGTCAACCACATAAGCACCAAACAATGACTCCCTACTCAACATTGCAAAGAGGGGTGGGGTGAGTAGTAGAATTACTACATTCAGTGCTAGAATGACTTAATCACATTAATGCCAACACTTTTGTCAATGATTGTAGATGGATATTCATACAATGTATCTATCCAAGTAAACTTATATAATAGTATACCTCATCTTTCATCCAAGTCTTTATGTTATTTTCATCAAAAATAAAAGCCAGAAACTGAAAAGAAATATCATTAATTTTATTACATCATTAAATGTTTGAATTTCAAATTTATGTTTCGCAGCTATAATGACAAACGACATTGCCATGGCATTACACATACAAAAAATCAAATATTAATAAATAGCTGTACTCCAGGGGATGTACTCGGGGGGGGGGGGGGTAACATGACGGGGAGGTCCGACATAGTTTTGGGGGTTGACAATTTTTCGTTCTTGGTATTGTTTTGGGTCAAGAGACTTGCCAAAATTTTTTTAATATTTTTTGGGGTGTCCACATCTCAGAGTTCAATTTTGTTTTGATCGTTGTATAAGAAAATTATTTGTTTGAAATTTTTTTCAGCAAGGTGTGAGTTCCGTATAGAAATATACTGATAATTCAATAAATCAGTTTTAAAGTATTTAAGTCTTGTATTTTTTTGGGTTCGAAATTTGCATGCCATTTTTTGGGGGGGGGGGGGGGGGTGTAAAATTTCAGGTTTGAGTATTTTTGGGGGTGGCAATATGAAGCTCCGTTGGACCCCCCCCCCCCCCCCCCCCCTCATCATGTTACCCCTGAGTACATCCCCTGGGGCTGTACTATTGTGTCAACTTTCTACCCAGACGCATGTGCCTTGGTTATCTGGATTTCCTCCCTCAAAAATAATGGCATGTGAGAGAGATATGTGATAAAGTATTGAATTTAGAGGTAGTTATAGTCTCCCCAACTAGAAGGAGACTTTTGTCTGGCTAGAAGATTGAGATTTATAGATTCATTTATATTTGTCATTTTTGTATTGCTATTTATTATTACTTATGCAGAAACATCCTCATCTGTTCTCCATTTAAATGATAGGTAATAGAATGAAATTTGTAACACCGTAAAAAATGTTGACTTAACTTTACTGACGTTTCAAGCTTTAGCCCTTCGTCGGAGTAAAAGAGTTAGACTAAGAAAGATACTGAGTATAAATAAGAAGCAGGAAAAGTGATGAACCAATCAAAAGGCAATAGAAAATGTAGGAGGAGTTAAAGAACAATGGAAAAATTTATTGAAAGCTTCTTATTTATACTCAGTTTCTCTATTAGTCTAACTCTTTTACTCCGAAGAAGGGCTAAAGCTCGAAACGTCAGTAAAGTTAAGTCAACATTTTTTATGGTGTTACAAATTTCATTATATTACCTATCATTTATAATTATCAAACACTGATGCAGCCTATACTAGTTTACTCGCTAGTTTCCATTTATTTTTGTCCTCCATTTATGAAAGTTCAATACTTTTATCTTCTTACCCTATACATTTTGTTTGAATCTTGAGTACCAACAAACTTTTTGAAGTGAGCTAGACCTAATTCATCCAGTCTATACAGAGCCAAGTATGAGAGAACTGAAAAAAAAAAATGAACAATTGTATACTTACAGTGCTGCTAATTCAACCGGGGCCACCTCAAGTTTATTAGCCAATCACGTTTGAGCTTAAGAACAAAAGATATCTACTTTGTCTCCTTATCAGCCAATCAAATTATAGGCGCGCATTGACTTGACGGATTGTCTATAGATGTCTGGTTCTTTTGTTCTTAAGCTCAAACGTGATTGGGTAATAAACTTGGGGTGGCCCCGGTTGAATTAGCAGCACTGTAATAGTTATAAATATATAATAGTAAGGAATTAGATCCCTGACTATTGGTCAGGCCAGGTTGCATGGAAAAAAGCCTGGCCTACCAAATAACAATTCAATGCTCTACCTATTAGCCTTTTTCATATTGAGCAAAGGACTGGAACCAATTTTCTCAAAATTAATTTAATTCAAAAATAAACCCTTTCACACTAAAGAACAAATTAGTAAGAATTGAAAGTTTGAATTGTAAGTTTGTGTAAATTGCTACGAAATTCTGGACCGTATTTTAATTTTTTTCAAAAATAAAGAAAGTATGGTTTGGAAGGACATTTTGGAAGGACACCATACATATTTCTCTGTAATTTTATCAGAGTTTGGACGTTCTGAAATGTAGTCAATAAGCTTATATTTGGTTACTCTAAAATTAGTTTTTCACACTCATACCCAGTCCCTTGCTCAATATGGAAAAGGCCAATTGAGAAAAACAGAATGCATTCAATTTGATTACATTATATTACAGTACTTAGTGGAACCTCTCTAAACCTGACCCTAATAATTCCTGCGTCCACAACAGTGGATACCGGTATATGAGTAAGTATATGAATTTGACGTTCCCAGGATACGGGCTATTGATAAAGAGATATGAAAAATATATGCCTGCACTCCTCCCCCCACTGGAGTAAGACATTGATAGGTGCATTACATTGCATTACCTATATACAAGTTCCTATCCACACGCAAACAGGTTTTTCCAACTTCGGCATAAAATGCATCCACAACAACCTGTAAAGAGAAAACAATAATACTAAATATGAGTTATAAACTTTCTACAACTCATATCCCTCGTTTTGAGCAGTTTTCTATTAACTTCCATGTTATAATTGTAAAAAAATGTGTGAAAATAGAAAATTGTTGTTGTTGTCTCTACTTCAAACATATAAAATTCCGAAACAACATGTTGTAAATATTAATTCAAATCCTGTCAAGTTGGTACAAAATTGGTTTTGCACTAAAATGTAGCTTAAATTCCTCTTAAAAATATTGAATTAAAGACATAATGATATTGTTGATATAACGGTTGTCTTCTTTACCTTTAATATCGTAATATGCTGTTCACATCCTGAGAAAACTTCAGACATAAAGATACTATCATTCTCCTCGATATCCTTTAGTTTAGTAAACACAACAGAACATGTGTAAGCTAGACATTAATGTGCATATAAAAGCATATAGTTATTATTGAAATAGTAAATTAAGGTAAAAACTACTTGAGAAAAGACATATTACCTTCATAGTGGATAAAAATGCTTCAACATGTTCCTGTACGCCATGTAAATTGGCATTAAAACTATCCAAAAGTTTGACACACGACGACATCAGTTGCTTGTGCCTCATTTTGCAAGGACGACCACTTCGGCTCAATTTTCTTCGTTAATATCGAAAAAAGCACTACGTTTTTGTGTTCTAACACTTGCCCGAAAACAATGAAGTCCCTCTCAGGTCAGTTGAAAAACTTGAGCGTTTTACAAAAGACCGAAATAAGAAAAAGAGTTTTCAACTTTCGAAGTTTGTATTCGACCACAAAATTACAAGTTTACATCTTCCAGGCAACACACCGGAACGAGGTTGGAGGAAACCTGGAAACTAGCACAAAGAGTTATACACAGGAAGCCCGGCATTACCCTGTTCAAATCTTGATTGTCTAACGTTAGTACAGTAGGACTGTCCACAAGTTGCTCGGCAACATTTGGGAAACAATCTTTTCTGCAAATACCAAGAAAATATTGCTAAAATAAATTTTCGAGCAAATTATGAGCAACTTTTAGATTTTTGAGCGACTTTTAAGCAACTTTTTGTTTTTTTGAGCAACTTTTGAGCAACTTTTTGGGAAATTATGAGCAACTTTTTTGACTTTTTGGAGCAACTTGTGGACAGCCCTAAACGTTAGCCTGCGTGGCGGCTCACCACCCCTCCCCTCCCCTCCCTCTCTCCCCAATCCCCAATACGGGCCACGCAGTCTAGTCTAACGTGGTGTCATTTAGTTTTTAAGGTAAAAATATTTCCTGTGCGTACCTTTTAGGTTGCTTTTAGAGTTTTGGCTCAAAAATCCTGCAGTTGTAAGAGTCATTCACTTTTCTTTATTTGTATCTGTGCGTACTTTTTAGGGGTCATTTTCAAAACTTCCGCCGATCACCCCTACCACTTGGACAAAGGGAGTACCCCCCTCAAGAATTTATAGTAGAATAACTGGATAAATGTAAAAGTAGTGAATTTTTCACGGGTACCCAGCTGACTAATATTATATATATATATATTACTTTTATCATATGACCCACTCTTTTTAATTTAGTTTGATTGATTGAGGAAGCCATTTCGAGTAGCAGGTCCATACGTGTTTCAGTGTTTGTACGGATTAGATTCTGAAATACTGATTTGGACACTAGCCAATTAATGAGGCGTATATACCCGGGCCCTAAGATCGCCTTTATTTTGGCAGATCTTAGGCTATTTTAGGAAAGTTAACCATATTTGGGTACTAGATGCCGATCTTAGGCGATGTAATTCCATCTTAGGCCTATAACTCGGCGGACAACGCAGAGAAAAACAAAAAAATAACTCCAGACGAGTTACTGGACTTCAAGTGGATTGCATGTGCCTGAAAACCAAATATACAGATACGCCAATGTGCTTCAGTTGAAAAACTACAGCTCCCTGTTATATCGATGTTATATATCAATTATAGGAATCATTCATCAGTTCTAATTAATAATGGTGGCGTGCAAAATGAAGGTAACATCACCTAACTAAGGCCCGGGCAAACGGCTTCAACAGTTGCTATGCAGGATTTTGTCTATATATTGTCATGTTGAAGCCGTTCGCCATTAACACGGTTGAAAGGGGTACGTGGCAAACGGTTTCACCACTGATTACCATTCCACAAAATCAAAAAGATGTTGAAGTAAATGTTGAAACCGTTTAACCGTTTGGTGTTCTCGTGGTTGTTGGTCTATTTTCAGTCTTCGTTTTGCCATATAGTTAATACTAAGACTATTCTTCGTTTGCAACCACGTGATATTCGGGACATAATAAGCCAATTTCTGCCGATCTCAAATTTCACAAGCTAATTCTTAGTCGCATTGACATTCCAAGTATTCTTTTAGAGCATTCAAAACTGAGTAAGTTGGCCGATTTTTGAATCTGTAGAGTATTTGGATGCAGAATTATCCGCGATCAAAGTTGCGCGAATATTTGGTAAGAATGTATGGAGCGGCTATGCTTGTCTAATATGAATGGAAACTTAATCATAATCAGGGAGCCCGGCTTTTTGTCGTTTCTTTTCATTTTTCTCTCTCTTTATTTACGCTAATAATACGCTATATTATGTTTGCATCGGGTTTCCTGTGGTATGAGACAGTTCTGACGTATCGTTTAACATGTTGATGTAATTAACAGTAACTCGATAGGAGGATAAACTCTTATCTGTAACGCACTCTCTAGTAACAGTCAATAATTGAGAAGGGCCGAAACAACTGCTAGATTATCTTAACAGCAACTGCAGTGAAGTAAGCGATCACATTCAAGAGACATTCAAAAGGGGGCGTGATGAAATCCACTAAATTCGTACACATCACTTATATACCATAATCTTGCTTAAAAATTGTAGTAGTCCCAAAATAAGTATTCCAACATCTTCCCTATCTATTCACGGACATTTGTGTGTATTTTCAAGTGTTGTCATCAAATTGCCGCTCTGTTATGAGCACATTTGTAAACCACTTTGATTCTTCCGCTGAAATCAACGACTGGAACGTTTACGGCCAAATCACAGGCAGCCCAACTATTGTCTTTGAGGATTTTTTTTAATGACAATAAAGTTATTTTTAACCGCGCGCCGAGCGAAATTAATATTGAGCGCGCGGGTGGGGTTCCTGTGGTGTATTTGTTTGAAAGCTCGCGGATGGGATTCCTGTGGCTTTTTGCAAGCAATTTTTCGGTCAAAGTCGCGCGGTGTTGAAGAGGGAGTGACAAGGTATGAAACTCGGTCACGTGACAAATTTAGTTTCGCGCGTAGTAAATCAGTCATGGGAGAAAATTTTAATTTTTCTTCGAATATATAAAACTTACGTTGATCTTCAACTACAGTAAAAAGTATGATCATCTCCGACTTCAGCAAAGGGGTTAAAATTAATTTTTAAAAAGGGCAGCATGGAACCGAGGTGCACCGCAGTCTGTATAGACATAACTTCGGAAAAAAGTCGGATTTTTACAATCGTGGAGCAATCGTGAAAATATCGATCGAGACGACATTCACAAAAAAAGGACGAAAAAGCTGCGAATACTGTCTTGCATTTAACTTTTGGATTGTTAAAATGACTTACAATTCAAAGAAAGAAAACAAGAGGATGTATTTTATTTTGGAAATCATGGGATAGTGAATCGAGAGTCGAAAAGTTCTTGATTTGCACTGAAGTGGCTGCTTAACAATGAGTTAGTTTACATTCAAAACACCTCGGATTCAAGTGAGCACTTGGCAGTTGCTTTTGAAGTCACCGATCTTCTTCGCTATTACAAAAACCTGGGGAAAGCTTTTCTAGTAGCCTAGTGTGTACAGGTAATGATTGGAGTTGAAGTTTTTATGTCAAAACGACTGATGTTGTCTTGTTCAAACTAACTACAAGCCGAACTAACAGTGAATTTGTGATGGCCGCTTTTGCAAAGTTTTCATCTTGTCAGATTGGATCAAAAAAGTTCAACTTTATTTCGTCAAAACTTTAGTTACTATAATCGGTTCCAACAATAACAAGTTCGTTATGAAAGTGTGAAGCATTTATAGTTGTATTTTATAAACTATTGCCGAAAAACCGGCAATTTAAGCACATAAAGCAGAATGGTTACAGATTTTATAAGTACAGTTTGAACAAAAAGGGTTGTTGCACGATGTAACAAGTCACGGGTGACGTCAGACAGTTCCTGTGTCGTTGGATAGTAATTCAGTAACTTTAGATGTTTAGATTGACGGATTCTTCGATCGATGGAGCCTTAGATCGGTAGATCCATGGATAGATTAGATCGATGGATCAATTAGATCGATGGATCAATTAGATCGATGGATCAATTAGATCGATGGATCGGTAGATCGATGGATCGGTAGATCGATGGATCGGTAGATCGATTAGATCGATTAGAACGATGAATCGATTAGATCGATGGATCAATTAGATCGATGGAACGATGGAACGATTAGATTGATGGATCGATGGAACGATGGATCGATTAGATCGATGGATCGGTAGATCGATGGATCGGTTAGATCGATGGATCGGTAGAACGATGGATCGATTAGATCGATGGATCTGAAGATCGATGGATCGGTAGAGCGATGGATCGGTAGATCGATGGATCGATTAGATCGATGGAGCGGTAGATTTGTATTGTTTGGGCTACCTGTGCATGAGCGATCGATAGAATGGTAGATTTGGTGACATTGGAGCATTCGGGATCCCTGTATGATAATGGACTGGGAGCCTGTGAATATGACAAGTATTAGCCAATCAGCAAACGAGGATGACATGTGTTCCCTTTCCCGCCAATATCCGGTCTTGTCACTGCCTGGTCTTGTCACTGCCTGGTCTTGTCACTGGCAAGTTAGATTTTTGTGATTGATTGTCTGATTTCGTCTGATCGAGTATAAGTATAAGCAATGGATTCGCCAAAAGAAATCTACTCCGTAGAAGATCTTGAGCACAAGTAGCCTGCAGAGCAGGCGTTCTTTTGGCTTTTTGGAGAATTTAGGATCTTGGGCTTCCTTTGTTACTTTTTTGACCGCGCGAAATATGGAGCTTAGCCAAAAATGGAGTGTAGGGGGGAGGGGGAAGGGGGCAAGAATTTCGCAACGTGTTACTAATCGAAAATACTTCAACCATTATTTGTCATCATGCCGCTTCGATGGCCATCGGCAAAGAAAGTGCTCCGGGTTTCTGTGATTATTGGTCTATGTTCACTTTACTTTCTCATTAATAGACGTCAATATGACAAATATTTGCGAAATCCTAATCTAAAGTGCAAATACACAGAGCAGGAGCAAAGGCGACTTTTACAATTAGCTTACGATGTCCATACAATTCTTAATCAACTTCAACTTGAACATTGGTTGATGTATGGATCGGTGTATGGTGCTCATCGTTATGAGAAACCTCTTCCTTGGGACTACGATGTCGATTTTGGAATTCACGGTGATAAATTTACACCAGAAATAAAAACCAGGATTTTTGACATGTTAACAGAGAAAGGCATAAATTTCATCGATCACTTGGGACAAAGTGGTGTCATATGGTGTAGAAAATCAGGAGCGAAAGTTGATGTATTCCTGTTTACAGAGTATGGTGATGGAATGATGAAAAGACAAGGTTGGGAATCCTGGTTACTTTTTTTACAATACAGATATTGGCATTCATTCCCAGCGGAGCTAGTGAAACCACCTCTGCCGAGAAGCAAGTTTGGTTTCTTCAATGTGTCTATCCCACGAGGTGGTGTTGAAATCACAAGACATTTATACAGGGATGACTGGTGGAAAATAGCCAAACCTATAAGATGTAAACAAATACAGTCTACAAGAATTTGACGACAATGGACTTCTTTGAAGAAGTATTCATTAATGTTTAATTTGGTCGACCCTCGACAATAATATAAAAGCCGTAAATTCTTTTTTACTGATTGCTGGTGATTAGAATGTTTGTGTGACATTTTTGTTCGTTTTAATTCAATTCCCATCTTAAACCAACTGGACTTGGGAAATTCTAGGTTCCAAATAAGATCCCAGTTGCATAAGAATTGTGTGACACAAATACAAGCCGCGTGGTAATGCTATTATAATCAATCCATTGTCATGTTCGATTTTATATTTGGAATACGGTCATTTCACCGGCAGATGTTTTGAAATTTTTACTGAGACGTCGTGAATGCTATAATGGATATTTTTTTTAATAATCTTTGGTAATTTCCTAATACTATTTTTTTTTTCTGAAGAAGTATTAAGGATATGTCTGAAATGGTCAGAACTGGTAAATTTCGTTTCACGGTTTACAAGTTACCATTTTGAATTTTGATAACGATGAATTTCAAGTCTTGATTTAAAAACGAACGTTTTTTAATAGTGTACGGGTCAATGAAAACCTCTATATCGTGAAACATTTATAGTAAATAGTACAATTTTTGTTAAATATATGTTTAATGTAGCGTTTTTTGTATTTCACGGATATATTGTTTGCACTCCGTCAATAAGTATGTCAATCAGTACATATTTAGTTTTTGCACTATTGTATTTAAATTGGGAAAAAATGTTGCAAAGTATAGAAATAAAAATCCTGCAGAGCATTGAGAAGGAAAAAAAATATCCTGTCCACCAAGATGTTGGAAAATTTTCTTGCTGATCAGAAATCCCCCCTAAAAAGTTAACTATTCAACTAGTTTTAGGGCTCCAATCAATAACAATGTGCCTACCCACTGAAGCAATGCCCTGAAAAAAATAATAAAAAAGGGGTGACTGTTTTGTATAACAGACAACAAAAAATAGAGCAAAAACACTAACACTAACTATGCATTAAAAAAAATGAGTTACTAATAGCTTCTATTTAGTGACTATCACTTAACCAGAAACATCGAATACAAAGGGAAACAATACCTCAACACAACTTTACTTGTCTTTGATAGTGACTATAATAGCCACTAAATAAGTTTTTTGCTAGTTTCCAGTTTTAAAAATTTATATATATTATACAATGAAGTTTATGACGACAAAATTTATTGTTGTACCCAACGTTTTGACACAACCTGGTGTCATTATCAAGAGTCTGTTCAGTATTGGAGTACGTATAGATAGTCACTTATTATAATTACTAAGGCTTCTGTGTACAGAAAAGCCCAAGTCTAAAATGGTTCTTTTTTTTCATCGTCGTTGTCGTCTTGGTCCTCAAATTGGAGGGTCATGCAGGTCCCAGGCATTCCTAGCAACAATGACATCATGTTTCATATGAAGCCCAAGTGATTGCCCAGATGGCGTCTAGTTACAAATTGATCATGAATTTTACATCTATCACACAGACGCCAGATTGTGTCATTATGTCTGGTACAACAAATCTTGTCTTTATCATAAAATGTTTACAGTACGACTACTGAAACTGGAGCCACCCTAACAAATTTCAAAATAGATATTTTTTGACATATTTAACTAAAAACTTGTAGAGGGTGTTCACAGGCTAAGATGTTTCTTATTCAATTCACATATAATGAAAGTTAATATTATTTTAAGAAAAACAATCAAACATTTGTAGAGATTCTATTGTTCATATTCTCGATCGTGATTGGATATGATATGTTTTGGTGGCCCCGGTTTCAGTAGTCGCACTATAAAAACGAAATGCTTAATTAATTTATAGCTGAGAATATTTAATTTGGATGTTTAACTAGTTACCCAAATCCATTTGAAAGTTTCCAACAACCCTGGATAATATAACTGCCACATTTTGTTCTAGACATGCAACCCCATCGCTGAATTAGAGCGAAAACACTAGAACCATGAAATAAAAACAAAATAGTTACTAACTAATAGTTTTTATTTAGTGACTATTTAGTCAGTATCACTCAACAAGAAACATCAAATACAAAAGGAAACAATTAATACCTCATTACTTGTCTTTTATAGTAACTAATAGTCGCTAAATAAGAACTATTACACACTAACAATCTGATTTTGTTTCATGGTTCTAGTGTTTTCACCCTATCATACTGATCAACAATTTAATATAATTAAATATTTGAGCCAAATCAGCCATACTTTTTTATTTATATATAAATAAAATGTGTAAAATTAAAATACATGTTGAAAAACTGTTCAATAGTTGCTTTTATTATATGGCTACGATAGTATGGGCCCTCCGATTGGCTAATTTCCGGTCTGATATTTTTTCACCTCAGACCATTACCATGACAACAGTCCAATTTTCAATTTTTTTTAGACTGGGTGAAGTATCATGGCAATAAATATTTTGTTAAAGTTTTGCCTTTTCATACCTGCAAAGTGTTTTAAGGCAGTTTAGTGTGTGTTTATATATTGCATTTTTATTCATTCAATAATGAGAGATTTGGCGATCAAATATTTGCATGTGATTTCGTACATCACTAAGAAAAAAAGCCATATAATAAACAATTTATTAACCTTGATTGTTCGGTCTGTCAGGAAAAATATCAGACCTTGGTCTGATATTTTCCCTTACAGACCCTGCGCTCGGTTAATAATCCTTTAATACTGTATAAAATAATTAATAGACATGACGGCAATAAATCAACACTTTTTTACTATGTAAATTTTATATTATTATTGATTGATGGATTATAAATGGCTGAAAAAAGTATTTGTCTAGTATTCAATAAAAGGTCATATTTGCATTCAACCATGACATATAACTATGACATTGAATAACAATTCAACATTAGTGTGTATATTAAACTATTGATCCAAATATCTAAAGAAAACAAGATTGGTCAGGATTAGATGTAGATTAGTTCTATAGTCTATTGTCAACCTCTGGTTGAATTGTTAACTTCTGGTTTAATTTCTGTTCTGGTTGAATGATTGAGTGCAAACAGTATATCCATCAAACATTAATTAATGTGTTTATTCTGTTAGTAATACAAACGCGCTGGGTGCTGTAGAGAGAGTGGCCAAGGGGGGTTGTCATCACTTTTCACGAATCGATATTCATGATATTCACGCATCATGTACACATTTAAGTCACATTCAACATAGTATTCACGTATAACAACTAAATTGTATGTTATTTTCACGAATCACACACTTATTTTAGCCTAAATCATGTGTCACACGTTACCCCTTGGCAACCCTCTGTAGAGCAAGACAGAAGTTGTAAAGAAACAAGACACAAAGCCTAGTGTTTCTTTGACTTATCAATAATTTTATTGTTTGCACAAAACCCACTATAAAACTTATTCTATTGTTAAATTCTTGGGTTTCCAGTTCCAGTGAAGGTACTGCCATAAGTAGGCAGAACCTGACTTCAAAACAGGTTTCTACTTCTGTGCAAAAACTCTGAGAAAATGATTGAGCTTTGACAGAGTTTCTTAAAAAAGTAGGGTCTGTTTAGCGGTACAACACAGTTCGCTAGTCATCATCAAGACATTATTCATTTCTTCTTTTTACTGTCAGAATAAAGTTCATAGCCAAGTCCAGCTATCACAGCTAGTAACGTAGATCCTTGTGCTGCAACACGGGCTCTCATCATTTGTTGCTGTACTCTTGCATTTCCTCTTATGAATGAAAACAGACCATAACACAATGCACCAACGGTTAATGCACATCCTGTAAGATAGAACACACATTGTTATGGTTTGAACCCAGGTGTAAGACAATAATAGTGACACAAATGGAATAGACAATTGCAAGGTTCAAACTCAAGTTTTGATAGTTAGTACTTTATTCTTTAAAATTTGATTTACATATTCTCTCTGAGATACTAGTGTTAAATCATCACTAAACTGAAATTCAAATAGAGTTTATGTTTGTGTGTATGTAAATGGAAACTAGCGGGTTAACTAGTATAGGCTGCATCGGTCTTTGATATAAACGATAGGTAATATAATGAAATTTGTAACACCGTAAAAAATGTTGACATAACTTGACTGACTTATCAAGCATTAGGCCTTCAACATTATATTACCTATGTGTGTACATGTATGTACATAAACAAAGAATTCAAGTGTCTAAACGTTACATGTGCTGTAGTCAAAATCTAAAGAATATATTAAATGCTATCAAGGCTGAGACTGGACCACGAGAAATATGAAACTGTTTATCAAAAAAACTTATTAGAATTCTGGCCATTTTTACAACAGCATCATTTTACAACCAGTACCAGAATTGTCTATGACTTAATACAATTTTTCACAAAAGAAAGTAGGCAAAGCATTCTGGTCTTGGTAGTTTGTGACGCTATAATGCAAATTGACATATCATTCAAGGTTTTGTAAAACTAAAGATAAAGTATGTATATATTGTACTGAATATTCTTCAAAATAACAACAAACATTGGATATAAAATTACTTTTTAATTTACTTATTAAATATATTTAAACATGATACATTACTATTGAACAACATAAAATAAATATTATTTTACTTTTCATTAACTTTTCTTAGTAGTGTGTGGAATGAGGGCCAGAAGGTACAATGTACCTACATATGCCACTGTAACACAATACTAAAGGATTATTAACCGAGCGTGAGGTCTGTACGGGAAAATATTAGACCGAGGTCTTGACAGTACAGAACGAGTGCAGCGAGGTCCGTACAAAAAAGACCAAGGTCATATTTTTCCGGACAGACCGAACAAGCAAGGTTAATAAATCGTTTATTATATGGCTTTTTTTCTTAGCGATATACAAAATCACAAATATTTTATCGCCGAATCTCTCAACTGGCTAAAAACACTTTGCAGATATGAAAAGGTAAAACTTTAACAAAATATTTATTGCAATACTTTACAAGCTGTTTTTAATTTAACGGTCTGAAAAAAAAATATGATAATTGGACCCTTGTCATGGTAACGGTCTGATATGGGAAAATATCAGACCGGAAATCAGCCAATCAGAGCGCCCGTACTATCGTAGCCATATAATAAATGTTTTTATATCCATATATATATATATATATATATATATATATATATATATATATATATATATATATATATATATATATATATATATATATATATATATATCTATATGTATATGTATATGTATATGTATATGTATATGTATATGTATATGTATATGTATATGTATATGTATATGTATATGTATATGTTTAAACAACTGTAACATTCTTATTTATTGGTGACTTCAACACAGATATATTTTCTGTGATATCGTTTGATCCTGTTTGTGTAGCATACACAACTATTCACATATAAAGTACTCATTTATTGGAGTCCTTGAACATCATCTTGTAAGCTGAGTAACCCAGTCCTCCACAAACGGCCAGTATTGTAAAGCCTTGTGCACCAACTCGTGCTCGCATCATGTACTGTTGCATCTTAATGTCGCCTCGTTTAAAAGACATTAGTCCATACACCAAGGCACCAACAGTCAGGAGACATCCTAAAGAAATCGACAATGCCTTAAGCAAAGCCATTTGACCTACAAACCCTAGATATTAAAAAACCCTATGTAATACCTATGAAAACCCTACAAAATGCCTAGGATGTCCCTATGAAAACCCTAAAGTTCTATTATTATAAACATTTTAAAGTCTTTATAGCGTTATGCAATAAGTGACGCACAATCACAACAAACATGTGAAAAATTGCACGTATATGTCATATACACCATCAAATCAAATGATATCTTACCTAAAGGTACAAAAGGGTTTTGCTTTGCTTTGCGTATCATTTTCTCTTTAGATGTCTCATCTCTTTGTCCACTATCCCATTGGAATGAAGGAGCACTCTTTTTCTCTTCCACAGGAGCCATTTTGTTTTCGTTCTAAACCAGCAGTGCATGCTGGTCTATAAAAGTTCCAGGCTTACTCGGCCACACGAGGTGAAATCAAAATGGCGGCTTCTGTATTGAGGTTTTCTCCATTTACTGCAAGATTTTCTGCAATTTGCAGTCGAACATTGCCGAAAACAGGTAAGAAAGTCTCCTATAAGCTCAACCGTAGCTCGTTCTCATGATTTGTTGGATCTTTTGAATCGTATGGAACGAATTATCTCAATTTGTTTGTGTCCCCAGCTTATAGAACAGCAAATGTCCTTCACACTTCAAAGTCACCCTATCACTTTGGTAATGTACATTCGAGTGGATTCTACATACCAAGTATTTGCAGTAAATTGTCTCTTCAATCTTATCCAAGACTAGCTATTCTTCATCAAAGGAATTTCAGCATACTGTCGACTATGCGACTTACAAATTACCCAGAACTTTTAGGCAAACATACTTCATTGTATCAATCAAGATCTATTACAATCATGAGTAAACTTGGGAAAAGAAAAACATGCAAGGCAGTGGCAAAGAGATTCCTTCGCACTGGGAAAGGCAAACTGAAAAGATGGAGAGCGGGAAAGAATCATTTAATGATGAACAAGAGTAATAAGAGAAGAAAACAGTTAAAGAAACCAACTTATGTATCTAAACAACAACTTAAACTACTAAACAAGATGTTGAATGGATGGTGAATCTGTCAGACTTAGGTCACGGTCAGACTAGCGCTAGGGCTTTGCTTGATTGAGTATAATCTGTTTACTTAGTGGCTTTCTAGCTCATTTGCCAGTGTGACCAATAACACTTACTGAGTTAACTAATAACACTAGAATTTTCAAAAGAACCGCAGCATCGTTCAAGCATACTCTGTACCATGTTTTACCTGTGTTAAGTAAACGATAGTAATTGGCTTAAAGTTATCATAAGCAAGCTCACTCAAAGCAAAGCATAAGTGCTAGTCTGACTGCGACCGTAATCATTAGACAGCACTGTTTGATCAATATGTTTACAGACTGAAAATTAGTCTCCTCTGCAGGCATCTGGGCTTCTTGTTTAGGAAAATGGGAGAGGGAGAATGGGATGAGCAAGAGGTTCTTGTACTCAGTCTCTTTGCAGTCAATAAAACAGGTAGCCCAAAGAAGGAAACTGAATACAACATATTTTCAATATGGTGGCAGAGCCAGATTTCAGTAGGTGGATTTACAAATAAAACAAGTGTATTGGTAACCAATGTGTTCTTGTCCAAAATGTGCCTTGATAGCATGTAATATATTCTTTAGAATTTGACTACAGAATGCAATAATGTAAGGAATGTACACATCAACATCAATAATATTGAAATTCCATGTAGTCAAGTTTAAAGAGTATATTATTAAAAGTGTCTGCGCTGCCTCGAGGCTGAGGTTGAGCAAGAAGAACTTAAAAATAGACTTCCGAGTGAGTGTAACAAAATATAGCCATATCAAAAAGACAAGCACATTACAGCAATTTGCAGTTGAGCTTGCAAAGTACCGAATTTGCTGATTTCAAAATGTTAACTATTAAAAATCTTTGAACATAATTCTATTTTCAGCCATTCTCCAAGTGTGTTATGTCTTAGCAAACCAAATGACTGAGAATATTTTGTGAACCTAGATGGACTGTTTGACAGTTCAAATAAATTGCACTAGTCAATTGTCTGAAAATCAACACATTTCGAGTGTGGTGAATTTACTCTCTACTTTTAAAGCATAACGCGCCTTACCATGGCCACTCAATTAAAGTTTTGTACAAGTTAGCTTAGCGTTCAAAAGTTTCTCTTTTCAAATTATTTGCTACACCTTTTCAAATTTAAACATCCTCGGAGGTTTTTCGCCCACTTATACACTTCACTCTTGTCTTTGAATTGAACATTTCATAGTGTTTATTGTTTGTCACTTGGCGTGTCTTTTATATTAAGGTCAAATTCTCGCTTTCTGGTTGGTTAACTTGTAAGGTGCGTCGCGCTGCAACAAAAATAACATACTACACAAGCAAAACTGTTTTATTATGTTTTCTTACGAGTCCTATAAAATCTTTTTTAACCTTTACAAAACTAAATGTATTTTATCCGTATTAAATTGAATCTGTTTATATCAGTATGTATAATTATATAGTTTAAGGGGATGGTGAAATGGTAAATGTTTTTACATAAGCCATGGATGTTTCCCTCTTAAATAAGAAATATTTGATATATTACTAGATTGGGCTTCCTGTGGAATACTTGCCCAGTAATTCTTCAGGAGGCTGGGCTCTAATAGATAAATGTGAATATACCCAATTCCCCCTTTGATATGATTACAAAGTCCCATAAAAGTTTGAATATATAAACTTATTTGTTTAGATATGATAGAAACACCGAGAATGGAGCAAGAGGTCAAAGAGGAAAAACTCCCTCTCACCTCCCCCCTTGTGTTTATCCTGCATGCTGTTTTTAGCCTCGGCAACATGTCAATATTATAGCTTTGCTATAAATTATATATAATTCATTCTTTGTTGGTATTTAGATATAATTATTGGAGTAACAATCGTTTTACTTTGGCAAAGGATTGATGCAGCCCAAAGAGTTAGAGTAAGATATTTTCCCACTTTTTATATAGTGTTTAGCTAGCCTTTGCTATAGATGGATTTCATGGCAGCCATGTTTGTGGGCAAGTACAAAAGAAAGTTTTTGGATGACAAAGGATTTCTGTTCCCTTGAGAGAAAAGATCCATTGTTTTGACCATAAACATGGCTGCCTTGAAACCCCTCTATTGCAGATGTTTTCTTAGAAACACTGACATAGCCTTTTTGTTATATCATTTTCAGTAATTCTTTCATTGATTAATGTAGGAAGGATTAGTTGGTGTTTTACCAGGGGAAGTGTTGCGTTTAAATAAATCTCTAAGTGACCATGCCTTCTTTATACTTTATACAATGACATAGCCCTTTTGTTATATCATTTTCAGTAATTCTTTCATTGATTAATGTACGAAGGATTAGTTGGTGTTTTACCAGGGGAAGTGTTACGTTTAAATAAATCTTTAAGTGACCACGCCCTCTTTATCAGCACCTCATTCCTAGTAGGGGTATCAGTGTTGTCAAGATCTAAATAGATTAAACTAAGGTCATCTTTTATCTCTTTACTGATTGATTTATCAGCTTGAATTTGGTCAACTAATTGATCAGACTGAAGCTGATCCTCTGATCTATCAGATTGATGGTCCATACTTTTGGTGTTAGGATTATGTTTTGTTTTGGTAGTTTTAGAGGTAGCTAGGCGTTCTTCCTCCATTCCTTCGGGTGTTCCTCGGTCTGTCGCAGGTTTCAATCGTCTTAATCCAGTAGGTCTAGCTGCCCTTGATTGATTAGTGTTTGAGTATGTAGCAGTCCTGTATGTGCAATAATTTAACTACTTTTATCATTTTAACCTATATAATAGTCCTTTTCACAGTTCCATTCAGTGACTATGAATGATAGCTCCAAGTCGAGGTTCCATTTGCTGCACATGACAAATTATAAGTTTTGCTATGTGCAGCAACTGGAACCTCAACTTGGAACTATTATTCGTGGTCACTAAACGGAACTGTGAAAAGTTCTGTTGGTTAGTTATGTTTAGATATTAATTTATAGATTCATTCTTTTTATTCTCTGCATATTTTTGTCCTTCTTTTCTTTCTTTCATTCTTTCTTAATTCCTTTCTTTCGTTCTTTCTTTCGTTCTTTCTTTCGTTCGTTCTTTCTTTCTTTCTTTCTGTCACTCTTCTGTTCATTCATTCGTCCAACTGTTTATTCATTTATTTTAAGGATGTTTTTATTAATGTATTATGTAATGTTGATATAATATGAACAGGGTTCGTGCTGATGTCAGTAAACAAAATCTAAGGAGTTTTCAAGGAGTTTTCAAGAACTAAAAAGTAATTTTAAGCACTTTTTGCGACAAATTTGATATACGAAAATTTACGAATTTACTAAAATGATGTACAATACTAGAATTTTTACTTAACTTAAATTTGCAATACTAGAATTTTTACCCTACTTTAGCTAGAATTAAGGAGTTTTTAAGGAGTTTTTGCTGGTTTTCTAAAATTCAAGGGCTTTTCAAGTGCCCTTAAAAACGTAAATCAAATCTAAGGAGTTTTCAAGGAGTTTAAGGAGTAGCACGAACCCTGATGAATGCCCAATCATTGATAATTGTATTTATTTTTCAAATATAATGATAACTTGGATGAGTTTGAGTCTGCACGATTTTAGTTGTTCGTAGTGTATATATGCGCATCCATGTATAAAGACTATAAAATATCATCTCAACAGACAGTGCTTTTTAAAGTACCATGCATTACCTATACACTGACATTTGTGTCTTGTTTGTCTTGGATGATGAATCACCTATTTACAGATAAGTCAAACATATAAGTAAAAATGGAAACTAGCGAGTAAACTAGTAGAAGCTGCGTCGGTGTTTGATATAAACGATATGTAATAGAATGAAATTTGTAACACCGTAAAAAATGTTGACTTAACTTTACTGACGTTTCGAGCTTTAGCCCTTCGTCGGAGGGATAAAGCTCGAAACGTCAGTAAAGTTAATTAAGTCGACATTTTTTACGGTGCTATAAATTTCATTATATTACCTATCATATAAGTAAACAATGAGTCATAATGAAAAGAGGTTTTCGAATAGTCCCCTTCGCAGTTCCCTGCGCCACCTTGAAAAGTAGCCGGGTCTTTGTATCGAAAAGAGACGAACGTTGAGTTTGCAATGATAGACACGCGTGAATAATTGCTCGGCAAGGTGTTAAAAGGTCTCTAACATTGCAAGCTCAACGTTCGTCTCGATTCGATGCAAAGGCCTGGCTACCTTTCAAGATGGCGCAGGGAACTGTAAAGGGGACTATTACAAAGATTCACCTTTCACGGCGTTTCTTTTAGTGGATGAACTTGTTCTATTCCATGATTGTCTTTGGTCGACGTTTGCTGATTTTGCTGCTTTCTGAAAATACGTACGCGATTGCGATATAGTGATAAACATTTCTTTGAATTATTGAACACTGTGAACGGCTGTAGAATTGTCAAAGCACAATAGCAAGCAACAAGATCGACAATTACAGCAAAAACAAGCA
Source organism: Metridium senile (assembly GCA_949775045.1). NCBI lineage: Eukaryota > Metazoa > Cnidaria > Anthozoa > Actiniaria > Metridiidae > Metridium > Metridium senile. The sequence continues at coordinate 1,207,758 of OX459107.1, forward strand.
CTGCAACAAGAGCACACTACTGAAGCTACAACAACCCACCAATATCAAACGACAACATCATCAGCAATACCAACAACACGGAAACTGAAATATTACCCCATTGATTTGAATGTTGCGTGCCAGTAGAGCCTTGGCAAATTCCTTGATATCTTTGTCTTTAGCATTTCTTGACCCTATAGAACACAAAAACCCTCGGACTAATTCTACGACACTTTTCTCTTCCATTGTCAAACTAGTACTTGTGTTTTCTTTCTCGGGGGTTTGCGTGTCAGTTTTCACGGCATCCAACTCCTTCTCTATTTTGTTACGACTCGTTGTTACAACTAAAAGCTCTCGTTGTAGACGCTCGCTTTTGATACGAGCAACGCTCAATGCTTCCTCGATGTCTTCCTTCTCGCTGTAAACAGTGTTTAAAGTTTCTCGTAGTTCTTCCCGTTCGTGTTTTGCTGATGCTAGTAATGTCGCTAATACTTTCTTGTTGGTATTACCGTGCATCGACTCGCTAACTGACAGTTTGTATTTAACAGTTTTGTTTTCAGTTTCGAGGTTAGAGATGTAGATCCTCAATGCATCTACCTCGCAACGAAGTGCCGTATTCTCAACGTAGTATTCCTCCAACTTTTTCTCTACGTTTTGTTGAATTTCATTTACTGCTCGTTGAGATTTCCGTTTTTGCGCAGAATTTTCAGTTTCGTAAGGTTTCGCATTGTTTTCTTCGATTTCCTCATTTTTCGCAGCTTGTTTCACGGCGTCGCGCAAACGACGCTTGAGAAGAGCTTGCTCGTCTTCGACTTCTACAAGTTGTTGGACTAAAGTCTGCATATCTTCAAGTTTGGTTTTCTCATTGTTCAAATGTTCAATTTCTTTTTCAAACCTGGCTTTATCTTGTTCGTACTGTGCCAGTTTATATTCTGATTCACGTCCATTTAATGCGCCTTCCTTTTCGGCTAGAATGTTCTGCAGTTCTTCACAGGTGTAACTCGTCAACCGATGCTGCAAGATTTGGTTCTTAGTTTCTAGCAGCTCAATTTCTTTGTTTAAAATCTTCACGACCTCTTGGCTTCGCTCCAAGCCATCCCTTGTCTTGTACAACTCTGATCGTAGCTGTTTCACTTCTTGCTCGGATTCTTCGACCTTCTCTTCAGAGGAAGACTTCTCTTTTCGCAAAGCTAGTATTTGATCTTGTAAGATGATTATCTTTTCCTTGGCATTACCAAGCTCGGTTTCCAACTGTTTGTCCCCTTTAGATATCCTAAAAGTTTCGTCCCCCTTGGATGCCCCGGGCGACCTCCTTATGGAAGATAGTTCAACTTCTAGTTTGTTGCTATCCTCCCTTAATGAGGAAAGGTGTGTTCCCAGGTTTGCGGTCTGTATATTGGACAGAGTCAGTTCGCCCTTGAGACGAATCAGTTGTTCTTTCGCTAATAGTAATTCTGACTTTAGTTTCTGGTCTTCTTCATTGTCACGCTTCAGTGTTCGTCGGTCTTGTCCTTTGCCTCGTTTTAATGTATCTCTATCTGAATCATTGCGGGTCAAGGTATGGGAATCCCGAGGGCTGGTTAACGTTCCTCGTTTACCGATAGTACCTCTCTTGATAGTGTTCCTACGAGGTGAAAGTTCATCATTTCTAGGGCTTCGTTTCATCGACATCTTTTTCTTGGCAGCTAATAACGTTGGTTGTTTCTTCTTATTCTGTACTTTAGCTCGAGATACGAGATGAATTGATTGAATACGACTAGGCGTACCAGAATCACGGCGGCCATTTTGTTTCATCTTGACTTCAACAAGACTTTCACGATCGCTGTCATCGTAAGAAATATGGGTTCTCAGTCTGTCGTAAGCCTCGTGAAGATCTGTAAGTTCCTGTTCTCTTGCTTTTAGCCTCGTTTGTGCCTCCTTGAGTCTCTTCGTCGTCTCCATTAAGTCTTTACTGATCTCGTGATATTTATTATCCATAGTGGTGAACTTTATTTCAGTTTTCGACAACTCTTGTTTGAGGTGTGTCTTCTCCACTTCAAAGGTAGCAATTTTTTCTTTGTAACCGCGGATTTCTTCAAGGTGTGAGTGTTCTTTTCCCTTAAGTTTGAGTAGCTCGTCTTGTAGCGTGGTCTTCATAGCTGAGATATGGATAACTTTCTCTTCAAGAGCATTATTCTTCTCTTCACAAACTTTGAACTTCAATGTAATGGCTTTGTTCTCGTTCATAAGGTTGATAAACTTCTCTTCCATTTCCTGTCGTTCTTTGCCTGAGTCAGCAAGGTCTTGGTTTAGCTGCATGAATGATTGCTTTAGATCGTCGAGCTCTTCTTTAGCTTTGTTGTTATCAATCTCTGCGAGGTACAGTTCAGCTTTTCTTCTTGAATTTTCATGAAGAGAATCATCGCTATTACATCTACTTAATGATAACGAGCTAATGGAATGTCTTCTTGAACCGATCATCTCATCAGGTGGTGTCGATGTACCATCAGTGAAGGAGAAGTCTTTACTTGAATCGCTTGTAACTCCGTCCACCTTTAGACGTGTTGTCCAGATTTCAGATCCAAGAACCATCACCTCTTTTCTATACTGAAGCAATTCATTCTCTAAATTAAGCCTCGCTTCAGCCTCAATACACAGCTCTTTCTCAAGATCCTCTATCTGCTTCTCGTAGTCGTTCGTAGTGCTCTCGAGTTTCATCGAAAGCTCGTCGGCGCGCGCTCGGAGCTTTTTGCTTTCGACGACTTCAATGGACCATAGTTCGCCGAGTCGTTTATTGAGGTTGAGTCGTAAAGATGACACTACTTGTTTTTGGTTGGTGTGAGAGAAAAGCCCGAACTCATCTTCTTCGAGCTTGATCAACTCATCTTGTAAGTTGAGCACAAATTGCTCGATATCCACGAGTTTCTTGGAGACAGACTTCTTTCTCTGAGAGTTCTCATCATCTTCGGTTTGTTCGTTGGATAGTTTCCCTTGGGATGAATCCTTGTGGTTTACAACGGTAGAGTTTGTGTTGTCGTCGCTGGTTTGAGACTCTTTGGATAACGAGAATCTCTCTGTCTGCGTTGACTTTGAAGTCAAAGGGATGGAGGATTTCAATTCCAACTCGCTCGTCAATCTCTCAAGATCTTCCTGAAATGAAAAAATAAATAAAAAAAATCAATGAAACGTTACTTTGTATATTAATTGTTAAAACAAAATTACAGACATTTTGCATCTACAACGCATTACGGAAAGAAAATCAAGGGAAAGAGGGAGAGAAGGCAAGAAAAGGGAGGGAAGGTTTGAAAAAAAGGGAGGGAAGGTGCATGGTAAGAAAGGAGGGAAGAAGATGGGAGGGAGAGAGGGAAGGTGGGAAAAAGAGGGAAGGTATGTAGGAAGAAGGGTGGGAGGAAAGATGGGAGGGAGATGGGCGGGAAGGTGGGAGAAAGGGTGGGAGGGAGAGAGGAGGGAAGGTGGGAGGAATAGTGGTTTGAAAGATGTGAGGGAGAGAGGAATGAAAGGGGGAGGGAAAGTAAGTTAAGGTACGGAAAGGGGGAAAAGTGGGAGGAAAGGAGAGTGTAAAAGGAAGGATGGGAAAAGGAAAGGAAGGGGAGGGATGACAAGATATGGGAGAGAAAGAGAGAGGGAAGAGTTGAAATATCGGAGGAAAGGGGGAATAAAGGTGGGGAAAAGAGCTAAAATAAATGGGACAAAGGGGTTGGAAAAAGGGGAGACAAGGACGTATGGAAGGAGGAGAGTAGGTGCATGGGTGGGTGGATGATAGGAGCTACAATTGGCGAGAAAAACGGAAGGAAAGGCAAAAAGTGGAAGGTGCAGGAAAAGAGAAAGGGAAATAAATTGTGAAACGGCAGATAAATTGAATATTGTAAGTTAACGATGGATAGAAATGGGAGGGTGAGAGCAGGAAGGAGCGGTAATAGTAATATCTTGGGATTGGAAAGACTCAACGATCTAGACAGTTGTATATGTACATCGAACACAATACTCATTGTTAAAAGCTTTATTGGTTAGTAATTATTATCTATTGTCAATTCAATAGCTGCTTACACCACAGTTAATATGCTTATACAAAAAGTGCCCTGCTTATATCCGTGTATGATTTATTCAATATGCAAAAACACGTTTACTCTTTTGTCCAATATTATTTTTGCAAAACAATAATTATATACAAACTATAACAAACCTAATAGTGCATGTGTAAAAAACGCCGTTAAATTAACATGTACCTCAATGTACCCTATATCTTATAATTAGCTATACTTTGGTGCTACTGAGTGTGCAACCATTTATTATATGATTTTGTTTACTTATAACATGGAATCATCTTCAACGACTATATAAGAAGAGTTGAAATCTCTACCCAAAAAGATTGACTTAAGAGTCCTGAGTCCTGTATCATTATTTTCTGCTAACGGTATAGTGGGAAAGGAATCATCTACTAGTAGGGAATTATCACTAATACATATGCACTAAAGATGTGACAAAAAATGAGGTAGAATAAAGGTAATGGAGATGTTTTCCATCCAGGAGAACTCTGATGAAAGTTGGGCGTGTCAGAGCAATAATTGTTCTTATAGCACGATAAGTGACGACAAAAGTAACATTGATGTTACTGCAGTTTTGCATTAGCTTCAATGTTGTTGCGAGCAGGCTTTGCACAACCTTTCATCCACATCTTGCTCGATAAGAAGACGGACCAATCTAGTTGGCGATGCATATAGCTTGGTGGAAGTCTGTTATTGCGACCATTATAACAATTAGGCGACCGGCAGAAAACCCATGATGACAAGTAGACATATGGCAGGCGGTGGCGGTTTAAGACAAAGTACAGTCTTTGCAAATCCACCTTTTCATCCACAGCTCGCAGAGAAATCTAGTAGTCGATGCATTTGGCTTGGTGAATAGGCACGCCGCGGATACTGAGAACCCATGATGATTGTATGGCTAGAAGACGTATGGCAGGCTGCAAAGGTACCGAGAACCCATGATTGCTGCATGGCTAATATACATATGGCAGGCGGTGGCGGTTTAAGACCAAGTACTGTTTATTGAAGAAAGTGTTAGTAGCACGCCATGTTGCTGCTACATCATATTATTTATGCATTGAAACTGATTCTTGGCTGCAAAACAAAGTCGATCTTCTGAAATTGTTGCTTATTCTAGTGCGTTATCACTGTGGTGCTGAGTAACATTCTGGTGCATGCTTCTTTGATTATTAGCGTGATCATGGAATGATACTAGCGTGACCATTAGAGAGACCATGAAAAGGTACTAGCGTGACCATTAGAGTGACCATGGAATGATACTAGCGTGACCGTTAGTGTAACAGAGAAATGATACTAGCGTGACCATTAGCGTGACCATGGAATGATATTAGTGTGGCTATATTAGAGTGAACATAAAATGATACTAGCGTGACCCTGCGTGACCAAGAAAAAATACTCATGCATGAAATGATACAGCGTGTATGACTCTACTCCAGCGTGACCATCAAATGATACTAGCGTGACCCTGCAATAGCGTGACAGTAGCGAGACAATGGTTGTATTGGTTATGTCGTCGATTGCTAGTCAAGTCGTCCCTCTTCTTGTTACTCCCTTCCTATATTCGTCTGTCCAGGGACTCTTGGTTTACATACTGACGGAAAGCCATGCGAGTGCCGTACGTCACGTCATTGTGGCAAGTCACTTGTTACAGTCCAACATGTCACGTAACGAGCATCACTGTTCACGGTATGTCACACAACGTAAGTCACGTCTGTGTGACAAGCCACTTCTTACAGACCAACATGTCACGTAACGAGCATCACTGTTCACGGCATGTCACACAACGTAAGTCACGTCAGTGTGGCAAGTCACTTGGTACAGTCCAACATGTCACGTTATTAGTATTTAAACCAATCACTGTTCACGGTATGTCACACAACGCGGTGTCATCAGCCATGGTAAACCGTTACTTACAAAACGGTGGTGTTACAGTCCATGTATGAGAATGAGTTCTTCGTTGGTGTGCTGTGCTAACATCGTTGCGAGCGCTGTTCGTGCGTGCATGCTACAAAACTATTACCAATCATTACAATTATTCCCCCTCCCCTCCCTCAACCTTTTTTGCTTGTTTTTACAGTGTGGCCCAAGTTCAAGCGTCGAAATCCATATAGACAAAGCATGATAATACTGAGGACTTATCATTTTTTCATGATTTTCGGAAAATTTTAATCTTACACGCATTTTGAAATGCGCAATGAGGACACTGGCTAATTAGACAGTCTTTTTCTGCCAATTATGTTCACCTCGAATAGAGTTCGACGTTTGAGCAAGGTGTAGTTTATAACAGGTCGTGTACGAAGTAACAAACCTTTGCATTCTTGAGCTGCATTTGTAAATCTCTCTTCTCTTCCTGAGTGTCTTTCAATTCCACTTTAAGCTTTGCATTCTCTTCGACTAAGTCTGAAATGCCGTCTTTGATGTCTTGGTTTCTATCATGGTTGGCTTTGGCTTGACTTCTCATGTTGTACAATTGGAATACAGACGATAAGTCATTCTCGAGCATCTCTTTGCTGCTTTTAACGTCTTGTAGGAAGTTTGACGTTTCAGACAGTTTGGAATTCAGTTTGGTGTTCTCGTTGACTAGAGTTTCGACCTGAAGACAAGAGATATAGCATGTACTATGGTGAAAATATGTTAAAACGGTCTTCAGATGCTCTATTGATGTTTTCGCATCTTTTTCTCTCTTCCTCATTCATCCATACATTTTTTTAATTCATTCATCCATCCATTCATTCATCAAATTATTCATTGATTAATTCATTCATTCATTCATCCATCCATCCATTCATTGTTCCATTAATTCATTCATAAAGTCGGTCAGTCAGTTTCTCCGATCAGGCATTCCTTTCATTCAGCTCATATATTCATTCATTCACTTGTTCATTTACTCATCCCATTTACTCATTCAGTCAGCCAGTCAGTCATTCAGTCAATCAATCAGTCAGTCAATCAGTCAGTCAATCAGCAAGTCAGCCAATCAGCAAGTCAATCAGTCATCCAATCAGCAATTCAATCAGTCAGCCAATCAGCAAGTCAATCAGTCATCCAATGAGCAATTCAATCAGTCAGCCAATCAGCAAGTCAACCAGTCAGTCAATCAGCAAGTCAACCAGTCAGTCAATCAGCCAGTCAGCCAATCAGCAAGTCAATCTGTCAGTCAATCAGCAAGTCAACCAGTCAATCAATCAGCAAGTCAGCCAATCAGCAAGTCAATCTGTCATCCAATCAGCAAGTCAACCAGTCAGTCAATCAGCAAGTCAACCAGTCAGTCAATCAGCAAGTCAAACAGTCAGTCAATCAGCAAGTCAGTCAATCAGCAAGTCAATCAGTCAGTGTTTTCTGCCATGTATATTAGTGTAAAGGCCCAGTGTAAGATTAGCTATGCTACACTGGTGTATTTTGTAAATACTTGTTTAAACCTTCTATAAATAAAGTTCATCAATCTAATATCTGACTATCTAACGGTCTATGTTCATCGTCCTATTTATTCGTTACCTGTACACGCATCACCTCCAGTTCTTTATTCAAAGAGTTATTATTTGTCGACAGTTGATCACACTGCCTCTGTGTTTCGGCGCGTTCTAGTAGCAACAGGGAGCTCTGTAAAGCCTTATCGACAACAACATGACACAGAGACTGGTCCAGAAGAGCCATCTCTGCTTCAATCACGGGAATCGACGATATAGCTTTGGATTCTTCTGTTTCAAATTAATACAAATTTGCGTTAAATGCTAAATTGAAATTTCTTCGTTTCACCATCATCATTCTATGCATTATATGCAATCAAAATCATCATCGCTACAACGTAATCAAGAGCAATTTCACCTACACAATCATCGCAATCATCATCATCATCATCTGCACTAACATATCATCATCATCATCACAACCACTTACACCATAACTACAGGTATATCTATCCCAATATCACTACCATGCCTATCACCATTATCATTATAATCATCACTGATCACCCTTATTATCGTCATCATCACCACCAAATCACCCTCACCATTATCAACGTAAGTCATCATCCCTAACATCATCATCACCAACATCATTATTACAATCCTTATCACCATTATCATCATCATTATCCCCATACCTTCTTGACATTCTCGTTGTCTCAAAAATTCCATCATTGCATTATACACTTGTTTTCTCCCACTGTCCTTATCGTCATCATCCAGTGCAAAAGCTTTCTTCAGAAAACCAATCGCATCTCCATCTAAAGACTCTTTGATATCACTAAGCTTATCGCGAAGATCTTTTGTTAATGTAAAAAACTCGTTGGATTCTTCATCATTATTCCCTGAATCCATAACTTTATCATCGTCTGTCTTATTCGAGGCAAGCTGTAAACTATCAGGTATCCGCTGTTCTTCGGAGTTCGAATTATTTGATTCATTTAAGGGGCCTACAACCCCTACGTCTACACGCTCTCCATTTAGAAAAGAAGCCTCCAAATCTTTAAGATTCAAACCAGAATTTTCCAAATCTTTTCCCGAGTGATTCAGAAGATTCAAATAACTTTCAAAAAGCTTAAGAACATTGTCGGTATTCTCTAAGACCTTTCCACGCACTTCCAACAGTTTGTCTCCAGAATAGAGGTATTCATTCTGCATTTCTTTAGCAACTTGTTGTCGTTCATGTTCTGGCATGTCTTGCAAGGTGTAAAACAACTGCATTGACAGTAATTCTGAGAGTAACGCACTTTTAGCACGATCAGCTCCTCCTCGTAAACACCCTCCCAGTGAGGACAGCTGTTCGCGGAGTTCAATGGAAAGATTCTTTTCTCGCTGAAGTTCTACATCGACTTCCTTTAACTCATTGTTGAGTTCTTGTTCCTGGATGACAAATACAAATGTTAAAGGCACTTAAAAGAAAGGATGGCTAGTAAAGGTGAGAAGAGTTGTGCAAAGGCAGATATAGGGGGTGTCCTAGTGGTGCTGGACACCCCCCTAGCGCCGCAATTACCCCTATTTTATTTTAGACATTTAGGGACCGTAACTTCCTAACACCACAAAAGCCCTGATTTTGCAATTGGGACACCCCCTGAAAGATTTCTTGATCCGCCCCTGTTATGTGCTATAATGTAGAGGTAGTTACCAAGCTCGGAGTCTCCCCATATTGTGTCTGACTAGACGTTAAAAAGTTATAAAATGATTAAAACAATTCCACGCATGTTACGTTGAACGTCGAACTTTCGCTACGCTTTTAACATAATAATAATAATAATAATAAATCTTTATTGGGTTTCAAATAAAGTCGTGCTTTTTTTCAATCTGGCCCATAACCACGCCGTTTGTTAATCTGTAAGCGGAGTTGGAATAAATGCAAGTAATAGTACGCAGAGGAAGTTCTACGCTGTCGAGCTTTGCGCGCGAAGTCGGTTAAGATTCCTAGAATCAATTTTCACCTTGGACTCAAAGAGAGTACGAGCAGAAGATAGTGCTTCTTGAGCTGCAGACATCGATATATTGATTTGACTTTCAGCTTCCAGTTTAACCTTCTCGATACGATTCTCGAATGCATCCTTAAGATCTTCCATGTCTTTTTCTATTGAATGTCAAACAATAAGTCTTCAGCTGACGGTTATGATGATGATGATGTTGATTATGATAATGATGACGTTGTGATTATCATAATGATGACGATGAAGATAATGATACATACAACTGTGGTGATGACCTGAATTATGATAACGATGACAATGGTAATTATCAGTGATAATGATGACAATGGTGACGATGATGATAAAGCCGATGATGATAATGATATATATAATTGTGATGATGATCATTAATATGATAATGATGACAATGGTGATGATGATGACGATGATGATTAAGCATGATGATGATACATGTAATTGTGATGATGATCATTATAATGTAATATGATTATGAACCTAGATCATGTTAGCATTTACCTCTTGAATTTAACATCTTTGTTAGATCGTCGCTGAGCTTCTGATAGTCAACCTAATAAATAAGTCAAACAAAATTTTCATCATGCATGCTTTCATTAATTCGCACTTTAGCACCGACTACCCTCTTCGACACCGCACGACGAAAAGCCACAGGAATCCCATCCGCGCGCATTCAAACAAATACACCACAGGAAGCCCGCCCGCGCGCTCAAAGAATAACAAAAAACTTTAGTTCAATATGGCGCGCGAGGCGTGCGGTAAAAATTGATTTATATTCGCTATTAAAAATTCCTCAGATCGAGTAGTTGGGCTGCCTGTGCTTTAACACTGACAAATATAGGTAGTAAGACTCAAGAGGCATGCGCAAACCACTGTAAGCTTAGTAAGTAAAAGCTTTTGACCAGTAATCAGAAAGACATGTGTTTCATTCCCATTATTTGTAGCCTAAGTAGCTGGGCGGTCTGCGGAGTTGTGAAGAAGAGAAAAGGAAATACCTTCTTCTTCTTCTCCTCCTCGAAACACCGCAGACCGCCGGCAATGCAGGCTACATAGTTGGGATTATATAAGAGCATTTTAAAAAAATTATAGATATTGAAGTCAATAACGACTTCTAAAAGTCGAATCTTTTCATTGGACGAATAGTTATGAACGATTTTCTTTGACCTATTTACAACCATCTAGTTGTCTTACCTCAACGTTGACATAGGCAGTATTAGTAATCTTCATAGCACGTGATCCAAACTGTAAAGTACTCTTTGTCTCACTTACATCTGTCATGGTTGGAGAAACACACACCTTGCAACAGCAATAACAGCAACAATTCATTACTTTGCACACATTGATTTACAATTACAATATATAAGGTACGCTAATAATATATAAGCAAAGTGATAAATAACAATCAATAAAACTAGAGAACATGTTTCTAGGTTTTAAATACACTAGTTAATCTAGATCTCTGACGATTGCTTATATATCATCTTAGTGTACTTACTATAAGACTTGTCTTACAGTTTCCTCCTAAACTTTCTTGTAATAATCGAGTTAAAGTTGAGTTTCTAAATGGTACATGAGTCTTGGATCCATCAGCCAGTGCATGGATCACGTTTCTGAAACAAACGACGAATGATGAGGAACTTCAATATCATCATCATAATCACTTCCATCATTCATCACCATTATAATTATCATCATCATCATCCTCAACAACATCATCATCATTGACGATTACCATCACCATCTTCGCCATTTATCATCCTCAACATCATCATCCTCAACATCATCATCATCATCATTGACGATTACCATCACCATCATCATCCTCAACATCATCATCATCATCATTGACGATTACCATCACCATCATCATCCTCAACATCATCATCATCATCATTGACGATTACCATCACCATCATCATCCTCAACATCATCATCATCATCATTGACGATTACCATCACCATCTTCGCCATTTATCATCATCACCATCATCATCATCCTCAACATCATTGACGATTACCATCACCATCATCATCCTCAACATCATTGACGTTCACCCATCACCATATTCACCATTATATTGCCATCACTATCACAAGCAGCAGAATTTAGATTTCGTTACAAACGTTCCAGTACATAATCTTACCCTAATTCCAGTAAAGATAGATTGATGTGCTGTGCCTCGCTGAGTCTTTCACCTTCAGCTTGAGTCTTCTTTAAACGTTCACTTCCAGCTAAATCACACCTTGGGAATATTGAATAAATAAAAATACAAAATTAACCATAAAAAAAAATGCCAATTAGTATTTCATGTTTTATGGGTAAGTACACTGAATGGCCTACAACGGCATCTTTAAAAAAAACGGCTCAATCTGGTGCTTCCCAGCACTCAAGCAATAAACAAGAATAGAGAAGCCAGAAGACAAGACATCTTACAACAACATGTAAATAAGATTACGAAAAAAAACGAGAGAGAAACGAGAAGGTTTTATTAACTTACAAGTGTATTCTTCCTCGCACTAACACATCATCAGTGAAAGTCATTTTTGCGAGTGAATCTTGTTCCTCTTCCTCCTATGATGCCAACAATAAACAATTCAACATTAATTAACATATCAGTGAAAACAAACAAGTAATTAACCTGACAAAACAGCAGACGTTCTTTCACTCGTCTTCCCCCACGCAAAATGTTTTTTTTTGTTAAGTTTCGCAGAGGTAAGTGGAGCTAAAGAACGTCTGGTTCCTCAAGCAATGTAAAGCAGTACACATACCTCTGCTTCAGAGGGACATACTTCAGAACTACTTGAGCATGCAGCTAAAGTCTGTAAGATAGCAATCAATAATAAGGAATAATTAAATAGATTATACTGGACAGAATGGTTATATAGTCAAATACTTGGTCTCCATTTGTAACAGTTTTATTGACCGTGAGGAGACTGAGAACAAGAAAAAGAAGAAAAAGAGAGGAGTAGTAATCCCTTTCTCCCCTGCACCCCTCCCCTCTTGTGTTCATTTTTTGTATCTTTGTTTCTAGTCTCCTACAAAGAGATTCCTGAGGAGGATCTCCTTTTATCTGAGACAAGTTAAAGGACGAACGTCAACCATAAATTGATGTGCACATGCATATATGGTGTGTAATAATATATATAATATATACACCTAATTGCAAGAACGTTGTCCTGACTTTTGTAATTTAGTGGGAAAGGAATTAATCAAAAGACAAAAGAAGATCACTCAAGCTGAACTCTTTCTTTTGTTATTCCTGGTATTCCTTTGTTGCTAAATTACTAATGTTCTTTTTTTATATGACAACATTCTTGCAAGTATAGGTGTATATGGTGTGTACAAATTTTATATAATATATAAAATATAATTCACCTTTTTAGGTGAGCCTGTTCGTCTTGATAGACTATTATTGACTCTAGAATCTTTGCTTGGACCTGTAAAAATATAACTGATTAGAATTTATGAAGAAGTTTATTTACAATATTTTAATAACTTACTTTTCTTGTCTACACCATTTGGTACACAGTCTTTTGGTTTGCTATTTTCGTCTTTACTGAGTGTTCTTTCTATTAGCAGCATACACACAGAATGTGATCTGAACATGATAAATAAGCAAATGAATCAGTGGTTGTCAAAATATTAGCAAAGTCCACTATAAAGCTGGGTAATGATGATGATAATATTGATGATGATAGACCCTATGCATAAAGAGAAAGGACTGGGAACGAGCACCATGAACAATAAAATATTTCAATAATATTTTTCAATAAGAAAGAGCATGTCTAAATTAGAAATTTGGTTGAGTTATGGTGTCATGTATTAAATCACTGCAAAGTTATCAGCATTTGAAATGTACCAAAAACATGAGAAATGTACCAAAAACATGAGAAATGTACCAAAAACATGAAAATGAGGCTCGTCAGCCCAAAGTTCAAATTTTCAGTCAAATCCTTGTAAATTGAAACAGCTGTAGCTTTTTATCATTTTATGTTACTAAATTAAAAATTTGGAATATTACTAATTTCGATGTGCTCTAGCTTTCTATTGAAAGCATTGTTGTATTCTAAAACTGATTAACTATGATATGTTCATTGCCACGCCTTTATGCATAGGGTGTATAATGATGATGGTGATGATCGATAATGATATGGTGATGATGATGCTGATAATGATGCTGATGATGATAATCATGGCAATGATAAGAATTGGAATGATGATGATAATAATAATGATACTAATGACCATGACAATCATATTATGTCATGATGGTGCAGATGATGAAAACAGATAATAGGACAAAGTAAAGTGATGTTAATAATATGATATTATAACAATAATAATAATGATAATGATGAAGATGATGATGATGATGATGATGATGATGACTGTCATTAAATAACAGACCTGCTAGACGTCCTGTTCATCTTTGTCTCTGCAAATACTAATCTTTTCTTTCCAACAGCTAACAGATTCATGATTTCTGATGGGTTGCGCACCACAAACTCAGACAAATTCTCTACATAAACACCTAAATCCCAAAAGTATTTAATTAAAAAAAACAGCATTCAGAGGCAGAGTTGAAGAGTAATAAAAATATGATAACATATTGCACATTAAGTTGAATTGAATAGATTGTAGACAAATTTACAGGTACAGTTAGCACCCACATAAATATGTTGGTGTTTACCTTATCTTGTTTTAAAATTGTAAACCCCCAACACAGTTTCTTAGATTAGACTGTCATATTGACCTGCATGTGACATATCTTACCTTTTTGAGGATGTTCTCTAATGCTTAGCTCTACTTTATTGGTGGAGTTGAGAAGATCATAGATCTTTTCCTGGTAGATTTGAAGGTATGACATGGAAACCTGTTTGTACAATAAACAAATCAGTCAACTAGAAACTACTCATCATGTTATCTCCTGCTACAGGCACTCTGGCCACTCAGGGTCTATATTTTCTCTGCACACAATATATAATTTATAGATCAAAACAAAGACAGACAATATTTCTAACATGAAGTGAGGTACATGGTTCTTACATATAATTTATGATTTGACAGTATATACCTTGTAATCATGCTTGTAGTCCTGCATTATTCTTTTAAAGCACCTATCTACAACCCCTGCGGCAACACCATCAGGTGCCATTAAAGTGTAGGTCTTACCTAGATAACAACATACAGTTGATCAGTAAATTAGCCTATCAATCAATCAATCAACCTATCAATCAACCTATCAATCATCTAATCAAGCAATCAATCAATCAATCAACCTATCAATCATCTAATCAAGCATACAAGCAATCAATCAATCAATCAACCTATGAATCATCTAATCAAGCAAGCAAGCAAGCAAGCAGTTAATCATCCAATCAATCAACCAGTAAATCAATCAGTCAATCATCAATCAAATCAATAGATCAACTAACCAACCAATCAATCAAACTAACAAATGAACAAACAACCAGTTAACCAATCAATCAACCAATCAATCAATCAATCAACCAACCAATCAATTAATCAATCAATCAATCAACCAACCAATCAACCAATCAACCAACCAATCAATCAATCAATCAACCAATCAACCAACCAATCAATCAATCAACCAATCAACCAACCAATCAATCAACCAACCAATCAAACAACCAATCAATCAATCAATCCATTTAATCTATCAATCATCAACCAATCAATCAAACATGTTATTTACCAGAGCTTGTTTGACCGTAAGCCATCAATGTTCCATTGAAACCATTAAGTGCAGATGAGACAATTGGCTTGCAGAGTACATTACAAACCTAAACAACAAACAAAAACAATATACATAAAGAAAAAGAGGAAATAAAACTTAACAAATCCAGTACCATACTACCCCTACTTAGGTATAAAATATAAACAAATCAAGTACTACACTATACCCCTACTCAGGTATAAAATTTAAACAAATCCAGCACCACACTACCCTTACTTAGGTATAAAACTTAAACAAATCCAGCACCACACCACCCCTACTTAGGTATGAATAATAGCTCACCTCATGGTTAGTTGCCTCTGAAGGGAAAACATGATCAAAAGGAAAATCTTTCTCATAGCTGTGCTTAGGGTCACTGACATGGATCTGAATACAAAATATTAGATAAAGTAATAAAAATGTTTGATGTCACACATACTACACTCTTCCGAGTAAAGTTACGTTGTTAAACTTGGTGAATCTAAACAAAATACCATGCACAATATATATTTGTAATAAAATTGTTATTTAAATATATACTAAATTGTTGCTAATATGGTCACCAAGAATCATTAATGTGTGGACTTTGTAGTGATATATTTCTGATTCATATTTGATTTCTATATACCTGAAACAAAACAACAACAGGCTTTCTCATTACTACACAGGTCAAATGTCAAACATCAACAGCATCAGTAACATATAATTATGCAGTCATGTCGACTATCATCACTTAGACCTGGTTTTAAACTATTCAAACTTCAAATGCTAACAACAACAACAAGTATTTCTAAAAACTTCTGATACACTTTCAGGGTATCGTTTAGGATTGGTTTACAAAACAATAGAATCTTTCCAAACAATTCCCCTAAACCTTACCAAACATTAGCACTATACTGTATTAGGGGGCCAACGAAAACACAGCTTCGAGTGGTGCTGGATTACTGCACTTGCATCCTTTGTCATGTATATTAAACAAATACTATTCCCTATTATCATCAATCTGTGCTGCTTTATTGGTCCTTTTGGTACAGGCAATCATATAAATGTTGTAGTATAAAGAAGATTTTTTCACATGGTTGGGTTTGCATTATTCAATGATTCTGCAACATCTCTGTTTGACTAAAATTAATATCCGAAGGCTATTGACACATCAGTTATTATGCTATTATAAATATTATCATTATCAATATATAATAGTCAAACATAATATCAGACATCAGTGAATTTATTTTTATATAGAAAACATTTATAATGCATCTAATAAGATTGCAAGTATATAATGCTCTTGTTACAAATATATTTTCTATAGCATTTAAATACTGTTGTATAAAATATATTAGTATGGAATAAAGTGTATATCTTGCAATGTTTTCAATATTCGTGTATTGGCTTCAAGATGAGCCTTATTATCAAGGAAAAATAAAATATCAAAATAAAACAGTTAATAAATGCTAGGCATGTGTGTTAAATTTCGGGTAATAATTTATGCTAATTAATTCGCCGCAGTTCTTGTTAAATTTACTGTTTGTTATCTTTGTAATAACATTATTAAAGTGTTTTCCCTCTATAAACTACAACATTTTTACTTGTTTCGTGTAATTTCACTTCTTTCAACAAGCTTGCATCAGGAAGTGTTTCGGCCATTTTGTCCCAGATGTAAATCGCAATGTTTTCTGCAGAACTGACAACATTTTTGAAATATTCCACATCTAAATCCAAATTCTTGTGATCAAGCTCTTTGAGTATGTTTTGGATGCAGTCTTTCACGGTGATTAAGTTGACGACCATTCCAGTATCGGGATCAACAGGTCCTTCTAGAGAAATTTCCACCGTGTAATTGTGACCGTGGCCATTTTTGTTGTTACATTTCCCGAAGATTTCCTTGTTTTTTTCATCAGAAAATTTATCATTGTGAAGTCTGTGAGCTGCGTTAAAGCATTCAGTCCTTGTGATGCTTACTACAGGACGTTTTTTAGTCTGTTCCATTGAAATATCCACAGATAAATTATAATGCGCTTCGTTGTCACTATTCTTCTTGGCCCGCGATATTTATTGGCATGCGGTCATCAATTTAAAGGTAGATATTTCATAATTTTACCGGGCGACTATTAAAGGTCATTAAAACGGGCTAATAAATTTATGCATTCATTTTTTGAGGGGGAGATATACGCTTATTTATATGTTGATGTTTAATTTTACGCTGGAAATCGCACACTTCTTTATCTACTCTTGAGGGCTCTTGTTAATGGGAATGTTTTGGCATTTGGGCTTCCTGTGTTATAAGCTAAAATTCCCGCCCTTTCCCTCTATGCATCTGTAGATACATTTAGATGATGTAAAATATCCTCCCCCCCCCCCCCTCTTGCTCGATGAATTGAATTTATATACAATACAACGTCCCCTCCCCTCCCCTCGTTAGTATAACATTGATCCTTCTCTTCCCCAGCTCCCAACCGTAGTATAAGCTCACCGATAAAATTGAATTTATGCAATACCCCCCTCCCTACTTGTTAGTATAAGACTCACCGATGAATTGAGTTCAGAGACATCAGTAGCAACCTGTTCTTTTCTGCTGACCTCTTGCGGCTTCAAGGGACGAACCCTGACAAACACCTTAACACGACCTGAATCTATGGCAGAAACAATGAATATTTTCTTAAAAGAGTCAACAACAGGGATACTCGTATACACGAATAATCAACAATCAATCAATAAGAGCTCTTGGTTCCCATAATGCCTTAATTTCTGTACAAGCAGTCTGTACGATGCGATAACTTTACTTATGAACATCTATTACGGTACGATGCGATAACTTTACTAATGAACATCTATTACGGTACGATGCGATAACTTTACTTATGAACATCTATTACGTTTTACGTGTACTACTGATATACACCTAATTGCAAGAACGTTGTCCTGACTTTTGTAATTAAAAGACAAATTAGAAAAAGAAGATAACGCAAGCTGAACTTTTTCTTGCGTTATTCCTTACGTTGTAAATTACTGACAAATGTTCTTTATTCACGTGACAACATTCTTCTAACTACAATTATGTTCAAAATTGTTGGGACATTGTTACAATTTATGAACGTTTTTGATTGAGTTTTAAAAAATATACAAAATGTATCAATTTGATTTGCAAACCCCCTCCCCCAAAGCATTGGACTTTCAAATGAAAACCGTTACTCAACATTGATTACGGAAAAACTTTTTCATGTTAAAAACAGGTGATGTCCCAATGTATTCTGCACATGATTGTAGGTGTATGTATCGTATACAAAATATTCATTAATTTAATTGCAAGAGTAGATTTAAGGCCGCACACTACTGTTTTTTGTTCAAATCTTCAGCTTTCGTCGGGTACCGACGATGATGATCTTCTGATGATGTCGGTGCCCGACGAAAGCTTAGATTTGAAACAGTAGTATATGGCCTTAAATCTACTCTCATAATTACACACAATGCTACTGAAGGACAACTTTAATGTTATTCAATAACTTGTTGTTGCATTACCTCGTCCAACTTTGATAGCTGCTCCTTTCTCTCGCCCACCTTTACGAGGTCCGCCAGTCTTCTGGGCAGATCGTGCTACTTCGTTAGGCCTCATGGTGATGGCTTAAAGACGGTAGTTACTGCTTTAAAAACAAATCTTTGACCATCCCATTGCCCTAAGGAAGTAATGCATGTTAGATCGATCGATGGGCTGTTTGAAGGAAGAAGAGTGCATGCATTTTGTCTGGTGCCCAACGTTTTCGGTGTAATTTTCACTTGTTCTCAGTCAATATATCATTGTGGTATGTTGAGAAAAACAAGAGACATTTATCTATTTCATTCATCTATTTCTCTTTGAAGTCATGATAATGTTTTTAGTTCTTCTCATGGATGAGATGTTCATTTTTTGATAATCTTCTTCAAGTTCACCATTCAATATTATATAGTATATATATTTCACTTCTCTTCTAAAAAGCATTTAATATTTTGTAGGATAAAATACTATTTGAATTATTTTTCATATAACTACAATAATGTCATGAAAACTAGTTTCTCGATTATTCGACGTAGCTATGATACTGGGTTTTC
Organism: Metridium senile; assembly: GCA_949775045.1. Taxonomy (NCBI): domain Eukaryota; kingdom Metazoa; phylum Cnidaria; class Anthozoa; order Actiniaria; family Metridiidae; genus Metridium; species Metridium senile. Next base: position 1,227,041 of record OX459107.1, read on the forward strand.
TGCCATGCATAAAGACTCCTCTTTATTCTCACAAATGGAGGGAATATGACCAACTATAGCTAACAAAAAACGTCCTACAGTACTATTAAGTACATACATATTATATAATATAGCTTTGAAACGATAACAGTTTTTGCGGTTATATTTTTTATGACGTTGTGAATATTATATACTATATATAAAACGAAAATGCTGTAACTATTTCTGAAATCATGCCGCTTTCAACGCGGGAAGCTGCGCTAAAGCGCTGTTCAAGTATTTTTTAACTTTACTCTAACTTCTACAAGTCACTTTTTAACATCTCATTAATTCCCTTTTATCTTTTTATGGATAACCTTTTATGTGAAAGAATATAATTTTTGTTATAGATATTGAGAAGAACATTTTTCTTTCTTTCTGACGTGAGCGCCGTTTAGAAACAGTATATGACGAGCAAAATTGCAACAACAAAAAGATAAAATTGCAACATTTAGTTAAATGCCTAGTTGATACGTATTGTGGAATCTTAAATTTTGTAAAAGTCTATATTATTTTACATGGAATTGTGTAAACTATTATTTTTATTGTAAATACAGCACAAGTTATAGCGTCATGCGTAATATATTGACATAAAAGACCTAACAACATGACCACTAAATATCGACAAACAATTTTAAACATTTCAGTTTATATCTATGCCTTTTATAGTTAAAATTTAATATTCGTTTTCTAAGATAAAACGTTTTGGTATTTATTATGTCGCGTATTGTCAAATTTCCGTGTACCTTTATTCCCTTTTTAAGCGACGCTTGTAGCTTCCTTCAACAATGTTTGAACGCCGATTGTCGTCAAGTTTTGGTATAGCTGCATTCAGGGTTAGTTATGATAACATTCGTACTTTCGACCGAATAAAAACAGTACATTTGAAATCATGCATCAGGCAAAATGATGACATTACAGTAAACTTAGCAGCGAACACTGTTTTGACCAATACAATCCCTGCAGTGCGCTGAGTCAGACCTGTTTTTAAAGCTTACCTCACTGTAAATCTCCCGAAAATGGGTGGGCACAAGAGCAATTCGTCGCAAGTTTTCTATATCAATAATGTGTGCTAATTTGAAATATAAGCTTCTTGACAACCAAATTGTCGTGTCGTAATAATCGTTCTTTCGAGTTGAGTGCAAGTGTCCTAATATCAACAAACTCCATATAAGTACCGTAAAGAAGTATTAATGGATGGCACTATAAACAAGTCGCCGCCGAATTTGCCTTGAATCACCTGTTGCTGGTGGCAAACGTCACAGAAAATTCAAATTCTTATTGGTTTCAAAAGGCGGGAAATTTTTGGCGCGCGCGTTGCAACGCGTACTGTACCGCTGAGGACACTGTAAATTTAGTCGTAAGTTTACAGTTCAAACAAGAAAGATGGCGACGTTTTGACTTTTAAGACAAAAAAAAACAGTATTTATTACTGTAAAAGGCTGTTGACAGAACAACTGAAGGACCAGTAAGGTGTATTTTCTTCTGTTTGTCGTTTTTTCATTGATAATTGTATTTGTTTAGTTTTGATATTCTTGTTTTGAAGATGACTTCGATGCACTCCATCGCCTTGATGTCGACTGAACCATGAAATAGTGACAGGATAATCGAGCTATAAATTACTTAATCGACCATTTTTTCCTCCCCAGCTGCGTGCCGTGAAACTGTACGTGAATGTTGTGAACTCAATCACAAATAGAACTTTCTAGAAAGTTCTACACGGCTTCGATATTTCCGTTCTTTAATTTCAATAGGGCCTGCACCTTTTGTTTACGAATGCCGCCTCTTCACATTTCTATGTCAATTTAATATTGTCACTGACGGGAGAAGCCAAGCGTTTGAAAGCCCGGGCCGGTGATGAGATGATAGAATCTTGTATTTTGAAAAGCTCTGGTCGTATCAAAGAGTGTTTACAATGTCTTCCATGCATTTGTTTTTTGAAACTTTACATTCAATGGATACTGATATGTAAATGTTACATCTAATATCATAAAGTTTTTATCATTTCTTTCGATATCAAAAAGTCACTTGAAGTTCGAGTAAACTGTGCCTTTTCAATTTTTTATAGATACCTTCATTTACTTGCTAGTAAAACTAGGTAAATATTTCAAGAACTGCAAGTATGTATTTTGGAAAATAGTGTATTGCCAAATACTGAAATTCAAACAATTAAATCTTAATTTATTTAATAGAATGATAAAGGTTATTCTTATCTCTTAAATCCTAAATCATATAGACTATTATATTACTGAATAGAGGACACTTTTCTGAGTCCTTTTTACTCAATCAGGTGAATTGTTACCGCCCATGTCACATGTGTCAAGATCACTGCCGTTTAGACTATAAATAGCGGCCATGTTGTTTATCTAGGGTTAATTAAACAAACAAAAATACATCCACAGGGTTCTTTTTACCCTGCTGAGATTTTCAAAAACAAGTAGTTATAGCTAGTCCATGAGTAAATTAAATTACTTAACAGCTGCATTTCATGAATCATTCTACATTGGGTATATCTATTATATCTTGTTTTGGGATGGATACTTGGCGATTACTCTGAGCAAGGCGTGCCCTAAATTACGTTATATAAACTAGGAATGCATAAATGTTTTTTTAACAATATTCTGTTACTTTAAATAAAATCTTTAAAGATTTTGTTATTATATGAGCTTATTACTGAGCTCTGAATTATTATATGTTATGTTTGCTCAGTACTGTTCATATAGAACTGAACAGTTTTTTTACGTCTGACAAACTCAGTACTATAGTACTGAGCTCTGAATTGCTGGTTCAGGAACCTTATAGGTACCTTAACACTGTATGAACTTCAAGTACAATATATAGATAAGATAGCTTTGCTTTGATGATAAGTATTGTCATGGCTTCACAAGTGAAAAACATAAAGAAAAACTCAGCATTATGTTCTTCACATCTCGAAATGATAGGGAGTACTCAAGAAGTCAATGTTCTACAAATAGCAGTTTTATCACACGAACTATAAGTAGATATTGAACTACATCAGTTCTGACAATAGATACAATGTCATTGCAAATGTTGATATGAGATATCCTATCTTTTTCTTTCTCCGCATTATTTGAGCTAACTGATTTACTTATTTTCATTGGACACTGCAATCACACACCTCAACCACGTGTTCTAATGGTTTTCCATGATCATATAGATTCCAGAATAAATGCGACATAAATGCGACATAATTCAGCACCTTTGCAGATAACTAAGAGCTCACGTGCATATTTTACTTGATTAACTAAATGCTTGCTTTATAACTATAGCACAACTATATCTGACTATGACATTTCGGTGTTGCGATTGTCTCGCGGTATTATCTAATCACTCCCTATCAATGTTGCATGGTAGAAAAAAGGCTATTACAATAAATACACCTTCAGCTATAGATAAATTGCATTAATATGGCAAAGAATTATGTTATTTTTTTACAGTGTTATTTCTGAGAAGCTTTGACAGTCATGTGTTCTGGCGCCGAGTCGGTAGACACAAATACTTACAGTTAACAACCATTGGTCACTTCAATCACACAGGAACTCCAACCATGTCCATTCCATCATTCCACTTAATCCATTGCATATGATTTGATTGCTGTACTTCTTTAAAAAAGGATTTATTTCGACATCATGAACTTTTGGTGAGAGCTATATCGAACAACATTCGAAACGATCAAACGTTCTAGAACGGGCCGATGCACGTGAACAGTTTCCAATACCAGGTACTCATTTCATATTACAGAATTTTCTTGGAATGTTTACATGTTTGTTTTGATATCAAAATTAAAAATACTTGCTCGACCCGTCAACAGTTACGGGTGGTACACTGTAGGGTTGCCATGGTCACGCTTACGATGGCGTCATTTGTAGAAAAGGACGTAAGAAGCCGTGTAGTTTTTGATTGATGTTTTTGACTTGCAATTCCACGCTTGTTAAACACAGAAGAAAAAGACCTTATTATTGGGTCCAATGGAGGATGAATGTCCTAATATAAGAAATGAGCTCATCTTGCTGTGAATTTGAGAAAATATTATTAACAAACAGCAGCTTAAGAAAATTGACGATAATTAATTCAATTAGTTCAAAACAGTCGATAGTTTACGTTTAAAATATTTCGTGGAATGGAAATACAAGACAAACCCAGCTCGTTAAATAGAAATCTTACTGACGTACGTTTCGTGCGCCAATAGCTGTGCAGGATCTAGAAATAATTGAAATAATATCAACATTGTCCGCATTGTAGTAGAGTGATAACGTTAATAAAAACAACAACGTCCTTACTAAGCACTAAAAGTTTAATTCTTAGTTTTGCACTAGCCTCCTCCGCAAACATCTCTGTCATGGGCTTCCTGTTTAAGGAAGTGGAAGAGGGGAGAGGGAGAATGGGGCGAGAAAAAGAAGTTAGTGAAGACTGATGGCTCTTTTTTTCCTAATGTAAATGTAAACTTTATTTAAACACGATATGTAGTTAAAGCTGTACAGCTTGTGGGGTCGTGTATAACAAAAATGTTAATATACAAAAGATTAATATGTAACAATGTAAAAATTTATATAAAAATATTAAATATAAGTTATTCCTCATTTTATTCTTTTCGTTTTGAGCTTCCTGTGTTATCTGTACACTTTTTACCTATATTGGTCTTCCAGTGTTAGCTATACAATTTTTACCTATACTGGAGCATGCTCTATACTGGTCTTCCTGTGTTAGTTGTACACTTTTTACCTATACTGGGCTTCCTGTGCTAGCTGTATACATTTTATCCGTACTGGGCTTCCTGTGTTATGAGCGGATTCATCATATTGACATGCTCTTTCGTATCCTAGCTACGTATCCTCTCTGTTTCCTATCATTCTTTTCCAGTAAACTCACATTGAACTCTAGGCAGGGAGGGGAGGGGAGGCCTGACGTTGTAAGCATAACACTTTGGGTGAAAAAAAAAAAAAAATAGTTACTAACTAGCTAAGAGTTATTATTAGAGTGCAAACACTTAATCCTTGAAATAAAATCAAAACGGTGTTACTAACAAATAGTTCTTCTTTAGTGGCTATCACTCAACCAGAACAGTCTAAGAAAAGGCAAATACAAAGGAGACAATACTTCATTACAACTTTACTTGTCTAAAATAGTCACTAATAGTCACTAAATAAGAACTATACACTATTGGACAGTAAAAAATAAGATTTTATTTCACGGATTAAGTGTTTGCACTCTACTCAACCAGCTAGACTTAGCACCAAATACAAATGTAACACGGTTTCCTCGTTACCACTTCACTTTATGTCTGCTAGTGCAAATAGTCACTAGATCAGTAAGAACTAGAACAGATTTCGTATGACTATGAAAAGCTCACGGCACGAACGCGGACAAGACACGACAAGGCATGTCAACATTTTTTACAAACATCATGGTCGAGTCAATTAAGGCACGCACACGGCACCACACTTTTCACAGTCATGACGAAATTTGCTTTATAGGAGCGAAAACACTAAGACCATGTAATAAAAACAAAATAGCTACTAACTCAGGAATAGTTTTTATTTTAATCACTATTTAGTTGGTATCCCTCAGCCAGAACATCAAATACAAAGGGGAACAATACCTCATTCAGTATAACTTTACTTGCTTTGATAGTGACTAAAAGTCGCCATTATTGCTAAATATGAACTGATTACATAGCCGAATTTTATTTTATTTCATGGAGAAGTGTTAGCGCTCTATTACACAATATAGCAATTTGAATTTAAGTCATGGATGTAACAATTGCTTCATGTTCCATTCTATGTTATATTTGAAGTATAACTTCATTGAACGTTTCAATGATCAAAGGATGGATACTAATTAAAGAAGGCGTTGCCTTACTTCAATCTTGTTTAAATTATTAACAAAGTTTCTTCACCAAACGTAAAGCTTCTATCTAGTTCAGCTTTTCTGAGCTAATAATCAAAATGCTCAGTCAAGGCTAACGTGCACTTAGTAAGGTTGCAAAGAACGTATAAGGAGGTTCTAGTTTGATACCCCTAGGCAACACTTATAGTCATTATTAGTAATCTATACAGACATATCAATATTGACATGCTTTAGAACAACACGAACGGGACTAATGATAATAATAATGATCAGGACCTGTTAATTCTGTAATCAAGATATATTATTAGATGTATTCAAAATCTTCCATTAATATATGGTAGGCAAACATGTGTCAATAGTAATCAATCGCTCTGGGACGTATCCTTGACAGTTGTTATTACAGTTTGAAATGATATTATGCATTCATTGTCTGGCGTCAAGTACCTATTATTCATTCATCTTCGTTTTGCGTTTTGTAGGTTATTGGTTTTTACGTACTTTTATAATGGGTGCACGCAACACCTCAATTTTTTCTAATCCCTCTTTCTCTCTTTTTCTTTCTCTCTGTCTCTCTGTAAAACTTTTTAATGTTCTGATATTTTGATTTAATATCCTATAACTATATTTCCTTTGTTTACAGAAACTTTGAAACATTTATTCGTTCGTTCGTACTTTCTCTTCTTCTTCTTCTTTCTTTTCTTCTTTCCTTCTTTCTTTCTTCTTTCTTTCTTTCTTTCTTTCTTTCTTTCTTCCTTTCTCTCTTTCTTTCTCTCTTTCTCTCTTTCTTTCTTTCTTTCTTTCCTTCTCTCTTTCTTTCTTTTTTAATTCCTTTCTTTCTTTCTTTCTTTCTTTCTTTTTTTTCTTTCTTTCTTTCTCTCTTTCTTTCTCTCTTTCTTTCTTTTTTTTATTTCTTTGTTTCTTCCTTTCTTCCTTTCTTTCTTCCTTTCTCTCTTCCTTTCTCTCTTTCTCTCTTTCTTTCTTTCTTTCCTTCTTTCCTTCTTTCCTTCTTTCCTTCATTCCTTCTTTCTTTCTTTTTTCTTTTAATATCTTATTATATTTCTGTCTTTATTTAATTTTGTATTTTTGTCTTCACCCATGATTATGAAGGGAGGGGATCTTGGACGCAACCCATATCCCTTACCTTACGCCCTTCGCCCTAACACCCAGTTATGACACCTTTACCATATCTTAGGATATTATTAAAGAGTAATGTATCTCTTTGTTCACGAGAATTAGTTTGTAAAGAAGGGTGGTTTTAATCCAGACAGATATAAAACAGTATAATGATAACGTGATTAAAATCAAAATTAAAGTTGTTTAAGATTAAAATTATTAAAATCTAAATTTTATATTTCTTTATAAAATCTCTTGTTTTTTTATCAAATATTTCAGTCTTTTAAAATGAGCAGTAAGGGGTCTTAGATCAGACATGCTCAGTGTTAATTAATGCCAATAGCATTCTCTTCCTAAACTTTGGTCACTGTCCCTTTTGCTCTTTGAATCTCGTGGTAGATAATGTACAGTTATGTACAGTGATATTTTTAGTATAAAAAATGGACGCCAAAATTCATCAAATCATTTTGAAATTGCTATGGAAGACTGCATTATTAATATGAATAAACAGTTAGAGAGAGAGACATCTTTATGCTGATTCAATAGAATACAATATAATCGCCGACAGGGCGGTTTCTCAACGCCTGATCTGCCCGTCAATCATACAATAAACCATCACACTTCAATGCATTTTGCTTTCAACCAGCGTTGCTGATTCTAGATCCATTGCTGTCTGTGGTGAGCACTTCGTTTGATGTAACTCAAACGCAGGACTGAGATCTAGATAAATCGATTTTTATCGAAGATTTTGAAAGCAAAATTTAATACCAAACAACTGGGTGATCGAATGGTAAGTGGAGAATGTCTGACTTGTTCGGATAGAAATTATATTGATGAATTTTGCGTGTTTTCGTAAAGCCAGAGTTAACTATTATTATTATCTTCCACCTGCACAGATCAGCGTACATCCGGGCCGATTTAAGAAAGAATTATTGCAATAGTCTACGAAAGAGTCCTCATGTACACATCAAGTAGAATAAAGCGCCATCAGAGCGTTACGCATCCTCATTCACTACACCTAAAAGGCAACCCATTTGAACAGCAACACAAACTACTAAACTTTACCAAATCAGTGATAGATCTCGAAGCTGAAATCCCTCATACGCCATGGAGTCCAAGTCGCAAGATTATTCCAGAGAAATGCACACCACTGCAACTCAATCACTCAGACGTATTAGATCACCCAGAACACTGGAATGCAAATTTGACAAAGAATAAAATCCCTGAAGATTCCGCAACAATGATAGAACCAGAGATGATGATCAGGGCCGCATCTGATGGGCAGAAAGAAGCCATCGATGCGCCTACTTCTACTGATGAAAACCCTTTCTGCAGTATACAGTTATCTAGGGTGTACTTCTCACAACAGAATACAAATGGAAGTCACTCTTTCCAAGTAGCGACAAACCCAGTTACTCACCAAACAACTACTACAAGCAATATCGAAAAACCAAATCCTAAAAGGCAAAAAGTGACGTTCAATGAAAACATTACAAGAAGATCTATAACGAACACACATCGTCTTCATTCGTCTCCCGATACACCAAACCTCAAAGGACTATTTCAGAAATCAGCTTCAAAAGCTCCCAAAAAGAGCAACATTTCTGGAAACCAATATGTATATTTTCTCTCTGATAATAGACAGCGCATAAAGTCAGACAATAGTAAAGACAATGGCAAACGCACTGGACTCAATCACAGCTTAAAACGGAATGAGTTAGAAAGCTCGAGCTCACCGACAAGAGCAAGTGTAACTCAAACAAATAGGATCACTTCTGGAGAAGAAGAAGATGACTTACAGATGCAAGTGGTGGTAGACGGCGACGGGCGAGTGCTTGTCAAGAATGTCCTCAACCCCTGTGCGGCAAAGAGCAAATGTACAGAAACTTTGCCAAACAATAATTTAAATCACGTTCAAATCAAAGCAGACTTAAACAGCAACATAATTGGGGACGATCCTGAATATTTCTTGCAGCAAAAAGAACCTGTTACTCTAGTAAGGAACGAGACACATCGACAACGTTACAGCTATTCTAAGAGGAAGATTGACGGATCATATACGACGTCAATACACAACCCGATCCACTTCAATCACGCTGATATTCATATGAAAAGAGATCAGTTTAATAACACTTGTCTGCATGATCATGATTTCTATGAAAGAAAAGCTACTACAAATAGACCAAACACTTATTATCCTTATCAGAAGACTCTTGGCAGACGCCACGTTGCAGACGTGACTACGAATAATCAGTATTTGCGTTCAGCTAAAGTCCCTGTATCTAACTACAATATGACGGTCAATAACAGTATGCATGACATCAACTTGAATGAACACAACAAGGGACAATCCATGAGAAACAGTTTATCAGTCAGCCGCTTTGTCGAGAAAGACAATTCTTGTGATGTCTGCAGCACCACAGGGAACTTGATCAAAACATCGTATAAAAGTCATGCGAACTCGGAAGACAAGTCTAAAAATCCAATCCAGACTAAAAAACATACTCCAACGGCGGGAGAATATTGTATTGGCAGCGACAATCATGCCATGCTTTCTAAGAACCCACAGCAGCAACGCTCTCAATTAGAGGGTTCTACAATCTCACACTATAGAGGTAGACCGCACTGTGGACCTCAAACTGTTATAAATGCAAACGGCAATCAAGTAGAACCCACAAACAACTCTAAATCACATCATGGTAATGATAAGTGTTTAGACAGTAATGGAACCGATAAGGCTCACGATGAAGAGCTAAGGTACAAGTGTGACTGGCCTGCTTGTACAAAATCATTCCGTCACTACTCCTTTCTTGTTCTTCATCGTCGTATTCATACAGGTGAAAGACCCTATAACTGCACATGGGAGGGATGCAAGAAGCAGTTCCGACGCTCCGATGACTACCAGAGACACTATAGGGTACATACAGGAGTAAAGCCTTACCCGTGTGAAGTTTGTGGCAAGGCGTTTAAACGTTCTGATCACAGGCTATTTCATTATAGAGCAATACATAACATGCATAAATAAGATACTTGTATTCAAATTACCAAACATTGACTGATTATACTACAGCACGGGGTTCCTGTTTATTGGGGTTTCATTCACTACTGTCGCATAACCATAACGCCTTCTGTATTTTTGCGCAAACACTTAATCGGTGAAATAAAATCTATTTTTTACTGTCTAATAGTTCTTATTTAGTGACTATTAGTGACTATTTTAGACAAGTAAAGCTGTAATGAAGTATTGTCTCCTTTGTATATTTGCCTTTTCTTAGACTGTTCTGGTTGAGTGATAGCCACAGACTAAATAAGAACTGTTTGTTAGTAACAATTTTGATTTGATTTACGCTCTATTATAATAACAATCTGTTTGAATTGAATTACAATTTGTTTGATTTGAATTATAATGTGTTTGATTTGAATTACAATAGCTTCCCCCATAAAACAGAAGGCATTATGGTTATTGTGAAAATAGACCATTTGATATATTTTGCTTCTCACAATAAAGCAGATTTTTTCCGCAACAGAATCAATGAAAGATTAATATATGCACCATAAGAAAGGCAAGCGCTTTTAAATTTTGGGAAAATTTCGGAGCATAAGATTTGTAAGGTTTAGAGAGAAGAATTCCGTTATATCATGCAAGCGGTTTCGTAGTACCACTAATGCAAAATGCACACTTAATGCACTATATGCAATAACTAAGAAGGCCACAACTTTACCAGTGCGCATATTTGCAGCTGTTCGTAGTCATATACCTTCACTTTAGTGAAGTTTAATGAACCTCTTTTTGAGGGTAATTACATTTGTTTATAAATACTCAAAGCAATATCTAGAAAATATGAAAAACAGAGAAAAAAAATCCTGATCAGCTACCTATTCTAATCAGAACTTTTCCAATTCAAAGAAACGTTGTCATTTCTTTTCGCTAGTTTTCTTATTAAACGTACCTATTGCATGCCTTATTCTCATGAATAGTAATATTATATAAAGAACTTGTAAAGTAGTAACTGATTTCTTCTATAAATTTGGTTTTGTATTCTAATGGTGTTTTCCCGTGACATAAGAGTGTGTAGAATAAACATAACTATATATACTGTACTATACTCCATAGTGTTACGTAAAGCCCGACCTTTAGTTAGCAATAAGGAGCTTTCATTTATTAGTGTATTTGGGGGGGGGGGGGGGGGGGGGGGGGTCGGCAAAATCACCTGTCGTCTTTTCCAGATGTTACGCCGCCCCCCCCCCTACCTGGATGGTCAGTAAAAAATATCATAACCCCCCTATATTTGTCCAGTCTATGACTAAAGCTGCATTCAATTAGTAACAACCCCCCTATATAGCTTCCGAAAATAACGTGACCCCCCTCAATATTGCCGACCCCCTCCCCATAATACATGAAAGCCCCCTATAGAATAGAATAGAATCTTTATTTGCTCTTATATACTTATTACAATATATTATACATTATATTATACATTTTTACATTTTTCTTTCTATATTCGTTTGTATGTTTGTATGAGTGTTTCTATTATGTATGTTTTATAGAATATAGAAATTGAGCATGGAGGCTAAGTAAACTGGGAAGTTATCGAGTTAGCCTCAAGTCAATATGCGAGCCCATCAACAGATGAATGGCACTTAAATGATCATTGTCCATAGCAAAACCTTTGTTTTATTAAACTTATTTGATTGGAATCTTGTTTCATGGTTAATAATTTTCGTTCAGAGATTTGACTAGAGTGCGAGCACTCCGACTGTACTGAAGGGTAATTACAAAAACATCAATCAAGAATTTGTAAGGAAATAATAAATGGGAGTTCTAATGAGACTTGTTCACAAATGAAAACAAAAGCCACTTGCAACATTTTATTGTTATATTATTGACCAAAACTATACAGGTTTCTTTTATATATCAACACTACTTTAGACTGTAAAATAGTCCCTTTCTTGACAAAAATCACACGAAACGAGTTGAAGTTCGATCGAGGGAAGAGTTGGCCGAGAAAACCGCGGGAAATGAGGCAGAAAGGGAGACTCGATCTTGAGTTCGATCTTCAACTCCTTTCGCTCGAATTTTCGCGAGAAAGTTTTGACTGTTTTACAATGCAACACTTCTTATTCGTACAAGATCTTTCTCAAGAAGCAGCGAATCATAATGCACATGCCCAGTTAGTCTCACTGTGACTTAATAAACAAAAGGATCCCATGAGTCAGAGCGAGGCTGGTCTGGCATTTGCATTCGATTAGCGACATTAGCTGCTTCATGAGAAAGGCCTATGCTTCCGAATACATGTCATAACAAATAGATTTGTTTTACATTTCACACAATATTGTCATGGTTTGACGTATTTGTCAGTTCAATTCACTTGGGTATAATTGTTTTGATGAATAATCACACAGTTTAGAGCACAGCACATGACTTTGCTTTCTTGCCTTCAGCATCCACTTCATCTTTCTTTGTCTGGTTTGCGTTTGCATCAGATTGACCATCTCCTTGTTTTGGTTCCTCAGCTGCTGCTGGCTTCTCACCATCGGCTGCTGCAGATTCATCAGTGATTTCATCCTCCATCTTTGCTAACTCGTTTGCACACTTGATCATGTCTTGTACAAGATCACACTCTTTGTAGCCAAGTCGTCTCCAGTTCGAAATGTCAATCCTGTCGATCACTTCCGAATGCTCTCCGGTAGATCCTCGTGCCTGACATCCTCGTTCCCGTGCAAACTTGTCAATGGCTTCGAAACCCATGGATTTGATCAGTTTAGGGACTAGAATGTGCACGGATCCTCTCATCCCGGTTCCCAAGTTGGTCGGACAGCACGTGATGCAGCCATGAGATGAATTACGCATAAACACTTCCTCGGTCCCAAGCTCTTTCTTGAGTCCCTCCTCGATGGCGGCTATACCACGTGACAGTCGTTCAAAGACGCGTTTGACGTCACCTCCCTTCTCCATGGAGATGATCCTTAGATGATCCCCCTCGTTGATCCAAAGGAGGAACTCTTTGCTGTTTGACACAAAGATACCACGGCCATGTGGCCAGAACTCGTGGTAGCCTGATGCTGCTTGCATCTTATCTTTACCTCGGAACAAAAAGTGGTCATCGATAAGTTGTTGCTGTTGTTCAGCGGTCATTGTGGTGTGACGGTAGAAAGTTCCCGCCAAATCTCCCTCCAAACCAGCAAACACCTTCTCCATCAGGTCGGCAATCTCAATGCGCAGTTCTTTGCTGCCGCCAGGGTTCAAAGGAAAAGTGGCAATATTCCTGGCAACTCGTATACGTGTGGATATGATCTTGTTCTTCGCATCTTCAGTCAGATCCACTGTAATCTTGGAGCTGTCCATGTCGGTCACGTGACAGTCTGCTTTCACATCATAGCCGCCATGATATTTAGCAATAACTTCATTAAAAAGAGGTTCGCCAAAGACTTCGTAGGATTCAAGATCTCCAGCATGACAACCAAGAAACGAAGATGGGTTGACGACTCCAGTGTTGATGGCCCTTGCAAGCGTCCATCCAGCTTTCTCAGTTTTAATGTCTTTAAATGCCTCAAAGTTTTCCTTACTGATGGCATTGATAGCAATACACTGGGTTCCTTTGGCTTTGATTTCGTCTAGACCGCGTGGCCATTCGTTGTTGGCCAAGTCTTCATCCACGATGAGATCAAAGTAAGGATCTAGTTGTTGTTCTCCCATGATATTTCTAGCTTATTTCACCAATGTAATACTCTAAAAAGCGTACAAAAACCGTTTATGAACACCTAATGCGATAGAATATAGCTTCTACACCTGCTATAAAGCTTTTCAGTTGGTTTACACTGCTGAAACACCGCTTGAACCTTCAGTTACTCAATAGTTGACTGCATAAACCACTTGGTTCCAGTTCAGCTAGCTTCATTAAATATTCGGTCTTGCTTTGTGTGGAGTGTTTGAATTGTGTTTGATTATTTAGTCCCGTTTCCCAGGAGACACTTCTGTATAATATAGTTAATCCTTTGGTTGTATTTACTGGCCGTTGGTATGACAGCAGCATTAAAGATATTGTTTGAATCGCTTCGAGAACCTACTCATTCACACGCAATCCAAACACAAACCGTAAAATAGCAGGGGGAAAAAACTATTTAAAATTATTCAATCCTGATCATGTTCAATGGCATGGAAAGAGCTTACTGATTTAGTTCTCTAAAATGTTTTAACGTTTAACGTTACATGTTTTAATGTTTTCAAATGTTTTCAAATTAAAATTTGAAGTTGAATATTCTTCTTATATAAGTGATAGGCAATGAAATAAACTTTTTAACACCGTAAAAATGGTAACTTTACTTTATTGATGTTTTAAAAGACCGACGCAGGCTATACTAACTCATCCGGTAGATTCCATTTATGTCGAGTGTGTTTTGGTCAAAATATATGCAGCACTTTCAGTAACTAACAATTAAAGTTAGACTTTTTGTATTGTTAACAGTCTCTGCCAGCGCTGATTCAATTTTTAACCCGGCGCTAAGATATGAAAATCACATTCTATTTCTGCCAGATTTACGATGTACAAAGATATAGCTTTCAGATTCAGTAATTAAGGGAACTATCTTGTATTGTTTATGATCGATCGCCATGACAACAGACGTAAACAATAGCCGAAAATTGTATGGCTGATTTAAAAATGGTAAACCATTTAAACGAGAAGAATGGGTCGTAATCTAAGTAATCAGTCTAATGCTTAACTTCGTTAATGAAATGTACAACAAAGGAGCAACGTACGTGACATATACTGTAGTGAAAAGAACAATTTGCATATCGAAGCGATGCTGAAGGACTTTTTGAAGAATACATAAGTAACCTACTAGACTATCTTTACACAGCGACAGACAGACAAACAGGCAGACTGACAGGCGAACAGATAGACAGACAGACAGATAGACAGACAACCTAAAGAACCTATAAAAGGAGAAATAGACAATAAGTATTGTATTTATATGTATGTATTTAAGTGCATTTATGTTATTTGTAGATTTTTTTTGTAGATATAAGTAATAGTTTGTTATATCAAGACCCCATTTCGTTTGTTGGTTTTCCTGTATAAATATTGAAAAAAAAAACACACAAAAACAGGTAGACAGACAGACAGACAGACAGACAGGCAGATAGAAAGAGAAATAGACAAATAGACTGACAGACAGACAGATAGAAAGAGAAATAGACAAATAGACTGACAGACTTACAAGCAACTAAACAAACAAAACTGCAATTAGTATTCTATACAACCTGCGGGGGCTTGGGAATGAGTAAAGGTTATACAGATAACACTGGCAAAGCATTGTGGGGGATTCGTACGTCAAATCAGCTGTCATTTATAACCAAGTTATTCAGTTTTATTTAGAAAAAAATACAACTATAAAATTGAATATTAATCCATCGTTTGAATAACTTGTAAGATTTAGTCGACGTCATCTATTGTTTTCAGTAGAGTTGTTTTCTTTGACTTAAATGTACATAAAAAAAAACTTGCAGATACTGAGCCGGATATATAATTATATTAATCCATTGTTTTGTGTGTGTGTGTTTTTTTTACTCGTCCACATCGTTTTAAAATGCACATAAAAACTTCTTGACAATAAGCCGGATAAATATATCTTATTAGACAGTTTGATGTGTAATATGGCTGGATATTTTACGAGTGAAACGCTGTATTTTGACGAGCCTCCGGGCGAGTCAAAATACAAGTTAACGAGTAAAATATCCAGCCATATTACACATCAAACTGTTTAATAAGTTATTTATTATCCAATCTAAAGGTTTTTGTTCTTTTATAATGCAAAATATTGTTTTACTTGAGGGCTAGATAGACGAGTAAAAATATCGCTGGATATTTTTACTCGATCCAGTCCTACTCCTGCGATATTTTTACTCGTCTATGACTAGTTGGATAATAAACATATTTATATAAATCCATTGTTTGTGTTTTTTTTAACTCGTCCTTATCGTTTTAAAATGTACATGAAAACTTGTGGACACTAAGGATATATAATTAATCCATGGTTTTGTTATTAATTTGTAAGATTTACTCGATCGCTCTCATCGTTTTAAAATGGACATAAACTTGTCGACACTGAGGAAGACTGGAGCTTGAGCTGTAATGTAAATGTAAGTCAGAGAAAACAACTCAGTTTAAAATATTGCACTAGATTGCAGTAATAAGATTTACACGAACTTTTCTAAAATATAACAACAGTAACTACAGCTGCAAATGTCTTCATGTGAAATACAATAGACATGTTTTGTGAAGTTGAACACTTTTATCTATATTTATTTAGACTCTTTTTCTAAGTTCGTTTGTGCAAAGCAAAATCTGTAAAATACTGCGCTGTATTCTATATTAATTCTTGGCTTTAAATCACATTATTCTACAACTAAAATTATTCAAAAATGTGTCCCTCTATTGTCTATGAACTGTACATGCACCTATCAGTTAGTCTTACCCGTTACATCAAACTGGAAATATAGTCAGAAAATATTGTATATAGCATATAGACTATTTTTGTAAATGTCAGACTACAATGAAGGTATTGTAGATAAAGTTAGATCAGTTTGCAAGACTTTGCCTTGGCACCTTCTCCTTCTTTAACACCGTTTGTGTCACCGCCAGCACCGCCCTCGCTTGCGGCAGGCACTTCTTCTTTGGGTTGGCTTGGGGCAGGAGCAGGGGCAGCAGCAGGGACAGCAGCAGGGGCAGCAGCAGGGGCAGCAGCAGGAGCAGAGTCAGGAGCAGCAGCAGCAGCAGGAGCTGTGGCAGGAGCTGTGGCAGGTTTCTCATCAGTGGTTGGTTCTTCTTTCTTAGTCTCCTCGACTGCTGCTGGCTTCTCACCATCGGCTGCTGCAGGCTCGTCAGTGATTTCATCCTCCATCTTTGCTAACTCGTTTGCACACTTGATCATGTCTTGTACAAGATCACACTCTTTGTAGCCAAGTCGTCTCCAGTTCGAGATGTCAATCCTGTCGATCACTTCCGAATGCTCTCCGGTTGATCCTCGTGCCTGACATCCTCGTTCTCGCGCAAACTTGTCAATGGCTTCGAAACCCATGGATTTGATCAGTTTAGGGACTAGAATGTGCACGGATCCTCTCATCCCGGTTCCCAAGTTGGTCGGACAGCACGTGATGCAGCCATGAGATGAATTACGCATAAACACTTCCTCGGTCCCAAGCTCTTTCTTGAGTCCCTCCTCGATGGCGGCTATACCACGTGACAGTCGTTCAAAGACGCGTTTGACGTCACCTCCCTTCTCCATGGAGATGATCCTTAGATGATCCCCCTCGTTGATCCAAAGGAGGAACTCTTTGCTGTTTGACACAAAGATACCACGGCCATGTGGCCAGAACTCGTGGTAGCCTGATGCTGCTTGCATCTTATCTTTACCTCGGAACAAAAAGTGGTCATCGATAAGTTGTTGCTGTTGTTCAGCGGTCATTGTGGTGTGACGGTAGAAAGTTCCCGCCAAATCTCCCTCCAAACCAGCAAACACCTTCTCCATCAGGTCGGCAATCTCAATGCGCAGTTCTTTGCTGCCGCCAGGGTTCAAAGGAAAAGTGGCAATATTCCTGGCAACTCGTATACGTGTGGATATGATCTTGTTCTTCGCATCTTCAGTCAGATCCACTGTAATCTTGGAGCTGTCCATGTCGGTCACGTGACAGTCTGCTTTCACATCATAGCCGCCATGATATTTAGCAATAACTTCATTAAAAAGAGGTTCGCCAAAGACTTCGTAGGATTCAAGATCTCCAGCATGACAACCAAGAAACGAAGATGGGTTGACGACTCCAGTGTTGATGGCCCTTGCAAGCGTCCATCCAGCTTTCTCAGTTTTAATGTCTTTAAATGCCTCAAAGTTTTCCTTACTGATGGCATTGATAGCAATACACTGGGTTCCTTTGGCTTTGATTTCGTCTAGACCGCGTGGCCATTCGTTGTTGGCCAAGTCTTCATCCACGATGAGATCAAAGTAAGGATCTAGTTGTTGTTCTCCCATGATATATCTCACTTATGACGACGATTTTCTGAGTGTAAAGTTTCCTAATTCCGCCTTTAAACTCTCCCAGTAGTTCACCAAGAGATCACAGTTCTAAATCCAGTCGAAACGCAATCGAAAAACAGCGAGAATTATCTCGTTTAAGATGTTTTTTCCGAGTATTGCTTTCTAACAGCTAATATTCTTCCTGCCTTGGCTCATAAATGTTTCATAACTCAATACGTTCCTTATGCAAATGACATTCTTACCGCCGTATACCCATAAATGGGCATATCATTTACGTGTATGCCTCCCTATACCATTGACAGATGGCTTGTACTTACTTAATTTTAATACATTAACAAAATAATCGGCGAGAATTAGTCGCTGTTTCGGTAAAGACACAAAGGTAATGAACGATTGTTATTAGTATGGCGGAAAGTAAATTTGCATACACTTGAGTCAATACACTGAAAGCGTCGACTTGGTTTCGCTTTTCATGATGCTTTCGAGCAAAGCGATGTATATAAATATGTCTATACATATATACTTAGAATATATATAGTGTTTAGCGTTACTATCTCAGTCAATAAACCAACTAAAATAGTTAAAAATGCAGAAAAAATCTTATCTTCGCGTAGCAAGGACAGCTGGTACAATTCACATGTATTACCGGAAGAAATGGTGAAATACAAATTTAAATTCTAGTTTCGTTTGTTCACTGGTAAATAATATATTATTGAAGTGTTATGTGTTGATGTCTGGGTTGCCTTGGTTATTTTATAATGTGTAAATATATAGACCGAGCTGTCAATGCAGTATAAACAAAATATATTATCAATATATCTATCGAGAATGTTTCCGTATTAACCTCATGTGGTTGGTAGTCAAAACCATAACAGAATACAGCGACTTTTGTAGTCGTTTATTTATTAAAGTATTTTGTGTAAAAATTCCTTGACTTGTAGGTGGTAGTGAAAACTAAAACAGAATTTTATATTCATTAATTTATTAAGTATTTTGTGTCAAAATCCCTTGACTTTACTAGGAGTACATTTTTCGTGATCAATTTTAATTTTCATTAAGCATGTGTTGAAAAAATATAAAAAGATGATTGATCGATCCAGACTACGGGTTATACAGGTCTTACCATATGTAATAGTTTGGAGTATAATATTACAAGCGTGGTACGAATTTCATTATTCTATCTTACTTTAAAAGCTCCATGGTTTTCGTTGAAAAAATCAATTAACAAACAACCGGCAAAGGGAGTGAAAAATGCCAAATACTTAATCTATGGAGTGGGCAATATTGGCTAAATATGATTAAACTAAATGATGGATTAGTAGATGTTGTTGATAAGCGTAACAACACCGTCTGTTTTAGTATACCCCCTGTAGGAATACACGGTAGGCTCTACAACACAGCAGTTTCTAACCATTGTGCACAGTTGGATACTTTACTACAAAATAGTTTAAAACAGACATCGCTTCGATGCAGCTTTGGTAAAATACAGAGGTTATAGGGGTGATCATAAGCGTCATTCGGAACGTCATTCAGGAATTAGATTACAAGTTAAGTACGCTATCATCTGTCGTTACTTTAATCTTCGTCGAAAGGGTAGATCAGGAGGTAGATATAGCCCCCGTGGCGGTTCTAGGGGACTGGGGAGGCCGTGAAAGGGAAGGGGAGGGAAAGAAGGAAGAAAAGGACAGCCTGCACTCATCCGCTTCCTTCCTCCCCTTCCCCCACCTTTTCCCCGAGAGCCATCACATAGGCTAGGATAGATATGCCTGCCTTGTATCCCCTCCCCAACCCCCAAAGTACGTACTCTTCCTAACCCCCCAAAGTCTCTTCTATATCACCACCCCACCCTATAAGTATGTATTATATCCCCATCCTCCATAGTATTCCTTCGCATACCCCAACATAATATTGTTACTATTATCAGACTGCAAAACAGTACAGGGCGTTCGTATTGCATGTTTTGGGGGAAATCGGATTTTGGGGTTCCTGTGTTGTCTTGATACCCGCGAGAAACATGGGGCCTAGACAAAAAGGAAAGGTGGGGGGAGGAGGATGGGGCAAGGGAGCACGGCAGACTGTTGTTTGTGGTTTGGATATATTCGTTCTTTTGAAGGTTTTAAATTACAACCATCTTTTCAAAGTTTTAAATTACATAAACGGCTTATTTCGTCAATCGACTGACCAGTAAAAATGCGGGCACAACAATCATTGCCGAGCGAGTCCCGTAGGGACGAGCAATGTACGAGTGTCACCCGAGAGTTGTAACTCCCCGCGAGCCCCGTAGGGGCGAGGGGGAATGAAACCGTTGAAATTCTGTAGTATGATGCTCGTAGCACGTTGCTAGGAACATTTCCGTTGCTGGGAACATTTTGTAAATTGAGAACAATCGAAATCGTAAAACCAGATACGAAGAACAGGTCAAACAGGGAAAGACGCATTTACATGAACAAGATTTACATAACAAACTTAACTTATTTGAATATTCAACGATTTTCAAATTTGGATATATATTATTAAAACACGGGATTACAACTGATTTTTTGTGGTTCCTTACATTCATGTCCTTATAATAATGTGTAAAGAAGAAGAGAAGGTCGCATGGCAAAAAAGATCTGTATTAGTACCCTTGTAAAGTTATTAAGCTGAATTACGTCCGTGGCTGCAGGGAAAATCTTTGTTGCATCTCACTTGTTGCGCTCCATTTCATGAAGACGTATACTGTTACTCACAGTTATATTTACTCGCATGATATCAGAATTATTAAACCAAACTAGACATTTTCCTCCTATTTTTGGAGTACTACTGCTTGAAGTTCATATTATTTTATTGATTTTGAGCTTACAATATGACCATAACAACTCGAAATTCCATTAAAAATCCGAACGTAAACATTTGGGTTATCAGCGAAGAGATCAACAAGAAGGTCAAGGCTTGTATTTCATACATTAATCGTTTCCGCTTTCGTTTCCGTTTCCAAGGAAACTGCTACGAGCATCAGGAGGAGACACACCCCCCAAAACGTCTATTCTCGATTCGTGATTGGCTGATCATTCCACCGCTTCACTCCCCCCTCGTCCCTTCGGGACTCGCTCGCAGAGGCAGGCGCGCCCGCATTTTTCCCTTGCTAGCGGATAGTCCCATTAATTTACCAATTTAGCCGTTTATGTAATTTGAAACGTTGAAAAGATCGTTGTAATTTAAAACCTTCAAAAGATCGAATATATCCAAACCACAAACAACAGTCTGCCGTGCTCCCTTGGATGGGGAGGGAAGAGAACTCCTGTTTTGCAGGCAATACCAGAGTATTATCTTAAAATTGATACTATTATTGTTACTATTATTAATTAACGCGGGAAATTTATCAAGTACCGGAAATCAATACCCGACTCAAACCCTTCAAAGATTATCCATATAACGCAAACGTTACATTTGAATGGTTAGTCTTCCTGGGTTAACCCCTACAATGACGCATGCGTTACACACCACTGCCCTGATTGGCTGAACTGATTATGACAGTTTTCAAAATAGTCTGTACTTTGACACGAAAACGAATCGACGTTTGATGGTTGGTCGAGAATGTCCAAATAAGGCTAATGTAACACTGTTACACTAAAAATAACTTGAGTACCAGAGGGTTTTTTTTTTTTTTTAAATATTTTTTTTATTGAATAAAAATAACAATATTCTCCATATTCCATTTAAATATAACCTGTCTTTATATATAGATACGTACTTACTCACGTACATGCTTATATAATATACATACATACATGCCTATATATATATGTAGGTATGTATGTATATTATATATTATATTATATATTATATATATTGTATATATATATATATATATATATATATATATATATATATATATATATATATATATATATATATATATATATATATATATATATATATATATATATATATATATATATATATATATATATATATATATATATATATATATATATATATATATACATATTATTACAACACAAAAACAAAAAAAAGCTCGAAACGTCAGTAAAGTGTTTTCGGTGTTACAAATTTCATTATATTACCTATCGTTTATATATCAAACACCGACGCAGCCTATACTAGTTTACTCGCTAGTTTCCATTTATATATACATCATATCTTATATTATATATTTTAATGTTTTTGAAAAAAAAAAGGAATTGCAAAAGAAAATATAAAGAGAAAAAAACGTTGAGGAAAGTTTTTTGTATGGCTTGATCTAAAAGACTACTTCAATTAGTTAGTTAAAGCACTCGATATCTTACTCCATTTTTTATTGTGTAACTTAGTTTTTCCTTTGGCTATGGCCATGTAATTTTCTACTTGGTTTGGCGCGTCTGTAAATCTGATGGTTTGCATGTGAAGCAACAGGAAATAAGTTAAACTAGCCTAAGAAATTTCGTCCCCGTCCCCACCCCTCCCCCTACATATAGACGTACAAATGATAAATACAAATACTAGATCAAGAAACCCTCTGGTTTCCAGGGTACACTAAAAATTTTACATTAAAAGAAATCAGTGTCACATGATACCACATTATTTCGCTCTAAATGCTCGATAATAGCAACATAGATTTCATAATTCTTATTCCATGTTACTCTTATACAGTTAAAAAGCTGAAAACAAATAAACAAAGAATCACCTGTCACTTGTTGTACGTCATTTGTTTTTTGACGTCCTGATATAGTATTGTTTTTGTTTACTCTGTAGCTAACGATGTTTGCTTATCTTTGTTTAGATCAAATGTGATATTATATTCCACATTTACACCTCTATTTCAAAAACGCCTTTTCGTATCTTTTTAAAGCATCAAGTCAACACCGAAATGAATGCTGGTAATATATTGAAATTACACTTGTTGTCAACAAAATTGATTGTAATAGAATAACAAGCACGTGAACTGATGCTCACATTTTATTAGTTCGAATTCTTTAGGAAACAAGTCTGATTTCAATACTGATTAGCAGTACAAAACCAGCATTCATTTTGGTCTTGGCTTGATCATATGCTTGTTGCTCAAAGCTGAGACAACGTTTTTTAAATAAGTATATATTTTATAGTCAAATTCTTATCAAATTCATTAATATAGGAATATAGAGCATAAATTTGGTTAACGCCTTTGTTGTTTAAGCCAGACATATTTTCACTACGACACCAAGTTTTGACAACATTTAATCATTATGATGGAAGCTTTCAAGTATAGCAAGCATACATAAGTGTCACAGGACAAATACCTCTTAATATCTCAATCTATTATTATCAATTAACAAGCGGAAAAAATTAAAGAATACAACAGTCTTCTCTTGGCTCCCGTACGTTTAAGAACATCAGTTTACTATGGTGAGTTTAAATGTTGTTAGAAAAATTATCTATATAATTATACGGCTTTTGAGTAGTATAAACTAGTATAGGATGCGTCAGTGTTTGATATAAACGATAGGTAAAAGAATGAAATTTGTAACACCGAAAAAATGTTAACTTAACTTTTTAATTACTGAAGTTTCGAGCTTTAGCCCTTCGTCGGAGTAAAGAGCAAACAAACAAAAGGCCAGGAATAAGACATCCACATAGTCTTGTCTAGCAATATCTTAACTCGAATGAATGTATCAATTTAAAACTGAAACAAAAATAACCAGTGTTTAAAATATTCTTCTGTTATCGCTTCAACAACTTTCTACCCTGAAGAACAATATTGTATTCAGAAGATACAAAACCTTCTGCTATGAAAGGGAGAAAACACTTCCTTTAATTCTGAATCTGTTAGAGCATTAGTGTATAAAACAAATTTAAGACTTAAAGTTTCCTTTTAAACAGCAAAAATTAAAAACTAAACTATCCAACCATGAAATAGATGTCTGCTTGAGTATTTTAACTATTCTACAGTACGTGCAAATATTTAAACCGGGGCCACCCAATCAAATTTCAAAATATATATTTTTTGAGGTCAAACAAAAAATCTTTGAAGGGTTCTCTCAAGCTAAGATGTTTCTTATTCAATCTTGATCTATTCCGTTCACATATAATGAAAATTATTAGTATTTTGAAACAAACAATCAAACATTTGTAGACTGAGATTCTATATTGTTGATATTCTCGATCGTTTTGGTTGCCCCGGTTTCAGCTAGTAGTCGCACTGCAACTTTGTGAATTTGTTATACAGAACACCACAAATCATTTAATTTTTTGAACAAACATCCTTGGTTTTATACCACACAAGAAGCATTCGACCATATTCTTCTATCACTATAAGTTTACCTAGTTTATTTTTCGAACTAGTATTGCGTTGTTCATGCAGGACGGCGTTCAGTAAGAGTGCAAATAATATACCCTTGAAACAAATTATAGTACTAGTTGAGTACAAATTCGTACCAAGTACCAAAATGATGTTAACATTTTTGTTTGTTGACTAGGAAAACGCAAAATTAGATTTTTAATAAATAATCAATAACTATATAACGTGTTTTATGTATATCAACAATAACCTACGTTCTTGATGAGAATAATGATTGTAAGCACCTTGAATATTGTATGCCCTTAAATACCTCAACAATAACCTACATGTTCTTGACGAGAATAATGATTATAAGCACCTTGATTATTCGTATGCTCTTAAATACCTCAACAATAACCTACATGTTCTTGATGAGAATAATGATTATAAGCACCTTGATTATTCGTATGCTCTTAAATACCTCAACAATAACCTACATGTTGCCCATAACACCTCAACAATAACCTACATGTTGCCCAAAACACCTCAACAATAAAATACATGTTGCCCAAAACACCTCAACAATAACCTACATGTTGCCCAAAACACCTCAACAATAACCTACATGTTGCCCAAAACACCTCAACAATAAAATACATGTTCTTGACAAGCTTTTCATACTTTCGAAAGGGTAGATCAGGAGGTAGATATAGCCCCCGTGGCGGTTCTAGGGGACTGGGGAGGCCGTGAAAGGGAAGGGGAGGGAAAGAAGGAAGAAAAGGACAGCCTGCACTCATCCGCTTCCTTCCTCCCCTTCCCCCACCTTTTCCCCGAGAGCCATCACATAGGCTAGGATAGATATGCCTGCCTTGTATCCCCTCCCCAACCCCCAAAGTACGTACTCTTCCTAACCCCCCAAAGTCTCTTCTATATCACCACCCCACCCTATAAGTATGTATTATATCCCCATCCTCCATAGTATTCCTTCGCATACCCCAACATAATATTGTTACTATTATCAGACTGCAAAACAGTACAGGGCGTTCGTATTGCATGTTTTGGGGGAAATCGGATTTTGGGGTTCCTGTGTTGTCTTGATACCCGCGAGAAACATGGGGCCTAGACAAAAAGGAAAGGTGGGGGGAGGAGGATGGGGCAAGGGAGCACGGCAGACTGTTGTTTGTGGTTTGGATATATTCGTTCTTTTGAAGGTTTTAAATTACAACCATCTTTTCAAAGTTTTAAATTACATAAACGGCTTATTTCGTCAATCGACTGACCAGTAAAAATGCGGGCACAACAATCATTGCCGAGCGAGTCCCGTAGGGACGAGCAATGTACGAGTGTCACCCGAGAGTTGTAACTCCCCGCGAGCCCCGTAGGGGCGAGGGGGAATGAAACCGTTGAAATTCTGTAGTATGATGCTCGTAGCACGTTGCTAGGAACATTTCCGTTGCTGGGAACATTTTGTAAATTGAGAACAATCGAAATCGTAAAACCAGATACGAAGAACAGGTCAAACAGGGAAAGACGCATTTACATGAACAAGATTTACATAACAAACTTAACTTATTTGAATATTCAACGATTTTCAAATTTGGATATATATTATTAAAACACGGGATTACAACTGATTTTTTGTGGTTCCTTACATTCATGTCCTTATAATAATGTGTAAAGAAGAAGAGAAGGTCGCATGGCAAAAAAGATCTGTATTAGTACCCTTGTAAAGTTATTAAGCTGAATTACGTCCGTGGCTGCAGGGAAAATCTTTGTTGCATCTCACTTGTTGCGCTCCATTTCATGAAGACGTATACTGTTACTCACAGTTATATTTACTCGCATGATATCAGAATTATTAAACCAAACTAGACATTTTCCTCCTATTTTTGGAGTACTACTGCTTGAAGTTCATATTATTTTATTGATTTTGAGCTTACAATATGACCATAACAACTCGAAATTCCATTAAAAATCCGAACGTAAACATTTGGGTTATCAGCGAAGAGATCAACAAGAAGGTCAAGGCTTGTATTTCATACATTAATCGTTTCCGCTTTCGTTTCCGTTTCCAAGGAAACTGCTACGAGCATCAGGAGGAGACACACCCCCAAAAACGTCTATTCTCGATTCGTGATTGGCTGATCATTCCACCGCTTCACTCCCCCCTCGTCCCTTCGGGACTCGCTCGCAGAGGCAGGCGCGCCCGCATTTTTCCCTTGCTAGCGGATAGTCCCATTAATTTACCAATTTAGCCGTTTATGTAATTTGAAACGTTGAAAAGATCGTTGTAATTTAAAACCTTCAAAAGATCGAATATATCCAAACCACAAACAACAGTCTGCCGTGCTCCCTTGGATGGGGAGGGAAGAGAACTCCTGTTTTGCAGGCAATACCAGAGTATTATCTTAAAATTGATACTATTATTGTTACTATTATTAATTAACGCGGGAAATTTATCAAGTACCGGAAATCAATACCCGACTCAAACCCTTCAAAGATTATCCATATAACGCAAACGTTACATTTGAATGGTTAGTCTTCCTGGGTTAACCCCTACAATGACGCATGCGTTACACACCACTGCCCTGATTGGCTGAACTGATTATGACAGTTTTCAAAATAGTCTGTACTTTGACACGAAAACGAATCGACGTTTGATGGTTGGTCGAGAATGTCCAAATAAGGCTAATGTAACACTGTTACACTAAAAATAACTTGAGTACCAGAGGGTTTTTTTTTTTTTTTAAATATTTTTTTTATTGAATAAAAATAACAATATTCTCCATATTCCATTTAAATATAACCTGTCTTTATATATAGATACGTACTTACTCACGTACATGCTTATATAATATACATACATACATGCCTATATATATATGTAGGTATGTATGTATATTATATATTATATTATATATTATATATATTGTATATATATATATATATATATATATATATATATATATATATATATATATATATATATATATATATATATATATATATATATATATATATATATATATATATATATATATATATATATATATATATATATATATATATATATATATATATATATACATATTATTACAACACAAAAACAAAAAAAAGCTCGAAACGTCAGTAAAGTGTTTTCGGTGTTACAAATTTCATTATATTACCTATCGTTTATATATCAAACACCGACGCAGCCTATACTAGTTTACTCGCTAGTTTCCATTTATATATACATCATATCTTATATTATATATTTTAATGTTTTTGAAAAAAAAAAGGAATTGCAAAAGAAAATATAAAGAGAAAAAAACGTTGAGGAAAGTTTTTTGTATGGCTTGATCTAAAAGACTACTTCAATTAGTTAGTTAAAGCACTCGATATCTTACTCCATTTTTTATTGTGTAACTTAGTTTTTCCTTTGGCTATGGCCATGTAATTTTCTACTTGGTTTGGCGCGTCTGTAAATCTGATGGTTTGCATGTGAAGCAACAGGAAATAAGTTAAACTAGCCTAAGAAATTTCGTCCCCGTCCCCACCCCTCCCCCTACATATAGACGTACAAATGATAAATACAAATACTAGATCAAGAAACCCTCTGGTTTCCAGGGTACACTAAAAATTTTACATTAAAAGAAATCAGTGTCACATGATACCACATTATTTCGCTCTAAATGCTCGATAATAGCAACATAGATTTCATAATTCTTATTCCATGTTACTCTTATACAGTTAAAAAGCTGAAAACAAATAAACAAAGAATCACCTGTCACTTGTTGTACGTCATTTGTTTTTTGACGTCCTGATATAGTATTGTTTTTGTTTACTCTGTAGCTAACGATGTTTGCTTATCTTTGTTTAGATCAAATGTGATATTATATTCCACATTTACACCTCTATTTCAAAAACGCCTTTTCGTATCTTTTTAAAGCATCAAGTCAACACCGAAATGAATGCTGGTAATATATTGAAATTACACTTGTTGTCAACAAAATTGATTGTAATAGAATAACAAGCACGTGAACTGATGCTCACATTTTATTAGTTCGAATTCTTTAGGAAACAAGTCTGATTTCAATACTGATTAGCAGTACAAAACCAGCATTCATTTTGGTCTTGGCTTGATCATATGCTTGTTGCTCAAAGCTGAGACAACGTTTTTTAAATAAGTATATATTTTATAGTCAAATTCTTATCAAATTCATTAATATAGGAATATAGAGCATAAATTTGGTTAACGCCTTTGTTGTTTAAGCCAGACATATTTTCACTACGACACCAAGTTTTGACAACATTTAATCATTATGATGGAAGCTTTCAAGTATAGCAAGCATACATAAGTGTCACAGGACAAATACCTCTTAATATCTCAATCTATTATTATCAATTAACAAGCGGAAAAAATTAAAGAATACAACAGTCTTCTCTTGGCTCCCGTACGTTTAAGAACATCAGTTTACTATGGTGAGTTTAAATGTTGTTAGAAAAATTATCTATATAATTATACGGCTTTTGAGTAGTATAAACTAGTATAGGATGCGTCAGTGTTTGATATAAACGATAGGTAAAAGAATGAAATTTGTAACACCGAAAAAATGTTAACTTAACTTTTTAATTACTGAAGTTTCGAGCTTTAGCCCTTCGTCGGAGTAAAGAGCAAACAAACAAAAGGCCAGGAATAAGACATCCACATAGTCTTGTCTAGCAATATCTTAACTCGAATGAATGTATCAATTTAAAACTGAAACAAAAATAACCAGTGTTTAAAATATTCTTCTGTTATCGCTTCAACAACTTTCTACCCTGAAGAACAATATTGTATTCAGAAGATACAAAACCTTCTGCTATGAAAGGGAGAAAACACTTCCTTTAATTCTGAATCTGTTAGAGCATTAGTGTATAAAACAAATTTAAGACTTAAAGTTTCCTTTTAAACAGCAAAAATTAAAAACTAAACTATCCAACCATGAAATAGATGTCTGCTTGAGTATTTTAACTATTCTACAGTACGTGCAAATATTTAAACCGGGGCCACCCAATCAAATTTCAAAATATATATTTTTTGAGGTCAAACAAAAAATCTTTGAAGGGTTCTCTCAAGCTAAGATGTTTCTTATTCAATCTTGATCTATTCCGTTCACATATAATGAAAATTATTAGTATTTTGAAACAAACAATCAAACATTTGTAGACTGAGATTCTATATTGTTGATATTCTCGATCGTTTTGGTTGCCCCGGTTTCAGCTAGTAGTCGCACTGCAACTTTGTGAATTTGTTATACAGAACACCACAAATCATTTAATTTTTTGAACAAACATCCTTGGTTTTATACCACACAAGAAGCATTCGACCATATTCTTCTATCACTATAAGTTTACCTAGTTTATTTTTCGAACTAGTATTGCGTTGTTCATGCAGGACGGCGTTCAGTAAGAGTGCAAATAATATACCCTTGAAACAAATTATAGTACTAGTTGAGTACAAATTCGTACCAAATAAACAATAGAAAACAATATAATAAGTATAAAATTGTTCTTTATAGTCAGCTAACTATTTCACGGGTATATTATTTCCTCTTTACAAATCAACTTCCAGTTACCAATCAACAATTAGCTTCAATTTATTAACTATATTGTCCAGCTGTCAGCCGGGATGACATAAAAATAAATCGACTCAAAATCATACTCTTCTCCCGACAATGACGGGCGCAAATGTATTCTTCTTGTACCCCGACAAAGGATTAAACATCGTCCTTTATTAAATAGAAAATATATCAATTGTTAAACAACTGTTTAGTTCCTTTAACGTATCAGAACCGTTTAGGAAAGGGAATTAATTATGACACAGACAAATACTACGTAAAATTTGCTCGTCCATGCATGCCATGTGAAATCAACAGAATCAGAAAACTTCATTTTCGTCTTTAAATTAGTTTTTCGTCTAGTTTTCACAACAGGCAACACGTCTTCCGTAGTGAAAAAATGGATATTTTACGCCAAACTTGGCTTATGTTGCCACACAAGTCAAGGTTCGTTATTAATAGTTTCACAGTAGCTATATATAGGTCCATATTGTGATGTAATGGTTGAATGAGTGTCTAACAACGTAGCACTGCAATGTGTTTTAAATAGTATCAATCAGAGGATCATGACGTTGATGCCTGCTATTTTTGGAATGGATTATTTTATCGTTTTTGCAGTACTTTTGAATATTCCACTCTTTACAACGTGAGTCGTTCTAAGCTACACCCCATGCTGCCCTTACTCTTTATAATCGTTCTTTTAAAACTTATCCTTGCTGCATATGATGTATATATAAGGCTATAGACATCGGAACGCTATGGGCACGCCACATTGTGTTGTAAAACACATGCAAAGTAAATATATGTCATACAATTTCATTTTTACATGGGCCCCTGCATGCTTGGATGCATGTGTAAGGGACGGACAATTATAGATAAAAAATGTGCATGATATATTCATTTTTTTGCCCTCGAGGCGGCTGTGGAATACTTTTTTGTTCTCTTTGTACGATATTTCTTTCAGGATTTCTGTTGTGCACGATATTTTTTTTTCAAGGTTCAAGATGTGCTCGAATGTTTTTTTGGTAATTGCCCAACCCAACAATTAAATATCTATAATGACCCGTCTCTAAGAGCGACCTTGTCCCACGCTATATGACTTTAATACATTGATTGATTGATTAGATCATATACATTTTGCGCATTAGGAATTAAATTATTATTAGAATAATAATAATGATTATAATAATAATTTATTTCTAGTGCATCCCAATAATTCTCGATGCCACAAATTGATCTGAAAAATACAAGTTGATATAAATAAAAAAACATTTCTCTTCCGTGAATATTTTGACACTGATATCTGAATTTTGTAAGCGCATTGAGTTTTTAAAATGCGCTATAAGCACCTAGTATAAATAAATAAATAAATATAGGAAGATACAAATGATTATTCACAAATAGGTATTGATCATACAATGTTATTATCATTATTAAATTATTATAAATCATTATTGATATCCCATACCCTCCAGTCTGGTATTAATAAAGTGTATCGGTCTTTCCGTCTGTCTTTGCTTCAAATCTGAAAGTATCCATCTATTAGGGGGCGCGTAAGGAGAGGTTGTACACCGCAAAACCGCACTCCAAAAGATCGACAAAAAACGCACAATTTCACCATAATTTGCTTAAAACCGCAACCGCAAGATTTATAAAACCGCAAATATAAATGAAGAGAACCGCAAAATCACATCACCGCATATTAACCACCTTAATAAGTCACTTTTCACTAGTAATAACTCCGCAAACCGTAACGCCAATAACTCATTTTTCACTAATAAGACATTTGTTTCCTAGGCTATTAGTGTGGTGATTGTGGTGTTGATGATCTGTTCTTGTGTCACTGCTCATATAAGGACTGAACCGCCACTACGCATGCCCAAGAGAATCCACCTGGATCAGTGCGAGGTAGTCGTCCGTTCCGATTGCGTCAACGACTCACTACCATATGGAAAAATCATATGCGTAGAGCTAACGGATAAAGTACTCTTTCAAAAGCTGAAGGATATCGGAGGGTACAACCCAAACTTTGTTGCTATGAATAGTACTGAAGCTGCTAAGTTTAAAGATCCCAGATTGTTTAACACGTTACGACAGACACGCAAGGAACTCCCTACACGCGCTCCGGGCTGCGATAAAACTCCGACTACCCGACGTCCGACTACCCGACGTTCCTCCACCCGCTATAAGCGGACTACCCGACGTCCCTCCACCCGCTATAAGCGGACTACCCGACGTCCCTCCACCCGCCCTCCGTGGACTACCCGACGTCCCGCAACCCGCCCTAAGCGGACTACCCGACGACCATGGCAAAGACGTCGGCCAAGTAGGCCTTCACGCGGCAGACGTCCGACATCCCGACGGCACCGGCGGCGTTCTCCTAAAGTCAAACCTAGCGATCAATTTGGTGGTACCATATTTGACTCCAGTGTAAAACATGCAAAAAGACAAGGTCTTCGTCGTGGTGAGAAAGTTCTACGACCACGTAAACGATCAGTCGGTGACATCATGTTTGACTCCAGTGTAAAACATGCAAAAAGACAAGGTCTTCGTCGTGGTGAGAAAGTTCTACGACCACGTAAACGATCAGTCGGTGACATCATGTTTGACTCCAGTGTAAAACATGCAAAAAGACAAGGTCTTCGTCGTGGTGAGAAAGTTCTACGACGACGTAAACGATCAGTCGGTCAAAATCTGTCATGTTGGAGTCGAGGTTCACTTGTAAATGTTACTCTGAATGGTGACATCATTAATACAGGACGCTATCATCTCTGTGGCGAGTGCCATGTAGTAACACACCTTGATGATGATAAGTTTCCACGGTATATCAATGAAGCTGTTTGTAAGTACGAGGTACAGCCCGACGAGAACCACTCACAAGACGATCAAAAATGTGCTTGGAGGTCAGGATTATGTAAGCAACGAATCCTAACTTTTCCCGCTATTAAAATGACCGGTCAGTTCCAACAACAGAATGGACCAAATGGACAAGTAATTTATGTGGAAATAACTAGAGAAGTCACTCAGGTAGTGCGTGCCAGCTGTCAATGCCAGATCGACGTTGCGCCGGCAGCACTTCTTAAGAAATTTGAACTTGATCAACTTGGATGATTTAACATTAAGCTATTCCATAAAAGGTTATTTAAGGGAATAATTCATCCCAAGACGGAAAACAACTCTAGTTTTACACTAAAACAGTTAGGAATTGATGTTAACATTTTTGTTTGTTGACTAGGAAAACGCAAAATTAGATTTTTAATAAATAATCAATAACTATATAACGTGTTTTATGTATATCAACAATAACCTACGTTCTTGATGAGAATAATGATTGTAAGCACCTTGAATATTGTATGCCCTTAAATACCTCAACAATAACCTACATGTTCTTGACGAGAATAATGATTATAAGCACCTTGATTATTCGTATGCTCTTAAATACCTCAACAATAACCTACATGTTCTTGATGAGAATAATGATTATAAGCACCTTGATTATTCGTATGCTCTTAAATACCTCAACAATAACCTACATGTTGCCCATAACACCTCAACAATAACCTACATGTTGCCCAAAACACCTCAACAATAAAATACATGTTGCCCAAAACACCTCAACAATAACCTACATGTTGCCCAAAACACCTCAACAATAACCTACATGTTGCCCAAAACACCTCAACAATAAAATACATGTTCTTGACAAGCTTTTCATACTTTGGTACATGCCCATAATTCATCTTCACGAAAAATCGACCTCAAAATTTAAAACGAGGCTAGTGGATATAATGTAGAACCCTCCTTATAAACTATGTACCAACTAGCCTTTTTTAATGTATTCATCGGAACATGGAGGGTATTTTTGACTAGTAATAGTTTCAGCACAAGGTATCGCCATTTAATATTGAACTTTAATTTCAAAACACTAACCTACATAATCACGTGATGCAACACGAATGAATTGGTTCAATAATTGATATCTTTACAACAAATATTATATCCTCGAAGTTTGAATTAAATATTTAGAATTAATCAGGACTTCAAATCCACCATTGTTTTTAATAATTCACAATTTGAAAGAGTGTATCTCAAGTATTGCAGTAAATCAAAGCACCTTTTCCTGGTATTTTTCAAAAATTATTCTACGAATTTGTAGCAGAATAGGTTTCTCAAATTAACAAAGCGAACAACTGAACAAAGATCAACAGAAACTGAATTTACAGTTATCCCGGTAGTTCTGGTGTTTTTAAAGAATATCTCATAAATTTTCTTATCAGGCCATAGTATTTTTCAAAAATTATTCTACGAATTCGAAACAGAAAAGGTTTCTCAAATTAACAAAGCGAACAACTTAAAACAATGATCAACAGAATTTGAATTCACAGTTACAAATTGTGGTGTTTTCAAAGAATATTTCATAAATCTTCTTATCAAGAATTAAAGATAAGCCATCAATTCTCTTTAATTGTATCCATAAAGGCCATTTCTATATTTTGCTATAAAACTATTTAATGAAATACTATTTCATCAAATTAATTCTGAATTCTCAGGCCCATGCCTTTAGCACCATGAAAAGAAGGGTGACCTGTGCTGAAAGCTTTGTGTGAATGCCTCACTATGGCTTCTGTCGGGATTCCTGTGTAAGTCATCTCCTTCAAATCGTTTTCTTTCAACAGTCACAACAGGCATTTGTACTAGTTGAAGTGGAGACTTTTGGTCTCGAAGTGCCTGGCTCAGATTTAATATCTATAGAGAAATAAATATGTTCAAAAAACAATCTTTATAAACAAGGCAATTATTTCTATAGGAAATTACATTGTTCAAGAAGAATTAATGAAAAATACAGCGCGTATTTGATGAAAGTGGCTTAATACCACAAGTGTGTAGCATGAGTGGTATTCTGCTTCTTTCATCAAATACAAGAGGTGTTTTTCATTAATTCTTCGAGAACAAAGGTGGAATTTCCTATCATAACACATCTACAATAAAATGCAAGTCTCAGATGAAAAAAAGACAAAAAATAAACACAAACAAGCCACAAAGCATGCTGGGAAGGACGATTAATTGCACGGATTAAGAGAAAACTGCTACATGTATAAGGACAATATAATGATGATGATAACATAATTGTTGTTTCAAATTTCCTTGCAGAGATATCTATTGGAAAAAACATATCTCTAATGAATAATCTAATAACATAGATAATAATTGGACAATGGCACTTTTCACACTAGATGATTCACAAATCGTTTTGACTAACAGATCATCCGTAATAAATTGTTCGTCCAATGGGAATTTAACAAAATCAGACAGCTTTTTGTCTCAAATTGTGGCTGTCATGTTTTCCAACCAAGACAACTTGTTCATTATAAGAAGATCTGTTTCTCCAGAAAATTTATCTTCCAGTATGAAACTGAATAATAACAATGATGAGAAAGACAATGGTGATGAGGATTATGATGACGCTAGGAATATACACCTATTTCAAAAATTGTTGTCACAAACAAAGCCACAGACCACACACTCAAGTCTGCAAAGGATGTTGGTATTTTGTCTCTTTTTATCGGTTTATTCATAGCATATTTTGATTGTACGTGTTTGTGTTATTTGACCATAACAAGTTGTTGTTCTGGTAGATATAGATATAAATATTTCTTTAAAAAACGTGCAATAAATCACAAATTATGTTCATATTACCAACATCCTTTGCAGGCTTCAGAGAGTGGACTGTAGCTTCGGCTGCGACAATGATTTTGGAAATAGGTGTATAATCAACCAAAGTAAACTAACCTGCCCTCTAAGTACTGCTAACTGCTTTTCAAATGTAGATCTATCAAACCCTTTGTCCTCCTATAATAATAATAGCATGATTAGTCTGAATATCAATGCACACTTATCATTGTTAGGCTCTTTACTGTTAGCTAATTAAAAAAAACAGAAGAAAACAAGAAACCAGCAAAGAAAATATAGACAAACAAATAAACAAACATAAAAACAGACAAACAAACCGACAGATATAAAAAAACATAGACAAATTGACAAACAAACAAACATAAAAACATAGACAAACAAACCAACAGATATAAAAAAACATAGACAAACAGACAAACAGACAGACATATAAATACATAGACAGGCAAACAAGCAAACAAACAAACAGACAGACATAAAAAAACATAGACAAACAGACAGGCAGAACAACAGATAGATAAAAAGATAGAAAAATACAGGCAAACAAACATACAAACAATCAAACAAACAAATAAACAAACAAATAAACAAATAAACAGACAGATATAAAAACAATAAAACAGATAGACAGATAAACAAGCAAACAAACAGACAGATTGTAAGACAGGCAGATCATCAGACAGGCAGACAAGCAAACAGATAGACAAACAAGCAAACAGACCAATTATTGACTTGAATCTTCAACCTACAATGCACAATGTCCTTACCCTAAACAAGTGATATAAATCATCAGTTAAATCCTGTACAAAATTCATGTCCGACAGTCTAGGTAAGACTGTATCAACCACCTCCTGCTTGAAGGGTTCCTTGGCATAGGGCAGCCATGCCCAGTAGAATGGATCTTCAAAATAAAGACAGCAATAATTAACCACTAAATAAAGTAAAAAATATTAAACTGCACACCATGTGTCTTTTATAATAAAGAACAAATGGTAAATGAATAGTTGGATGGATGAATGGATGAATGATTGAATGAATGAACGAATAAACAAATGAAATGAATGAATGAATGAATGAATGAGTGAATATTTGGATAAATGAATGAATGAATAATTGATTGAATGAATAAACAAATGAATGAATGAATGATTGAATGAACAAATGAATGAATGAATGATTGAATGAACAAATGAATGAATGAACAAATGAATGAATGAATGAGTGAGTGAATAGTTGGATAAATGAATGAATGAATAATTGATTGAATGAAAGAACAAATGAATTAATGAATTCATAAATAAATAGATAAATGAAATGAAGAAATAATAAATGGATTGATCAATTAATAGTTGAATAAATGAGTGAATGAGTGAATAAATAGATAGATGAACAATTGAAATAAATAAATAAATAAATAAATGAATGAAAGATAGTAAGAATGAATAGACAGATGGATGTATCAATGAATTAATGAATAAAAATATTGATAGAATGAACGAATGAATGAATGAAATAATGAATGAATGAATACACAAAGTTCCAATGACTTACATGCCCTCCAAGAGTCAGGGTGTTTGTATGGAAATGCCAACCCATTATCTATAGCAGCTACATATATCTTTGGTGAATTTACAACATCCCATTCTGCTTCCTGTATAAGAAACAAAATTTAGTCATATAAATACATCAATTCCATTAAAAAAAAAACATTATCACTTACCCCTTCTTCAGACCCTTGTAATTTTACAGATTCATCAACTTCTGGTGTACTTTCGTAGTTTATTAGCCAATTGTCATTACCACGATCTAAACATACAAAATTATTTTAGACATTCATTTATTCAATCATCTTTTGATTAATTCTTTAATTAATTTAATTATTATTAATTAATTCATTTATTAGTCATCTATTCACACAGTCCTATGGTTCATTCATTCTGACATTAATTAATTAATTCTTTCATCCATCTTTTTCTATGGTTTATTCATTCAATCACTCAGACATTCATTGAAGTAAACCCTATTTCCAACCATTTATTCATTCACTCCTATGATTCATCCATTCTGACATTCATTCATACATCTATTCATTTATTCATTCACTTGTCCATCCATCTATTCATTCAGTCCAATCATTCATTCATTCTGACATTCATGCATTCTTACTTTCATTCATCCCATCTATTCAGTCAGTTCTATGATTTATCCATTCTGACATATAGTCATTCATTCATTCATTCATCTATTCAGTCAGTCATATAATTTATCATTCTGACATATAGTCATTTATTCATTCAGTTCAATGATACATTCATTCATTTATCCATTCACTACTACAAGATCACACTTTTATCTGGTATCCTCACCTGTATTTCGTATAACATAATCTAAACAAACCATCTTTTGAAATTG
This sequence comes from Metridium senile, assembly GCA_949775045.1. Taxonomy (NCBI): domain Eukaryota; kingdom Metazoa; phylum Cnidaria; class Anthozoa; order Actiniaria; family Metridiidae; genus Metridium; species Metridium senile. Next base: position 1,264,994 of record OX459107.1, read on the forward strand.
AACTAAAAAGTCATGCAATGTTGACGCAGGGAGAGGGTCTGACTCAAACCGCCGTAAGTGATTTTCAGCATCTTTGTAGCCTTCCACAAAGAGTTGGAATGAACCAGTCTAGAATTCAATAAATAACAAGATATGAGACATAGAAGACTTGCAGATTTGGTGATTTTAATGGTTTGCACTGTTTTGTATAAGAGTTAGAAATCCTTCAGCCACATAGCAAGAGGTATTGTTGAAAATAATATAATTATGAAAAATCAAGTGAATGACAACATAAAAAAAGGATGGACAGAGGAGTGAAGTAACAATATGAGAAAGGACAGATGACAAAAAAATAGGCAGATGAATGAATAAATAAAAGAATTGTCCTTTTCATAGTCCCGAAATAGAAATATCTTCGCCTGTCAATACCTCTACAAGTTTTTTGGTTTGATCTCAAAAACTTTTTATTTTGAAATTTGTTTTCGGTTTCAGTAGCCGCACTATAAGATTGGTAAATATAGCACATCAACTCTTTGTTTAAGTAATAATTTAAATAAAGAATAACAAGAAATGGAATATACGGATGAGCTAGATACCTTATGTGGTAGGCCAGCTTTGACATGTTTTCCTAAAGAGTCTGGGAATCTTTCTGTAGCAAACTTTTTAGATCTTGCTTTAGCACGATCAAACGGAGTATAATTAAATGTATCACTTGCTAGTTGAACAACCTGAAATAAAAACATGATGAGCATTTAATCCAACGCATACAAAACTCCGCAGCAAGGCTTGTGACAAAAACACCAAGACATGAACATATTTCACCAATTCTAAGGAATCTACACTGACTGCCCATCGAAAAGCGTATTCAATTCAAGATCCTTCTAATCGTATTTAAAGCACTCCATGGCCAGTCTCCGGATTATATATCTGAACTGTTGAACGTCAAAACTCATCGCCGTATTCCGTATTTTGTATTCTAACTTCAACGACAGTACAATTCTCAACATTCCTACTTTTAATACTAAGACCTATGGTGGACGTGCTTTCCAAGTCTGTGCCCAAAAAATGTGGAACGATCTCCCTAAGGACGTTTGACATGCAACATCAGTAGAACTTTTTAAAAAGGAACTTAAGACATACCTGTTTAATTTATAAGTAGTCAGAACATATTTATAACTTTTATTTAGTTTTTTTAGTTTTATATACTTCAATGTAAAGGCATTGAGACTTTTGTAATGCCTTAGTACTGCATTATTATTATTATTATTATTATTATTATTATTATTATTATTATTATTATTATTATTATTATTATTATTTCTTTATTTCACAGTAAAATAATCCTTTTTACAATTTTTACTGGTATAGATCTAGCTTCAGCTCGGGATCCTACCCGGCTCCTGAGAGCTGAAGCACCTTTCTTAATATATGTGCCGTGCCTAAAAGAACAGATTTTTGTAAATCTAAAACGCTTATGTTATTAAGTTCAAGTCTTTGAATATGGTCTTTAAAGTTTTTCGATATGGTTCCTAGCGATCCTATTACTATTACTATTACTATTACTATTGGTACTACTATGGTTTTTTATTATTATTATTATTATTATTATTATTATTATTATTATTATTATTATTATTATTATTATTATTTGGAGGAGCAAGGATGGCACAGTTGGTTAGTGCACAGTTTTCTGAGCGAGAGGTCCTGAGTTTGATTCCCAGTGACCTCACATCCTTGTTTCGACTTCTTTCCTTTCCGTATAGCTTTAAAATTATAGCTTAAAATACCCGTAAAACGGAGCACTGATGGAGAGAGTCAATGAATGCACAAGCTACTGATGTTAAATAAGGTTACGTAACTTTACTCTACTATATTTCACCACAAGGTGTACATCTCAAAACATCTAATTAGTATTTGAAGTTGCTTCTTTGGTATTAGCATACATTTGTAGAATATAATTAAAGATCCATAGTCACTTACCAGCATGTACCGAGTGAAAAAATTGAATTTCATGGACAATATATAAAAATGTGAGTGGGTATTTACGCTATTATTAAATAGTTTAGCAATTTCTTTTATTTCATGTAATATGATTAACTGTGAATGAATTATAACCCAAATCAAACTAAACAATGCAAAGCATGCTGGTAAGAGACCATGCGCCATTAAGTTTAAAATACAGGTACAATGTACCTATCTTAATAATTTGGGCAAAAATTGCACTGTGGGTTCAGCCCACATATAAGTAAAAAACTTGGTGAAAATTGTTGAAACCTCCACTTTGCCTCTGTTATTATTCCTCAACATCCACCTTGCCTTTAACAAACTGTTACATGTATACACCTGTTTTCAAAAACGTTGTCCTATTTGAAATTAGTAATCAGTAATTAGTAAATAGTGAAATAGGAATTAAGAAGTGAACCAAAAACAGATGTGGTCATTAGGGGTTAGAATGAATACTGATTGGAAAAAGATTTTTCGGTTTAACAATGTATAGTTGCTCTACTGATGTTGATTTGATGTTGATAATTTTTAAAAAACCTTCGTTACGCACAAAGGCTCTTGAGCTTTCTTTTCAAACTTGGAAGATGGCATATTATTCAGTTACGAATGTGCGACATGTGTAGCATGTCGAGTGAATTTATTTACGCTTGAATGCAATTCAAATTGTGCCATTAATTGCTATTTGCTTTTTTAAAATAGGACAACATTTTTGAAAACAGGTGTATTATTTGTAAAATATTCATTCATTACCTTTGTCTTTGGTACAACATTAAGTCCTATTTTAGTGTCAACAAGACTTGCACCAGCTTCTGACAAATATCCCTGGTTTGGTACTAGACATGTCCTTCCAAAACAACAAGGGCAGCATACTTTATGACACCATTTTGTCCATTTAGGATTCAAATGACCGTATGGCTCTTCATCTTTTGGTTTGAATACTCCAACTGTTTTCTGTGGAAAGATCATGAGAGCCTTTTAGGCAGGTGTTGATTGATATATGATGATCTTATTAAGCAAAAAACTAAATTTAAAAAACTTAATAAAAAAACTATTCTTTACTTCCAACCAGTTTTCCTATATCAGATTTCACTTTTATTGTACTTAAATATAAATATATTTATTGTGATTCAATAAAGTTATATAATAAGATAAATGAACCATTGTATTTAAAGTGTAATATTTTGTTTCAATGTGAGAGAAATTTAGAATATAGATACTTTTGAACAAAAGAAACCAAATTGTAAATTATTAGATACACTTTACAAATATTCAACTATTTGTTTTTAACTAAAGGTAATCAAACTGTGTACTATTATTAGGGAATAGCAACAGTTTCTTCAACAGGAAGAAGAGGGAATATAATACAAGTGATAGTGAAAGTATTTTTTATCGACGACTTTTCCTGACATATTCCCTTCATTGACAAGTAAGGTGTTTTCGTCTTGTACGTGTGGCCCGTAACATATGAATAATTCATATTGACAAAGACTGTGCAAAATAACCAACAATGGCAAAGGATTATAGGGAGAAAAACACATAAATACATTAAAAGTCAAACGAAACGAATATATGAAACCATATAAGAACTAGCCGGAAATGAAAGAAAGTATAAGACCAGAGGATAAGCAATATATATAATGAACGATAAAGAAATCTTGCATAATAAAGAAGTAGACATTTCCGAAGCTTAATCACACCTAATCAAAGGAATTATATAATCGTATGATCTATGCTATATAATACTGACCCCTTCTTTATTTTTAACAAAGTAACTGCCACTAGATCCCTGGTATATTCGCTGTGGTAGAATCCCATTATCAATAGCTTGTTCTACAGATCGTATTATTGCAGCAAATTCTGGATCATCGATAACATTAGAGCCATACTCAGAATCACTACAGCTTTCCATGTTACGAGACCGACCTCGTCCTAAGAGAGGCCGTTGTTCAGATGTTCTGTTGTCGTACTTTTTACTTGATCCAGAGATTATAGCAGTACTGTAGCTGGAAGGGTCGGCATGGTAGGGTACAACATCAGGGCCATTTACCGAGTTTACCCGGCTATCAGCAGCAAAATCCAACAGTTGCCGCCCTGGATCTGCAACAGACATCTAAACAGCTAATGTGTGTGCTTGTTTTTAGTAAGTTCGTTCAAGTTTTCGCGACATTTCATTCGCTAAACCAGCAAACTTCATGCTATTTTCGTCTCTGATTGAATTCAATCATGAGTTCATAGTTCTACTCTATGGCGCATGCGTTGGTATTACCGCTGATACAACACTTCCAACTCACTTCCGGGATATCGTCCGAAACACAGGAAACCCACAACTCTAGGGCAGTTTGTCATTTTATATTTCGCCGTTTGAAACTAAAAAATTTCAAAAATTGCTTAAATTTGGTGAAGATATATGATATATGTAAGCCCTGCCACAATTTTTCCTTAACAAGCTAATATTCGTCCAAAAAGAAGAATAAAAATCAAAACAATAAAAACGATCAAATAAACAAACATATACATATTACTATTTTACCACTGATAGGAACAATGTACGGCAACTTTTACTGATTTTTTTGATCGTTTTTATAGTTGTCAAGGACAACCATTCGCTACGAAATGTATTCGTGTTTATGAATAATGCCAATGATAACGACTTGCAGCGAAATTATAATAAACAATACAAATATTATTCATTTAAACCCGCTAATATATTTAATTTACAATTATATTAAGTTAATGGTTTAAAACGTCAAAACTTGATATTATGATGCACAATATCTTATTTCATTTCATATATATTTTTATTTCTTTTTTACGGTGTGCCACACATTTGCATATCCTAACCTTACCGGCACACGAAAAGCGCCTAAGAAAATACAACATTTCAAGGAAATATTTCAGCTAGGAATTTTCAAATTCAAAATTAGTATAGATTATAATTTTTTTAAGTTAAATAATATCCACAGTTTACTCTACAATTTAGTATTAAAAATAGCAGTTAACTGTAGCGACATTTAGTCGACAGAAAACCCCACGTGTCGAAACTAAGCTAGTATATCTCGCGCAAATAAATCTATCGATATTTCATTTTCTGTGGCAATTTCAACCGCTCACCTTCCACTATGATACCAGGCTTTGCTTGAGAGAAAAAGGAAACAAATTATGTCCTACAGCGGGGAAACTGGCTCAAAACGTTGAAGAAAGTTGACGTCACGGTACAAAAAACTAGCATCCAGCCTTGTTAGCATGAATTACGTTACCGATTGTATGAAATTAAGAGATGCAAAATTTGCCTCTTTACTAAGGGAAGGACCATTATAAAAGTGATGGGGGTGGGGGTTGGGGGATTTTTAACTTAATTGCACGAAATGTATTGGCTTTCTGTTTGTGAAATATGTTTCTTGCATGCGCAGGTGAAACGAATTTAGTTTTTTCGAATTTAGAAATGTTTTCTCTCTTTTTCCCTTATATGATTTTTTCATGTGTTTTTCACACACAACCCCGGCACCTCCCCCACACACCCCTCCCCCATCGCTTTTGGTCCTCCCTAAGCTGAATAAATAACATTTGCCGCGCGACCCTGGGACTGGTTAAATGCAAATCAATGCATTTAATTTTCCCGCTAAAATACTCACGTCACAAGCCTAAATTCAAATATAAAACAGAAAATAAGTGCCAAAAAAGACACATGAAATATTACTAATATGGACAATAAAAAGAAAGAAAAAAAAAAGGAATACTATGGATAATAAAAATATTATTAAAGAGAATACAAGGCACTGGTGAGGTTCGAACTCCGTAAATGACAAACAGTTAAGCACCCCCCCCCCCCCGGATAATTCAAGACTCACAATAAATTATAGATGAATAAAATGAAAAAAAATGGGACGATTCCTCCGAGACATTCTATGAAGCTGAAGCATGGAATCGATTTAACGTGTAGGATGAAGATTTCGGCCCCATCCGCGCTATCCCGACAGAAAGGAGGGAGGGAGGAGAGTACCAGCCCCTAGACTATAAACGGTTAAGCCCTTTGCACGAAAAACGTCTAGTGATCATTTATCCGCAGGTTTATTGTTATCAATATAAATATTATTATAAGAGCGATTCGACGTTTCGAAAACATTAACGAAAACTACAATTATTCAAGTTTAGAGTACAAAAACTAAATGTGTGCAATACTTTGTACTATTTACCACTAAATAGTGTTGATTAGACAATAGAGAACAATAGAATTAGCATAATTTAGCAGTATTTAGTGGTAATTATGTTGCACACTTTTAGTGTTTGTACTCTATTGTTATTCTAATATAATATTGTCCTTATACCCGTGGGGTAAATAACTATCTAGCAAGTTGATTAGCATATCAGAGAGTAGTATCCATAGTAATTCCTATGGAGTTAATTGCATTACACTCGTCTGGCATTTATTATTTCTAAAACAAATAATATAAAACTAATTTATGACATGCTAAGAATTAAGGCCAAGGCTTCGAAAAAAAAATAGTTTTCACGAAGTAAGTATTACACTGCGAGCCCTATTTCTCTTACCTATATGGAGTGAGCTTACTATTTTATATCGTATAGCAGACAGTCCGGGAAAGTAGTCAAATTTGCGCACCTTGCAACGTCACGATGTAAACAACTGCTCGACCAATAAGATCGCAAGTTCCTTGTCTCCATAGTAACTATGGTTCTAGAACAAAATGGCTAACACGAGAGTCGTTCGAGGCAGTGGCGATTCGAAGAGTTTTGAGTCATATTTCTCTATGAAAAATTAGCTAAAACACAACTGTAGTCATGAATTGACATCAAGGAATCCTCGGAGATGTTAACAATGTGCATTGGTGGGAATTATCCAGACTAAAGGCTACTTTTATGTCATTTCTCTTGCCGAACTGCCCTTTTAATACATATACGTCGAGGAATTCGACAAAAATCCTTAAATGTAAGTTTGTGAAGTGATTCGATTGAAAAATACCTTTATCAAAGAAAGGGAATAATTTATTTCGCAAAGATTCCTTCGGAATGTATCTGACTAAGCTAATCTTTTATCAAAAATTTCGAGTAATTTTGAATGCAGTTGGTTCAAAAGTGTTCAAATCAATGAACTTTATACACTACAGAATGTTGTGGCTGTACCGACAATTCGAACTGTTATTCATGTCATGTAGTTCATGTGCCCAATAATCTTTAATAAACTCCAAGTCATTAGAAATCAGTGATGACTGGACCTTTGGTTATTGCTGGGTTGTAATTGAAACAACTAATCACTGAAGATAAATTAAAAATATATTTGAACATTTGTATTCATCATGTGCTTGTTACATGTATAATGTATTTGTCATAATAAAATAGAAACTTGGAAACGTAGAATTAATAAGTGGTTTTCATAAACCTGTGAAACACTTTTTGTTCATATCACTTTCTAATTGTTTTGTTTTCAATTTTTTATGCCTTAAATGTTGTTTCACAGTATGTGTTTATGAAAACCACTCTGTTACTGAAGTAATAACATCTATTTATTGAAGCATGATCCTCTTTTCTCTGTTGTCTTTCTTCTCAAATCTAAAAACAAAAACACTTTATTTGAATCATATAGTTAAATCAGTAAATAAAAATATATTTTACAATTATGTTGGGTTTATATCTTACTATTTTATCTATTTCTCATACAAGTTCTTCTCAAAGTTAATACCTATTACAATCATTATCAAATATGATAATTTGATTTAGTCCCCCCCCCCCCCTTTTAGAAGTATTTAGAAAAATATTTGGTAGTACACTATAGAGAATATGTACTCTAATGTCACACAGTTATTAACTCTTATTCCCACAAACATTATAGTAATAGTTTTGAAATTAATACTGGTGTAAATGTTCTAGCAAACTTGATTGTTCATGTTGAATTAATTCTGAGGAATTGAGACAATGTCTACTGATACTGTACTGCTGACATCATTAATGGTCGAGTGATTTTACCTATTAGACCACTCTAGTAATTGTGGCAGCACAGTAACTTAGTAATAGTAGTAGGGACCGCAGAGCATATTGAAAAGTGGGGCTGGCAATTGAAAATTAAGCATATTGAAAAGAGGAAAGTATAAGGTATTTTTATGCCTGTAGTAGTATTCAGCCGTAATCATATACATGTATGTATATAGCTATGTATAGCCATGTATATCCATTTGGGCTAGCATTAGACATGAACCAATCATACTAGTATAACCAGAAGTACATAACTAGTTAATATGCACTATAACTGAGTTGTTTCTATTAGAGTTATAGGTGTTAGCTGGTATAAGTATATGGCATTCATTAGCCAGTATCCATGCATCTGTGGTTTTATAATTATTGCAATGATTAATAACAATAAAATAATAATAATAGTAATAATAATTAATAATATTTATCAATACATTTCAGTGGCCCACCGGGTACAATGTCTGAAATTGTTACACATATTGTCTACAACCAATCAAGTCCACTAAATTACACCAGTATTTTTGTCAAAAAAAAACTTTAATGTTTGTGATAATAATTATTAGTGTCATTATTATGTATTCATATATTAGTATCAGTGATTGCAAAAATAAATAGTTGAGCTAGCTTATATACACCAGGCAGAAGGGCCATATTTCCATTTTTTGTGATCACTCAACTCTTCCTCACTGACATTCAGTTAATATTATTATTATCATTATTATTGTAATTCCTAGGGTTTTTGCTAGGTTTTTGTCTATTCGAATTTCATCTAAATTATATATCTACTGTATTAATATTAAAGTTCTTCCTATCAAAATAGATACCCAACTTTGTTTCACGACGGAAAATCACTCTACTATATCATCAAAGGGTAAATCGTAGACGATTGAGAGTACAGTTTCGATATGTAGTCTAACATGCCATGCAGGGAGATAGAGTTTCATGTCTATAAATACCGGTTTGCTTGAAACAAACATCTTGCCCACAAAAACTTCGACATGCCCACAAAAGCGACTACATACAATATAAACTATGATATCTCTAGTTTCTACCAGATTTTCCTGGAGGCCTAAGAAATTTCCGAACAATATGAAAACAACACAAATACATTACCTTTTGGAGTTTTCGCATGTTTGTCTTGAAGCACAGTCGATAATAAACTTTCCATTTTCGTGATCTTCGCGCAGGTCTTGTGATATCACACGTTGCATATGAATAAATAAACTTTCTGGCTACAAGTTTACAGGGTTTTCTAGGTAAAAACTCTAGAAAAGAATAGAGTTTTCGGCTAGGAAACTTTACGAATAGCTACGAATGTAAATTTGCACCACAGGAGACTCGCGCCGCCAAGCTGTGACGTAGCAAGGTGCGCAAATTTGACTACTTTCCCGGACTGGCAGAATTTCGGCAGTGTTATAAGGATCTTGACAGAGTCGTGTCAACACTGTTATCAAAGATTGTAGTCATCTACCCAGTTTTTAGATAGCAAGTGAAATAAAGATTTTTTTCCCCGTTTCAAAAGACTAAAATTCACAACTACAACACAGGACCTATAAGAAAGTCAGAGCGTTGCAGATGCTCATTAAACTCCATTGTGGTAACTGTTGCACGATAAATCACAACCCAACGGATAAAACCTATATTAATTCTATACACACTTTATCCAGGCTTCGTTCAACTACCCCTGGGTTTTTGCGGAACCATACCCTGCCTTCAGATATAGCAAATGAAATAATTAATATTTTTTTAATGAAGTATTTTTTTTCTTTGTAGTCTAGCATTCTGAGTATTTGATCAGTTGAGTGTGATCAAGTAGATACGACGGATGCGAGGTTCAGACAATTTGATTAATCGCCTCGTTTCAGTGTATACCAAGTAAAAATATCACGGTTATAAGAACAGTGTGAATGAGAATTCTTTTCAGTTGGAGATAGGAGCTATAGTGTCCTCATAACAACCATTTCATGATTGGCTGATACTGAAAGCACTGCAACCCATCAGCTTTTGTAACTTAGAAGACTGAGAGAGTTGGGGACACTGAGGTAAGACTATAAGCTAGTCCTTTCTACCCTGTTCTCTTCAATCGAATTGAAGAAGAAGTCCTGATGTACAAAAAGTCCGCTTTTGAATTGTCTTTGTGCTATATACAGTGTACTGTTGTACAATGACAAACAACTAACGTCTTAAACTACAGTAAGACTCTTCTAACTGTATAAGTACATAAGATGACGAATAATTTATGTAGAAAATGTAAGTAAGGCCCTCTTTTCACAGTGTTATGGTTTCAAACATTAGGGCGTTTGTCCTTTGTCGAGTAAGGAACACTCTTCTTTCAGTTACTGTGCAAGTTGTTATCCGAATCAGTTTCCACGCAGGAGCTAGTAACGTCCGTCAATCTATGATAAATACGTACATTAACTACACATCAAGGTCCAAAACGTTTATATAGAATAAATAAACAGTCTAGTCTTTTCTTCCTTGAGAAATTATATTTTAATACGTCACCGAATCTCCCTTGCCAGTGCAGTTTTTTTGGCTTGGGAAACGCTGCAGCCTACACACTGGAATATCTTCTTCTAGTTATACGTTAAACAAACGCAGACTTCCTTCAAACATCTCCTGGAAATACAGACTTGTCAAACTGCACAGTTTAATTGTTGAACATTTCTTTTCATTCAGTTTACTGCCAGTAATTTCAAACTAAGTTCAATTTTTCGAATTATTATTTGTTCTTTTTATTTAAACGTACATTTTTCTCTGTTTTTAATTTCTCCAAGAGCTGTGCTCATCGTGGGAGATCACACAGTACTGATTTACAATATTTATGGGGTTAAGGAATAGAAAAAGAACAATTCTCAATTATATCTTCTCTTTATGTCATCTGATAGTCTCTTCTGCATGTCATTTTTATTCCTTTCTGACATTAATCTTAAACTTAATATGTATTCATTTCCTATCGATCTTAATCTCTATTCTTTTCCGTAATGTAAGTTTTTTCCATTCTTCCTATTGTAAACAAAAGCTATTTGCTTCATATCAAAATATTTAATCCCTTTCTTTACTTTTAAAGTTTCAATTCAAAGCCTTTAGAATCTCCTTTATTGATTGTTCGTCGATTTGTATCGTATTTTGTTGACGTTTTAAAAGATGTTTTCGATAAACAGTTAATAACTGTTAAAATTCACATTTATATTCAATATTACGAACTTAAGCACAATATTTATCCGGATTATCTGGTTCGTATTATCGTCATCTTTCGTGATGATAATAACATTAATTTGTTCCTAACGATAATGAGCATTACCATCAGTTCAAAATGAGTTACATGAAAATATATATATATATCAGATATATAACAACATATATCTGAGTTACATGATCGAGTTACAAAAAAAAGTATTCAAAAATTAGCCTAAGGGTTTCTATTGATAACAGAGTACCTTGTATTCTGAATGGATAACCCTGTTTAAATAAAGGTTTATCTAATCTATCTATCTACATATAATAAGAAATAACAATCTCCCCTTTTTTCCGACATAAGTTACATAAGAAATATTAATATTAATATAAAAATATAATTTAGTGATTGTTTGAATACAATAAAACTATTTGGGGACTATATGCATGCGCATTTGATTATTGTAAAAAAATGCGAAATATATATAATAAATTATTATTATTATTCTATCTTAATCTATTTTTCTAAGACTCAGTTATTTCACCTGAGATCAGGACATAAAAGGTTTACTGAAAGATTTGATAATTGGCCTCCACTTAGATATTCGTAGATACTGTTCATTCGTACATTCAACCTGCTCTAATCTCTCTGTCATACATATATTCGTTCATTGTGCCCAGGTAACTTCAACTTCAACTTCAACTTCAATTTATTCACACACAAAATTAAATATAAGTAGATTACAAATAACAAAGAAATAATTTTTTAGCTAATGCTTTCGAGTTACCCACCCTCTATGTAAGTATAGGCTACTTAAATAATCCGTCAAGAAGAAATTGGAGTATTAAAGTGTATATGAACTCTCGCGGTTTTTTGGCGTTTTAAGAAGTTGATATATAAGTCAGTCATGATCTAAAAAAAAAATTTGATTTGAACATTTATTCGCGGAGAAATAGCGCCCTAAACTTTAAAATCGACCGCGCCCCTTCGGGTTGGCCGGGAATTGGGAGACTGGTAACCTTGTGACGTAAATTCGGGAAACCCAAGCAAGTGCCACTCAGTGTTTCTCTGTTACTTCTGTTGTTTTGAGTAAGAAAAGTTCGATAAATCGACAGTATTTACCGTTGACTGAATCATCCCTGACATCAGTTTAAACTAGACAATCAGAATATCTTTATCAGATACCGATAAAGAATTATACCTGGATTCAAAGGACAGTAGTAAGAAAAGCGAAGGTTTACAAAGTACTTTCGAAGACTGAGAACTTTCTTACTTAGTCTGTCTTAGAAGTACAAGAAAGCGGAGTAGAAAATAGTGACAGTTTTGAGCCTTTTTAATCCTTCAGATGAGCCTTTAGCCGATGAAATTGGTTAGCAAAATCGCTACTACGCAGGCAGAGAAATTAAAAGATCGTGGAGCATGCATTCAAAATAGCTTTAATCTCGATTCAATCGAGGCTAAAAAGTCGCCGTACAAAGAGCCTTCCTGATGACCGATGATAGTTAACGTTTATTTATTGCAATCATAAATCGTTATATGATGGTATACGATGTTTCCCCGAAATGTTTTAATCATGCTCAGAGTTCTTTTTGCACTTTTTCTAGGGGTTGAAGTACTGATAATTGCGAAGTTAAACAACTTTAAAAAAGCGGAGTTTTGTGTGTTGAAATTGATGGTTGCCTCGAGTCCGTCCAAAACAAACTTGTACTGTAAACTATATGAAATAGAAGTCAATCTGACTTTACATCCAGGATTTCATCCCGTGTATATTCATATGTTTAAATCGCTGGTCATTACGATCGCCAGCGGCTAAATACAGAACGACTGACTGAAGACAGTTAGTGAAAAAATCACACAAAACATCCTACTTGAAACAAACAGTGATGTTTTACAACTACTACCGTTTCAACGCTTCAAATTTTCAATGATTTCCCCTGATAAAATTCCCGTTTTATCCATTTGTAGTTGAACATATTTTTATAATAAAATGCCATTTTGAACTCATAAAAAGTGCTCCATAATAAAGAATACAACAACAACAACAAAATAATAATTTGTGATAAGTTATCATAAATTGTTTTTATAAGTTACACTCAATGATTCAATGACTAGTTTTAGCAATCTTTATTCTAAAACTACTTTAAATCCATTTTGAAACTTGATTACTAGTATTATTAGTATCAGAGTTAAATGATTAACTTGACCGGCGGCCTCTCGCTAGTTTTTTCAACCCGGCGATCATTAGTAATTATCGTACGCGAAAATCTGACTCGTGACACTATAGAACGGCTTTCTTTAGCTGTTATATAAACAGTTCAATCATATTTCAATATAATATCTTCAAAGTAGAATATAGCAAAGATTTCAGTTATACTTATACTATTTCAGTTGCCATGATACGTTTGCCATAGTTTGAAACGCTTCATTACCATTCGTATACGCGTTGTTTCTGCTCGACATTTGTTTTGGTTCTTCATCCTATAAATCTAGGCTTGAACAGGGTATCATTCCAACTTCAACTCTTATTAGATGAGCCAGATGTTTCTTCAATTCACTAACAAATATTTCAGGGAATAATTTTGGGGTTTGCCGTTGAAAAGACTACTGCTAAAGTAGCAGAACGAGTCTTTGTCAAACCAAGTTGACGCTTTTACGTCTTCTCGCTTTAGCAAGCGGATGATCTTTGCCCAAATATATTAATGCAGTCGAATGCCTCTCTTGTCCTCTACTCTATTAGAACAACCTCCCAGAACGGATCTGCTTGGCACAGTGTCTAAAAAACTACTGTAAAACGATGATACGTTTACTAAAGTCCGCATACTAGCCTTTGTACAAGCTGCGAGATGGTCCCGAATTTACGTCATCAATGACCTAGAACCAGTCTCTTCAAAGGCCCAATTCCCGGCCAAGCCGAAGGGGCGCGGTCGATTTTAAAGTTTAGAGCGCTATTTCTCCGCGAATAAATGTTCAAATCCATTTTTTTTTTGCATTTCATGACTTAGCTATATATCAACTTCTTAAATCGCCAAAAAACCGCGAGAGTTCATATACACTTTAAAGAAGATTAAAGAACAAAAGGGGGGAAAAATGGTAAAAAACTCTACAGTATCGTTTTTGCTTTCTTACGATCGTTTTTCTATCTTCACCACCAAAATAGCTAAATATCGTATAGCCGGGTGGGTTGTTAACACGCTCTCTCAGGTATGAAGTCTACTAGGTATATAAAGTGTCTCGTCGATGCCCTCGTGCTGAAATTTAGGTCTTTAAGCAATCGTTTTCAACAAATCTGCCCATTTCTGCGAAGTTTCGCCATAGGGACAGCATCTTAGACGATTTTTTGCCCCTCCATCCTCCCCTTCGGCGACTTACACAAAAATACAGCTTTTCCTCACTACCTCTTCGCATCGGTAAAATCTCTCATAACTCAACCCGCCAAGGCGATGGGCTACCGATTTTGGACGTGAAAATGATGTACTATCCACTCATATCTATACAGTCGTTCTTTTAATCAATTATCTATTTATTTAGTCCCTTACTCATTCATCAATCCATCATCTATCCAGGCATTTGTTTATTATCATATATTTCATCTTTCATTCCTTCATTCTGCGCAAAAGCCCTAGATTATTTCTAATCTGTCCTTTTCGCAGACCGCATTATCTACCCCGAATTCCGCTAACTTAACACAATATGCACTTATTTATCTAGCTGCCCAGAGGACACGGAAACACTAGCTGCTATATCCTCCAAAGTTATTTGAATGAAACAAGACTTGAGCTGTAGGCGGAAAATTGTGCTCGTTAAACTATTCAAATGACAAGGTTTTTATTCAATTGAAATTGGTTCTCGAACAATGCATGACGTTGGTGAAAAGTTAGGGTTAAAAGAGTGCTCCCATACGTAATAGAGTGATTCCCCCCCCCCCCCTTTTCAGGACCCTCTTAAAATACTAGTGTTTCCATACGTACTAGAGTGATCCCCCCCTTTCAGGAAACTCTTAAAATACTAGTGTTTCCATACGTACTAGAGTGATCCCCCTTTAGGACCCTCTTAAAATACTAGTGTTTCTATACGTACTAGAGTGATCCCCCCCCCCCCCCCCCCCCCCTTCAGGACCCTCTTAAAATACTAGTGTTTCCATACGTACTAGAGTGACCCCCCCCCCCCCCCCTTCAGAACCCTCTTAAAATACTAGTGTTTCCATACGTACTAGAGTGATCTCCCCCTTTCAGGAAACTCTTAAAATACTAGTGTTTCCATACGTACTAGAGTGACCCCCCCCCCCCCCCCTCAGGACCCTCTTAAAATACTAGTGTTTCCATACGTACTAGAGTGACCCCCCCCCCCTCCCCCTTCAGTACCCTCTTAAAATACTAGTGTTTCCATACGTACTAGAGTGATCTCCCCTTTCAGGACCCTCTTAAAATACTAGTGTTTCCATACGTACTAGAGTGATCTCCAAGTTTCAGGACCCTCTTAAAATACTAGTGTTTCCATACGTACTAGAGTGATCTCCCCTTTCAGGACCCTCTTAAAATACTAGTGTTTCCATACGTACTGGAGTGATCTCCCCTTTCAGGAAACTCTTAAAATACTAGTGTTTCCATACGTACTAGAGTGATTTTCCGACGTCCATGAAAGATAAATGGCTTACTAGTTTGTAGTAGTGCGTAATAGTTGGTAATCCTAGACTAGTCAAGATTATTTATGTCATACCGATAAATTAAGTCGATCATAATAATCAATTATTCTATAGCTAAACAGATTAAAAGACCTTACAATACTAGTGTTTCCATACGTACTAATTTGTAGTAGTGCGTAATAGTTGGTTATAGATACAAACTGAAAGACTAGACTAGTCAAGATTATTTATGTCATACAATAAATTAAGTCGATCATAACAATCAATTATTCTATAGCTAAACGGATTAAAACACAAAAAACTATACAGTGACTTTTATAACCTGTTTAACCTGTTTTTCTTTCTTTCTGCATTTGCATTGAAAATTAGATTGATGAAGGGCCACTCTGGTCTAGTATAGAAGTGTAGTAATAGTACTTATACTACCAACAGGTAATCACTATGTATTAAGTGCACTGCCATTTTTCATGGACGACGCAAAATCACTCTATATTGTATTTCAATTCAATCAATTCAATTCCATTCCATTGTATTTATCAATAGCAATGAAAAGAAATTACAATTTGCGTGGAAAATGAAGGCCGACTAGCAACTGAAGCCATTAGAAAATAACATTGATGAATATATCATAGCAGTTTCAATGAACAAGTCAATAGAAGAAGCGGAAGAACGATTCAGAAGATAGCGAAGGTGTGCGCGCAATTTACAAACAAACAGTTTGACCAATAATATTGCTAACCAAAACTTCTCTTCTGGAACTTCCATCTGGAAAAACATTAAGTCAGTTAAAGCTTTCATTCAAGTTTTACTTCAATTGTATTCTCAGAAACACCTATGCGGCAATTCAAAATCATGTCATTTTAAGAAATTTTAAGAAATTTTAAGAAATAAAATCGATTTTTGTTTGTATATTTTCGTTTTGACTGCTTTAAACCGTCACCACTTCCCAGTTTAATTGTCAAGTTTTCATAATTGATTTTAATTAAAGAAAAAATGGTTTGTAAATAAAACAGCATGATCGGTCAAATGTTGTCGAAAATCAAAACGAATTTTTGAAATTGCAAAAGATAACGATTTGAATTAGACTGTGAAGAAGAGATAAATGAAGATCAACGTTCACTAAAAAGAGGGTTTGTAAGTGGAATTTTGATTAAACAACAGTATGATAATGAGTTCTGGGGGCAACATAAATATTGATGTTGACGGAATAATTGTGTCTTTAGCGTTTTAACTTGTATAATAAAAGAACTAAATATTATTGCTTTCAGCTTTGTTAGTACATACATATATTCCGATAAAAATATCATTAACTCGAGTCTAAGTGACAATTTGGATTAGAATACAAAACTAATTAACCGCGAAAACATTTCAGGATTCTCAAAGAAAAAGGAAAAGCTAATCCTTTTAAATGCTTTGAATAGTGAAACTTAGACCAAGTTAAACATCGAAATTTTACCGTTACGAATCTAATTGCCTTTGAGCTCTAGCGCTGTTCAACTAGTAAAAGTATGTAGATCAAACTTAACACACATCGTATCCTAGCACTAAGTAAAATAGCTGATATCTTATATCGTATTTATCGGCCTTTCCTTAGCCGCTGGCCTCTAAGGTGATTAGATTCGACGCGGCGAAAGTCTGGGCCCTAGGGAACACAAGTGCCTCGGTATAAAAATAGCTATAAAGAAGATAAAAAAGTAATTAAACAGTACTAACTGCTCACGCTTCCGCCTATCATGTAAGCGAAGCATTTGAGACGATTATTGAGGTATTCAAGACCAGCTAATCACCTATAAGTCTTTAAAAGGTCCATTTACAAGGCTACAGGCTGAGACAATTTTATTACTTGGTGAGGTGTTCGATAAGCAACGCTGTTGGTAATATTTTGTAAGTACTTCTACTTTAGATATTTTACCGCCAAAAACAGGCTTCCTGCGGTTATGTGCGCGCCCGCGCTCGTTCACAACGCCAACTCATTCAACCATCAGTTGATTTAACTTTATAATTATTTTACTGAGCCCTAGAAACCTTAGTATTTTTCAAGTACAAGCATATCTAAATAAGAATAAAAGTACGAATATTTGCATCTTTGAGATTAGATTATATCCTAATTTATGACGTAGGAAAGTATAAACTGTTGTTATTGAGGTTTCTATGCAATAAAGATCAAGATAGTATGAGATTAAGACATAATTGGAGATAGCTTTAAAGAATTGATATTCAAATTTCCTTTTCAGGGATATTCACACCCTTTAGTAGTTTAATTTTTCGAAAGCCTTACTGACATTACCGAAGATATGACGAGCAGAATGATATAGTATACCGGATCAAACGAAAGAGTTTTCACTACTATACTATTTAAAACTGATCCAAATTGACGGTAAGTTTAGCACGACTGTTTCTTTCTAAATATTACCATTTTTTTAAAATAATATTATAGTAATATTAAAAAGCTCGAGCTATTTTCTGACGAAACATCAATATAGCAATATATCTTTTTTCCTGACATTATAACTAATATCTTTGTATATAAAAACATAATTTATGAGATCCAAAACAACTATATGTTAGCAATTTACATTGCATTCAAATTAACAGTTCCAATGTGAAAAGACTCTATAGAAAAAGTCTGATTTTATGCTCTTACTATTGGAAGAAAAATTACTTTATTATTTATCAATTTATGTTATTGTAGCTCTGGTTGTACTTTTTATTATGTTCTTTTTCATTTTTTGTTGTTGTATTCGAATTCGTTTTTTTTTTTTTTAATCTTATATCTGACCCCCTATCTTTTTTACATTTTTGATCTATTTATTTCAGGGTTTTTTTAACCTTAATACAATAATCTGTGTAACAATATTTTTTGACAATTAGCACTACAGGTCAAAAACGCATTTTAAGAGAATTTTAATACCGACTAATATATTGAAAAATGACCGCGAAATACTTTCATAAATTTCTAGTCATATTTTTTTCTATATTTGCCTTCACATTTGACCTTTTTTTTCTTTCACTTCCTTCCTTCCGATATTCTATTCTATTTCAATCTAAAATATTTTGCCTGAAGCTCGGGAGATTTTTTTTTATCAAAACTTTTGTTTAAGTTAAGATGATAAGTCACCTTAGAAAATTTGTTTTCTTACTTACGTCACGTGACGTTTAAGCAGCTGTTTGCATTCATATGTGTAACAACCAATCTCGAGCCCAGCGTCACGTCTGGCTTTTTGTCAGCGGTCTTATGGCGCCCGACATTAGACTCTGGGGGAACGGAATTTTCAGCTCCGATTTTGGAGTTCCGGTTTCTATTGCGCATGCTTAGTTAATATTACAATGATCTGTGGGATTGGGCATCCTGTGTTACTTAGTACGTTAATGACATTCAAAATATTATTGACCTAGTAGCATTTTAAATATTTTCTAAGCCAAAATATAAACATTTTCCTCACTAATGAAACATTTAAAGTTTAGGAAGGTTTTTTAACGGCCATCAGGATTTATAATGATATAAAAACGCGTCTAAATCTTCTTCAATTCAGATCGCTTTAACCGTCGATTTATTTATAGTTTTCCAACGGTTATTAGTTTGCTTTCGTGGTACGATTGACCTTTAGTAAATAACTGGATGCCAGAGGTCTGAGGATTGCCAAGGTTTAGAATAGTTTAAAGAAGTATTTTGTGTGTATTCTAATTTTCTTCGCGACTCGATAATCATCGCTTAGCGGCGATACAATATCTCTTCGCTTCGCGACTCGTAAACGACGATATTTAATATTCTATCTAGTATTAAAGAACCGTTGACGTCGTATTGCATGTAATCGTAAAATTTACATTTTGAATGTACATTTGTTTACATGATGGACCAATCAGAGCTTTTACTTCGTCTGTTTCCGGTTCGACCATTGTATTTTCAAGGGCCAATCAGCATAAGCAGAGAATTCCGGTCCCCCAGAGTCTTACGTTACTCGGCTGGCCAAGAGGAACGAAGGCTCGGGGTTCGAGATTGTGTAACAACATATCCGCCATCTTGGCTCCAGTTTTTGACAAAATAGACAATTAAACTAAACGTTTTGTGCAATTAGCTGAAAAAACATGTACATTTGATCATACTTGTCTTGTAAATATTCAATATTCAAACCTAACATTGCCGCTTTGATTAACTTGTTTTGGCAAAATACCGCTTATATATTTTGACAATCATAATCAAGTGATAATTTTTGTGCATTCAATTTTCGCCTGCCGCCCGCTGCTACTTTAACTATTTCGGTATTCGTTTGGTTTTTGGATTGCTCTCGTAAACAAGCTCTTGAAGTAAACAATCAATTATCGTGCACGTTTGGCAATATTAGGATAACACCACGGAATTACAAAAAAACAAAACAAAAAAACAAAACAGTTCAACAACGTCGAGGAAAACTATCTGAGCTTTTCGTCACATGCAGCATTACTTGACATTCAAGTTGACAAGATGTAAGATTAATTTTAGACGAAAAAATCAATGAGTAGCAATACTAACAATCATCCGGCATTATCCTCATCAACGGCGTTATCATCATCATCATCATCGTTATCATCGTTATCATAATTATCATCTTCTTCATCATCATCGTTATCATCGTCATCATAATTATCGTCATCAGATCATTACTGTATGATGATCACCATCATTTCATATTTATACTTGGTATCTCTCTTAGTCTAACTCTTTTAATCCGACGAAGGGCTAAAGCTCGAAACGTCAGTAAAGTTTAGTCAACATCTTTTGGTTCAGTACGGTGTTAAGCCGGATTTTCACTAGCGACGCAACGCAAGCGCAAACGCAAGCGCAAACGCAAGCGCAAACGCAAGCATTTGAAAACGAGACGTGAATAAGCGCAAGCGCAAACAAACTATTCACTAGTGTCACGCGCAAGCACAAGCGCAAACGCAAGAAAAAAGGATTTTTTTTTGATATCTTGCGCTTGCGTTATCACTGCGTCAAACGGTTTTCACGACGAAATAAGGTCTCTTGCGCTTGCGCTTGTGTTTGCGCTTGTGCTTGCGTCGCTAGTGAAAACCAGGCTTTAAGAATGAAACGAATAATTAGCGCAAACAAACTATTCACTAGTGCCATGCGCAAGCACAAGCGCAAACGCAAGAAAAAAGGAATTTTTTTGATATCTTGCGCTTGCGTTATCACTGCGTCAAACGGTTTTCACGACGAAATAAGGTGTCTTGCGCTTGCGCTTGTGTTTGTGTTTGCGCCTGTGCTTACTGGCTTATTTCCATTTATCATTTCATATTTAAGACTTCCTGATTTAGAATTTTTCAATCATTTTCAATTTTCACTTTAAAAAGTAAATAACACAAACATATTTTTCCATTAAATCATGACTTGACCCCAAGTACATAATACTCACTATAACAATCCGGATTTTTCTTCCTACGTTTCCCTTTTAAAATCTCTTTTATGATTTTTCAAATAAGACTTTAAAAGCCGCGTTGTGACGTCATGTTTGACGTGGTTACTCCATACTATATACGTAATGACCATTAATAGTGCATACAAAGAGGAATTTAGTGTATATATGAGCGTTTATTGAACGTGGTACAGCTGAGTTTCTTTATACCGTATTATGGTGATTGGCGCTATAATTTTTACTCATTACTCCAAGCTAGTCACTAGCTGTAGCATTGCTTTTTGAAGGTAGGTACATTGATGCCAATGATGATAGTGATGATGGTGGTGATGGTGATGGCGATAGTATGATAATGACATTTGTCCATGACTTTTTCGGGATCTGCTTGATGATATGGTACTTCAGATTACAAAATCACCGGCTTTTTTTAAAAGTATCTTTTGTACAGGTTGAAATTTTGTCGTATTGTTTCTGACTGGAGCCCCCTTTCTGTATGCACATCGTTGTAATTATGTGCAAGATCGATGTGCAAGTTTACTTGATTGAGAAGCTCGCATGCTATGATTGATCCGCGACATTCCCTCCGGTACGTTTAGCTTTGCGATTCACTGCAGTGCTCAATAACTTAGTACTCACAGACAACAACAATTTTCTAATATTTTTCATTTTTAGTTAATTGTGAAAACTCACATTAATATATAAGTGTTTAAATCGGCAGTAATTCTCGCTTGTAGAATTAGAAGGTCTTCAATTATACTATTGTTTAATCAATATGCGAGAACAATTAATTTTTGAATTTAATATTTTATCGTGAACATTTACAAGTGCCGCACCTCAAAAGCTATTTTCGGTCATTCGTAGCAGATTCAGTTTGTGATTCATTCGCATATCGAAATTGCAAATCTCGAATCTTCTTATCATGATGAATGTAGATGAATTGGTCATCAACGTCAATTATTAAAAACTATTTGTTTAGACTATTTCTCTGTAATTGACATTTTTGGTTGTAAGACCTCTCAGAAAAATACATTAGTGACGGGCCCGGGTGACGGGTTTATATTGAAAACCTTGCATTGTTTGCCTTACTGAGTCATCTCCGTTCATTTATGCCTACTTAAAACTACTTCAATTATTGATTCTACTAGAATACATTCATTATTTTTTTAAATCAAACGTAGATTATTGAACTTAAATTATAAAGGGGTTTGTATAAGACGTATAAGCTACTTGTGGACTTAACGCCAACATTTTAAATTCATTCACACTGCAGTTAAATCTAAATCTAAATAATTTATTATATTTTTGTCTATTGAACTTGCCTTTTCTTCACATTGCCTTTTAAATTGTTTGTACTGGTATGTTGTCTTTCTTTGACATTTTACATGAAAACAGGTTTATATTTTGAACAAAATGCCGCACTTCAGGTCCTTGACACAAATCGCTACTTAGCATTTTCATCTTTGACATAAATCGTCACTTGATTTGTTTAATGTTTTGGAATAAATTACACGTTATTATTATTGTTGAATGGAAAAGTGTGCTTCTACGAGTGAAAATAGTCACTATTTATAATAATTATTATTATTACTGAAAACAAGAAACTACGTAAACTAATTTCTTTAAACAGAAAACTGCGAGGAAATCTCAAGTTGTAGCATTAAACTGGCTTTCCAAAAGTGAACCAATCAAATTACACCTAAAATTATTTGAGGGATGCTTGTCATATTCTCATCCAATCATGACGCGAGGAAAACATTTGTTCATGCACTTGAAAGGTTTCCTCAATTTTGTTTCAAAAATTGCCAAAGGAACTTTTTATCGAAAAACAAAATATTTATTTGTGCTAAATAATAAAACCAATATTATATGGATAAATATAAGATGTTTTTTTTTTTGCAATTTTCAAAAACCCTGATATATGCACTGAATTGGTTTTCTAAATGTAAACAACAATATCAATATTACTATTTTTTTGTGATATTTTGATTAAAGTATAGTGTCAGTCTCGATATTATCTTCAAATCTAGCCTGAGCCAGACGTTCTTCGCTCCTCTTCCCCCCGCGAAACTAGTTGTTTCTCAGGCTATCCATAGTTAACTATGGGCTATCTCAAATCACTCTAAAAATTAAAACACTTGAAAAAGATATCAAAACTTTTCCTTTTTTTCGTTAAGGTTTGCGCTTGTGCTTGCGCGTGGCACTAGTGAATAGTTTGTCTAAAATTAACCCTTGTGTTTGCAATTGCGTTTGCGTTTGCGTTGCGTCGCTAGTGAAAACCAGGCTTGAAATTTGACGGCATCAATCTCTTCAATGCCGACTAGTATGTAAAACTCTGTCTTGTTTTCTTACTCACCAATCATAAAAGTTTTAACTTTTATGATTGGAAAGTAAGAAAACAAGACAGAGTTTTACATACTAAAAATTATTAAATATTACTAAATATTAAAATTAACTAAAAACAACTTAGATCATTTCTTATGTCGTTAAGTGCCATTATCCCACTTGAGCCATGTTTTCTGAGTTAATCAAACGTTAATTAAAAACAGCACAATGATCTGTGTAATGCGCTCAAGCTGAATAAAGGTTTTGACAATGATATCCATTAAAAACTTGAAATAAAATGTCGGGTTTTTTTGGTAAGTAGCAAGGTGTAGTATTCAGATAGTTAAATAAAGTTAAATAAGCTATGAATGATTTCAAGTAGTATTGACAGCTGCAACGGAACACATACATGCACGTACGATAACAATGATCTATTCGAACAAACATCTACTTCCTTCAATAGAGCGAAAGCACTAGAACCATGAAATAAAAACAAAATAGTTACTAACTAATAGTTCTTAGAGTGGTGAAACACACTTTAGCGTAATATGCTTTATTACACTTTATTACACTTTAACTTTAACTTTGTGTTTTATAATCATTTGTTTAATAGCACTATTACACATTAATACACTTTACTATTATTTCTGCCAGAATAGAGAATGAATTCTTCAGAGACCGTTAATTATGGTACTGCGATCCTAAGCAAGAATCTTGAGTCTCGTTCCAAGGCAGAAATCATCATAGAAACAGGATCTCTGATCTTCATCAATGCTCTAGCCTTATTTGGTAATACCTTGGTTGTCATAGCATTTCTATGGAAACCACGACTCCGCAACATCACCAATACGTTCATCATTGCACTGTGCATGTCAGATATAGTGATGGCGCTGTTCCCAATGCCGATGTCTGCGGGCGCGCTCATGTTTGGAGATTGGCCTTTCGGAGAGATCGTCTGCACTGTGCAGGGGTTTATGGTAAACTTCTTAGCATTTGTATCACTGCAAATCATGGCGTTGACAGCTGTCAATCGGTTTTACAAGATCAAGAAGCCAATCAAGTGCAATGTCATCTTTACGTATCGTAACACTATCCTCATGATTTTAGGAGCTTGCTTAGTGTCCTTGTGTGTTTCCATATCCATTCTCTTCACGGCTCAAAACGATTATGTCTTCGCGTTTCATCCCGGTAAAATCATCTGTGTCACTGTGAATGTGGCAAAAGTATACTCCATGATCTACACCGCTGTTTCAAGTCTGTTCTTTGTCATCCTTCCCGCTATTGTCATCGTCGTATGCTACACCAAAGTCTTCCGAAAACTAAGGGAACATAATCAAAGACTTAATTTCAGAATCGGCCAAGTCCACGAACTGCAACCGGACGCTGTAAACATTCGTCGCGAATCACAGTTAAGTCGGTTAGAGTTCTTGATTTCAAGGACACTATTTGGAACTGTATTTGGGTTTTTCGTGTGTTGGATTCCCTGTTTCGGTATCGACATTGCAGACATTATGATCCATGAGTATTTAGATCGTAGGGTCTATCTCGTGTATATGTATCTAGCTTATTCGTCCAGTGCAATCAACCCTCTTATCTACGGTATTCTCAACCCTTCGTTCAGGAGAGAGTTTTTCAAAGTGCTGTCTTGCAGAAGAAGAAGGCAGGACATCAGTTCATTGAACTGAAACATTATCACACGGAAGGGAATATGAAGCTGGTGTAAAAACACTGTTTAAGAACGTACTTTCTTGAGTTGAGCGGTTAAACAACAATCATCATTATCATCATCGTCATCACCACAGTCATCATCGTCATCCTCGCTATTGTATATTAGTACTACTATACTTTAAATACATGTATGCATTATGCCTTCTCTTAACTGAGAACTTGAATAGCTCTCGTAAAAGGGTGCTACTGTAAAAATGTTAATTGTGTTCCACGTCGAACAATAATACTATAATAGATGCTTAAGGTACATGTATTTGAGGCGCTTCATAACTGATTAAAGTTAGTTTTAGTGATATCTACAAGATATGTAACGAATTGAAAATAGGGTCTAGTTCAAAGTCGCATCTCACATTTGGAGAAAATCTAAATGCAAATGAATTCAAACAATGGGAATTGCTCATTTGCATTAGATTCGGCACATGTGAGATGCGACGTTTGAACTATGCCTTCGATTGCCTTGTTTGTGTTAATTGTAATTAATAGAATGAGAATTTTGAAAAAAGTAATAAATAAAACAAAATCCGTATAAAACAGACAAAAAAGCTTGTAGGATATACTCGAACTGTGAACACTTTGAGTTTCTTTGTTACTTTTTTTAATACACATACAATGAGTGAATAGATTAGAAAAAGATTTATTATGAACACTTAGTGTATTTGAACTCACTGCTTCATTTTTAGAGGTTTTAAGCAGTAGAAGGTTCAGAAAATAATAACATGAAAAAAGTAAAGTGTTCACGGTTCGAGCCATATTGAAAATTGTAATGACGTCAGCCAAGATGGCGGCAAGATTGAAAATCAGAATAAAAAGCTACAACTGTTAAGATCTCTCTCGTTTTTTTTATACGTTTACGTAAACCCCACCTACACTATTTGCACTTTTAATAAATACACGTACACTAAGGCTAGGATAAATAGTTGTATATTTACACTGAATTACACTGAGAAATAATAATAAGCTCGAAAAACTTTGACATTAATTAAATGATTGTATTAGACTGAGTCACTTTAGTAGCACAGACCTACAGTGATTATTTCTAATATGTTTTATTTCAGTTCAGAGTTATAAACGTTAGCTTTTCGGTAATATTTCGTTTTTATTGTTTTGTTATTGTCTGTTTGAGCCAATAACACGGGAAGAATCTCACACTTGACCACCCGCAAATGTAAGATCCATAAACAAATCATCATGGCGGACGGCAAGAAGGAAGGATGCATTCCTAAGAGATACATCTTATCAATTATGATATTCATGGGTTTTTTTACTATGTATGGTCTTCGAGTTAACCTAAACGTAGCTATTGGAGCAATGGCCAAGAACCACACAATCCTGGTGAATGGAAAACCCACAAAAGAGGTAAAAGGTTAAGAATAGACAGCAGGTTCAGCAGGTGACGGGATGATTTAGTTTATTCCAATGTACTATAATTGTCTTTTGTGAATTGATTATCAGATTAATATACCAACTACGGGAAATTTCTCGCAGATTTATAAGCAATAATTTCTAAATGACTGTTGTGGTCCAAACCGCGCTCATTTTAGAAGATTTAACGAAAGGAACTGAGAAAGTTTGCCGACCATTATCATTGTTGATCATATAAAAACATACTTCATCATGCGGAGTCTTCTATTTCATTCATTCATTTATTCAATCCTATTTTTCATTCGATTTATTTTCGTGATTGAGAAAAGATAAATGAAAACATCAAAATAGTTATTAACGTTGAATATCGAGACTTTAAACCTAGAACCAAATGTCAAGCGTTTTTGTCCTGGGTCACCCGTTACTAATATACCTGTCCATATTACATTCCCTATTTGAGAATATAAAAATATATATAAACTTAACACAATATCTTTGCAAGAATTAATTTCACAAGAGAACTAAACTTATATCTAAAAATATGATATATCAAGATACTGCGAGCTTTTTCGTTGAAGATTAAAGATTAAGTTTAGACGAGATCATATTGAGGTCTCAAGTAATTAATATCTCCTGGTCAATCACTTCCTGTTACGAATATATTAAAAGCAATTTTCTTCATATTGATACCAACAGGCTGCAGAATTTCAATGGAGTTCAAAACTAAAAGGTATTGTACATAATTTAAAGCATTCAAATGTTACGAAACTCACTTACCATTTTGTAGTAATCCTCGATTGGGGATGACCGCTGACAGACAACATGAGAGATTCAGAGTCGTACGGATGTTAGCCCGTCATCGTCGGGAAGGCTTAGGTAGCACATTAACGTCAGAAGTGTCACCAATACCGTTTTTAAAAGTGTCCAAAATGCGTACACTGTATTTACCGATACTATAAATAACTACGCTTAAATGTCTGTTGCTCATCTCGATAAGCATTTTAGTTACTTCTGAGTAACTAGTCCCTTCGATTCCAAGGAAGGTGGATTTCAAAAGTCAATAGTCCCCTTCACAGTTCCCTGTGTCATCTTGAAAGGTAGCCGGGCCTTAGCATCGAAGTGAGACGAACGTTAAGCTTGCAATGATAGAGACCTTTTAACACCTTGCGGGACAATTATTCACGTGTCTCTATCATTGCAAGCTAAACCTTTGTCTCGCTTCGATGCAAAGGCCCGGTTACTTTTCAAGATGGCGCATGGAAATGTGATGGGGACTATTGTTTTCAGTTGTGGACTGCCTCACATGGGTTGAAACATCTACTATTTCAAAGGTTTAAAGATTTTTATTTACCACATACACACATGCAAGAAAAATGTACAATGAAAAATGGAAAAGACTAGGTGGAGGGTGCAAGAGAGACAACCCATGGACCCAGGACTAATTAACGATTTAATAGTATGAAGCGTGGAGATTGCATAAGGCAATAAAGCTTAGCTATAAACAAAGGAGGTTTTCGTGATTTATACATACATACATACTATATTACAAGTTTATAATTCAATTAATTTTGGTTATCATTATTATTCAACTACTATTTGGTTATATATTGTCTCAGGGGTTGTTCTTGGTTCGTTCTACTATGGATACATTGCCCTACAAATACTTGGCGGATGGTTGGCACTAAGGATAGGTGCCACTCGCCTCTACGGGGTTTCTCTGTTTGTCGCCTCATTATTAACATTGTTGACTCCCATAGCAACCAGGGCTAGTGTTTATTTATTGATTATTTTACGTATCGTCGAGGGATTGGTACTGGTAAGGGTTAATTTTTTTCGTTTCATCATCATCATCATCATCATCATCATCATTACTGTGATTATTTTTTATCATCTTTTTATAATATTCCAACATTATCTTATGAATGAATGAATTGTCATTATAATGGTATGTCACTATCAACTTCATCTGGAATAGCTAATGAAACCCTTATGGAAAAGCCTATATGAAAAGCCTATGAAAAGCCTATGAAAAGGCTGTGAAAAGCCTATGAAAAGCCTATGAAAAGCCTATGAATACCTCTATACCCTATGAAACCCCTATATGAAAAGCCTATGAAAAGCCTATAAAAAGCCTATGAAAAGCCTATGAAAAGCCTATTTCTGACCATCATCAGCACTATCGACATCATCATCACCACTATCATCAATCACTGAGTGTAATTGTATCAATATCATTTCTTTCAAGGGAGTGATGTTTCCATGTAACCACGCCATATGGAGTAAATGGGCGCCATCAATGGAGCGCGCAACCCTGCTGACCCTGAGTATCGCAGGTGTGTTTCTTACAATACATAGGAAATAAAATACAAGCGTCAATACTGTTCAATTGCAAATAAATAATGAATTCAAAAGTACTTGATAGGAAAATAAGGGAAAGGAATGCAAAAAGTGTGAATATGTAATAAGTTGAATGATTGGAAATGTGATTTGATTCCCAGGATGCACTACGGGCAGCGTTGCTGCAATGCCCATATCAGGACTGCTGACCATGACAGGCATCGATGGTGGATGGCCGCTGGCCTTTTATTTCTTTGGTGAGTACAATTGTAATGGTGACCATGATGCATGATGGTAGTTTTGGTGGTGATAATAGAGGTGGTATAAAGAATGATGACGTCAACTAACAAAATGGTTATAATGATAACGATGCTAATAATAATGGTGATGATGATCATGATTATGATAGCGATGATAATGATGATCATTATGATGATGATGATGATGATGATGATAACGATGGTGATGACGAGGGTGGTGGTGGCGATGAAGGTATCAATTAAGGTCATAATGAGATCGATAATTATAACTGATGATGGTGGTGGTGGTGATGGTAGTGGTGGTGGTGATGTTGGTATTAAGGCTAATAATCATTATGTTAAAAATTAAAAGGATACTTAATCAATTGTCTCACGATTGAGGTCATTGGTAGAAATACCGCGACGTTTCGACTGCAATCTGCTAGTCTTCATCAGGCGATGGTGTAGACTGGATGATGGTTGTCTTATATACTGTTCGACAATACTATAAGACAACCATCATCCAGTCTACACCATCGCCTGATGAAGACTAGCAGATTGCAGTCGAAACGTCGCGGTATTTCTACCAAAGACCTCAATCGTGAGACAATTGATTAAGTATCCTTTTAATTTCACATTCCACGATGAATAACCTATTCCTTCTATTAATCATTATGTTATCGCTAATTATAATTATAATGATTATAATATGATGCTGTGTGACTGAGTATCTCATAATCATAATTAGACGATATCAATAATGAATATGCTCTCTTGATAATGATGCATACCAATCCCAGGAGCGCTTGGGGTATTATGGTACGCTTTGTGGCTGTTCTTTGTCTATGAAACGCCTGCACAACACCCCACGATATCCATCAAAGAAAGAGAACTGATCGAAGAGACGGCAGTCAGTGCTGATGAGGTACGAACACATGATATTCATTAAAAGTAGTTAGTTGAATTAATAGTCCCCTTCACAGTTCCATGCGCCATCTTGAAAGGTAGCCTAGCCTTTGCATCGAAGCGAGACAATCACGTTGAGCTTGCAGTGATAGAGACACGTGAATAATTGTCCCACAAGGTGTTAAAAGGTCTCTATCATTGCTACCTTTCAAGATGGCACAGGGAACTGTGAAGGATACTATTGGAATTGTTTAAGGGACGGGCCATTAGATATTTGAAAAAGGCATTAAACATTAAAAGAAATACCACATGACACCACATAAGTTTGCATGTTTTAAATGCTTGAGACCAGCATTAATTATGACTGAACAAAGATTCATAACTCTCATTCCATGTTCACTGTTACCAATGCAACTTCTGAAACAAATAAACAAATAAACAAATAAACACTTGTCACTTGTTGTAGTGTTTATTTCTACTTTACGTGGACAACGTTAATAACATTTTATAACTATTTATACTATTTGCAATAAATATCACTTTTTTAACGTCTCAATCTTCTATCTGGACACGCGCGCGCGCGTGTGTCCTTCTTATTGTGGAGACACACACTCACTACCTCTACGTTAATATTTTTGCACACAACTTGGCTCACATGCTCATTTTTAATTGATAGATTCGAGGTCAAGTTCCCTGGCGCCATATACTTACTTCTCGTCGAGTATGGGCCATCACAGCGGCGGCGTTTGCAGGAGACTGGGGACTATACGTTCTTCTGATCTGCATCCCATTGTACTTACTAGACGTCATCAACTACGATCTGCACAAAGTAGGTCACGTGGTCTCGTCAAATCACTCGCCCAGTCAAATATCTTTTTATGGTTTATAGCTATTTCCTTCGTACGAAGGCAGGGAAACCATACACAACAGCGTACAACGCCAATGGATAGTGGGCCCTGTAGTGTATCTGAGACCTGACTGTTGTGCTGGGAGACAATGCATGCAATCCCTTTGCAAACAACACAACAGCACAACAGGACCTTTTACGTCAACCCTATATAGAACTAGACGCACTTAGTGCGTTATCTTTACTCAGGCTACGTCATAGAGTAGTAATTGATAGGTGGTTTACCTGTGGCATTACGTCATGTGTAATCTCGACACAACGATAGAACCATAGATAGAAAAAGTAAACTTAGACAGGCTCCCCTGCAGGGTAGCCTGAGTAATTACAGTGAAAGCAAACGGGATCTCCGGTTTTAAGTCCTTATCCGAGAAGACAAGGCACTGAGAGAGTAAAATCTTATCCAGTGTTGTTAACATGTAGCTAATGACAGTTAGTGTTTTCACACGACCACATCAGCTAAGCTGCGTATGTAAATCATCGTGTTTAAATAAATGCTTTTATTTTATTTATTTATGGGTTTTGCAGCACGTGGTCACGTCACATCAAATCACTCATTCAGTCAAATATATTTTCCAGTATTACGTGTTGTTAACCCAATGACTGTTGTTTTCAGATGGGTTTTGCAGCAGCGATGCCGTTCCTATTCAAAGCCATATCTTGCCCTTTAGGGGGATGTCTATCAGACTATTTACTACGTCGTGGATATTTTAATGTTTTGACTGCAAGACGGCTCTTCTTTTCTTTTGGTATGCCCTAACTGTCTCTTGTATTAGTTTGTGGAATTTGTAGAGCGCATTTGATCATATGATTGCATGTTAATTTGCGCTATACAAGTCATAAATATTATTGTTATTGCATATTGGAAACGGTTTTGCTTAGTTATTTGGAGATATGTGCGGTGGATAAGCTACAATTCACACTCTGAAGCCTGCAAAGGAAGTCGGTATTTCTTCGCTTGTTATCGATTTATTCAAAGAGCATTTTGGTTGCACGTGTTTGTGTTATATGATCATAATAAGTTGTTGCAGTGGTTGATAATGTAACAAATATTTATTGAAAAACGAGTAATAAATCACACATTATGTTCATATTACCGACATCCTTTGCAGGCTTCGGAGTGTGGACTGTAGCTTCGACAACGATTTTTGAAAGCACATGTGTTTTATTATTCAGGTGCAACTGCAAGTATCTACATACTTCTAGCTGGATATACAGAGGACCCATATCTCGTAGTAGGATGGATTGCATTAGCAGGGTTTGCATCAGGTTTTGTGTATGCAGGTTTCCATGTCAACATGTTGGATATTGCTCCAAGGAATGCGTCGATAATCATGGGTTTATGTAATACGGTCGGTGGCACGACTGGTTTCATTACTCCAATGATGGTGGGCTTCTTGACCAAAAACAAGGTCGGGTTTTGATTTCTGAGTCTTTTTGGTCTATTTAAATGAATGTTCTATTTCTGGGATCTTTGATGATCATCTCAGTATTACCATCTATTATCCATCCATTTGTTCGTTCGTTCATTAATTTATTCATCCATCCATCCATCCATCCATTCGTTCGTTCGTTCGTTTGTTGTTCGTTCTTTATTCATTCATTCATTCATCATTTATTCCATTCATTCATTTATTTATTCGTTCGTCCGTCTGCCCATCCGTCCGTTCGTTCGTTCGTTCGTTCATTCATTCATTCATTCATTCATTCATTCATTCATTCATTCATTCATTCATTCATTCATTCATTCATTCATTCATTCATTCATTAATTCGTCATTTTTTTCATTCATTTATTCTTTCGTTCGTTCGTTCGTCCGTCCGTCGGTTCGTTTGTCTGTTCATTCATTCATTCATCATTTATTCCATTCATTCATTTATTTATTCGTTCGTCCGTCTGCCCATCCGTCCGTTCGTTCGTTCGTTCGTTCATTCATTCATTCATTCATTCATTCATTCATTCATTCATTCATTCATTCATTCATTCATTCATTCATTCATTCATTCATTCATTAATTCGTCATTTTTTTCATTCATTTATTCTTTCGTTCGTTCGTTCGTCCGTCCGTCGGTTCGTTTGTCTGTTCATTCATTCATTCGTCATTTTTTTCATTCATTTATTCTTTTGTTCGTTCGTTCGTCCGTCCGTCGGTTCGTTCGTCTGTTCATTCATTCATTCGTCATTTTTTTCATTCATTTATTCGTTTGTTACCACTGAACTGTTTGGCCACCATTTAACTATTAGTGTCTTTCATATCCACAGACAGCCAAAGAGTGGCGGACAGTATTTTGGATGACTTTACTCATATATCTTTGTGGAGCGATAATATTCTGTGCTTGTATAACTGACAAACGCCAAGAATGGGACAAGTCGGAGACGCAACCAAAGGAACCAGAAAGCCCTCTTCGGGAGGAAACTAGAACTGAGTCTAAAGGGGTCGAAACAAAAGACGATGAAAAATCTTCAGATAGCTAGCGAGACATTTTAAATGTACATAATTATGTGAGGGTCCTGAAGGGGGGTCCGAATCCCATTTCCAGTTTACATTTGGACCAAATCCCAGTCAAAATCCCATAATCCCATTTTCTATTGTACTTTTATATGTAAATCCCAGACCCAGTGCATCCAATCCCATTTCCCCAGTCAAAAATAAGGCCAATTCCAGCTCCCATTTTAGCCCTTCAGGACCCTCTTATGTGTTTTTGTGGTGCCACTTTCATGACTTGATACAACATAAAGTGACTTGAAATGGCTTATTGTCACTGACCTAATATGTAAATATTGGGTTCAGTCGAGCTATGAGCATGAATAACTGCGCAGTCAGCAGCAAACGTATATACGCGCATGGCCCAAACTGCATACCGCTGACTGAAGTGAATGTGCTATTTTTTACTCTAAAATTTTCTATCTTTTGAATAGAAAAAATTGTCAACAGTCCTTTTCATAGTTGTCGTCGATCAACCTCGGCCTCGATAGCATGTAATATATTCTTTAGAACTTGAATACAGATAGCGATAATTTAAGGAATGTAAATATAGAAACTAGCGAGTAAACTAGTATAGGCTGCGTCGGTGTTTGATGAAATTAAACTTAGTAGTAAAGTAAAGTCAAGTTAAGTCAACATTTTTTACGGTGGTACAAATTCCATCATATATTACCGAAGGAATGTACAGATTACCAAACAATTGAAATACCTAAAAATTCCACGGGCTGTAGTTAAATTCTAAAGAATATATAACACGCTAACGAGGCTGAGGTTGATCGACGAGAACGACTGTGAAATGGACTATTTGATCAATATTGACTTACTGCTTCATGCAGTCAACAACAAACCGGTCATCACCATCACTATCATCATCATCATCATATCATCATCATTTATATCATTATCATCATCATCATCATCATCATCATATCATCATCATCACCAATATCATTTATATCATCATCATCATCATCATATCATCATCAGTTATCATCATCATCATCATCATCATATCATCATCATCATTATCATCATCATATCATTCGCATCATCATCATCATCATTATCATCATCATCATCATATCCGTCATATCATCCTACCTCGTTCCCAGGGCCCTCTCCCTTCGCTTTTTCCCGCCCCACCCAAAAGAGAAGGGAGAGAGCCCTGGGAACGAGGTTGCATATCATCATCATCATCATTATCATCATCATCATCATCATCTTCATCATTATCATCATATCATCATCATCCTCACCAACATCATTTATATCATTATAATCATTACTGTTGTTTTCATTATGTTAATGCTCTTTTTATTATTTATAAACAATTAAATAAATATGAGAATGCAAGGATACCGCTGGATTACTTTTTCGCTTACTCACACCTTGCCAAAGGAAGCCCAAATAAAGGTTAACTTGCAAAGTTAGTTGGCAAATGTTGTTTTAGTGACGGTAAAATATTCAATCGTTTAATCCTTTCAAATTAAGCAAGTCTATTGTTTTTACTCCACTGAAGTGTGTCAGACCAAGACGTCAAGAACACTAGTAGTCGGTCGTGCATAACCATAAAGGCGATTGCAGTCACGATCGCCGTCGCGAATATGGCAGCGAATACCTCCTTGGCTTTTGCCTTAATGAAAATCCTTGTTGTTTCAGGTATGTTTTGAAATATTGTATGATTGAAAAGTTGGAAATTAGAGGAATTGGTTTACGCCTTCAAGTTCTATATACACTTGTCTTAAGATTAAGTTAAATAATATATAATGTGACTGCTGTCAGAGACAGCACTGAAAGTCCTAATTAGCAGCTCGTCGTCAAATTTTTTTTTATACTATTAAATTTCGTCACGTTAATATAATACATTTATAAATAAATTATTAAGATTTAGTATGTTAGATAAAATAAGTTGCCCACTTTCGTGCCAGTATCGTGCCAACAAAAATGAAAAACAACAAAAACTCATATTAAAGTATATTAAAGTTGTCCTTCAGTAGCATTGTGAAAAGTATTATAAAAGTAGGTTTCTGGCCATATACTACTGTTTTTATGTTGGCCACCAACATCATCAGAAGATAGAGTGAAAAAGTGTACAAAATTTGCATATTTATGCGAGTGTAGAACAAAAGCATCAAAACAATAAATTAGTGTCAAAACAATAGTTCATTTGTCACAGGAATCTATCTAGCTCAGGTTTTTTGTTGCGGATATGTGTGGCTTCTAACAGTCTTAAGTTGACTGGGTCATTGTTTCTGTCTCTGTCAAAAACTCATTTTAAAAGAAGGCTAATTGAGTTTTTTGGAAAAATAACCAGATAAAGTCCATTTGAATCCAAAGCAGCTACAGACAAACATGTCAAAAGGATGTGAATAAATTATCTGCGGTCACACTTCTGGGCTTTGCGCTGTCAAGACTGCAGCAAAAAACCTGAACATGTAGCTTCAGTATGCATGTTTTGACAGGCTTTACGTGCAAGAGTTCTTCGAAGAGAAGCAATTGTTGACACAATAGTGGAGGTTTCCTGGCTAAAATCTATGACTTTTACTAATTTGTTTTTTCTTCTTTTGTTTCATGTATACTCTAAAATATTGTTTTCCCATACAGGGTTTGTTCTGCTCATGGTCCCTTTATCTGCATGCGAGACAATGACCCTTGTTGCTAATGTAAGCATGTCCAAGATAAAAGGAACGGTTACTTTTACCCAGGAATCTCTTTCCGGTTCTACTCATATTAACTTCAACCTTGATGGCATAACTGAAGAACTAAGCGTACGTATCCATGAACTGCCTATGATATACCAAGGCATCGCTAGCTCCAGCTGCAGTAGTGATGTCATTGGTGCAGTTTATGACCCCACCTTGTCTGCAACTGGTGAATGTTCAACGTCAAAGAAAGAGAAATGTGCCATTGGTGACATATCTGGGAAGTTTGGTAATATAAACCAAGCAAGCTCTAAAAGCAATTACACTGATGATAGCCTACCACTTGGTAGCAAGACCAGCATCTATGGTAGAACACTGGTGTTCATGACAACGGCAGGTGTTGCTAAGGCATGCGCTTTAGTTACCAGTGAAAACCGTGGTGTCACAGCAATGGCGCGGCTCAAAGGACCTGGTGTTGCGGGTACTGTGTATTTTAGACAAGCTAAAGAAAACCAACCAACACTCTTTTATTCAAACTTGTTCTTTGTTGATGGTTCAGTGAACACAAAGGAGTTTTTCTTGAGCATCTATAAAAACCGGATCACAGAAAAGTTTAGTAAAAGTCAATGTTCAAATTTAGGATCCTTGTTTAACCCTTTTGAACTTGGAAACCGTGACAACTGCAATAAGACCAATCATGCAGGATGTCCTGTTGGTGACCTACAGACGAAGGATGGTTACGTCAATGTGTCTAGTGCGACAGCAGGTCTGGCCTCCACTCAAGTGTCATACACCGATGTTAACTTGCCGGTGCTAGGCTCAAAAACTATTATAGGTCACTCTGTGGTTTTATATGCTCGTAGTGATCCCACTAATCCTGTTGCATGTGCAAACATCTTAGATATACTCCCAAGGAAAGCCAAGGCATCTTTTACTGCTGAGACTTCTGATGGTGTTGCTGGCTCCTTCATGTTTGGACAAGCTTCACCTTTTGATCCAACTTATGTTGACATTCAAATCTCAAACTTGAGAAGAAAAGCACAGGGTTATCATGTTCATGAGTTTCCCAATCCAAGTTATAAGGACATCAAAGAAAACACAAAAGCATGCAGTCTTGC
Source organism: Metridium senile (assembly GCA_949775045.1). Lineage (NCBI taxonomy): Eukaryota > Metazoa > Cnidaria > Anthozoa > Actiniaria > Metridiidae > Metridium > Metridium senile. The sequence continues at coordinate 1,302,215 of OX459107.1, forward strand.
AGTGGCAGGAGATCATCTCAACCCTTATGGTATTGTAGCTGCAAACAGTCCTGCAAATAGGTCTGGTGAGTACTAAGCCCAAACACCTACACATGTATTTTTATTGTGTGTTTCCTTGGTCAATACAATCAGACTGAGTAAGACTTGGTCATAGAAAAAATAAATGTTGAGTGAGTCAGTTTGTTAATGGATCCGTAATAGGGGCTTATATATTTATAGACATAACTATTTAATTAAGTTATCATTGATCAAGCAAAATAACACTGTACAAAGTGACACATGATTCTTTGTCTATTCTCTTTCAGCAGTTGAAATTTCAATGTTATAATGTACAATGAATAACAGTGAATATGGTATACGAATTATGGAATCTAATATGTTAATGACATTGACTGTATAAATGTTTTTCTTTGCCATTAAAGAGCAAGGCTTATTAAGGGGGGTCACAAAACCCTTGAAACAAACAGTACTAAATAAACCTTTTCACCATTTGAATTGAACAACTTCAGCCTTGATTGACTAAGCCTGTAATATATTCTTTACAATTTGACTACAGCCTGTGGAGTGTTGAAATGTTTTTGAACTTCAATTGTTTGAAAATGTTCCTATGTAAATAATTTACCACATGATGTAGTCAAATTGTAAAGAATTGTAAAGAATATATTATATGCTATTTGTCTATTTTTGAAATGTTTCAATTAGCTTCAATTGCTTCATAATGTGTACATTCCTTACATTACTGCAAGCTGTAGTCAAATTGTAAAGAATATATTACACGCTATTGAAGCTGAGGTTGTGGGTGTGAACAGGTCTACTAGTATAAATAGTGATAACTAAACAATAGCAAACAGGGAATTTAATGTAAATAGACTAATTCCAAATTTTTATACTGACCATTAAACAATTGATTCCTGTTGTGGCTGTATATATAGTGCCTAAAAAATATATACATTCACAGTATTTTATCTACTTCAGCCTTGACTTGAATCTATTGATTCATGGTCAGTGAAGTGAATGTACAATACTATTGAATTAAGTCAAGGCTGGATTGAAGGAATCTATACAATCAATGTATTTTATCTAGTACTATTTTAGCCTTGACCTAAATCTACTGTTTCATTATAAACGATAGGTAATAAAATGAATATAATTTTTAACGCCAAAAAATGTTGACTTGTTTACTCTGACGAAGGGCTAAAGCTCAAAACATCAGTAAAGTTAAGTCAACATTTTTGACGGTGCTACAAATTTCATTATATTACCTATTACTTATAAAGGATAATTTCTAGGTACATTTGACGAGTATGAGATAGGTGACCTGTCATCCAAATATGGTTCATTCCTCAACCAAGATAGCCGTAAAGATAGCTACACTGACCTCAACCTTCCACTGTTTGGCAAGAATAGTATTATAGGACGTTCACTTGTCATACATAACCTAAAGATTAAGGATAAAAACAAGAGATGGGTTTGCAGGAACATCGAGCTGGCAATGCCATCAACTATGAAGACTGTAACGTCAAGCCACTTCACTGGACCAGATATCAAGGGATATATCATAATGGTAACAAAGATCTCTTTTTTTTTACAATATTTTTATTTTAATAATAAACAGGACATTATTTACAATTAATGAATACAGTACTGTATTCTAGATTTTTCTTTCATTTATTGTCCACTATCATTTAGACTTCATTCCCTTTTCTAACTGTCTTTCTTTGCTTTCGTTCACTTCATCTTTTCTTCCTTTATTTGTCATCTCAGCTAACTTACTCACTTCCATTGCTTTCTTCTAAGAGTTCCTTTTCTCTCAACCTTTTTTGTCATACGTTTCTGTAAAAATATTATTCTCTTTAGTTACTTCCCTCTCTCCCTTTTTATTCTCTTTTTAATTATTTTCATTTTTATTACTTTTTAATTCCTCCCTTCTATTTCTTTTCCATTTTTTCTCCAACCACCATTTTTTCCTTCTCTTCCTTCCATTTTTTAGCTCCTCCTTATCCTTGGTTTATTGGGACACAGGCAGCCCAAGCAAATCACTTGTATTCAGTGGATTTTTTTTCATTTTTTTTTTTTTTCAATAAAATGTTACTAAACTTTGTCTGTAGTTGTTGTGATGTATTTAAATACTTTTTGGATGATTTTTAGCTAGTTTTAAGCCATATTTATAATTTCTCCCCCACTAGTAATATATTTACACAAGGCTGGCGACTCGGGTGGACATTACCTTCACTTTCATCGGCAGTTAATCCCCGAAAAATCCCTCCATAATCCCCAAAACCAAGTCTGAGTCAAAGGCCAATGATCCTTCTATCCATAACTTTTACTAGAATTCAGAAATACAAATCTAAACCTAACGATTTGCTCCGTTTTCTTGCTTTTTGAAGTCGTTGTTTCACTCCGGATATTTTTTTTTTTTTTTTTAAAAAATGAAAAAAAATCCACTGAATACAAGTGATTTGCTTGGGCTGCCTGTGATTGGGATGGGATTTTGAACCTGATCACTTAATTACTTGCTTACTCACTAGAGTATCATGATTGTAAACTATTGAGACCCAAGATAGTGTTCAGTGTACACCGATATAATAACTTTACAACTGTACTTCTTTATACCATACCTTCTTTTAGCTCTTTTCTAATTCAAATGGAAACTAGCAGTAACTAGTATAGGCTGCGTCGGTGTTTGATATAAATGATAGGTAATAGAATGAAATTTTTACTCCTCACCAATGAAGTGCTATGGTGTTACAAATTTCATTCTATTACCTATCTTTTTTAATTCTTTCATTCTCTTCCCTTTCTTCTCCATTTATCTTTGTATTTCTTTCTGATTTCATTTTTGTATTGATTCTAGACTCAGTACAACTCATCAGTAGGAAATGCAGCGCCATTTGACACTGGGATATATCTTGACTTGGTACACACTAGTGATGAAAAGGTTAGTAACTCAATCACATTAATGCACATGATATTGTTAAACTAAAAAAATATGCAATATATCATTGAATAAGTATTAACATTCACATAAAAGATATAGTACAAAGAATTACCACCAAACAAAGTAATAGTAGGGACATGTGACACGATAGGAGCACATGTTGCAAAAGGCCTATTGGCAAACAAAACCTGATTTTGTTGTTGTTATTCAATTCTTAATCTGTATTGTGATTCTGTGCAGTATTTGTTTAAGTGTTATTTTGTTATTTGTTTTCATATATTTAGTCACCAAAGCATAACTGGCATGTACACGAGAAACGCGTAGGAGATGACATGAGTAAGTCACCTGGCAGGTGTCAAAGTCCCGGTCCTCACTATAATCCATTCCTGGTAAACGTCAAGGTATGATAAACATGTTTTACTTGTACATGCATGGGCGCATCCAGAAATTTGTCAGGGGTGTTCGTTTTTTTTAATCTCCTTAGGCTAAACATAACAAATATATACAGTGTCTCGATCAGTGTTTTGATCAGTGTTTTGATCAGTGTTTGATCGAGTATCAAGACCTATGCATGTGACTGAAATGCAAAGTTGTTAATGGTCCCTGAGATAATGAATTATTAATGAGTTTCAGAAAACAATGATAATGATGATAATGATAATGATGACAAAGATAATGATGATGACAATGATAATGATAATAATGATGATAATCAATGACGATGATGATAAAATCGATCATTTTTTACCCAGGGCGAATATAAAACTACTTGTACACCCAACAACCCTCTTCGCTGTGAGCTTGGTGATTCTTCAGCTAAGACTGCCCAGTACTCTATGGGCTCTGGGCCACAGTTCTATACAGACATCGACACACCTCTTTCTGGTGAATATTCAGGTAAATTGTTGTATGCATTCATATACCTATGCTTCATTTATTTGATTGGCCGTTAATTAGTCAGTCAGTCAGTCCATCAGCCAGTCAATTCATTAATTGTGTTCCTTCTTTCTTTGAGTCATTCATTCATTCATTCTTCCATTTATTCATCCTTTGATCCATCCATCCATTGATTCATTCATATATACGCTCATTCATTCATTCATCCTTTTGTTCATTCATCCATTCATTCTATCAATTATTCATCTTTCCATCCATCCATTCATCCATTCATCCATCCATCCATCCATCCATCCATTCCATTCATTCATCCTTTCGTCAATCCATCCTTTCCTTTATTCATCTATCTTTTAATGAGTCAGTAAGCCATCAAGTAGCCAGTCAGTTAGTCCATCATTGATTAGCATCGATCGAGTCAGCCATCATTGATTCTATCTCTAATAATCAATCATATAACCTATTCTCAGTCATTGGTCGAAGCATCGTCGTGCACGTCAAGGACGGAGGAGCCGACAGACAGGGATGTGCTGACATCTTACTAGCAGACAATCAGCCAACACCCAAACCTTCACATGCTAGTCACGTGATACCCTTGCTGTCAACGATTGGGGTTGCTGTGATGTCACTGTTGTTATTGATGTAAGGCAATCACATGATCGGTGAAGTGAGATGACTCAGTTTCGTTCATTTTAAGGTCTCTATCCTGATGCTGTTGGTGATTAAGTTGTTGATGCTGTTGTTGATGATGATGATGCTGTTGTTGTTGTTGTATATGATGATAGTGATGATTTTGTTGTTTTTGTTGTTGTTTTTGTGGATTATGGTGTTATTTCTATTGTTCACGAAGATGATGATGCTGTTGTTTATGATAATAGTGATAATTAGCTGTTGTTATTGTTGTAGTTGTTGATTATGGTAATGTTGGTGATGATGTTGTTATTTCTGTTGTTCACGGAGATGATGATGCTATTGTTTGTAAATGTTTTTGATACTATTGTTGTTGATGATGATTATGTTGTGGTTGTTGTTATTGTTGTAGTTGTTGATTATGATGATGCTGGTGATGATGTTGTTATTTCTGTTGTTCACGAAGATGATGATGATAATACTTTTGTTGTTGATGATGACAATGATGATTATGTTGTTGTTGTTGTAGTTGTTGTTGTTGTTGTTGTGGTGGCTGTTGTTGTAGTTATGGATTATGGACAGATATTGGTGATATTTCTGTTCACAAAGATGTTGATGGTGATGATGTTGCTGGTGGAGGTGATGATGATATTGTTGTTGTGACAGTGTTCGAGGATATACCACAGTGAAAGAGAACCTGGAAAGCACAAATACCAAAACTTGAATGTTAAATCTATTAGGCACTGAATCTATTAGGCACTGAATCTATTAGGTACTGAATTAAATAATAATTATAATGCGCAAACGTATTCTTCACACGGCATTGAATAAACATTGATATAAACACTTCAATGTTAACGCAAGCATATCTCAATACACGTTGAATGATACGCAATTCAAATAATAAATATTTCTATTTTCACTACATATTTGTGTGTATATTTGAATCTGCACGGAGAGAAGGATTTGGCACATGCCTATACGTTGTGTCCGATATCAACAATACCCGGTACCGACAATGCCCGGTATAAACAATGCCCTGCACCAACAATGCTGGTACCAATAATGCCCGGTACCAACAATGCCCGGTACCAACAATACCCTGTACCAACAATACCCGGTACCAACAATGCCCGGTATCAACAATGCCCTGTACCAACAATACCCGGTACCAACAATGCCCGGTATCAACAATGCCCTGTACCAACAATGCCCGGTATCAACAATGCCCTGTACCAACAATGCCCGGTATCAACAATGCCCGGTACCAACAATGCCCGCTATCAACAATGCCGATACCAACAATGCCCTGCACCAATAACAATGCTGATACCAATAATGCCCGGTACCAACAATGCCCTGTACCAACAATACCCGGTACCAACAATGCCCGGTATCAACAATGCCCTGTACCAACAATGCCCGTTATCAAAAATGCCCGGTACCAACATTGCCCGGTATCAACATTGCCCGGTATCAACATTTCCAGGTTCGAAACCACGTTATGTAAGCCATTATTATATTTATTTACTATTTTGCTAGAGCTATGTATTATAAAAAATTGTTTATTTAACTTTAAAATCATCAAATTGTCTTGATCCATTTCTGCGTCTTCAATTCTTTCGCATTTCTTTATAAGTCCCAGTCTACGCGGTCATTAATGGTAAACACGGAAACTGGGACTGACACGTACTGTTTGATTGATGATTAAATTGCAATATTATTTCGATTTTCAAAATTGTCATCATGATCACTGCTTCTAGTTCGTTGATAGAAGTAGCTGCAATACTGATATGTTGATAATATCTCTGTGTTATTCAATCAAGCAGCTAGCGCCACATAATATTAGTCTGTCCGGCAAAATTCTACTAAGAATTCATGGTATTTGTCAACGGTTCTAAGTCATCACTGCTTCTAGTTCGTTGATAGTAGTAACCGCAATAATATGTTGATAATATCTTACTAGATACCATCATTATTAGCCCAATAACCACGCCCAAAGCTGGCCATAATACGACATTTATCAAATGTTTCTGTGTCAAATGGTTGGCCATCAACAAAACGTACTTTGGTTTATCAGTGTTGACTTGACAAGTAAAGGACTTGCCTATAGTAGCAAAACGATCACGAAAAGCCTTTAATTGGTTGTACACGGACCTCTCCGATGTACAGTCATAATCCCGTATTGTATACGAGCATGTATTACCGATATGTCTCCGGCATTTTACCACTAAAGCTTGTCGTATTTTGCCTTCCAAGCTGTACGAGGCAACCAGCTGTATGCATGGGTAATAGATGACGCATTTTGAGCCATCTTTTTCGGGCACGCAGTTGCATTTTAGTCTATGATATTTGTCTTTCCTTAAAGTGAAGTCTGTTACATTACATAGTGTAGAAACATAACCCTTGCTTTCTAAAGTTGGTAGAATTATGGCAACAAACAGTAGAAATCCAACCAATATGCTTCCAACCCATAATAGCGTTCCACACAGCCTCACACGGCCTGAGATCAATCCTGCTCTGGTGTCTTCGCTTCGGATAAAAGTCGTATCCATCTGTACAAGAGAAAAACAACCCATTACTTCAATGTTTTAAAGTTGGTTGTATTCATAATTATGTAAAAATGTGTCTGTCATCCATGAGTGCAATGAATTATTTGTTACGCTTGCATGGCAACTGTTTCCACAAGACCTGTTACCATGCATAAATAAAATGTTTTTTAAAAATTACACGGAACACTTCATTCTATTGTGGCTTATCACAAGACGATTTAAAAGAAAACACTTTTATATCTATAGCACACAGTCAAATTCACTACACTTTTAAAACTGTTTATAAGCATATTTCAGTTTTGCATGGTCGCGCGCTCACTATATGACCTCCCACTGGCTTAACAACAAATCATATACTAGATTTTTCTTCGTTCTTGACTACAGACGGCAAAACGCCAACCTGTGGCGATTCTATTCGAGACAGTTGATAAATGGCCAAGCAGATGTCGAGACTTTTCGTTTTAATATAAAGTAAAATGACAAGATATATATATACATGTATAGGGAACATTATAAATAAAATGGGCCAATATCAGCAGGAGCAATTTTTTACATATTTGAAGTGCACTTCCACCGGTTTGAAGTGGGACTGACGCATTTAACATAACAACACTTGTAACCAAGTTCATCGCTCCATCTCGTCCAATTCCATTCTTGCGCTCATTTTATCCTATTCCACCCGATCTTCTTGTCATAATTATATCATCCGCATCCTTCTCATTATTATCCTCACCAATCTCATTATTCTCTTCCTCTTCTTCTTAATTATTGGTCATCAGTTGGTTAGTGCGCGGCGTTCTGTGCGAGAGATCCCGAGTTCGATTCCGGATCCCAGTGACCTCGCATCCTTGTTTCAACTTCTCGTCTTTCCGTGTAGCTTTAAGTAGCTGTAAATACCCGTAAAACGGAGCACTGATGGAGAGAGGGAAGTAAAATGAGCACACCGTCAGCTCTCTGGTAGATCAGCTTCGGCTCAAGGGACTTTCGACGTAAAATACTGTTCTTTACTTTTTTTTATCCTTCTCATCGTGATCACCATGCATCATCTCCATAACCACCATCATTATCTTCTTCTCAGTTAAGAATGCCCACCTTCTTAGCTTCTATATCTAGTTGATGGTTAATATCAAGCTTCATTCATTCAATGCTACTCGATTTCATACATTCTCATCGACTATAAGTAGCATATTGGCATCTCAACTGGTTCAAAGATTCAAAGGTTTTTATTTACCACATACACACAAGAAACATTTACAATGAAGAATAAAACAAAAAAAAGGTGGAGGGTGCAAGAGAGACAACCCGAAGGGTTAAACAAAGTACTGAATAACTGAATAACTAAATAACTTCCATGTTTTTGATGAGATTATTGATTGTACACACCGACATATTTTTTTGTGTGATTAAAACAGTGCGTATCCATAATTCCTGTCCGTCTTTAGTCACCATCATAAACTATATTTGCTTGCCCAGGCTTCTAGCACACTACAAGCGGTGCACTAATCGGAGACACATAAAATGTTATATAATTTATGTCTTTAAACAACCGTTTATAAATCAGTGTGCAAACGTACCAACGGAACTGAGTAAAGTAACGTTATGGCCAATATATATATTCCCTCTTATACTTGTTCCGGCGTATAATCTCAGTGATTTGATATTCGTTCACAATATCACATACATGGGCCGGATACACCGTGCGACTTAATTCATAACCACCTGGTTCAAAAATCGCAGTCGTTATCAAAGCCGTACAGTCCACACTCTGCAGCCTGCAAAGGATGTTGGTATTTCTACTCTTGTTATCGATTTATTCATAGCATATTTTGGTTGTAGGTGTTTGTGGTATATGAACATAACAAGTTTTGCAGTGATAGATGATGAAACAAATATTATATTCAAAAAGCGCGTAATAAATCACACATTCAGTTCATATTACCGACATCCTTTGCAGACTTCAGAGTGTTGACTGTAGCTTCGGCTGCGACAACGATTATTGAAATAGGTGTATAAGACTATATCAACACAAACTGACATAGAATTGCTAGAAGCACACTTAGCCTCTTAACACCTTTAGACTAAATATCGTAATCAATATTCTTTTTCGGTATAAATGAGCAAGAATTCTTTTCGCGTTTTGTTCTATGGTTTGCATTTTTGCTTTCCCAGTCAATAACCGGTCTGACTGAGTTTTTTCTAAGTTATTTTCTGAGTATTTTTAAGTAATCATTTCAAACAATCTAAGAGTATGCCAGGTTTTCCCCCATGTTAATAAGCTCATTTATCTGCCCATAAATCACGGATCTTGTACATAAAAAATAGACGTGCTGACTGTCTGCTCTCGAAACTGGTATCTGTTTGATAACGGTTTATACCGATAAATATCTTCTACCATCATTCTCATTTCCATATGGTTTTATTAACCGTTTTCTCTGGGATGTTTCTCAAAATATTTACACTGGAATGTTTACGAGATATAAATTGCTTCGAATTTCTGCGGGCGTTTAAAAAGAGACTAGTGTAACGTACTATTCTGGCTATAATAATGCCTTACCTTTAAAACCTTTTAGAAGATTTGAGCGTCCTTGTCGTCTGTCTCGTCACTTTTAAAACCATATTATTGCTTTTCAGTTGTCGTGTATTTATATTTAAATAATATTGATACAGCTTTTAAATGGAATTCCAGTTCTTCTCCGTTTTCTCCTTGGAAACAGAAGCGTTTAAAGCCCTTGGGCCACACGAGAAAAAAAACCCGACAATTTGCAAATAACAGAGTAAAAAACCACACACAAACTACCCAATATTTACGACTCACAAATACTCCCGAAAGCGATTCATTTAGAGCGGTTTTTAATCATTTATTATGTGGTATTTTGTGGTATAATAATCCACCAATCGTCTAACAGTTTTCAACAACAATAAATCAGCTTTAGTTACAATGTAGTGGCAGTATGATAATGGTTTATTCAAAGTCAAGATTGACATTTTAATTCGCTAACACATGTTCTGATTAGCTAGCCTATAAAATCAGTTCGTTTTCGAGTTTTAACACTCGGATTGTTGTCAGTGTTAGTTTGTCAAGAGTCTTAATTTAGCGGCAATGGGAAGCTAGAGCGCTATTTCATTCCGAACAACACCTGTTTTGAATCACGTCATGTTGCGATAAATGGAATTTACATTTTAACTAGTAAAAATACTTTATTGTTTATGTTTTCTAATTTGTCTGTATCGTATTTTGATCATATTATAAATAATTTTTTTTTTGCTTCCTTCCTTCCTTTCTTCCTTCCTTCCGTCCTTTCTTCCTTTTTCTTTCATTATTTTATCTATTTTTGTCATCTTTATTTACTTCTTCCATTTGAATTTCTATATTTTCCTTTTTCCTTATACATACCTATTATTATTGTTTTCACTTATTTAATTTCAAATAAAGGAATTCCCATTTTTTTATTCCCTAATAATTCGAAATAATTGACTGCTAATTATTGGGGTTCCTGTGTTTTTTTGACAAATTGAGCCCGCGGTAGTCTCATGCAGCGGAAGACCATATATGCGCGCTTGTCAAAAATAGTCGTAGCCTTCTGCGCATAGGAAGGAAAGCCGGCAATAAAAATCTGACAAGATGGTAAGTTAGCGATAGAAATCCTTAATCATCGATATTATTTTGAACTTTCACACACATATCTCAGAACTTCGCTGTTATATGATAAATTTACTATCTATTTGAGCTATTTTTTGCAACAAATTTTAGAAGGAAGTGTACATTTTTAACGCGAAGATTTGATGTATGTTTTTTCCTAGCAACCTGGTATAATTCTACTCAAGGAGGGCACCGATTCCTCACAAGGAATCCCTCAACTTATAAGCAATATAAATGCGTGTCAGTTCATCGCCAATGCTGTCCGTACGACGCTTGGTCCTCGAGGAATGGATAAATTGATGGTGGACAACAGAGGTGTGTACTTGATGGGTGTTGTACAATTTTGACAACTACCTTTTTACACGTGCTGTTCAAATATTTTACGATAGATTGAACCATATACTACATTAATACTTAAAACCTTTAGTTACTACTTTTACAATGCTTGATTTGTGTTCAGAGTGAATTTCGTACCTATTTTTATTATGCCAAATCTTTATTGTGAATGCGATTCAACTCTAACATTAATATTTTTAACGAGAGTAAATACACAAGATCTCATACATATACATTGTCTGTACTCTTCAAGGCTGAAATAAATGATAGGAAATACAAAATAAAATGTATTTGAAGTCTTAAAAATAAAACAAAAATTTCCATTTATTATGTTCATGCTGTAGCAGGATTATAATGTGGTAAAGTTCAACATACATGTATTTTTATGTAGTATTTTGACAACTTTGATATATGTTCTAGGCAAAGCAACAATCTCTAATGATGGAGCTACGATAATAAACCTGTTGGATATTATTCATCCAGCTGCCAAAACTCTAGTTGATATAGCCAAGTCACAAGATGCCGAGGTGAGATATAGTATATATTAAACAACCATCAGTCCCCATTGGGACTCTTCCATGAGGTTCGCTAACACTCGCTACCACTACATTCAGTATTTACAACATACAAAACTTGACTTTTCCCTTTGTCAGAGTAAAAGTGTTAGACTAAGAGAGATATTTATATCTATACTTGGTACGGTATCTGTGGTATGTCTAACTCGTTTACTCTGATAAAGGGCTAAAGCTCGAAATGTCAGTGAAGTTAAGTTAACATTTTTTACAGTGTTATAAATTTCATTCTATTACCTATCATTTATAAACAAATATAGTTACAAATGAAGAGGGCCACTTGAATAGCTTGGCTAATCAAGCAGATGGTCCTAATTATATGTAATATCTGTATAGTAAATGATCTCCAGATGATTGATAATATTCTTGTGTGTCCACTCAGGTTGGTGATGGTACAACATCGGTGGTTCTTCTAGCTTGTGAATTCCTTAAACAAGTCAAATCTTTTATAGAAGAAGGTGTCCATCCACAAGTAGTTGTCAAAAGTTACAGAAAAGCTGCTAACTTGGTAAGAACATCAAATTATTAAAGAATTGGGATATGTGTGCAGTTGTAAAGCATACAGAGATTGGCAGAGCACAAGAGAAGTGTTAAGAAAAGCAGGAGTGTTCCCTGTTAGCAGTGTCTTACGTTCTTGTCAGATATAACAACAAGAGACTCGGGTAGCATGAGTGTTAACCTTATTAACTATTTTCAGGCAATCAAAAGAATAAAAGAATTAGCTGTTCCAGTCAAGAAGGATGACCCTGTGTAAGTGTTGAACAATGTATTATAACCTGTCAATTTCTACCATTTGTTTCGTTATTGTTTTCTAATGTTTTCATGATTATCATTACCTATTCTATTCTATGACTTCTTTCAGTGAAATGCGCACATTACTAGAGCGTTGTGCAGCTACAGCGATGAGCTCCAAACTGATTGCAACATACAAAGATTTCTTCTCCAAGATGGTTGTTGATGCTGTCTTACATTTAGACGAGTTACTCCCCCTAAATATGATTGGTATTAAGATGGTATCAGGAGGGGCACTAGAAGACTCTCGACTAGTCAAGGGAGTAGCGTTCAAGAAGACGTTCTCATATGCTGGTTTTGAGATGCAGCCTAAGAAGTATCAGGACTGTAAGATTGCGTTGTTGAATGTAGAGCTTGAACTCAAGGCAGAGAAAGAAAATGCTGAAGTCAGACTGGACAATGTAGAGGTAGGTTATTGATATAACATCCAGTATAGGTGGATTTCATAGCAGCCATGTTTGTGGTACTGTGGTTGTGGGCAAGTGCAAAAGAAAGTTTTTGAATGACAAAGGATTTCAGTTCCCTTGAGAGAAAAGCTCTATTGTTTTTACCACAAACATTTCTGCCATGAAATCCCTCTATACCTTAACATCAAAGGGCTTTACTAAAGGGTTTACAATCTTGAAGGGTCAGTTTGACATTGTTGCCAGGCAATTATCACAGTCAGGTTTCCGTACATTCACAGTGGTTATTCACAGTAGTTGGGAGTGCAAGTTTTATGCCCGAAAATACTCTGATTTCTTTTTATTCTGTTTTGTGTATTTATTAGTTTGTTTGTCTATTTGCTTGTCTGTTTATTTATTTGTTGGTTTGTTTGTTTATTTGTTTATCTATTTGCTTGTCTGTTTATTTATTTGTTTGTTTATTTGTTTATCTATTTGTTTGTTTGTTTATTTGTTGGTTTGTTTTCCTGATTGATAAGTACATATTGTTTCTATGGTAAATGTAAATAGTGAGTGCAGTGTGTGAGACATGTTTTAGGCCAAGAATAGTCTGATTGATTTCGTATTCCTTAACAATTTGATAAACATTTAGTGTTGTAATTCCCCAGGAGGATAAAAACATAGGACTTCTTTGTTCCTTGATAAACGTTTATTGTTGTTATTCCCTAGGAATATCAAAAGATAGTAGATGCAGAGTGGGATATCCTGTACGACAAGCTAGACAAGGTGGCCAAAAGTGGTGCCAAGGTTGTGCTATCTAAGCTGCCAATTGGTGATGTTGCAACACAGTACTTTGCCGACAGGTAAATGAGCAACATGATTGGTTTATGTGATTTATATTTTGTACCTAATGATGAGCATAGTGGTGAAAGATTTATGACTATAATGATGATGATAATGATAGGAATGAGATGGTGATGCTGACAGTGATGGGAATTGTGATAGTGATAATGACAATCATGTTGATAATGATAGTGATGACAATGTTAATGATGATGGTGATTGTGATGATAAAAATGTGCATTAATATTTCAGCGGTAGTGGATTGTTTTCACATTCACACAAAATAGTTCCTTTCATAATTTTCTGCACCATTTTGAGCAGTGAGCTTGCAATGATAGGAAACTTGTTTAGCACCTTGGTGAATTATTCACGAGTCTCTATAATTGCAAGCTCAAAGTTTGTCTTGCTTCGATGCGAAGGCAATGATGGCTACCTGTCACGATGACAATGAACTGTGATAGGGACTATTTGATATTAAGATTTTCACTAAATGTTTAACTATTTATTTTCTTAAAATATTGGAATTAACAGAATATGTATAAAGTAGTCATTGCATGGTTGTTTTACAGGGATATGTTTTGTGCTGGACGTGTTCAAGAAGAGGATCTTCTACGTACCATGAAAGCATGTGGTGGTGCTATTCAGACATCGATTAACAGTATGACAGATGACGTGCTGGGTAGATGTGAATTGTTTGAAGAAAATCAAATTGGAGGGGAAAGGTTAGTTAAATATTTATCCATTTATTCACCCAGATATTTTGTCATCCATTGATTTATCTATTCATTTATCCATTCAATACTCATACATTTTCGTTTGTATTATTTAATTCATCTATGTATTTTCTTGTTCATCCATTCATTTTATTCTTCATCCATCTATCCATTCATTCATCCATCTATCCATTCATTCATCCTGTTTATTCTTTCCTCCATCCATCCATTCATTCTTTTGTCCATCCATCCATTCGTTTGTCAATCCATCCATTCTTTTGTCCATCCATCCACTCCGTTATTCATTCACCCATTTATTCATCCATTCTTTCATCCTATTCATTTGACCATACATCCATCAATTCATCATTGTCCTGTTCATTATTTCATCCATCCACTCCTTTATTTATTCATCCATTCTTTTATCCTTTTCATTTATCCATTTATCCATACATCCATTAATTCATTTGTCCTGTTCATTATTGCATCCATCCATTTATTTATTTATTCATTCATTCATTCATTCATCCATTTATTTATTCATTCATCCATTCATTTATTCATTCATCCATTCATTCATCCATTCATTCATTCATCCTTTTATTTATTCATTCATTCAAGGGAAGGCTAAGCACAACATGTAGAAACATTGGGATAATCCTTTTATCTGTTTATTCAAATGTATTTAGTTCTTATGTCTTCACTCTGTCCTACGTAGATATAACTTTTTCTCTGGCTGTCCACAAGCCAAGACCTGCACAATAATCCTACGTGGTGGAGCCCAGCAATTCATGGCAGAAACAGAAAGATCACTGCATGATGCTATCATGATAGTAAGAAGAGCTATCAAGAACGACTCTGTTGTCGCTGGTGGAGGAGCCATTGAGATGGAGCTCAGTAAATACCTCAGGGACTTCTCAAGGACCATTGCTGGTAAAGAGCAGCTATTGATAGGTGCCATGGCAAAGGCATTTGAGATCATTCCAAGACAACTGTGTGATAATGCTGGCTTTGATGCTACTAATGTCTTGAATAAACTGAGACAGAAACACTTCCAGGGTAAGAATACTAACACACAACAAATAGAGCATAACTCTTTGTGGTGTAATATATCCTTAATTGTTTTCTTAGAAACACAACTGTACATTGTCATTTGAAGAATATTATTTTTTGGGGGGTTAAAAGTGCCCGTCAAGAAATTGCCAACATGGAATTAAATGATTTTAAGTGGGACAAATTTAATATATATACAGTCAATGTCATGAACACTGTCCACCAAAAAGATTTAAAATCTAAGTAATAGGCAAATTTGTATGGGATAAACAAAGGCAAACCTTATACAAAACTTTGTATGTCTCATACAGATCGGATGCAAATATTGTATAGCACTTATAAAAGTCCTACGTTAGTTCTTTCATGTTTCACTCAAGATAAAAGTAAATTTGGTTGAGAAAATTCAAGTTAAAACTTATGCAAATCATGATGATTTTGTTTCTAAAATACAACCATCATCACTGACATGATTTATTTTGTAAAATTCTCATTAATTATTCATGAATTTCATAAGACTTTATACCATTTTTTTTCCCTTTCTCCCTTGAAATAATATCTTTCTTATAATATCTTTGATATATATATATACAAAAATATACATTTGTTATAAAGAAAATAGAACATTTGTGATTTAGTAGGATAGGAATTCATTACAAGACAAAAGAAGATCACTCCAGCTGAACTCTCTCTTTTGTCTTTTAATTAATTCCTTTCGCACTAAATCACAAATGTTCTATTTTCTATGTGACAAATGTTCTATTTTGTATGACAACCTTACTGCAAGTAGGTGTATATATTTGATATTTTTTTCATGGATCTGTATCTCTCTTTGTTATTTAGGTGGATTGTGGTATGGAGTAGACATCAACAGAGAAGACATAGCTGATAACTTTGAAGCGTGCGTGTGGGAGCCAGCAGTGGTCAGAATCAATGCCATCACAGCAGCATGCGAGGCTGCATGTCTTATTCTATCAGTGGATGAAACTGTCAAGAATCCTAAGTCAGGCGATGGGGCACCTCCTGGCGCGATGCCAGGGATGGGCAGAGGGCGTGGTCGTCCAAGATAACCCCTAGGGGTGCAATGAAAACACGCCTCTAACTCAGTTCAGAGAACTTGCAATCGGCACATGTAGAGTGTTTTTAATAACTGAGGCTTGGTGTTATAGAATAGTCTATCTTGTTCTCAAGCCAAAGAATGTCACCACACAAAAATTGTATGTTGGATATTGATAAAATGTGTGAGAAATAAATAATGAAAGTTAAAGAAAATAGTGTTTCCTCTGTTTGAATTTCATTAAATTGAATCAGCATCAATTGTGCATAAAATATTTTATTTGTCATGTTATAAATTGATAACAATTAAACTATATAATTTGGCACTTCAGATTTGAAGTACATTATTTTGTTGTATATTAAGCCAATGTGGCCGAACAATTCAAACTCAGTTTGAAATGGAAACATTTTCCTGCAATATCTATCCTATAAATAATATCCATGAAATATAATCAAATCGTTACTATGTAACATAGTATAATAATGTCCTTTAGTTTAAAGGAACGTCTTTACGCATGCGCAGCATGTCACCCAATTGTAGTCACGTGACTAGAGTTAGATATTAAGAGCATCTTTCAGATTGTACAGTTCTACGTTGATCTTGTCAAAAAGGGTATATTGAACCTCGTAGAGTGTTCTCCAGTTGCGTATTTTGTTCACGGAGCCTTGGAACTTTGTTTGATTCTGATACAACAATAAAGATAATGAACATTAGAAAGTGGAAGGTTAACTCGTGGATTGAACTTGCGCTCGTCGCCGCCAATAGATCAGCGATACTTCAGCTCCACGCGTTATCTAGCACCGCTGTACTATTTTTCAAAAGGCGAATTTGCACAGGCTTATTATATCAAGCCTTGGTTCAGAGTAAAATGAAATGTCCTTCCTATTGAGATGTAAACGTTTTCGTGCTTTGCTTTGAATTTGAATATTTTTATGATCTAGATCTCTTATTGTGCGCGCTTTCTTCTAGATTTTGCAAGTTCTTTTCTTAAAAACACACTTCAACATTAAGTGTTTCTCAAGACACAGGACGATTACAACACGATCATCAAATCACAGTAGAAATGCTTTCTCAAGTGAAGAACTTTGAGAACCCGCGGCTTTTTCCTGAGTACTTTACCTATCAAAGCATTACTAGTGTATTTAATTTCCTATTTTCGTATCGTTATTTTTTCTTGCTTACCTTGTAAGTAATAACCTTCTTGTCCAGCCATGACTGGGTGACGGTTGGTAGTTTGGCTGCAGTATAGTATTTACCGGTTATAAAATAGTGCTATAAACAAAAACAACTTTTAGATAACACATTCAAAATGATATATTTCGCGTTTTTCTGGGGCAATCAAGAGCCCCTCCCAGGTGGGTGCATGCTCCCATGCTCCTTTGATCTTTTTGCATTTTCTCCTTTGTTCCCCATAAGTAAAATAACTCTCCCTAAAATGTTTTACCTTATGTTCCCATGATCCCAAAAAACTATACTTTTATCATATTTTGCTCCCTTGTTCCCTGAAAATAATTTGGCACTATCCCTTGTTCCCTAAAAATAAATGCCCTTGATCCCTAAAGCCCCTTGGAGGGGCTCAAACAAATATTTTTTGCGAAAAAGTCAGGGAAATCGACAAAAAATAGTCGGTCAAATGCCTATATAGCCAACTGATTTGCCTCCTTATACTATTGAGTATGAGAGACTAAGTTGTAAAAAAGCTCTGTTTTACTTCTTAATTATGTATCCTTATGAATAAAACTGTATTAAATTTATGTATCATCTGATGTTGAGTGTGGGTGAGTACATTTGGTTGTTACTGAACTGAACAGTATTTTTAAAGTCGTAGTAGTCTTACCAAGTGTTTTGCTCTTTCGGTTATATCTCTCACGCCCTGGTAAAGAACTACCAGTTCGTAGTAAAGTTTCCCTCCAGATTGTTTCTCCTCTTCGACTACCAAGTCCATGGGATTCCTGAACACGTATGCTAGCTTTACGATCTTTGATATATAAATGAGAGCCTATACGAACCACACAAAGATTAATTAGTTGGATAACAAAAAATTAGTTATATAAACACGGGAATTTAAAGTAGCCAATAACTTTGAGGAATACATTTTTTAAACAAAAGTTAATTTAAGATTGTATACAATCTAGTCGTACACTGAAACACTCAAAGCTGCAACATAATTAGCACTAAATACCAAAAACAAGTACCTATATTATTTTCTATTTTCTTAGACTAATCAGTCCACAATTTTGCATGCTTTTAGTGTTTGAAATCTAGCCACACTCCCGATATATTTATAACTGTTGTTGAAGTAAGTATTCATTCGTTTTACTTACAGTACTGCCATTTCTTTCTTGCGCTGTAAAACTGTTTTCTCCCATATATACAATGCCGAGGTATGATAAATCGGGCTTTCTTCGGGGAAAATAAGTGGCCGCCTATGCAAAATAAGTAAGTAATTAGTAAGTAAGTAATTAAGTGAGTGAGTAAGTAAGTAAGTAAATAAGTAAGTAAGTAAGTAAGCCGTGACTTACTCCGACCAAGGGCTAAAGCTCGAAACGTTAAGTAAACATTTTTTACGGTGTTACAAATTTCATATTAAATTGCCTATAATAGTTTACTTGCTACTTTCCATTTAAGCAAGTAAGTAAGTGTGTGAATAAATAAGTAAGTAAGTAAGTAAGAAAGTATCATATATCACGCCATACAAAAGTATTGTCATTCACAAACAAAAATACTTACATATTTCAGGTATGTAGGAAGGCATTTCTCCCATGTTGTATCGATGCCCATTTCTAATACTTCCCATTGACTTTTTATAAGCTGTTTTTGGGACGGCGCACTCTTGGCTAGTAAGATCAATGACATCAATACTAATGCTAATAGAATTGCTTGTTTAAAGTAGGCCATCACTGTACTCGTAGTAAGTATATTTGTTAATTCTTTGCTGGTCACTGAACTGTGAATAATGCTGGTTTACTTTTGAGAATATTTATATACAAATTGGTTCACATCACATAACATATATAGCATTTCGTCGTAAATACTGGGAGGGACAACTCTGGTAGTATAAGAGGAAGTAACAATAACCCGGTCCTAAAATTGGAACATTAGACCTCCGTGTTGAGTTTTTAACGGAACAAAAATATGCATAGTTTCCCCCCAAGAAAAGCAATCATTGTATTATATCAGAAATGCACGTGAAAATTTGGGGATACGTTATGAATCATAAAAAACAATATAGTGGAAGACTAAGGCGGATACTATCAGTTCCTGTAAGAGCATTCGGAATATTTCGTTTTAACGACAAATATATCAATTTTATAATATTGAAATGTAGAAATGATTTGAAGGGAAAATCGCAGATTCATGCACCTTTTTAGATCAGTAAGATGTGTAATTTATTCCACTATAAGCATGCACTGTTTCGATATCTTTTGTTAATGTATCAGAATGTGACATAGAGTCGAGACATTAGGGCATTCAGTGGGGGTAGATTCGAATGATTCTTATTAATAATCTAATATTTCTATTACAAGATAGAATTGTAGAGTCGTTCTATTTCAAAATGAGTCTAGTAGTTTAGACATGTCCAGTGTACTGCGACTTGGCTCCAGTTCTTTCATAAGGCGCGCAAATCGCAGTATAATACATTGAGATTATGTAAAGGTATTCATGATATATTTTATTAGAGATGGCATTAATTATACTCTAGATTTCAACATAACATTTTACTCTACATACAACACACGTTTGCCATATCACTGAGTTGTTTGTCATTTTGGAAGATACAGCCCTTAATCCGAATAACAATGGGATTTTTCCTAAGCTATCACGCAAAGTACATATTTTCATTGGTTATTCCACTTATAATTTCCGTAATAATTTTCAGTAATTATTACTGTACTTCCTTTACTAATTGAATACGACGATAGGTAATATAGCTATTTAAAGAACATTTGGTCACGTTAAAGAAGAACTGAGATTATAGTAGCTTGTTTCTAAGAATAATTTTATATCATCATTAGCTAGTTACGTTACTGCATTCCTTCATTTACGTCATCTTATAAGCATATGATGTCATTCTACAATTGTACTATTCTTAGTTTAATGTGAATGAAAATAAATATAGTTATCACAATGTCAGGGATGAATATAAAGTGTTTAATCAATAAACTTTAATGGTTTTACTACAAGCAACTTAACAATGAGCGATGCGCAAATAGTAGTGACCTCTGCCATTCAAATATAACCTATATCAAGTCAATAGCCGAACTGTTTTCGATTCACTATACAGTGTTTTGTTTGCTTAATCCCCTTAGCACCAGAATTTCCCCAAGTTTTCACTTGAACCAAACAACCAATTCCACTCGTAATCTTGACATTGCTTCGAGAATTTAACGAAGATTTAACGAAAGAACAAGTGAAAATAAATCGTGGAAGAGTCTGTCCTGAATATCAGGTTACAATACAGGAAGAAATAGTTTGCGTGACTATAATTTTGTGAAAGAGCGCCGTATACTACAGTATACAATTGATTTTATTATTTACTACAAACAATACATTAATAATATCAAATGATTTTTAAATTCCGAAAAGATTACATGATATATTTTCCTTCCTTCTTGGTTGAAAAATCATTCAAATAACTTTTAAAAACCTCCGTTTGCAAGGGGATCCTCCCTCCATGCAAACTGATATATAAGGAGCATAATTACTATAGAGATAATAATGCATATATAGAATCTTATAATTCATGTCATTTATCTGTTGATTTAAAATTATTTAATACATTTTCCCTCATGTCATTTATCTGTATAATTTAAAATTATTTAATACATTTTCCCTCAGTGTTAACTCCTAGTTAATACATAGTCAATATACTGTTTTTAGTTATAAAAACTTAAAAATGCCCTTTGTACGAAATCCTCCAAAGCAAGTTGTTAGTGTTTGAATTAGACACATGATATCCTGGATAATAAAAGCATGTTTTATTGTCCAAAATGATATTTTAGAATAAGTTTCCCTCTCAAAAAAACTTCATTGATATTTAAAATGATCAATTTAGCTCGTTGTGGTTTAGGAAGTTCAATTAAAGAAGATATATCCAGCCACAAATATGCGATTCCGGGGTAAGTTTGCTTACGCAGTGTGTGCTCACACAGGGAATCCACATACTTAAGTTTATTTTTGTATATATTATTTGTACAATTATTATGCAGACTCAAAGCGTCTCGTTGTTACTGAAGCTGCTGAAACTATTCATAGGCTTTGGTCTTTGTTAAAACTACCCTTTAACAGTGCTGTAAGAAAAAAAGTTAAGGAAATGGAAAATAAGAAGGGAAAAAAAGGTAAAACCAAGAACAAGCAAACGTTATGTGAAGAGAAAAAAAATAAATAGAAACTAGCGAGTAAACTAGTATAGGCTGCGTTGGTGTTTGATATAAATGATAGGTAATATAATGAAATTTGTAACACAGTAAAAAATGTTGACTAACTTTACTGACATTTCGAGCTTTAGCCCTTCGTCGGAGTAAATCATTATATTAGCTATCATTTATGTGAAGAGAAGCTATGGAAAGCCAACGGACTGAGAAGAAAGAAAATAATTAAACATAGCTCTATTAACGCATAAGACTTTTCAGTTTAAAGGTAAATATAGATTTGTATGTAATTCTCCTAAAAGAAAAAAAGCAATAAAAAATAAATAAAAATAGAAGTTAGAACTAGAAACTTGCGCAAAAAAAATTGCGTTTGCGCGACTCATTCCCAGTCTATCGCAGCCACTATAATCATGTCAGCGGTGTCTCCCATGAGAAGACGCTAACCAAACGTCGAATGGCGGCCATGTTGGATTGTCGTTTGTGAGAAGTTGTAGAACTTTTCGTTGTAAAACGCCTTGTAAGTCTATCTACGCTTATCATAAACCTTGAAGGACACCAAACAAGTAGTTACAAGTTGTCAACATGGCTGATGCCACGGCCAGGTCCCGTCAATATGAATACAAGGAGGTAGGAAAAAACTTTAGAGTAGCACGTGCCGGCAAATGAAATTGCTTGCTCGAAAACTTATCACTTGGATTTATTTGATTTATTCCACACAAACTTAGATAGAAACAAGGGTATCTAATATTGGTGTATTATTGCTGTGCAGTAAAATGCTCTGTATAATTGTATATAAGACCTGAAGACGAAAATGCAAGCTTATGTGAGCTTGCGAAATAAATTAGTTTCTCGAAAGCCGCAAAGTTACTATGATCTGTAATTCTGCTAATACACTGCCATTTATTCCTTCATTTTATGAGTTTATTATAAGTGAAGAAGTTATTTATTGTGCAGTTTTTGCCTTGA
Organism: Metridium senile; assembly: GCA_949775045.1. Taxonomy (NCBI): domain Eukaryota; kingdom Metazoa; phylum Cnidaria; class Anthozoa; order Actiniaria; family Metridiidae; genus Metridium; species Metridium senile. The sequence goes on from OX459107.1 coordinate 1,324,953, forward strand.
CATGGCATGCCATATTTTGCACAGCTGTGGTAAGTTGTAAGGCAAGGAATGCACATATCAATAAGCAAAAAGACCACTCTTTGACTAGTTTACCTATTATCAAGGCTAAGTTTGATCATTAATGAATTCAAAACTAGTCTATTGTTTCATTTGAAGCACTAATGTAGTCCACTTATTGTTTACAATTCTATATACATTGATACATACTATTTTTTTGTTGTAGAACTCCAATCTTGTATTACAAGCTGATAGGTCATTGATTGACCGCCGTAGTCGTGATGAAGCAACCGGTGAAGTTGTATCGCTTGTTGGTCACATTGGAAAAATTAGGATGGGTGATAAGTACGAAAGGACTAAACCGCCAGCTAACACAGAACGCAAAGCCAAGTAAGATTATGATGTATAGCTCGCAAGCTAACTCCTCAAACCTTATTCTAACTTGATTTTGAACTCATGGAAACAGGACTTTATAAACTTGTCTACAATTGTTATTAGATATACAGTGGAACCCTGTTAATCCGGCCACCGAAGGGACAGCCCAAAGTGGCTGTATTATAATATTATTATATATAATATCATTGTGTCTTGTAACAGGAGACAAAAGCTTTCAGAGAAAGAAGAGTTGAGTAAGCTAAAAGGAAATACACTGTTATCTGACGATATCGAAGACCTTACAGGTATCCAATACAGACCAAAGACACGAGAGAGCAAGGCTACTTATGAAGTGTTGTTGACATTTATCCAGGCTGCTATTGGTGATCAGGTATTGATCAACATATCATTTCTCATGAAATTCTATAGATAGTAGGGGAGAAGTTAGATTTTGATTTGTCAATTTTCATTTCTTACACAAATTAACACGATTTTCTTTGGTTTCAGCCTCGTGACATTCTTTGTGGAGCTGCAGATGAGGTTTTGGCTTGTTTGAAAGATGATAAACTGAAGGTCAGTATATGGTAAAACTTGCCTCAGAAATGTTACATTAAACACATGTGTTCACACTAGGGACATCAACATAAGCAACATACACAGACTCAGTGAAGCATTTCTCGACTAGGTGTGAGAAAAGATATGTGCAGCTAATGAGCAAAGCCCAACTGAGTCTGTGTTATCCTCTGGAACCCAGGGGTAATCTTCTGTCGCTCGTTTCTCGCTCCCAGAAAAAAACCCCGTGCAGCTTATTCCAGAAGTCAAAATTCAAATGTATTTAAAGACTTCCTTTGAATGGTTATCTTGATTTTCATTGGTTGACCTCAGTGGGTCGACCAATCAGGAAAGAGCTGAATTTTGATTTCCGGAATAAGCTCCAACAGACTACGTTCCCAGGGGTATTTTTTCTGGGAGCGAGAAACGAGCGACAGAAGATTATCCCTGGGTTCCCAAGGGTGAGTCTGTGTATGCTGCTTATGCTTATGTCATTAGACTGTGTGAACCAAGCTTTAATGGCATTTCAGTCATGATTTAGTTGGTGACAGAAGATGATGATGATTAGAATGAATTTATAATGATGAAATATGAAGATATTAGATAATGATGGTGATTATGATGATAAATGGTACTATAAAAATCACTACTGGTTAAATGTCTTCCACATGACCAATTTTGAGCAAAATGATTGGCTAGAAGCGATCACATGGTACAAAAATGAGTCAGAATTTCAAACAAGCATTTTACCACTCTAGTGATTTCGATAGTAATGATAGTAATGGTGATGATGACAGAATATGATAATGAAAATTATGATAATGATAATCCTAATGTTTATGGAACTGACCAAGACTATGGATATTGATAGTTATGATAATACTGATGATGGTTTATATGATATTTATTAAAATTACAATAATTTTTTTTCAGGACAAAGAAAAACAGAAGGAAATAATGCTTCTTCTTGGTGGTATTCCTGATGAACGTTATGCCTTACTTGTCAACCTTGGCAAGAAAATCACTGATTATAGCATCGACAGGGATTACAGCAATCAAGGTAACTGAAGATCAATGTTTTCTGAAAAACACTACTTACTAGTACATATTACTTTTTCCTATGGTGAACATCCTGTCTTTTGTCCAGTCAAGATAATTATTCATAGATATTCCTCTAATACGTCGGCTTGAAAGGTTGCCGGGCCTTTGCATCAAAGCGAGACAAAAATTGAGCTTGCAATGATAGAGACCTTTTAACACATTGTTGGACAATTATTCAACAAATATTTTATTCAATTTCAATAACTATTGTTCTGGACTAAAATACCCTATGAACATTTGCTATATTTCTCAGTATTTCTTAGTTGAATTTTTTGTTCACAGATGAAGTAATTGATGAAACTTATGGTGTTGCTGTGCAGTTTGACGAAGAAGAGGAAGTAAGTTTCTATTATTGTGTCTATAATATTGATGGTAATTTTTATGGTAGTAATTATGGTGGTGATAATTATTGTGATGATGAAAATATTGTGATGGTTTTGTTTGTAATAATGATGATGACATTAATGGTAATAGTGACTACAGTGGTACAGATATTTAATAGTGGTAGTAATGGTATGAAGAGTGACGAACTTCTTTCAATAATATTGATATCATTTTTAATATTTACAGGAAGAGAAAGACTTTGATGAAGTCAGGGAGTCAGATTCTGATGATGATGAGGAAGAAGGTGTTGAAGCTGACACAACAATGACTCTCCAGGGTGGGGTGAGTAGCATTTTGCACTATTTTGTACAATTGTGTGGATAAAGCAGAAAATTGTGACTATTGTATCCTTCTTGTGTCTTGTGTGGTGCATTTAATCTAGGTTACAAACAAACACTGTACTCCATGTTTTTAAGCTCATTATGATTGAGTTATATATGTATAGCGCAAGTAGGTACATGCTATTGATGTTTTAAGCAAAATCCATTTTAAATACTGATATGCAAAAATCTTTAGTTATCAGAGTCACAGCAAGCCTCAAGCGATATCCTTCATCCACGCCATATAGACGCCTTCTGGTTACAGCGTGAACTCAACAAATACTACGCAGATGCCGAAGCTTCTAGATCTAAGTCAGAGGAAGTACTAGAAATCCTTAAGAGTGCAAGCGATGAGAGAGAACTTGAAAACAAACTAATGCTTCTTTTGGGCCATGATAAATTCTCATTCATCAGGCTTTTAAGAAAGAATCGTAGTATGGTGCTCTACTGTACACTATTGGCTACGGCGCAGAGTGTTAAAGAAAAGAAAGAGATTGAGGAAAAGATGGAAGCTGATCCTGACTTGGCACAAATACTTCATGCCCTAACGGAAACAGATAAAGGAGATCTTGTACAAGTAAGTTAATTTGAATATGGTTTCAAATTACTTATACTTAAAGTACTGTTTTCTTTCAATTGGTGGAATGGAAATTGAGAGCTCTTATATTTTACCAATTGTGGTAGTCAATCTTCTTGGTAATTTATTAGACTTGTAGTTTTTGGTTATGTCATGATAATATTATTTCTGTTGTTTCATGAAGCATCTATCAATTTATTGTAAACAATAATAAGGAAGGTAGTTCCTTCAGCTAGAAGTAAACTGGTTGTCAAGGAAGCTGACAGATACATTATCAATTACTACTTTTTTCACATTTCTGTGTGCTTTGATGGGCTGTTCATAGATTGTTGTTGTTATTGATTTGTTCATGTTCAAAAGCTTAAAGCTCCTATTGTCTTCATTCACTTACAAAAGATAACTATCATTTATAATAAATCCACACTTGATATCTCTACCTTGTAATTATAGAAAATAGTGTGAATACAATTTGAATTGAATTAAAATGTCCAACCCAAGGTGTCAAATTCCTGTTCATCTCAACAATGATGTCCAGGGCCAAATCCTTGGAAAATTGATAACCAGGGATGTCATTAGTGATAAATATTATTTTGATATTTATCTTATTGATCTGGGATATTACTTACTTGGTACTATTTTCTCTAAAGAGCTATGGAAAATGGTTTTAGATATCATATCTTATAGTAAAAAATAAAGATAAACTCAAGTATAGTACGACACTGACTTAGTTTTCATATTATGCTTTATTCAAATTTATTCAACATTGTACAAATAAATATGAACCAAATACTTTTATATAAAAACTTGAAAATGTATTCAGTGACTTCCAAGTGTTGTACCATACTTGCATTAATCTTTATTTTAGATAGTATAATAAAATAATTATTAATTAATAATTATTAATCTTATAGTGTATTATCAATTAACTATTTACAGGAAGAACGAGCAAGAAAAGCAGCTAACAGGAAAGCTCGTATTGCAGCCGACCTTGATGCCATAGAATCAGAACAAACTAGAGGAAACAGAAAAATAATTGACTTAGAAGAACTACAGTTTAAAGATGGCAGTCATTTGATGGCCAACAAGAAGTGCCAGTTGCCAAATGGTTCCTTGAGAAAAAAGGGAAAAGGTTACGAAGAAGTCCATGTTCCTGCATTGAAACCAAAACCTTTTGATAGTGGAGAGGTAGGAATATCTTTGTGGCTTTTAGGATTCTCAATTTCTTGTGAAATATTGAATGTTTGGGACTATTGGTTTGTTTTTGTCATAAAAACTATGATGTAAAAGACCACACAATATGAAAACCCTATGACAAACTTATAAAAAGCCCATGAAAAGCCTTTGATAAGCCTATGAAATACCTATTAAAAGCCTGTGAATAGCATATGAATTGCCTATGAAAAGCCTATCTCAAACTCATTAATAATTCATTATCTCAGGGACCAATTACAACTTTGTATTTCAGTCACGTGCATAGGTCTTGATACACCGATCAAACACTGATCAAGACACTGTATAAATTAGCTTAAAAGTAATTTCTCATTCATTCCAATTTACTCTTTTTTTGTCTTTATTCCACTGCTATCTCCTTTTTTACCTGTCATGCCTGTTTATTTACCTACCTACCTAACTAATTGCCTAACATTTAATTTTTATTCTATATTTATTTTTTATTTTATTTTGGACGTCCTGTGACTCGAACCGGGAACCTCTGGCTTGCAATTCTAATGATTTACCAACTAAGCTAATAACGAATTCGTTGAAAGTTTTGGGTTGATGTTATATATTATTAATGTTTTGCTCAGAGGGTGATACTAATTATTTGATAAAAAGTTCAAAATGTTTTATTTAGTGAATTGTTTGAGAAGCCATATCAAAAACTCGTGCTTTGTGTTTGATCAGGGGCTCCAAACACCTCGAAACGGATAAAAGCACTTGGCCTGTGGCCTTGTGCTTTCATCCACTTCTCGGTGTTTGGATCCCCTGATCAAACACTCGCACTCGTTTTTGATCTATTACATGAAAAACCTATGAAAAACCTATGAAATGCTTATGAAAACCATTTTTAATAATTATTTTCAAAATAGTATTTGAGATCATTTTGGTAAACTTGATGGCGAAGATATCCTATGTTGTCATTAACAATGGTATTGTTTTGTATTTTCAGACTCTCACACCCATCACATCCCTACCAAAGTATGCCCAACCAGCATTTGAAGGATACCCCAGTCTTAACAGAATACAGAGTCGTCTATGTAACACAGCGCTTAACTCTGATGAAAATGTTCTATTGTGTGCCCCTACTGGAGCTGGTAAAACCAACGTGGCATTATTGACCATTCTACGAGAAATTGGCAAGCACATTAACCTGGACGGTACCATCAATATGGATGAGTTTAAGATCATTTATATAGCACCTATGAGGTCTCTAGTCCAGGAGATGGTTGGAAACTTTTCCAAGGTATGTGTTAATTCATATTTAAAATGATTGAATGGTAAATTGATTGATTGATTTATCCATTTGTTTGTTTGTTAATTCATCTATTTATTCATTTATTTGTTCACTCATTCATTTGTTCATTCATTTGTTTGCTCATTCATTAATTCATTTGTTCATTCATTTGTTTGCTCATTCATTAATTCATTTGTTCATTAATTCATTTGTTCATTCATTCATTCATTTGTTTGCTCATTCATTAATTTATTCATTCATTCATTTGTTTGCTCATTTATTAATTCACTCATTTGTTTGCTCATGAAATAATTAATTAATTAATTTTTTTATTCATTCATTAATCCATTTTTTGCTCATTCCATCATAAATTTATTCATTCATTCATCATTGATCTACACAGACACTTATTTGTATACTTATCTATCTTATTTTATCTGTAGGTGTAGAGTACAAACACTAAAAGTGTGCAACATAAATACCACTAAATACTGCTAAATTATGCAAATTCTTTTGTTCTCTATTGTTTAATCAACACTATTTAGTGGTAAATAGTACAAAGTATTGCACACTTTTAGTGTTTGTACTCTACTATATTTATGTGTCTATATCAACTTTATATGTCTTGTTTGTTAAAACATTTCATTCTATGTTCCACAGAGGCTTAGTACGTACGGCATTACTGTATCAGAATTAACAGGAGACCATAACCTCAGCAAAGAACAGATATACAACACCCAGATCATTGTCTGTACCCCTGAGAAATGGGACATCATTACACGTAAAAGTGGTGACCGCACGTACACTCAATTAGTACGACTGATGATCATTGACGAGATTCATCTCCTTCACGACGACCGTGGTCCTGTATTGGAATCGTTAGTCGCCAGGACAATCAGACAGATAGAAGCAACGCAAGAGTTAGTGCGATTAGTTGGTCTTAGTGCAACATTGCCTAACTATGAGGATGTGGCCACGTTTATGCGTGTTAATCCAGCGAAGGGATTGTTCTTTTTTGACAATAGTTTTAGACCAGTTCCTCTGGAGCAACAATATGTCGGTGTCACTGAGAAAAAACCTGTAAAGAGAATGCAGGTAATAATATAATATCATACCAACAATTATACCTACTATACCATGTATATTATTACCATTGTCATCATCATCAATTGCATCAGACATTTCACTCCGCGAACGAGGACCGTATCCTTAAATTTAATGTCCTACCCAAGGTGTCAAATTCCTGTTCATCTTGACAATGATGTCCAGGGCCAAATCCTTGGAAAATTGATATCCACGGATATTATTAGTGATAAATATTAGAATGATATTTATCTTATTGATCTGGGATATTACTTACTTGGTACTATTTTCTCTGAAGAGCTATATGGAAAGTGTTTATTACCAAGGTCACCATCATCATCATAATCAGCTGCATCATAGACTTTTCTAACAAAACAGCTTATCATATGCAAATGCTAGACAAGCTTCTCTTTGACTCTATTGAAAACAGGACTTCATGATATGGTGCTTTTGTTTTATTAAGTCACAGTGAGGCTTACCGGGGAATTTGAATAAGAGTAGCTGCTTCATGAGAAAGGCTCATTGTCATCATTATGTTTGTTATAATCATCGTTGTTATCATCATCGTTGTTATCATCATCGTTGTTATCATCATCGTTGTTATCATCGTTGTTATCTTCATCATCATCATCATCATCATTGTTATCACCATTATCATCATTGTTATCGTCATCATCATTGTTATCATCATCATCATCATTACCATCATTGTTATCATCATTATCATCATTGTTATCATCATTAAAATCATCATCTATAATACAATAACAACAATGTACATGTTGATTTATACTTGGTATTTATTGTTGTACAGGTCGTCAATGAGGTTGTGTATGACAAAGTAATGGAGCATGCTGGGAAAAATCAGGTACTAGTATTCGTACATTCACGTAAGGAAACAGCTAAAACTGCTAAAGCTGTACGAGATATGTGTCTTGAGAGAGATTCCTTGGGACTGTTCTTGAGAGAAGACTCTGCAAGTACTGAAGTCTTGAGGTAAGATATTATACAGTAAAACCCCACACATAAGAACCTAGATTTTTCCAAGTCAGCCTGAACAGGTTCTTATTTAAATGGTGTTTAACTTGTGTAGTCTACACTACATTAGAGTAAGGACAAGACACATTTTCTTTCATCACTTATTTTACTTTACCAATAGCCTTAGATCATAAACCATATGAACTCGCCGATTTCTCTTAAGTTTCTTCTAATTTTTAACACTATCTGATGGCTGTAAGACGGCGCTAAGACGGTGGCGCTAAGACGGTGGCGCTAAGACGGTGGCGGTTCACTAAATAAAAGTGAAAACAACTTAACTTATTGTAACTAACTTACTTACAAGTAGCAATTAAAACTCAACTAGTTTTACAGTCAAAAATATATGAAATTATCAAGAAAAAACTAAATACGTTTATGTAAATTATATTCATAAACATTTTCCTTTGATGTGAAAGTAACAGTATATAAGAAACACTTACAATTTGGTGAAATCTTGCAATAATTCGTGAGAAAAAACAAGTTCAAACTTGCCCTGAACAAAACTGCAAAAACTCCTTAGTAACATGCAAGTTAAGCTCGTAACTAAGCGCGTGCCATCATGACGTACTTGGCAATACACAGGAAGCCCAATTCACAAAGAAACAAAAATCCAAGATGGCGGACGAAAACGATCGAGTTTGAAAGTACGTTTTATAACTTGAAAAATACTTATTGAAATACTCAAAAAACTTACTTAAAGTGTCAAAGTAAGTACAGTAAAGGTTATAAGGTTACAAAAAAAAAATAAAACAAGTGAAAATTTCAGCCTGACGGTTTCTTAAATTTTAGGTTCTTATACGCGGGGTTTTACTGTATTCATTGTAGATAGTTATAATGATGGTGGTGGAGATGATAGTGATGATGATTATGGAGGTGGTGGTGGTTATGATGGTGATTATTGTCAAGGTGTTTGCTGTGGTGATAGTAGTAATGAATATTGTGATGACAGGCGTTGATGATGATGATAACATTAATAATGATGTACTGGTAGTGATGATTGTGATCAAGGTGTTAGCTGTGGTTATAATTGTAATGCAGATTGTGATGACATGTGTTGATGATGATGATAACTTTTGATTATAATGATTTTAATGATAACAATAGTGATGATGCTGATAATGATGATATTGCGCTGATAATCACTTATTCCATTGATATTACTGAACAGAACAAATACAGCTATGCTTAAAATGGAATTAAAAAGATATCAAATGTTATTCCTTTCTTTTGAAGATCTGAAGCAGAGCAAGCCAAGAACCCAGACCTAAGAGATCTTCTTCCTTATGGGTTTGCTGTACATCATGCTGGCATGACAAGGGTTGATAGGACACTAGTTGAGGATTTATTTGCTGATAAGCATATACAAGTACTTGTTTCTACGGCAACTCTTGCATGGGGTGTTAACTTGCCAGCACATACTGTCATCATTAAAGGAACCCAGGTTTGTGGTTTACTGTACAATACATTCTGTTTTGTTCTGTATTTGGTGTGTTTGTTTGTTGGTGTATTGTTTGTTGGTGTGTTTGTTTGTTGGTGTTTTTTTTCTGTTTGGTTGTTTGATTTATTTGATGGATTCTTTAGTTAGTTTAGTTGTTGTGTTTGTTTGTTGGTGTGTTTGTTTGTTTGTTTCTTCAATTTGTTTGTTTATTTGATGGAATCTTTATTTGTTTTTGTTGTTGTTTTATTAAGGTGTTTGTTTTGTTTGTTTGTTGGGCTATTTCATTAGGTAGTCTTTTTGTGCTTGTGCATTTGTTGTTTTTATTTTCATAATATTTTACTCATCTAACTGTTTCTCTCTGTAGGTTTACAGTCCTGAGAAGGGTCGATGGGTAGAGCTTGGGGCATTAGACATACTACAGATGTTGGGACGTGCTGGTCGTCCACAGTATGATTCCAAGGGTGAAGGTATCCTCATCACTAGTCATGGAGAACTACAGTACTACTTGTCACTTATGAACCAACAGGTATGGAAGAAAATAAACACGACACTTATACAATAGTACATGGAATGGAATAGGGTTCTTTACTCTACACTACTCTACACCACACCACACCACACCACACCACACCACACCACACCACACCACACCACACCACACCACACCACACCACACCACACCACACCACACCACACCACACCACACCACACCACACCACACCACACCACACCACACCACACCACACCACACCACACCAAACTGAACTACACTACACCATGGGACACTACATAACACTGCACTATGCAATACTACACTACGCTTAACTACACTCCACTCCACTTCCCACACTACACTACACAACACTATACCATACCACATTGCACAACATCACAGCATAGCACAGCACACTACACTTCACCAGATTAAACTACATTACTTTGCATTTAATATGTTGTTTTTAAGCGGGAATTAAACCCATACATTACGATGCCATGGATAAATAGACATAATTATTCTGCCATGTGTCATATTATTGTGCCATAAAGTGTGACTCTAGGTCTACATGTAATAATGATTTGTTTGCTGTAGTTACCAGTAGAAAGTCAGTTCATCTCTAAAATGGCTGACAACCTTAATGCAGAGATTGTGTTGGGCTCAGTGCAGAATGCCAAAGAAGCAGTACACTGGCTGGGTAAGATGAACGGCATTATCTATAACATATAACATACAATATTGTATATAGATATCAACAGCAGCAGTAGAAACAATAACCATAAGAGTACTAACATTTACACTAAAACAAGATCAAATTCCAAATCAATATGATCTGCATCATTTACAACACAAGTGTAGTGTATTTTGTCCTAATTGTTGTTGTTATCAACAATAGAAATAATATGTTGTTTTTATCAGGTTCTATGTAATATATATAATATGAGCGTCCAATCTGTACAGGATATACAACTGTGAGTCAAAGACAAGCCATTGTATATCTTATACACCTATTTCAATTAACGTTGTCCCTCTGGAATGGTTGATCTGAGACCGACAGGAATTGTGGGTGTTCATTAAATTTCAAATACATTGTCTTAATCACACTTGAATGGTGCTGAATTACATATAACAGTATTTCAGAAGTAAACATTAATGTTCAAGCGTGATTATAATAGTGCATTTGCAGTTTAACGAGCTCACACAATTCCTATCGGTCTCAGATCAACCATTCCAGATGGACAACGTTAATTGAAATAGGTGTATACAGATTGGACGCAAGGAGCAAGGATAGCACAGTTGGTTAGTGTGCGGCTTTCGGTGCGAGAGGTCCTGATTTATTTTATAATAAAATGGCTTGCTTGATTGCCACATTAAAAGTATTTAAGACTTGTCCACTCTAATGCCTGTAGTTAGATGTGATTACTATCAGGTTTCGCTTGTGGACTAAATTATGGATGCTTGCTATCTTTAACCATACATTCTGATTGGTGTATTGGATACAAGCAAGCATCCTAAATAGAAAAAAACAAATCTTGTAGTAGATGAGAGGAGAACAGACACATTAATTAGCAAACAATTATACAGTTTTTTGCTTTCTGTGCGAGAGGTCCCGAGTGCGATTCCCAGTGACCTCACATCCTTGTTTCGACTTCTCTCCTTTCCGTGTAGCTTTAAGTAGCTTTAAATGCCCCTAAAACGGAGCACTGATGGAGAGAGGGAAGTAAAATGGGTGCACTGTCAGCTCTCTGGAAGACTTCGGCTAAAGGGACTTCCGATGTAAAATACAGCCCTTTATTTTTACTTTTACTTTACAAATATTTTATAGTTTCATTCTTTCTTTCTTTTTTTCCTTTATCATGGATGTGATTTCTTTTGTAAAAGTCTAATTATTCATGAAGTACTTGTATATCAATAGTAGCAGTAACAATTCATGTTATTATATCCCCAGGCTATACATACTTGTACATCCGTATGCTGCGTAATCCTTCATTGTATGGCATATCAAGTGATGAGATAGAGCAAGATTCTCTGCTAGAGCAGGTATGTTTATCAACTAGATTATTCAATTGTTGACAGTGTTGGCCTTACCATTTAGTATGTTGGTTTGTTGCAGAGAAGAGCAGATTTAATCCATTCCGCTGCTGCTTTGTTGGATAAAAACAACCTTATCAAGTATGACAAGAAGACTGGAAGTTTTCAGGTTTGTAGTAATTTCTGTGAATGAATGGGTGAATGGATGGAAGAGTAAGGGAAAGAATGAATATATGAATGAATTAAAAAATAGTTTGATGCATTGGTGAATAAATGAATGAATAGATGGATGGATGGATGAATAGATGAATGAATTAATATATAGTTGAATGAATTGGTGAATGAATGAATAGATGGATGGATGGATGAATAGGAATAGACGAATGAATTAATATATAGTTGAATGAATTGGTGAATGAATGAATATATGAATGAATTAAAAAATAGTTTGATGCATTGGTGAATAAATGAATGAATAGATGGATGGATGGATGAATAGATGAATGAATTAATATATAGTTGAATGAGTTGGTGAATGAATGAATATATGAATGAATTGGTGAATGAATGAATAGATGGATGGATGAGTAGATGAATGAATGGATAAATGGTTAGATAAATGGGTGAAAGAATGAATTAATGATTGATGAATAGATGAATAGATGAATAAATGAATAAATGGATGGATGAGTAGATGAATGAATGAATAAATGGTTGCATGCATGGATGAATTAATAAAGGGATGGATGGATTAATGGATACTTATATATGTATGTTCTCTTGTTTCAGAGTACAGAACTTGGTCGTATTGCCAGCCATTACTACCTGACCCATGAGACTATTTCTACGTTCAATAATCTTCTCAAACCAACCCTTAGTGAGATTGAATTGTTCAGGGTATTTTCTCTTTCATCTGAGTTCAAGTACATCACAGTCAGAGAGGTGAGTTATTTGTTATAATAAAATAGCTTGCTTGATTGCCACATTAAAAGTATTTAAGACTTTTCCGACGAAGGGCTAAAGCTCGAAACATCAGTACTTAAAGTTAAGTCAACATTTTTTACAGTGTTGCAAATTTCATTATATTACCTTTCGTTTATATCAAACACCGACTGGTTTACTCGCTAGTTTCCATTTAGTATTTAAGACTTGTCCACTCTAATGCCTGTAGTTAGATGTGATTACTATCAGGTTTCGCTTGTGGACTAAATTATGGATGCTTGTTATCTTGACCATGCATTCTAATTGGTGTATTGGATACAAGCAAGCATCCTAAATAGAAAGAAAAAAAAACAAATCTTGTAGTAGATGAGAGGAGAACAGACACATTAGCAAGCAATTATAAAGTTTCATCTCCAAAAACTATAGTCATAGTGAGATAACCTCTATGGACAAATAAAAGAATGCGAATGTTACAGTATACTAACACTAGATTAAACAATTATTTGTCAATTTTGTGTCACAGGAGGAAAAGCTTGAATTGAACAAGCTACTGGAAAGAGTACCAATACCAGTTAAAGAGAGCATTGAGGAACCAAGTGCTAAGGTACTATCAATACTACATTCATTCCTTGTGTGTGTCCTTCCCTTCCTGCCCTGCTTGGTTGCTTGGTTGCTTGGTTGCTTGGTTGCTTGCTTGCTTGGTTGCTTGCTTGGTTGCTTGCTTGCTTGCTTGCTTGGTTGCTTGCTTGCTTGCTTGCTTGCTTGCTTGGTTGCTTGCTTGCTTGGTTGCTTGCTTGCTTGCTTGCTTGCTTGCTTGCTTGCTTGCTTGCTTGCTTGCTTGCTTGCTTGCTTGCTTGCTTGCTTGCTTGCTTGCTTGCTTGCTTGCTTGCTTGCTTGCTTGCTTGCTTGCTTGCTTGCTTGCTTGCTTGCTTGCTTGCTTGCTTGCTTGCTTGCTTGCTTGCTTGCTTGCTTGCTTGCTTGCTTGCTTGCTTGCTTGCTTGCTTGCTTGCTTGCTACATTGTTTCCTTCCTTTTCCTTCTTTCCTCCGATACATCGTCCTTTTCTTAATCCATTCCAACATCTGTTTACATATTTACCAGTCCTCGCCATTTTCAAATGTTTTTCTAGTTTTGTTGATAAGAGTTTTTTTCTTTAATAGGTGAATGTGCTTCTACAGTCTTACATCTCTCAGCTTAAACTGGAGGGATTTGCTTTAATGTCTGATATGGTCTACATCACGCAGGTAACAAATAAATTAAATAAATCATCCACCTTATTTCAACAGAGTTACTTATCCATGTATGTTGATGTGTTGTGCTTGTCTAGATTTGTGTAGTCTTGATGTTGTCTGACGTTTTGACAACTTGAGTGGAAGTGGTTTTCAAAGTAACAAAATGAAGAGAACCATGTACATACTACCAAAATTACTCAACTGTTAGCACCGCCAAAAAAACGATCAATCGTGTTTTGAATTTCGGTTAACTCATGTGACCATTTAACGTAAAATACCGTTATTTTAATGTCACATGACCATTTGGAGCGCCTCAAATGGTCACATGACCATTTGGAGCGCCTCAAATGGTCATGTGAGTTAACCGGAATTCAAAACGCGATTGATCGTTTTTTCGGCGGTAATTTTGGTAGTAGGTGATTGACAAGTGATTGTGTTGTTGTTTAGTCTGCAGGAAGATTGCTTAGAGCTATCTTTGAGATTGTACTGAACAGAGGATGGGCTCAACTTGCTGAAAAGGCTTTGAACTTGAGCAAGATTGTTGATAAAAGAATGTAAGTGACTGCTCTTATGCATTTATTTTCTTGAATTCATTTGATATTTCATCTCTTTACTCATTCATTCATTATTTCATTTATTAGCTTGTTCAGTTGTTTATCCAGTCTTAAATCCTTTTCTCCATCTATTCTTTTTCTATTCATTTTCCTTCCTTCTTTCCTTATCCCTTCCTTTCTTATTCCTTTCTCCCTCCTTCCCTCTTAGTTCTTTCCCAAATTCCTTCCTTCCCTAATTTGATTCCTTATTACTTTTCTTTGTTACTCCCTTCATTCATGTTTTCTTTTGTTTGTTTGTTAGTTCCTTTTTTCACCCAGTCATTCAAATGATCTTTCATCTATTTTCTCATTCATTCATCCATCAATCCATCCAATTACTTATTCATCTATTGATTACTTTAGGTGGTTGTCAATGACTCCTCTGCGCCAGTTCAAGAAGATCCCAATGGAGGTCATCAAGAAAATAGAGAAGAAAGAATTCCCATGGGAGAGATATTATGACCTGGGACCTAATGAGATTGGTGAACTAGTTCACATGCCAAAAATGGGAAAATCATTGCATAAGTTTGTACATCAGCTGCCAAAGATGGAATTGGCAACTCACATCCAACCTATAACCAGGTAAGAAAAGATAGCTTGTGACTATTTTGTCATTATAGTTCAGGCATTGTATAATTCATCATCATCAGAGACAGATGTTTACATAATATCCACTTTTAACGTTCACTTGGAGTTTTTTATCACACCAGACTTCCAATAACTTTTTTTATGTTGCACTAGTGCTAATGTGATTGTAAGTTGCAGCTTCTACACTCTGGAACTTCTTACCTCTTTCAGTTAGAGACATTTCCAATTTATCACTTACAGAAAAGAGCCGAAAGTGTGGCCGCCACTGATGTATCCGCATACTTTCGTCTATGCTGTTATCCAATCAGCATTACAGGATTGTCTTATCCTATCTCTGATCTAAACGTTAATTAGAGGATGGCGTTACAAAAGTATGCAAATACATTATCAGTGGTCACAGTCTTGTGCATCTTGCTGTAAAATCGAAACTCAAAACTTGTTCAAATTAGCTTTTAAATTGTAATTATATATTTTTATGTTATTTTTTCAGCATCTAGAACAGACTTGACTTTATTGTTATGTATTGATTGTAGGTCTACACTTAGCGTGGAGCTGACAATTACACCAGACTTCCAGTGGGACGAGAAAGTACATGGCAACTCTCAACCATTCTGGATTCTTGTTGAGGATGTAGACAGTGAGATAATCCTACATCATGAGTATTTCCTTCTTAAGGCCAGGTATGCCGCAGATGAACATATCATCAAGTTCTTTGTTCCAGTTTTTGAACCTTTGCCGCCACAGTACTTCATACGTATTGTATCAGATAAATGGCTGGGTAGGTACCTTTCATGACTGTAAAGTTATTGTTTGACTAAACCAGTATTTATTAGGTTTATTATCATCATTGACATCATGGTGATGAGTATTATCTTTTTTATTACCACTACTATTAGCATCATTATCACCATCATCGTCATCATCATCGTCGTCGTCATCGTCATCGTCATCGTCATCGTCATCGTCATCTTTGTCATTAGCACCATCACTACCACCACCACTACTATCATCATCATCATCATCATCACCACCACTACTATTATCACCACCACCACAACCATCACCACATCATCACACTACTACTATGGCAATCATCATAATCTACATCACCATCCTATTTAAACATTATTTATTTTCGCCAAGATCACAATTTTAAGTGACAGCCATTTAACCTTATGTAATTATTGTTATATGTCTTTAATGATATTGATATATTTCTAATTTGTTATTAATGTCTACAGGATCAGAAACTCAGCTGCCAGTGTCATTCAGACATCTTATCCTGCCTGAGAAGAACCAGCCACCAACAGAGCTGCTTGATCTACAACCACTACCAGTATCAGCTCTCAGGAACCCAGCATTTGAGTCTTTGTACAAGGACAAGTTCCCTTACTTTAATCCTATCCAGACTCAAGGTATTGACTATTTGGTGTTTGGTTACCGTCTGCTGTAATAAGAGATGGTTTATTGTGATGATGGTGAAGATGTTATGATGATGATGGTGATAGTGATAATGATGATGATGGTGATAGTGATAATGATGGTGATTGGGATGATGATAATGATGGTGATAATGATGGTGATGATGATAATGATGGTGACGTTGATAATGATTTTGATGATAATGATGATTGTGATGATGGTAATGGTGAAGATGATGAAAGTAATGATGATTTAATATGATGATGATAATGGTCATGGTGATGGAGGATAGTGGAGATAACACTTATAATAAAAATGATGGCAACGTTGATGTCAATGATTACTGACAATCATGATTTTAACATTAAAAAATGTCTGTTTGATTCCAGTGTTCAGTACACTGTATGATTCTGATGAGAATGTCTTCATTGGTGCTCCTACCGGCAGTGGCAAGACTATCTGTGCTGAGTTTGCCATACTAAGACTACTACAACAGGGC
Organism: Metridium senile; assembly: GCA_949775045.1. Taxonomy (NCBI): domain Eukaryota; kingdom Metazoa; phylum Cnidaria; class Anthozoa; order Actiniaria; family Metridiidae; genus Metridium; species Metridium senile. The sequence continues at coordinate 1,342,072 of OX459107.1, forward strand.
AATGATAATAGATGTGTCTATGTAGCTCCACTACAATCACTAGCTGAACATGTAAGTAGTAATGATTGACTGAATGAATGATTGAATCTGTGGATGGATGGATGGGTTCATGAATGGATGGATGAATGAATGAATAAATAGATGGATGGATGGATGGATAAAGAGTTATGTGAATGAATAAGTGAATGGATATAAACTGTATGAATGGATGGATTAAATTGTGAATGAATACATGTATGAATGGATGGATGAATGAATGAATGAATAAATAGATGGATGGATGGATAAAGAGTTATGTGAATGAATAAGTGAATGGATATATACTGTATGAATGGATGGATTAAATTGTGAATGAATATATGGATGGATGGATGGATGGATGGATGGATGAATGAATGAATAAATTGATGGATGGATGGATAAAGAGTTATGTGAATGAATAAGTGAATGGATATATACTGTATGAATGGATGGATTAAATTGTGAATGAATATATGGATGGATGGATGAATGAGTGGATTGATATATGGACACACTGTACATTCTTGAATGTCTGCATGGATAGGTAAATGTATAATGAATGAACCAAGAAATAAATGAATGGATGGATGGATGAGTGGACTGTAGGCTCTTTGGGGAAAATAAATAAATTAATAAACAAAATAATATTGAATGCAGAAATAGATAATAAGTAAATGATTCTTTCCTAGGTGTATGCTGACTGGCAGAGTAAGTTTGGAATGTTGCTTGGTAAGAATGTTGTCATGTTGACTGGTGAAACAAGTGCCGATCTCAAGCTTCTCGCCAAGGTAAACCAGCAGAAAAATTGACAGTTCTTATTTTAATAGCTTACAGTGCGAATCTAAAAACCGTAGGCACCTAGAAATATTTTAGAAATCATTTGTTATTCGTTGAACAACTCACAAACAACTATATCAACGCAAGAAGATTGACTGATGTGTAGTATCATGATAAACGTTTTGTAGTTAGAGTTGTTTGTGAGTTGCTTAACAAACAATAATCGATTTCTAAAGTATTTCTGGGTGCCCACGGGTGTTAGCAAGAATGTTTTACCGTTGCTGTCATGGTAAGATAGAAAAGGTCACATCTTCATTTCTGCCATGTTATTTGATCAGTTTTTAAATTGATTACCATTTTTTTAGTTGTATTTCATTTCTTAATCATGTGAACCTCTCTAATGCAACACTTCAGATGTCTGATTATTTGATGTGTTACAGTTATGAGAGGAAGATCAAGATCTGGTTCTTTTCCCAAGTCAGTACAATCAATTGCTGGCTTGGTGTAAACGCCAGAGACATTCCCTTTTATGAACATCTTTACTGTCAGTGTCATAATAAACCATTTCATTGTTCTACTATTACATGCTATCAATGTTGAGGTTAGACATCAAAAACAGTGAAATTGCCTTTTGAGGATTTAATCAAGTACTTCATTCTGTCAAATGATTGATCTAGTATTCCATTAGTATTTTAACTTTATCATGTCTTCCATTCTGTCACTTGATTGATCAAGTATTCCATTAGTATTTTAACTTGATCATGTCTTCCATTCTATCACTTAATTGATGAAGTATTCCATTCATATTTTTACTTGATCATGTCTTCCATTCTGTCAAATTGGTTGATCAAGTATTCCATTCGTATTTTTACTTGATCATGTCTTCCATTCTGTCACTTAATTGATCAAGTATTCCATTAGTATTTTAATTTGATCATGTCTTTCATTCTATCACTTAATTGATGAAGTATTCCTTTAGTATTTTTACTTGATCATGTTTTCAATTCTGTCTATTCCATTAGTATTTTAACTTGATCATGTCTTCCATTCTGTCTACTAGGGTCATGTAATTGTCAGCACACCTGATAAGTGGGACATCTTGTCCAGACGATGGAAACAAAGAAAGAATGTTCAGAACGTCCATTTGTTTATCATGGATGAAGCACATCTGATTGGAGGAGATAAAGGAGTAAGTACACCAAGAATAAAGGATAAAGACTTGGAAATGATGACAATGATGATAATACTGATGATGATGATAATAATACTGATGATGATGATGATAATACTGATGATGATAGTTGTAATACTGATAATACTGATGATGATGATGATGATAATACTGATGATGATGATAATAATACTGATGACGATGATGATGATACTGATGATGATGATGATGATAATACTGATGACGATGATCAATGATAATACTGATGATGATGATGATAATACTGGTGATGATGATGATAATACTGATGATGATGATGATGATAATACTGATGATGATGATGATAATACTGATGATGATAATAATACTGATAATGATGATAATTATACTGATGATGATGATGATAATACTGATGACGATGATGATAATACTGATGATGATGATAATTATACTGATGATGATGATGATAATACTGATGATGATAATAATACTGATAATGATGATAATTATACTGATGATGATGATGATAATACTGATGATGATGATGATAATTATACTGATGATGATGATAATTATACTGATGATGATGATAATTAGACTGATGATGGTGATGATAAACATAATGGGAGTAATGATGACAGTGTTTAATGAATGTGATGATTATGGTTATGTTGATGATAATAATTTAATAATAATAATTTCTTTCTTTCATCAGCCTGAAATGGAAGTCATTTGCTCACGAATGAGATACATTTCATCCCAGCTGGATAGGAACATTAGAATAGTTACATTAAGCTCATCTTTGGGGAATGCAAAGGTACATGATTGGCTGATTGTCATGTTCACCATGATTGATTTCTTTTATCCTACCTTCATCTCTCCCTTTCCCTAGCTTCTCTTCATTCATCCACATATTCATCTATTCATCTATTCATCTATTCCTCCATCCATCCATCCTTGATTCATTGACCCATTCATACCTCAATTCATCCATCTATTTATCCATTCATTTATTTACTCATTTAACCATCCATTTATCCATCTGTTCATTCATTTATTCGTTCTACCACCAATCCATTCATTCACCCATCCATTCACCCATCTATTTATCCATCCATTCATCCATCTATTTATCCATTCATCCATCCATTCTTTCATCCATTCCTCCTTCCATTCCTCCTTCCATCCATTCATTCATTACTTGATTGTTTATATCTCAGGATGTTGCCCAATGGCTTGGAGTTGGTACAACAGGTCTCTTTAACTTCCATCCAAATGTAAGACCTGTACCTCTTGAGCTTCACATCCAAGGCTTTAATATTACTCATACTGCATCAAGATTGATTGCTATGACCAAACCATCGTACCAGGCAGTCATCAAACATTCTCTTAAGAAACCAGTTATTATCTTTGTACCATCACGAAGACAGACCAAACTACTTGCTCTGGATATGGTTACTTTTAGTGGTGCTGATAGTGATGGGCAGAGGTACAAGGAATGGTGGAATGATTTATGATTATGATTATTATTTTAATGGTGATGGCGATAATCATGATGATTATGAGGAAAATGATGGTGACAGTGATGATTGTGTTGACAGTGTGATGGTGATGAGATTGGGAAAGTAATTATGTTGTTACAGTGCGAATCACAAAACCGTGGGCACCTAGACATATTTTAGAAATCGTTTTTTGTTCGTTGAACAACTCAGAAACAACTATATCACTGCAAGAAGTTTGACTGATGTGTAGTATGATAAACTTTTTGTAGTTAGAGTTATTTTTGAGTTGTTCAACGAACAATAAATGATTTCTAAAATATTTATGGGTGCCCATGGTTTTGTGATTCGCACTGTAATAATGATGATGCTGATGAATGTGTTGATGGTGGTGATGATGATTGTAGTGATGATGATTATTATAATTGTGAAATAAATATAATGATGGTGATGATGATTTTGATGATTATGGTAATAATAATAACATAATAACTTTAATATTTATATTGCGCACATTACATATGAATATGATCACATGCGCACATGCGCACATATGGTGAATCAAAATAATGATGCTGATGCTGATAATGATGGCAATGAGGATAATGATGGTAATAATGGTGGTGGTGATGATGACATTGATGATGGTTGTGCTTAGGATGATGATGATACTGTTAGTGATGTTAATACATAATATATTTATTGTTTTCACCAGGTTCCTTCACTGTACTGAAGAAGACTTGCAACCATTCCTAAAGAGAATCAATGATAAGGTAGGATGCAAGAAAAAATATTAACCAACAAACACAAACATTCTGACTAGCCTCTCATACATGTACACTGAATCAAAATATGGTGACCAGTTTGAATAACTATTGTTCTTGACTGACTAGCCTCTCATACATGTACACTGAATCAAAATATGGTGACCAGTTTGAATAACTATTGTTTTTGACTGACTAGCCTCTCATACATGTACACTGAATCAAAATATGGTGACCAGTTTGAATAACTATTGTTCTTGACTGACTAGCCTCTCATACATGTACACTGAATCAAAATATGGTGACCAGTTTGAATAACTATTGTTTTTGACTGACTAGCCTCTCATACATGTACACTGAATCAAAATATGGTGACCAGTTTGAATAACTATTGTTCTTGACTGACTATCCTCTCATACATGTACACTGAATCAAAATATGGTGACCAATTTGAATAACTATTGTTCTAGACTGACTAGTCCCTCATACATTTACACTGAATAGAAATATGGTGACCAGTTTGAATAACTATTGTTCTTGACTGACTAGTCCCTCATACATTTACACTGAATAGAAATATGGTGACCAGTTTGAATAACTATTGTTCTTGACTGACTAGTCCCTCATACATTTACACTGAATAGAAATATGGTGACCAGTTTGAATAACTATTGTTCTTGACTGACTAGTCCCTCATACATTTACACTGAATAGAAATATGGTGACCAGTTTGAATAACTATTGTTCTTGACTGACTAGTCCCTCATACATTTACACTGAATAGAAATATGGTGACCAGTTTGAATAACTATTGTTCTAGACTGACTAGTCTCTCATACATGTACACTGAATAGAAATATGGTGACCAGTTTGAATAACTATTGTTCTTGACTGACTACCCCATCAACAGTTGTCATGTTTCTTAATCATGTGAACCTCTCTAATGCAACACTTCAGATGTCTGATTGTTTGATGTGTTACAGTTAAGAGAGGAAGATCAAGATCTGGTTCTTTTCCCAAGTCAGTACATACAATTACTGGCTTGGTGTAAACGCCAGAGACAATATCTTAAACATATTTTCTTGTCAATTGCTGAATATTTGTTGAATAGGCTTGGACTAAAACTTGACTATATTTAATCAAATGTTGATATTTGTTGCAGACATTACAGGAGACATTAACCTGTGGTATTGCATTCCTCCATGAAGGATTGTCAGAAGCAGAAATCAAAATAGTTGAACAACTGTTTACATCTGGTGCCATACAGGTATAACAAATAATAATGATGAGGATGAGGATAATTATGATGATAATGGTGGTGGTAGTGATGATGATAATGATGATGATGATGATGATGATGATAATGATGGTGGTGGGATTGCCATAAATGATGATAATGATGATGATGATGATAATGGTGATGATGATAATGATGGTGGTGGGATTGCCATAAATGATGATGATAGTGGTGGTGATGATAATGGTGAGGATGATGATGATTGATTATGATGATGATTGATTATGATGATGATAGTGGCAGTGGTGATGGTGGTGGTGGTGGTAATGATGATGATAACTTTCAACATGTCTTTCAGGTGGTGGTTGTGTCTCGTAGTTTGTGTTGGTCTCTCAACATGAGTGCACACCTTGTAATCATAATGGACACCCAGTTCTATGAAGGAAAAAATCATTCGTAAGTATTATGTGTGTTGTTGATGATGATGATGTCCATAATACTAGATAATAATGGTGATGATGATGATGGCGATGTTCATGATGATGATTTTGATGCTAATAGCGATGCTGGTGGTAGTAATGTTGATGACCTTTATGGTGGTAGTTGTTGTGAAGATGATGACATTGATGATGGTGACAACAGTGATGATGGTGTTTATTTAACAATTATTCATTGAAGGCGAGGAGGTTATCGGGCGAGTATTTACCAAGCCGCTAGTCTTTGAGCGGCGAGGTAAATATTTGTCCGAAAACCACTTAGCCTGAGGTGAATAATTGTTTTAGTATATACACATTTCACAACCGGACAAAAAAAAAATAAAGAAATGAAAATTCTTGTATAAATTAATAAAAATTTATTGCGTAATATTACAAAGGGTGACAAGATACATGAGCTTCATCAGTAGATATGGTCTAATATCCCGAGATAGCGAACCAATGAGAGCGTGTATTCTAATGAGGTTGTGAATTGTGTATATACTAAAATGTATTATACATTTTTTTATATTATCAGGTATGTAGATTATCCTGTCACAGATGTTCTTCATATGATAGGTCTTGCTAACAGACCTTTACTAGACGATGCTGGTAAAGCTGTCATTCTATGCCAGGCATCAAAGAAAGAGTTTTTCAAGAAGTTTTTGTATGAACCACTGCCTATTGAGGTTAGTCATACTTGTGTTTTTGTCCCATTTGTTTCTTCATTTTCTTTTCATGATTTTGCTTATCTTTCAATTTTTCTGGATGTCTTTCAATTTTTTCTTTGGATTTATTTCATGTGTTCTTGTTTATTTTGCTGTTTTTATTTGTTTGGTTATTATTGAAGTGACATTATTATAATTTCATATTTCATCAATTGGTTCTTATCTTGTGTTGCTTCATTTGCTTGAGTGCCTCAATATTAATTTTTCTATTTCTTGTGATACTCATTCATTCATCTATTAATATTCTATAGTCTCATTTGGACCACACCCTTCATGATCATTTTAATGCCGAAGTGGTTACCAAGACGATGGAGAATAAACAAGATGCTGTTGACTACTTAACATGGACGTATCTGTATCGTAGAATGACACAAAACCCAAACTACTACAACTTACAAGGTAATTTATGACTAATGCATTATGGGAGTGTTAGGGTGAATGCATATATTAATCAGAATATGGTGACCAATTTGAATAACTGTCATTCTGAACTGACTAGCCTCTCATACATGTACACTGAATCAAAATATGGTGACCAATTTGAATAACTATTGTTCTGGACTGACTAGTCTCTCATACATGTACACTGAATTGAAATATGGTGACCAGTTTGAATAACTATTCTTGACTGACTATCCCATCAACAGTTGTCATGTTTCTTAATCATGTGAACCTCTCTAATGCAACACTTCAGATGTCTGATTGTTTGATGTGTTACAGTTAAGAGAGGAAGATCAAGATCTGGATCTTTTCCCAAGTCAGTACATACAATTACTGGCTTGGTGTAAACGCCAGAGACATTAATATTCCCTTTTATAAAAGTCTGTACTGTCATAATAAACCATTACATGCTATCAATGTTGAGGTTAAACATCACGAACAGTGAATTTGCCGATATGATCTGAGGGTCCTGACAATCCTAAATTATTGTCATGCGATATTTGTTTCTGTTGGGAGTTAGTTATTGATGACGACCCTAAGAACATCGGAGTCAGAGGCTACTGGTTTCTATCTCTTATTATATGAATATTATTAAACAATGTTTGTCAGTCATGCAATATGATGAGTAAAGCGTTGTGTGAGAACATTGGAGGTTACTGGTTTCCTTCTCTGATTAGATGTATATTATTACTAATTATAGTTATTGTAATCAAAGTTGTTGTTGATGGTTTCAGGTGTGACACATCGCCATCTATCAGATCAGATGTCAGAACTGGTAGAAAACACTCTGCATGACTTGGAACAATCTAAGGTGAGGAGTCTACTGGTTTTTACAATAAAAAAGAACACTTAGTAGTTATCATCAGTCTTGTGCATATTGCCTTGATTGTCTTTGAGAGTAACCTCCGATATAGGCGAAAATACAGTGATGGATTTTGTTATGGTTTTGACAACCAACCATTGTTATTATACAAAGAAAATTAAAAAAAATATTGTTAAAATGGTTGGCAAACTAGCATCATAATACCAACACTTGTAAACACTACGCTCACCTACTGACTTTGGACTTTGTTATTTCAGTGTGTGTCTATTGAAGATGAAATGGATGTGACTCCTCTAAACTTGGGCATGATTGCAGCTTACTATTACATAAACTATACTACCATTGGTAAGCATATTAAAAACAAAAAGACAAACCTAGTAGGCTTTTCATAGTGTTTTCATCAGTTTTCCTTAGTTTTTTTTTTCATATGCTTTTCATAGGCTTTTCATAGTGTTTTCATCAGTTTTTCATAGGCTTTTCATCAGTTTTTCATAGGCTTTTCATCAGTTTTTCATAGGCTTTTCATCAGTTTTTCATAGGCTTTTCATAGGCTTTTCATAGGCTTTTCATCAGTTTTTCATAGGCTTTTCATCAGTTTTTCATAGTCTTTTCATCAGTTTTCCATAGGCTTTTCATCAGTTTTTTTTATGTGAAATCAGTGTTTAATGTTGTTATTCAGGGACGTCATTTCCCATAATCCCTCTGTTTCAAATTGTATGTTCTCTGTTTTTAACACGACTGTATTTAAATAGGTAATATTCCCATGCTAGTAGATCATTATTGATGGTTGCTTGTTCTTTCAGAACTGTTCAGTGTCTCACTCAATGCCAAAACTAAACTGAGAGGATTGATAGAAATCATTGCATCAGCGTTTGAGTATGAACATCTGCCCATTCGTCATCATGAAGAAGCAACATTAAAACAGGTAGATTGGCATTTTAGATTGATACTCGTTCATTCATTTGTTTATCCATTTATTCCTTATCTCATTCATTCATTTGTTTATTCATTCATTTATTCATTCATCCATCCATCCATTCAATAATTCAGTGATTCATACAATCCTTGAATCAGTAATTTTTTTATTCATTCATTCCTACTATCTTGGACAAAAGTGTTGAGACACTTTCAGTTTTTATAGACCTAGTCAGCATTTCTAAGCTGTTCCTTCCCCATCCCCCATCCAATCAATGTTGTATGTATTGATAGATAATGCCAGTGGTCCAGACAATCCCAAAAATCCCACATTGAAAGGAGGGGGGAGGGGAGGGGAGGGCAATCAAATTACTGTCAGTTAGCAAGTTATTTACATTATTCATACAAAGCTCGCAAATGTCTCAACTACTTTTGTCCAAGATTGTAGATTTAGTCATTTATCTGTTCCTTCACTCATTTATGCATTGCTTCATTGAATAATTGATGGATTTCTTTTGAATGTTCTCATTTATCCATTTATCCATCCATTTCCCATTCATTCTATGATTTGTTCATATTTGTCTTTTTGTTTCCATCATCCAGCTGTTAAATCGTGTCGTCCACAAAGTGTCCAACCCCAAGTTTAATGATCCACACATCAAGACCAATCTACTGCTACAAGCACATCTTTCACGTATGCAGTTATCACCAGAGCTACAGTCTGATACTGAGATCATCCTAGGAAAGGTAATATTGCTGCACTCAATAACCTACAGCATATACAAAGGTTCAGCTTCAATTGCCAATTTTTCACTAGAGGACGGGCAAATTGTCCATAAAATGTGTTCATCTAATTCAACAAAATCAGACAACGTTTTGTCACAAACCGTGTTTGTCCTTTTTTCACATTAGACGACTTGTCCATCATAAGATGATTCATCTGTCCAAACGATTTGTCTGTCTTCTAAAAAATGACAATAAGTTGTATACAACGAAGATAAAATAACAAGTGTATTTTAAAATGTTTCATTATAGAAATCGGTTCTCTGGTAGCTTTTTCTTTCCTTTCCTTGTTTCTAAGTGCTTGATGTTGTTTTTCCATAGGCTATGAGGTTGATCCAAGCCTGTGTAGATGTACTAAGTAGTAACGGCTGGCTCTCTCCTGCCTTGGCTGCCATGGAACTTGCACAGATGGTAAGTACAACGTGATGATGATGATGATTATCAGGATGATGATGATGATGTTGTTGATTTAATGATGGTGGTGGTGGTCATGATGGCCAATTGCTGATGACATGAATTGTGGTGATGACAGCTAGTTTATGATGATGGTGGTCGTGCTGCTGCTGCTGCTGCTGATGATGATAATGGATATTGTGATGATGATTTCAATGATGGTGCTGGTGAAAGTGATGATGATGATGATGATCAATGTAGATGATTATCTCAATTATAATGACAAATTTTGTTAACTTTAGGTGACCCAAGCCATGTGGAGTAAGGATTCATATCTCAAACAGATTCCACATTTCACCCAGGAAATCATCAAAGCCTGTACTGACAAGGTATAAATAGTTTGTTTTGTCCCTTGGTTAATACTATACTACTAAGAATATTCACAAAGTCCAAGTCAAGTACGGGAAAATACTCCCGCTAAACAATAGAAAACACATTTGCATTTACTCCGGATCGAGATTATCCCTGTGCAAATGCGCCTTTTGTCAAATTGTACAGCGGTGATAGACAACATGAAACTGGAGTATTGATAGATTCATTGATTTTCTTATTCATTTATTCATGTTGATGTCCATCGTAGGATGTAGTGTTAGTCTTTGATATCATTGATTTGTTTATTCATATATTCATGTTGCTGTCTATTGTAGGATGTAGAGTGAGATTTTGATATCATAGATTTGTTTATTCATTTATTCATGTTGATGTCTATGTCATATCGTAGGATGTAGAGTCAGTTTTTGATATCATGGACCTGGAAGATGAAGAGAGAAATAAACTTCTGAAATTTGATGACGCTAAAATGCAGGTATGATCACCGTTTATGTCTAAATGTTTATCTTAAATAAAATATATTTTTCTCTATAATTCACTCGTTCACGCATTCTTTCATTCATTTATTTACTTCTTTGTTCATTCATCCATTCTTCATCTATTCATTTATTCATTTGTTAATTAATTCATTTGTTTATGTATTTATTTATTTATTTATGTATCCAGTCTTTCTTTTTTTGTTTCTTTAATTATCTATCTATTTATCTATTTGTTTGTTTATTTATTCATTTATCTATGTATGTATGTATGTATTTATTTATTTAATTATTTATTTATTTATTTATTTATCTATTTATCTATTTATTTATTTATTTATCTATCTATTTATCTATTTATTTATCTATTTATTTATCTATTTATTTATCTATTTATTTATTTATCTATTTATTTATCTATTTATTTATCTATTTATTTATCTATTTATCTATTTATTCATTTATTTATCTATGTATTTATTTATTTATTTATCTATTTATGTATTTATGTATTTATTTATTTATATATATATTTATTTATATATTTATATAAATAAATTTTGTTTCATTTATTGCAGGATGTAGCTCGTTTCTGTAACAGATATCCCAACATAGAACTGTCCTATGAAATACTCGACAAAAGTGAAATCAAAACGTGAGTTTACTGCTTGCATGATTTGATTGATAGGTGCCAGTTACCTTATCTTATCATCACCATCACTATCATCACCATCACAATCTTCATCATCACTATCATCATCATCATCACCATCACTATCATCAACATCACAATTATCATCATCACCATCACTATCATCATCAGGATCATTATCGTCATCCATAATCATCGTCGTCGTCATCCCATCACTACCATCATCATCGTCATAATCGTCGTCATCGTGTCATCCATCGTAACCATTACCATTATTATAACTATCATCATCATCATCATCATCATCATCGCCATCACTATCATCATCATCATCATCGCCATCACTATCATCATCATCATCATCCTTACAATCGTAACCATTACCTTTACTATTATAACTAACATCCTCACTACCTTCGTTCTTGTTATGTAGTGGTCAAGCTGTTAATTTACTAATTGAGTTGGAACGAGAAGAAGAGCAGGCCGGTGCAGTGTTTGCGCCGTTCTTTCCTCAGAAGAGAGAAGAGGGCTGGTGGCTGGTTATTGGAGACACTAAAGCTAATGGGTGAGTACGATCTAGTAGTACTTCCTTGATCTGATTGTGCTCTGGCAAGTCCGCCCACCCTACTGTTCAGTGCTATATTTAATGGCTGTTTATTGGTTTTAAACCTGATTTTATTATCAGTAGTAGTAGTCCTTTTTCCTTGAAATGTCTCATAAAGAAATCTTGTCCATTAGTGTCATAATGTAATGTGTGCTTATATAACGCATGTCACATTAATAATAATAATAATAATAAATCTTTATTGGGTTTCAAATAAAGTCGTACTTTTTTCCAATCTGGCCCATTAAAATATTTACATGTATGCTGATTTTGATCTACCTATACAATTGAATTAACTAAACTATAGGTATATCTAATAATCTAATAATTAATCTTGTTATATGTTTCTATTTATTAATTAATATTTACAATTGGATTTTCACCTAATTTACTAATTATATATTTTTACAGATAAAATTGAATGACATTCTCCTAATGTACTTTACCATTAGTATTTCAAACTTTCTATTTTATTCGCACTTTCGAATCCTCGCATTATTCCTTATTTTAAATACTTTTACAAAATCGTTAGTAATCAGAATTTTATGTAACGCCTTCTTTCAGATTGATTTCAATCAAGCGTCTTACACTACAGCAAAAAGCCAAAGTACGACTTGACTTCGTGGCCCCCTCATCACCTGGGTCATACTCGTACACTCTGTTCTTCATGTGTGATGCGTACATGGGCTGTGACCAGGAATATCCATTTAAAATCACCGTAGAACAAGGTGGAAGTGATGATGAGGGCGATAGCGACGAAAGCATGGAGGAATAGATAACAGGAGTTTGTACTCGCAAGTTTATCATGTATTTTACATACATGGAAGGAGAGTTGTACTATCCAATCAGTGTAACTAGATAAACTTTGTAAATCAATTTTAAACTTACTGGTTTATCAAAGATCCGTGTATCATTGACTGAGAGTAGTCAATGATAGGTTTAACAGCACAATTTTGTAACTAGTAAGTTTCCGTTTCTTATGTGGAAATTTAGAACAATAACTACAGAGAAGTGGCAGTTTTGTTATTAACAATGATTTTTGTAAAAGCTATGTAAAATACACTAACAACATAGGTATCTTTGCTGTGAACGTATAGTAGGAGATTTCACCAATTATATCAACATGAACACCATATATTGTTTTAAAAACAAGTTAGTGAGACCTATTTATGTTGATATGAACTGTAAAATAAACTATCGAACCGCGTATGTGTACTCTGAGTAGAGTGCGTTGCCCATGTAAGGTCGAGGTGGTGTTTTTATTTTAATAAAGTATTAAAATCAAATGATTCTTTGTCTGTTTTTGTAGTAACTTACAATCATCATCATCATCACCACTGATGAAATCATTATCATTATCACAAGGATCTTTATCATCACTTCTACATCACCATTATAATCATCATAATCAACACCATAATTACTGACAATCAACACCACCATATTTATCATCAGTACCATGAGAATCATTATCGATCATCATGATTATCATCGCCATTATTACCACCAACATATAATCATCCACTTATGTTGTACATCATATATTGTATTGTACATCTGTGTCATCAGTGGAAATCATTCACTGTTGCTGAGTTGCTCCCTGCAGGTGTATAAATACAACATTTCTCTGATTTTTCGGCTTAAAAAGCAAAACATGCAGTGCTTTTACGTTCGCGAAGACTGACGAAACGAGTTTTAAAAATTCTCCGCTTCTCTGACAAACCCTTCACTTTATGAAACTTTGGTTAGCTTCGCCTCCATTTTGGCATAACCGTAGGGGCTGTTTTGCCATCTATTTTTCGTATTTTTCTGCGTTGGTTTTCCCAATCAACACAGGAACCCCAATAGATTCACACGCATATTTACACCACAGTAAGCCCAATGCAAAGACGCACCACAGGAAGCCCAATGCGAAATTTAACCGCAGGTACGCACCACAGGAAGCCCAACATCCGTCGTGTGATTGCCACGAGTTCGATCTTTTTTGTCAGATCTGCAGTGACTTTCGTTGTATTCTTATTCTTCGAGTTGATTTGTTTATCTTCAAAATGCGTTTAGTCCAATTCGAGAAAGAAGGTCGATTGTCTGTAGGCGTTGAATTGAAAGATGGAGGCGATGTAGTTGATGTGTGTGCTGTTGATTCATCAATCCCTAACAACATGAAGAATTTCTTGCAAGACCTGGACGATTCAACCACCAAAGCACAAAGGTTTGAAATGATTTTTTCATATATAAATTTATACTTGACAATTTAAGATATTTTCAAGTCGTTTTCAAACAGTATAAGAGTTTATATTTTGTTGATTTTCACTTTAACTTCAGGTCATTGTGAAACCAAATAAAAACTTCTAAATCGCTTCATTTCAGTGGCTCATTTAATTATTTCCTTATAGTAAATACTATATAACTAACTGTTTTAATTAATTTATGGATTTTTCCCTTTGAAATTGTTTGAAATGTGATCTTTTTTTAGGGAACAATTGATGAACATGAATTATAAATGAAATTAATAATTTACTTAAATGGTTGATATTTGTGATCCAACTGGTATGTAATCAAAACCTCATTGAAGAATTCCTTTTTACACGTTCTCTATAACTTATCATCATCATCATTGATCATCGGTATTTATGTATCAATTGAATTTACTATCATCATTTATAATCACCATGCACCATCATCATTAATACGATGATCATCATCAATGACATGGGCTTCCTGTAAAAAAAAAAAAGTTTTACAGGAATAATTATAAATAATTACAATTCCAAATATGTAGTTGACAGCAAAAGTCAGATGTGGACCTATCATGTACTATAAAACCATTCATTTGATTCCAGAGTTGTGGACAGTGGCAAAGGAGTGGTCTCAAGATCACAAATCAAACTAAAGGCACCAATCTATAATCCTGAGAAACTGTTCTGTGCTGGCATGAATTACGCAGATCACTGTCATGAACAAAACATGCCTATCCCTACAGAACCCATGTTCTTTAACAAGTTTGCAAGCTCAATTGTTGGAACTGGGGACCCAATATTATACAACGAAGAAACAAAGGTATGAACTAAATAAATAAATGTAGTTACTAGTACGCTAGTATTTCAGCAGAGTTGTGTGTTGTAAATATGGAATGTAGTGGTACGTAGTGAGTGTGAGTGAAGCTCAAGGAAGAGCCCCGACGGGGAGTGATTGTTTTAATTTTAAAAATATTAATTTACATATTTTTATATATTCATATGTAGTGTCTGTGCTTTGAGATTGCTCTATCTTTTGATAACATTTTTAATGACAAAGAAGTTGCCTATACTTTCGTTATCTTATCATTTTCTTCTGTGATATACAGCAACTGGACTATGAAGTAGAGCTTGCCATTGTTATTGGAAAACAAGCATTTAAAATAAAGGTATGTTTTTTTATGTCATCTAACTTCCTTCCTTCTCTCCTTTTATTGTTCATTCTTTCCCTTCCTTCCTTCCTTCCTTCCTTCCTTCCTTCCTTCCTTCCTTCCTTCCTTCCTTCCTTCCTTCCTTCCTTCCTTCCTTCCTTCCTTCCTTCCTTCCTTCCTTCCTTCCTTCCTCCTTCCTACCTTCCTTTCTTCCTTCTTTCCTTCCTTCCTCTTCACCTCCCCTTTCCTATTTTGTTTCTTTCCCCTATCATCCCTCTTTCCTGTACTCCCTCTCTTCTTATCCTCCCATCCTTCATTGATTTACTCAATCTTGTATCTCATTTTTCCACTGTTACCTTCCATGACTTCAGGAAGAAGATGCAATGGATCATATTGCTGGATACACTGTAGCACATGACGTTAGCGCAAGAGACTGGCAGCTCAAGAGGAATGGGGGACAGTGGCTGATAGGGAAGACATTTGATTCATTCTGTCCTTTGGGTCCAGCAATAGTAACAAAAGATTCTATCTCTGGTATGATACTAGCTTGTCATTGTGGACATTTGCCTAAATAGTAAAGTATAATGATTAAGGGTATATCATCACAGTCTCATCAAGAATTTGAAAGTTTTTGCTTGTGATGCCATAAGAGCAAGTCTTTATATTCTCATTTGTATTCATAGCACAAAATGTCTAATATTAGCCTGGAATCATTTTTCTGTCTTTAGATGTTCATAAGCTTGGTATTAGATGCAGAGTAAATGGAAAAACGGTGCAGGATTCCACCACAGAAAACTTTGTCTTCAAAGTATCACGTTTGGTGTCATTTCTCTCAAGGTAAAATATATTTTCTGATGTTATATATAATTATTGTTGTGGTATAAAAACACTATATTTCAAAAGCTGCAATTCATCATGATTATAATATAGGCTGTATGGTTCAAATGTGTGCTGATAAATAGTAGTCTGTGCATATAAATTGTAATGCACATTGGCAGAGTTGTATGTGAAATGTGCTATATAAGTACCTTGGAACCTATTGCACTGCTCATTTACCATCAGGCTTTTTTTTACATGTCAAGCTTTAACCATGTTTAATGTCATCAATATTGTTGCATTGATTTTCTAGGTTCCTTACTCTACGTAGTGGTGATGTTATACTAACAGGGACTCCACCTGGTGTAGGCTGCTTCAAAAAACCACCAGTGTTTCTACAGGTTGGTAAAGAAGTTATTTCTATTGGGATTCTTCACTTTAATTCACTGCCTGATATTGTTGACTGGTTTAGCTTAGGGAATAAGTGTAGCTAAGTTGGTTAGTGTGCGGCTTTCAGAGCGAGAGTTCGATCCCTAGTGACCACACACTTGTTTCGACTTCTTTTCAATCAGTGTAGCTTTGAGTAGCTTTAAATACCAGTAAAACGGAGCATTGGTGGAGGGAAGGGGGAAAATTAAGAGAGCACCATCAGCTTCCTGGGAGACCAGCTTATTGCTTATAGCTGAAGGAACTACAGACGCTAAATAATAGTACTTTTCCTTTTCCTTTTACTCCATTCCTCCGTTCCTCCTATCCATCCTTCTAGCCTCCCTCCCCTGGGGGATTAGATACCTACTACCCATCCATGCAGCAGGTTGTACTTCTATCAGTAGCAAGGACAACAGCCCAATGACTAGCTGACCTGACATGAACTATTTATTCTTTGTTGTTTAATAAAATGCAAATTGTTTCAGGTTGGTGATGTTGTGGAATGTGAGATTGATGAGATTGGATGCATATCAAATCAAGTTTGTCATCTCAGTGGGCTGTAATCATGGCAACCAACCTCTTGAACATTTAATCTTAGAATTTAAGAACACTGTTAAAAGTCAGTTGCTAGTGACTATAGTGTGATGGCTTTTCTGAAGTTAAAAACAAGAAAAAACATCATGGTCGTTACTTAGAACTTGTTATCTGTTCGATAGGTGGCTGGCAAATAAATTTAGCATTGTCAAAAATAATGAGTAAAAATGTTCTTTTTGTTAATAATTATGCAATGAATAATAGAAAGCTTCAGGAATTTAATGTGAACCAGGTTTATGTGTGGGATGATGGAATATTTTCAAATTAACTAATAAAGAAATTGAAATTCCTATCTATAAAGTTTAATGTAGTTGTTGTTTGTAGTTTGTCGCTTGGAATTTAATCAATGAAAATATATGTTTCTGGGAGTGTAAACAACACTGCTTTTTCATAAGAAAAGGCTCCCAGATTGGATTCAAACCAGTGGCCTCTCACATGTTCTAAACTCGTAGAATTAAAAGTACATTTCCTCAATTCCAATTCCTTTCAATTTATGTATTTTTTTTTTGTTTCCTTTTATTTGTTTCGTTATTTACTTGTTTGCTACTTTTTATTATTTTCTTACAAACATTCTTTATAAATAATTTCTCAAACGCGCACAAAAAAAAAAAATCTGTCAGATAAACACTGGTAAAGTTGGGATTCCTGTGTTATACTGTCATGACAACGTTAACTTATAGCCAAACACCTAAATTTGGTCAACAGAACGGAACGCCTAGTCAAAATTTGGTTTCGGTCTGTTTTTGATCGCTAGATTTTGTCAGGCTTTTCTCTCCTAAAAACCTTAAAACAGTTGAAAAAATCGCTTTACAAAAGAGTAATTATGTTAGTAAGATAAATTTGAGAGGTTTGCTGCTTGATTTTACCATCTTTCCTTGACAACACGCGAGGATTGTTATTCAAGATGGCGGATGACTGCTTACAAGTGACTGTCGTGGATACGTTAACATACGAGGATACTTTGGGTGCCCTTGTATTCCTTGCATTCTTGCTTGCCTTAATACTTGGGCTACTTATTGGTGCTCTTATAATGAGATGTATTTTCCGGGAAATCGAGGTATGACGATAACAATACTGAATTCATACAATATGTGTTGTATTCTTCTTATTTATTTATTTATTTATTTACCAGATAAGTCTTCACTCGTAGTAGAGTATTACAGACTGCTATTATTAGTATGTGAAATCGCACGATCTTGAAAATTTAACATAACATAACGAGTATCTATTGATTACGAATTGTACGAGAAGATCGTGCGATTTTTTGTTTATAATATACTGAAAAACTAATTGGTACTCAGTAGAGTACAATTCATGATTTAATTGTACTCTTCTCGTCCAATCAGAATCGAGTACAGTTTATTGGGCCATTCCATTTTTTGACCCCCTATGGAAGACCACCGGATATCCTAGGGGAAGGGGGGCTCTCAATTAATAACAAAATCCAAGGGGGTTGCACTGTATTTCCAATGGGAACTACCCCCTTAAAATTGATATATTCCAATAAGTTGAAGGGGTAATGCACTAGTCAGTTGTTTCCACCACCCCCACTCAAATGGGCAATTTTCTAAGTCACATCCAACCATCAAGCCATACTTGCTGACAATAGCAATACACATCTGTCTCTTCTATATCAAAAAAATAAATAAATAAACAATTACCAATGCATTAAAGTTTATTATAAGTTTACTTATAATTATAATTTCATCCTTTGGCAAATATTTTATTAGGAAATAATCATTAATAAGTTTCCCTTAATTCATTTGAAAATCTCTTGGCGTACTCACTTCTCCTGTTGCAGATAGTTTGCAAGTATTTAAAAAAAACCCTGTCCAAAACGATTTCAATGTTTCATTCTGTCGATTAAAAACACTTTTCCGTTTAAAAGGAAAAAGGGAAGCAAAACATTCAAAATATCCAATCAACAACACATGATAATTAAAGCAAAACAATAACAAAACAAACAAAGGTTTTTGTCCTAACTTGTGCACTGCTATCATGGCCGCCATTTTGATATCACACTAGTGACCAGGCTCCTGAAGTGAATCACCCGGGGGACTTGGGGAACGTGGCTGGTATTTTTAAATAAATCCTCTGGGGGGTGGTGCTCGAAAATAGTCAAAAGTCACTTGTTTTCTCCCTATATTGCCCGGTAAATTCCCCACATATCATATTGTTTTTAAATGGAATGGCCCTTTATATATGTAGTTATTGACAACAAGGTCGATTGTGAGCAGACAGATTCATTTAATTGACTGTGATTTACTTGAAGGACCATAACACTAGGAGAAAGAATCAATCCTTCTCTTCACCAACTATTGTCACTTATGAAACAGTTGAGAAAAATCCCACAATGGCCAAGGTAATTTTTTATCATCTTCATCAATATCACCATCATTATCATCATCATCATCATCAGTATCATCAGCATCATTATCATCATCAACATTATTACCATCATCATCATCATCATCAATACCATCATTATCATCAATATTATCACCATCATCAATATTATCACCATCATCAATGTTATCACCATCATCATCACCATCACCTTCATCAATAACATTATCACCATCATCATCAACATTAAAACAATCATCATCATCACCATCATCATGATCACAATCACCATCATCAACATTATCATCATCATTATTACCTGGTCATCATCAACATCATTATCATTATCACCATCATTATCACCATCATTATCGCCATCTTTATCCTCATCATCATCATAATATCATCATTAAAATTACTTAGTATATCATGATTATTATTGTTAAATATTTTGACCACTATCATATTTGTCATTTAATGACTTATTTAAATAAGGCAAAAACATCAACGTTGTTCTTTAAAATTACAGAAAATGGGAAGCAACAAAATATTTCCAGTGATGATAAATGAAGAAAATGGCAAAACTGTTGCAATAGAAATGGACCGTGCCTATTCCTTTGCAAGCCAAAGAAGTATGTCAACGTCATTTAGTCAGACAAGCAAAGGTCATTGTTTTGCTGATGCTCTCATCCAGGAAACAGGGTAAGGTTACTATTAATTCACTTTAGATCTGTCTTGTTTACCTGTCAAAATTAACCGCCAATAGTGAACTAAGTTAAGTAAAAATATATCACTCAATGGTTAATTTGCTAACTAAAGTTTGACTCCTAATAAAAATGAATAAAATATAATCAACCAATCACTGCATGGCTCAATTCCTGCCAAGGGCATATGATATTTTTCTCATGGATAGATCTGTATTTAACTTCTACACCAAACACATTTCATTCATCATTCACTTCATAATTATGCATTTTCATTTACGGTGTTCAAATTTACCTAGTTAAAGAGGTGTATAGTAGTTGCTAAGCTGAAACCGTGGGTTTAAATTCCCACCAAGGGCATATATAGTATTTTTCTCATGTATCTGTATTTCACTTCTACAGTGAAGGCATTTCAATTCAATAAAATAATGATCACTGGTTTAACATTTCAGTCTTTTTAGTCAAACACAAGTGTCATGCTAATTGGGGAGACTCAGACTTACTACCTCCACATTAAGTATTTACTCACATCTACTTAATTACCATCTGTATTATATGTTTGTTTTTTGTATTTTCAGAGAACACATGGATGTGGAACTACAAGTTCAAGACTTTAGATTGATTCAGAAGATGGAACAAGATTTGAGAAAAGAAAAAAGTGAAGTATGTATTTTATCAAGTATCTTTTATTTAAAAAACTCATGAATAATTAATGATACATTATTTTACAAGAGAAACCATGACCATGACAAGTGTTGTAAATCTTCATACAACACATGTACAAGTGTTGTATATCCTGATTTGCATAAGTTTTAACTTGTAATTTCATGGCAAAATTTATTTAAATCTTGAAAAGTTGTTAACAACATTGATTTAGTTTCCATGTTGTATTAGCTAAACAATCGCGCACCTTTTTCTTGCGATTGTATCTGCCAATACAACACAAGTACAGACGCAAATGTTGTAAACATAACTTAATATTTATACTCACAATGTTACTACTTGATTCTGTCAAATGATCAATCTGGCACCCCCTGCACCCCCCTGGATCTGCCCCTGTACGTACATACAATTTCTAGCCAAGTGGCCATGGCTCAATATGAATCATTTTTATTTCAGACAATTTTGCAGTTAATCAAGATGATACTGACATTCCTTCAGAGTAAGACAAGGATAGATGAAACATTCAGACGAAAAACAATATCAAAATACGAACAGGTAGCTAGCTAATCAATTGTCATCAAAGATGGATATCACTATATCCTGTGAAATCATCTAGTAATCTGAACTCAACAAAGATATATATTGTTTTAGCTCATGACGACATAATCACAGTCTTTGAGTGATCCTTTCAGATCATATCTTAGATCTTCCTCTCAAGAGCCTTTTTGTAGAAATGATCTGCTGTTAGTATTTGGGAAAATGTCATTTTTATACTTGTTGTTATTGATTTAGGTCATAGAAGACATAGAAACAGACTCACAAAGAGAGCAACAGCAAGAAGAACAGGTATGTGAACCAATTTTTAAACTTGGGAACTAGATATACACAGTTATAGGCAGTCAAACAAAAAACAATAGCAATCTCATCTCACAACAGGATTTTGAAACTCGTAATCTCATCTCACAACAGGATTTTGCGACTCGCAATCTCATCTCGTAACAGCAACACACAACATGTAACACGCAATTGCAACACACATTCGCAACAGTAACTGGCAATTGCAACAGCAACACGCAACAATATCACAACAGCAGCGAGTTCGCTATTGTAATTTGCAACTGCAACTTGAAACAGCAGCATATTGCAACTTGCAACACCCTTTTGCAACTCACAACACCATTTTGCTACTCGCAACAGCATCTTGCAACACCCTTTTGCAACTCACAAGTTTGAGTTTGTGCAAATTTGGAAATGAATAACCAAACAAGTACAATTACACTGCATTACACAGTCACATACACAAATTAAATACATTGTGTTAACATTAGGAACTTCAAGAAACTATCACAGATGCTACAGAGTTGGACAATAAACTAGAAGAACTGCACTCTAAACACTCTAAGAATAAGGTACTTGACAGAATATTATGTGTCCTTGCTTGTTACTTGATATTGAGAGTGCTCAAAAGTAAGTTATGAAATATAGTGTGAATGAACATGGCTTTCAGATATCTATAACAACATAATATATTCTTAATAGAATTAAATATATTTTTATTCTGATAGACTGCAGACTATACCAAAAATAATGGTCAAGAGTTATATGTAATTTAATTAGCTAGTTAGTAATTCATGCTATATATTTATTTGTTTGTAGGATTTGTGTCTTATTGAACTTCAAGAAGAGTTTGGTAGAGATTTAACCAAAGATACTGACCTCACTGAAGAAGAGGTATCAAACACAAACCTCAATTGATAATAATAATAATAATTTGCTTATAGGGTGCTTATTCAAGTCTAGATCTGTTCTATGATGACAATGATGATGACAATGATGATGACAGTGATGATGATGATGATAAATGTAGTGTTTGTCATGTAAATAATATGCTGTCATGATAACTATGATGATGATGATAATTTGAACAGTGATGTTGATGATGATTTAAACAGTGGCAATGATGATGATAATGATGACAATGATGACAGTAACGATGATG
Organism: Metridium senile; assembly: GCA_949775045.1. Lineage (NCBI taxonomy): Eukaryota > Metazoa > Cnidaria > Anthozoa > Actiniaria > Metridiidae > Metridium > Metridium senile. The sequence goes on from OX459107.1 coordinate 1,365,155, forward strand.
ACTGCTTAAATGATAACGGCGATGGCGATGTCTTACCACCGCTGTCATCATGATGATGATAAAAATGATGTGTTATTACAAATCAATCCATTCTTCCAGTTATTAAACATTGTTTACTGCTTTTATACAACAAGGCAAAGCAGATTTTAGCAAAGTTGATGGCAAACTTCACAGCAGCTGAGAAACGTAGAGCTGATGAGCTAAATCGTCAGACTATGATCCTGCATGAAAGACTTGCCAAGCGACAGCTCTTGGCACAGAACAGGGCTTCTGAGAAACATGAAGAAGCTGAAGAGTACCATGAGAGAAAACAAACACCTGACAGCATTCTTACTGTGTTGAAGAAAAGAGGGAAACTAACAGAAGATCAGAGCGAAAGGTGATTATTCCATTAAATAAACACAGTTTTGTAACTTTGACATGTCTGAATCATTATATTTCATATTGTATTCTTATGATAATGATGATGAAGATGATAATAATTAAATAAATGATGATGATGATAACAGTAAAAATAATCATTGACATACTAACTACCTAAAATAAATTATTCTGTCTAGTAAATAAATGTTCTCAGTTATTGTTTTGATAATGCTGTTATATGAAATTGATTTATGGATATAATTATTTTAATATAACATTTTAGAATCTTAGAGCAATATAAACAAGACTTGAAAGTTCTTGAGGAAAAGCACCAGCAAGGTAAAGACACATGCAGTAATTGATTCGTTACACCTATATTTAGTCTATCAACTAATCAGTCATACAACCAGTCAATCAAGTCAATCAAGTCAGTAAGTTAATTATTCAGTCAGTCAGACATTGAGACAATCAGCAAGTCAGTTGGTTGGTCATCAGTTGCTTGGTTGTCAGTCAGTCAGTCAGTCAGTCAGTCAGTCAGTCAGTCAGTCAGTCAGTCAGTCAGTCAGTCAGTTGTTTGATTAATTTTATTCAATATTCTCACAGCTGTGCTAAAACACCAAGCAGACCTTGCTGCCAGACTAAGAAAGAAAAGAGAACAGAAAGAGAAACTTCTCTTGAATGAACAAGAATCACAGAAAGAAGAATTTGACTCTAAGGTTTGTAATGGATTATTGTTTGACTTTAAGGTTTGTAAGGGAATTATTTATATACAAATATTTGGCACAAATAGGATTTTTATGTTACATGTTGACATAATGTTTAAAGTCCTCCAATTTGGACCGGACGGGATTTCAAGTCCTTGCAATTCCAGTCTGAGGCGATTATGGTTTATAATAACAACTTTATTGGACAGGGTGACACCATGCATTACCATACATGATAATTTTCAGGTGGCCCTCAGAATATAAAATATATGTACATGAATATCAGTAATATTAAAGACTATAAATATATATTTTTATAATAATATCTACAATAGAAAAATTGGTTTCAATCGTTAATTTTCATCTAATGATAATGAAGATAGTAATGATTATGATGGGGATGATAGTGATAAAAGTGGTGAGTACAATTTAACTACTTAAGTATCGTATCTATTTCCTTTCTTCAATCAATTTAGGCCAACCACTTAATAGCTGAAGGCAACATGACAGCAGAAGACTACCTTGAAGCTTACCACAAGCTGAAAGTTGAGCAGCAAGCTGCTGTAGAAGATGATGAACAATCTAGTGACATGCTAGAAGCACAGGAACTTCAACAACTAGCAGAGGTATTTGGTAGATGTTAAATATTGAAGTATTTATTTGTATATTTATTATATTATTATATTTGTTGTTGCAAAAATGGGTTGAAGTTAAGTTACATTAATTAAAACTAAAATTATGTCATTACTTACACATCAATGTTGTTTACAGCAACTAAGGGAGCGATGGAGACATACTATTAGCAAGTGTGAGAATGACTTGTTTATAGAGATCCAAAATCAAGCTCACCTCTCTGAGAAAGAAGCTGATAGGCTGATGAAAAAACACAAAGAACAGCTACAAGAATACTCAGGTGAGTACTTGCTGTAGTGTATCAAAGATTCTTGGCTTTCACGTGACGTCATCGAAATCCTAACTTTTAAACTATGTGCTCCATGAAGTTGTGCTTTCGATATCGTTTACAGTCCCCATGAGCGATTCTCTGTACCAAATGTTATCAATTTACTGCCTTTAATTCAAGAGATATCAGTGAAGTAATTTAAGTCATGCAACACTTGTCACGCGTTTGAAGGAATGGAACGCATGCATTATTTCGGGCAATTTTGCCGTTTCAATCGTTTGATATAATCCAACATGGTAAATAAGTGAATATCTAGGCAAATTAATAACATTTTGATCAATATTCTTGAAAATTGTGGGCTTTTAGCAAACCCGGTAATTTGGACGCCATGTTGGTGTCCTTCAGAGGGACACCAACATGGCGGCGCCATACATTTTACTGTAAACATGACGCGCACTAAATCGCTTATATCTCGGTCAAACAATAAACTATCATCCTGAAACTTTGCAAACATATCTATTTATCAGCTGTCTATCAGAAAATCGCATTTAAGACTTAATTGCATGTTTGAAAAAGAATCATCCCCAGAGGTGAAAGCCAAGAATAGCTTAGTTGGATGACCTGTCTTAGTTGGATATCCATTCATTCATTTGATTATTCATTTACTCATTCATTCATTCATTTGTTCGTTCCAACAGTCATTCATTTGTTAATTCCATCAATTATTCTTTTATTCATTCATTCATTCAATATTAACTGATTCATTCAATTTTTCATTTCTTCATTCATTCATTCTATAAATTATTCTTTTATTTACTCATTCATTCATTCATCCAATCTTTCATTCATTCATTTATTCATTCTATTCTATCAATTATTCTTTTATTTTTTCATTCAATTATTAAATCATTCAAACATTCAATTCATTCATTCATCCATTCATTCATTCATTCATTCATTCATTCATCCATTCATTCATCCATCCATTCATTCATTCATCCATTCATTCATTCATCCATTCATTCATTCATCCATTCATTCATCCATCCATTCATTCATTCATCCAATCTTTCATTCATTCATTTATTCATTCATTACCTTATTTCATTTTCCCTCCTTTCTTTCTTCCTTCTTTAATACTCTTGATCCTAATCTAAGCTTATTATCTGTCTTTCTTTAAACCAAGACAAGAGAGAAAGAGATAGAGAGTGGCAAATAGCTGACATAAAAGAGAAATTGAAAGAAAGGAAGAACAGATGGGAGAGAGAAGCGGAACAGAGAATTATTGAACAGGATCAACTGGTTACAGAACAAGAGAAGACTTTGAAACAAGTACTCAATGCACAAATAGGACTCAATGAACAGTAAGAAATCGCATGTGTATTGTGACAGTGATTGTGGTGATGATGGTGATGATGGTGATGATGATATGGTGATGATGATATGGTGATGATGATGGTGATGGTGATGCTGCTAATGATAATGGTGATGATGGTGATGCTTCTGCTGATGATGATGGTGATGATGATATGGTGATGATGATGATGATGGTGATGATGATGATGGTGATGATGATGATGGTTGTGATGATGCTGCTGATGATGATGATGATGGTGATGATGATGATGGTGATGATGATGATAATGGTGATGGTGATGATGATGGTGATGCTGCCAATGATGATGGTGGTGATGATGATGATGATGATGATGATGGTGATGATGATGGTGATGATGATGGTGGTGATGATGGTGATGGTGATGCTGCTAATGATAATGGTGATGGTGGTGATGCTGCTAATGATGATGGTGGTGATGATGGTGTTGCTACTAATGATGATGGTGGTGATGATGATGTAAATTAGGATGGTGATGGTGTTGTTGTATGCATGCGTCAAGATGATGGAATTATAGGGGTGGGGATGATGATGATGTAGATGATGATGATGGTGTTGATTATGATTATGATGAAGATGGCAATGATGGTCATAAAGATTATGTAAATTAAGATAATTGAATTATAGCGGTAGGTTGTGATGTTGATGATGATGATGATGAAAAAGGTGATGATGTTGATGATAGTGATGATGATAAAATAAGTGAAGATAGTGATGATGATGATGATGATAGTGATGGTTATGATGATGATGTAAATAAGATAATGTAATGATAGTGATGGTGATAGTGATGGAAATGATGATGGTGTTGATGTCATGAAATAATAGTCAGTAAGTGCATGGTGATCATCACGATGACAATAATGATGATAATGATGACAATGATGATTATTATGATTAAAATGATGATAATTATGATTACAATGATCATGATGACAATGATCATGATGATGATGATGATGATGATGATAATGTCAATGATGACACTGATTACAATAGAAGCATTTCTGATGATAATGATCTGATGATGATCATCTTTCACCATTTAGGCTGCGTAAACAAGTTATGTTGGAACATGAGCAGAACATGATGACCCTCAATAATCACTTGCAGCTTAGTAGGATCAGGCAGCAGAAAAAGTATGTAATATAGAACTAACTGTAACATGTACTTCCATAATGTAAATACACTACAATCCTGCAGCATTAAACAAGAGATGATAAATAACTTTTGTAATAGTTATGTACATTATTGCATGTGCATTATTTTGATCATATTCACATGCAAATTTGTGAGTTATAAATATTAAACTATTATTATATGCAAATGATTTCAAACAATGGATTCAAGCCGAGGCCTTAGAGTCAACTTTTTGTTTTTGACTGAGGGCCAAGTTATTGTTTCAAAATGTTTGAATATGATTGTAATAATAGCTATAATTGAATGTATGTTCATTGTTTTTGATAAACAAGAAATTAATGCAACCATGAAAGGGTGTGGTACCACTGGTAATAAAATCAGACAAACATCTCTATTATCCATGAGATAAATGACATACTTATCTTTTTTATTCAGAGTAGAGCAAAGGCTTGCACAGCGCCGTGCTCGTCTGGCTGAACTGCGCAAGGACATGGAAGAAGAACGATCTAAGAAAGCAAACAATGATCCTAACCAGATGAAAACACTTGCAAGAGCACAGGTATGGACAGGCAATCTCTCTGTCAGTCAATCAAACAAACAGTCAGTGACTCGGTCAGTCAGAGCACATGCAGACGTACAAACAGGCAATCTCTCTGTCCGTCAGTCAAACAGTCAGCCAGAGCACAGGTACAAACAGGCAATCTCTCTGTCAATCAGTCAAACAGTCAGTGACTCGACTGGTCTCTCTGTCAGTCAGTCAAACAGTCAGTGACTCAGTCAGTCAGAACACAGGTACAAACAGGCAATCTCTCTGTCAGTGAGTCAAACAGTCAGTGACTCAGTCAGTCAGAACACAGGTACAAACAGGCAATCTCTCTGCCATCCAGTTGATTAATTATTCAGTCAGTCAATTAATTTATAATCAATCAGTCAGTCAATAAATCAGACAGACAGCCAGCCAGTCAATTTGTTTAAATATTAGACAGTCAGTCACTCATTCATTCACTCAGTTAGGTGGTTGGTCAGTCAGTCAGTCATTCATTCATTTAGTCAGTCAATTTGTTTAATTACTAATTTTAAAGTCATTCATTCATTCATTCATTCATCCATTCATTCATTCATTCATTCATTCAGTCAGCCATTTGATAGTCAACCAAATCCAATCAAACAGTCAATTCAGGATTTGGTATCTACAATGTATAATCCAAAATGATAGTTATTCACAGGTGTCATGTTTGTACTATCATAGAACATTGAGTATCAAGCAGAAGTGAAGAAGATGGAAGAAGACCACCAAAATGCTCTAGAAGACCTCCGACGAAGACTTGCAGCAGAAACAGAAACAGCACTGAAAGAACAAGATGAAAGACTTGGACAAATACTGGGAAAATTACAGGTTTGTTACTAAATTATGTAAAACTCACTGTGAAAAGATAAAAATGACCAAAGACATAATCAGTATTAGATATTTATAGGCTCTATTACCTACTTAATTTGCTCATTTTATCTACTTTGTGTAGCTTGAAGTCACTCGTAGAGATGAGATTATCAAGAACAGAGACATCGCTATCCGCAATCTAGAGGTATGATAATAATGACATTTGATAATCATGGTAAAGATGACGAGGATGGTGATTATAATTAAAATATGATGATGCTGTTGATGATGATCAGATGATGATGGTGATATTTGATGATGATGATGGTGATTGTGATGGCAATTATATATCAAATGTTATAATTATGATAATGTTGTTGTTGATGATGATGATGATTATGATGATGATATGATGATGATGATATGAATTGTGCTGGTGATGATTGAGAAGTAAGTAATAATACTGACGCTAATATTATAATTTTTAATTATATTTAATGTATCATAATTTAACTATTAATATTTATTTGTTTGTCACAAATTGTGTAACTATATAAATACAGTTAAAATAAAATAAAATGAGAAGCAGCTAGGTAATGATAACATTTCTAGAAATAAATTTTGTGACAGATGGAAGCTATAAAGGACTAACAATGATTGTAATGATTATTTAAGATAAATGAATGCACTGATGTTAGATGATGGTATTTTTGTTTTTAAAGAAAAAATTTGTGGACAGGATGACAAAGGAGGGTACAATAGGAGACATACAAACTGAACGATTACTAAAACAGCATCAGAAACAAGTGGACCGACTGAATGAGAACATTGAATTGTGAGTAACGATTATACACTTGTAATTCAACCATTTTTAGAGGGGCTAAAGCTCAAAACATCAGTAAAGTTTAAAGCTAACATTTTTTGCGGTGTTACAAATTTCATTCTATTATCTATCATTCATATCAAACATCAACACAGCCTGTATAACTTAAGTTAATATGTTGTTTCCACTTACATTTCTAGATGTATTATCTTACTTAGTTTGAACACAATAAGAACATTACTGCAGCTTAAAATAGATATTCTCACTGGAAACTCAATTATTCCAATGACAGTTGTAAATTGTGCAGTATTTCTCTGCTGTCAATCAAAAACATAAAAGTTACATACTAAAATTTTTATGATGAGTTTTGATTAGCAAGATGGCTGAGTAAGCAAAATATGTTAATCACCACATGCAATGAAAAGGTCAACTAAAGTTGTTATGTTACAGAGAACGAGAGCGTCAAATGAGAAACATAAGGGAGAAGATTCAACTCAAACAACTTAAAAAAGAAAAGTAAGCATGGTTTTCTTAAATGCTGTTGATACATTTTTTACAATTGCCTTCGTTCATTTTATCAGTTATCATTTATCCTTTTTTTTATCTATTAAATCAGGGTTTTTTCTCATCACATCGATCCATCGATCCATTCATGTTTTTACTTGTTCATTTATTCATCCATTCATTTAATAAATATAATATATTATTCATTTACTATTCATTTGTGTGTTAATTTATTAATTATTTACATTTTTTTATATTTACATTCCTTCCATCCATCCATCCTTCTTTCTTTCCTCCCTCCCTCCCTTATTTCCTTTTTTCATTCATTTATAAATCTATTTATATATTCTTTTTTCAATGAGATGACATTCAACAAACGTGATCTGTATTTCAGAGCCATGGAAGCAAAAAGAGCTAAAGAAATGGAAGAAATTAAAGCTAAAGGAGTCAAGTAAATAACTATTATAAATACTATGTGTTTATTATTGTAGCTTTATTTACAGCAAAAAGCCCAAAAGTATGACCGGCGATAATTTATTAAAATTTTCTCTACATCTTTTCAATCAACTCTCACTGTGAATCACAAGACAAGAAATGATGTCTGTCAATCTTCAGATGAATTTTGAGGTTAAAATAGCTAGAATGAAGTCCATTTGAATCCAAAGCAGCTATAGACAAACATGTCAAAAGAATGTAAATAAATTATCTGTGGTCACACTTTTGGGCTTTGTGCTGTAATGTTGTTTGTTTTCTGTAGATCAGCATCTGGTACACTGTTGTCAGTTCTAACAGAGCAACAACATAAACAAGAAATGGAGGTATGTTGCTATTGTTTGACTTACTCTTATCCTATCTCATCCCATCTTTTGTATCCTATCCTATCCCAAAACATATCTGACCCACTGCACTATATTTCAACATCTCCTCTCCAAGCAAAGCCTATTCCATCCCATCCTATCTTATCTTTTCCATCCCATCCTATTCCATTTTTCCCTCTGTCCTATCCTATATTTTTCATCCCATCCTATCCCATTTTTTCACTCGCCTTTCCTATCATCTCCATTTGCATCATATCACATCTTGTTTATCCTATCCCATTTTTTCCACTCCATCATATCCTATCTTTCCCATCCTGTCCCACCATATCCCATCATTTCCATTACATTCATTCTAGTCGTTAAATTAAATTGTTTTGCGTCATTTTTATTTCCTTAATCAAGGAGCTTGAAAATGAGATGCGCTTTGAGCTTCGAAGACAGATGGAGTTTCTTGAGAAGGAAATGCATGAACAGCAGGTTGATAATTTGCAGGTACAGCACAACAACATTAAAAGTACAACTTGTTAATTAACAATAAGCCACCGCATAGCTCCCTGCGCCATCTTGAAAGGTAGTGGGGCATTTGTTTTGAACGAACATTGAGCTAGAAATGACAGAGACTCATTTAAATTACAAAAGAGAGACAAATATAAACATAATGTCAGTTGTAGAAGGAGCAATATCTTGCTTGTTACTTTAGGAAGAAGAGCAAGACTTCCTGGCAAAGATGGCCCAGGTTAGCAACATTCCTGAAGATGAACTAATGTTAACCATCAAGGCATCAGCTAGTGGTAGGTGAACATTTGGAAAAAATGATGATGTTAGTGTCGTAGCGTGGTCATTTTGATAAGTACGCATGGATATGGATTTATGACTTTTGAATACAAAAATATATGGAAAATGATTTTAAAACATTTGAAAATTTCACGTCTCAAGTACACACACGCATATTTGCGTAATAGACGCTACGCCCCTGGATGGCTCATTGCATTGGTGATAATGATGATGATGGTGATGATGGCCATGATAGTGATGATGATGATGGCAATAATGATGGTGATGATAGTGATGGTGATGATAATCATTATTGTAGTGATAGTGGTTGATCATGATGATTATGGATGATATGGATCACCATGGTAACCATTGATAATGAATATGTTTTTTTCTTTTATCAGAGGCTGGGATGGATGCTAAACTGACTAAATCTATTGCCAAAGATGTCTGTAAACGACTTCGGACATCAAATGCCACTAATGAGTAGCTTCAATAGAAGTCTTAATATGATAATTTAATTAGAAATCACACATTCTGAGTGGTTGACACCTGCTTTATGAATAAAGCACACAGCATGCACATTTGCATGTTTCTTTTTCATGCATTTCATACTTTTCTCTGGCATGCTCTATATATTGCAGCATATAGTCAGCACTCATGGACATGTTTTTTTATTTCTTAATGAATAACAATTTGACTACTAGAACTTAATTCATGGCATCATGGAGTTGTCAATGACCTTTCAAGAAACTATGACACCCATGAAGGGACAAGCCTATAATTAAGTTAGTAGTGCAGGGGACTATGGGTGGCCTATGTACTAAAATGCAGGGATTTCATGGCCACATAATTTGCACACTTAATAGAATTCAATTCAATTCCATTCAATTGCATAGTTAGGTTTAAATCAATCTGAGAGAGCTTTAAAACAATGAAAGGATATAAAATCAAGGTAGTAAATCACTTATTATAACATCTTTAGCAGCAACACACCACATGAAAATATCCCTCAATAAGGTGTTGTATATAGATATCATGTCAAGATCCTTGCACGTACATAATTATTTATAATAAATATTTATTATGGAATAAATGTGTTATTTAACATGCCAATTTAATCAATGGCACATCATTTTATATAGTGTATATTTAAAAGCAATGTATTTATTATTAAATATGATGTATTTATATCATTGGCATGCATGAATGCGCACAAACCAGGTGTATGCTATTTCTTAGCAAATGTATTCAATCAATAAATTCCACTTTTCCTAAATAAAATGTAGTTTGTTAATTGTTTCATAAATGTTGTAGGTGTGGACCATGACACCCGGGGGGGGGGGGGGGGGGGACTCCCTTCAAAAATGGATAGGGTGGTTGACGGACAGTATTGAAAATGACCCTAAAAGGTACGCATAAATTAACTCAGATACTGATTTCAGACCCTAAAAGGTACGACCACATTTAAACATTGTTCAATATGTATAATCTTAAGTTCGAAAATTGACCCTAAAAGGTAGGGTGCCAGTTCGAGACCCTAAAAGGTACTCAAGAGTCTTATTTTCGACCCTAAAAGGTCCGTCGAGCACCCCTATCCATTTCCTAAGGGGGTCCCCCCTCCCCGGGCCATGACATTTACTCTATGATTCTGATAAAGACTTTAATAAACAAGCATTATTTTCTTTTTCTTGTCCACGTTTAGTTGTCATAGTTTGTAATGTCAGAGGCTTTACAGTGCGATCTATGAGCAATATTAATGTTTTAAATCTTTGATACACTGGCATTATAGTGCTTTGCAAACACATCTCCTCATGAGAAGTTGTCTGAAAGAGCTTGCAAAGAAAGAATGTGCATATATTAAAATTGTTAATAGTGGTTTGCATGTTAGAAATACTTTTCTCTTTGCAATGTCCTTTTTATTGTTCCCCTTTTCGTCTTTTCTTTCTTTCTTTCTTTCTTTCTTTCATTCATCCATTTTTTCGTTTTATTTCTGGATATTTACATCATACACTTCAGTGAGTCACAATGAATTGTGTTTAATAGAAAGAGAAAAAAAGAAACGGAAGAGAAATCAATCAACAGATGTGAGACCCCTGGATGGTGGGATCCCTGTGTTGTAAGATACCAGTCTCCCATAAGGCGTCCCGGGAAATTCAAACATGGCGTCTATGTTTAAAAGTGTGTGTTAGTGTTTTGGTTGTTTCACCTCGTTATAAAGACTGATTACAGCTAGAAGGTAAGGTTAAACTAATATTACAATATAATTAAGTGTACAGATGTTATAACGCTGCATAATTTTGACACTTTGGACGTTTTTATCGTGTGTCTACCGTTGACAATACTCCCGGTCAGGTAGTAAAGCGATATCAGTCGATGAAATCTGGTAATTGATATCGATTGGTATTGGTCTATACTCGATGGATACGACAGTTAATACTCCCTAGCTCATGGCTAATATTTAAGTATCCGATACATTTAGAAACGTACAGGAAATCTATGTCACCACGTAAAATAGATACATAGGCCATTCCATTTAATATCCACCCCCCCCCCCCCCCCCTATAGAAGAGTTCATTCAACGAAATCCCCTAGATATACTGTCTTGGACCCCCTAGTAATAAAAGAACAAAGTACCGACACAGCTACCCCCTCAGAAATTTTGATTTTTTGATATCTAGAATTGCACATGTTTGTTGAATAGCATATGAATAATAAGCTACATAGATGTATAGAGTTTACCCGGGGTAGGGAGGGAGGGGTGTACTGGACCTTGTTAAGTTTGTAGGGCTGGTGGACGATATTGAAAACGACCCCAATACCCTAAAAAAGGTACACAAAGACAGGACTTGTTCATTACAACCCCTTAAAGTATGACTTTTTGATGTTCTTAGCAGCTATGCTTGTTTTTAGTAACAAATCAAAAATGACCCTTACATCACTCCGTAGTCATGCTACGTAATTGACTTGTAATCAAAAGCCTTAAAGGTACACCCAGGAAATATTTTCAACCTTAAAAGTAGCACCAATCACCCCAACCACTTGAAAAAAGGAGGAAATTTTATATCTTTTATCATGAAAAAAAAAATTACCTATTTAATATTAATACTCCTTTTTTGGAACTGCTGTACTATTTGACAAAAGGTGCATTTTTACAGGCTAAGTCTCAATTTGTTGTAAAAATTCCAATCAAAGTATGAACAAATTTTTATCGCTTAACAATAGAAATCGCATTTGCTTTTACTCTGAATTTAGACTATCCCTGAGCAAATGTGCCTTTTGTCAAATAGTACAGTGGTGGTGATAGATAACATGAAACTGGTCTATTGAGACAAACACAATTGTAGTAGCTATCTATTATTAATAGCCAAGGGCTAGACCTGACGGTTAGCTTCATACACATTTTGTACATATTCTTTAATATTATTCTTTATTTCACAGGATCCATTACAAGATGTGTCTTTGGCTACAGTGAACAAGAGGAACATTGGTGCTTTTGCTGCTGACATTTGATACACAAACAAATAAAACACCCCTCTCCATTCTCTGCCAAGACATACATGTCTCGGATACAAACCCCTTATGCAGTTCTCCCTTGATAGAGGAGGTGCTGCTGACTTCTGTCTGTTGATAATTACAGTGGAACCTCTTCAATGTAGACTCCAAAGGGCCAAAGAAAAGTACTATTACACAGAATGTATGGTGATTTACTAATAATTCATTGTCTACAAGAAGAGGTTCCACTGTATACAGAATAATGAAGAGGTTTCACTATGAATATTTAAAATAGATCTTGATGAGACCTCTTCAGATAAACAAAATAGAAACATTTATTGTAAAGACCATATCTAGAGTGCAAATACTTGGCAAAAACATTAATAGAATGACTATGTAGTGAAGTCCATTTCAACACAGGCCAAATCAAAAGACTTGAAATACTTTAGGTGTAAAGATAAACCTCTTTAGGGCATTTTATTCACCTTAGCAATAAGATGCTAAAGACTGCACTTTAGATATGGTCTCCTAGGTAACTGTAATATGAATTATTTATGAGGCAAAATAAAATACTATGGAGGATTGCATCTGTGTGTCAAAATTTATGGTGTATTTATACAAAATATATATTCTACATACTATATATTACATACTATATATGTAACTATCTAGGTATCCAGGATACTACCTACGGGGTATTTAAGTTTGCCCACCCACCTCTGTCCTCTCCCCCCTAAATCCCCCCTCTCCTATCTCCTCCCTCATCCGGCAGCATCCCATGGGACCAGAATGGCACCTGGCCACCCCTCCCCCACAGACTGCTTGACCACCCCTCCCCTGCTGACTGCTTGACCACCCCTCCCTACATACTTATTGTTATGCATTATTTATTGTTGCATATCAATGACGCTGAGAGGCTAATAAACAAAATTAGAAAATTTGCATATCCTTTTTCTTGAAAGAAAGAAATCTGACTGAGGCTTGAACCGAGAACTGTCTGCATGATAGCCCAACCACTAACCCACTAGACCATCTAGCCAAAGTTGCAGAATGCAGGATTGAAATTTGACTTTATAGAAGATCATAATTCATGCGAACACAAACAATGACTTACAATTTTCAGCAGCCCAAACCATCAATTCAGCAGATGGCATAGTGGTCAAGACAGCAGAATACAGGACATAAGGTAAGCTCAAAGGTAAGGGTTCAAATCATGTACTGATCAATGTTACCTTTCTTTCACAGGATAAATACTAATCTTTAATTTCACAGGGCTATATTCTAATGCGCATCAACAACAATTTAAACAATAAAACTATAAACAAATTAAACAAACAAATAAACCTTAAACTAATTACCATAACAATAAACCATATAATCCTCATAAACAAACAGATTTAAACCATAGAAACGTTGACGAATAAACTGATAAAACAAATCTAAAATGAGCAAAAGCACTAATAAACTGAAGTAAATAATTACAAAGAAGATTTTGTCAAATCAAATAAGCACAACTTATTTTTGACTTATTTGATAGTTAAATTAATTCTTCAAATATCAGTCAAAGTTTTTTCTTGACCATTTAATTACAATAAATATATTATATATATAGTCATTACTCTAATATATTAAAAAAAAATCAAACAAAACCAATATTAAACAAACCTTATTCTGCCAAAAAAACATTCTGCCAAAAATGATTTCTACAAAAGCACTGATGATAGAGGCAAATAGAACATACAGCTTATATAAAATCTTTATTTTATTTTGCCTACAAAATGTTTAAGTTTACAACCAATTTTTTAACTCATTTTGAAAGTCATTTACCCACAATGCCTAGCAGCTTAACTATGCTATCCCGTGTATACGAAAAGGCTTCAAAAATCAGCAAAAGGGACACAACTGTTACAGCCATTTACATGGAGATAGGGTAACCCTCCTAGCAGGGCTAACTCTTTTGTTTGAGAGTCCCCAGAGAAAAGAAAACAATAAGAGTTAGCCCTACACCTAGGGTAACCCTATCTCATGTAAACGGCCCCTTACAGTTTACAATGACAATATGAGTGCATACTGCGTAAGAAATCCAGATCTAACTGCAAAGCATACTGGGTAAGAAATCCAGGTCTAACTGCAAAGCATACTGGGTAAGAAATCCAGATCTAACTGCAAAGCATATTTGGTAAGCGATCAAAATCTATGTAAAAGTAATACCATTTTGTAATCACCCATTCTCAAAGCATGCTTTCTTGTACTTGCACTGTTGGTGTGTTATTCTGTTGCAGCTTCTGAAATTAGCAATAAAAACAATTTTGATGATATGGTGTTTTTGTTTTATACCCCACCATGCTAACCCTGAAGCAAGTATATCCATGTATTCAATTGAAGCAAGTCTTTACTCTCTCGGTTTTCCTCCTTCACACAAAAATTACTTTCAGGAAATATTATTGTGAACACAAGATGCTTGCTCCAGGGATAGCTTGTCACTGTGATCAGCCATGTTTTGTGTTGAGACAACATGAACAAGAAACTCTACATGATATGATTCAGCTTTTGGGTGATTTAGATGTGCATTTTCGAGATTTAATTTGTTATGTTATGTTATGATTTGAGTTATGTTCAGATTTTGTCAATTTCAGTGGTTTAAATCTCCCGCTAAAATAATATTGATAATCAAGCAGTAAATAAACTAGAAAATGATAGTTTATATTAGACACAAAACATAAAAAGTATGATACAATCTAGGTAAATAGTCAATATGCTACTCAAATAGAGCATTACCTTGGCAGTTATCACGCTGCAAACGTACCTCTTCGCCCCATGTCGATTTCACTTAGGTAACCAGGCCTTCTCTTTTGCTATTCAATCCAAATATGGTGATCGTGTTGATTTGCATAATAAAAAAACAAATAGTTAATAGATTATCAGGAACGATCAAAAGTACAGCAAATATACTGCAAAATTATTTTCTGCACTAAATTTTGAAAAGTGTAAATTCGATTTGAAGATGGTTTCGGTATCCCTGTGGTTTTATGTGAGCAACAACATTCCACAGGAAGCCCAAAACAGAGCCCAAAATGAAAAAAATCGACATTTTTCATCGTAAATATTTGTATACAAAACCATCACATACATTAAAGCAAACATGTATTATTGACGGGAAAATAATTTCAGTGAGTTTGCGTTGATTTTTCAATAATTTTAGCCCGTTGTTTTGGACGAAAAATACACAGGAAGCCCAAATAATGGCCATCATGTTTATTGTCATTTTTATTCTACTTAGAAAATACTTTTAAAAATAAAACAAACATTATAGGGAACCTTATTAAAAGACCTAAATTGCTGGTGAAAGATATTTCAAGAAATGAGCTTATTTCAGGGAGAAAAAAGGCGTTGAATCTAAACGTGTAAAAATAGTGTTTTTCAAGAAATCCCAAAAAGTCGAAAATCTTAAAACTGCTTTATTTCCAACAAAATTTATATCGTTGGAAAGCTCTGGTTGATGGCCTGAGGAATCTGCAGATTGCTTGTTGAAATAACTCAAGATAAAGATTTAATAAGCGATGAAACTTTCCGGAAGTTCTGAACTGTAAGTAATTTGACGTTCGTGTCAGTTCGCTCACTTCTAGGTTTTTGTTTGCCATGAAAATCGAACAACACATAGCTCTAACTATATAAAAGATTGGATAAACGCCATGTTTTGAAATGTTGAATATTCTTTGAGAAAACTGACAAAATGTTTTCTGCATCGTTTTCTTCCGGTTTTTATACCACAGGAATCCCGCAATTCAAGACCTTCAAAAACGTACAAATTTTTCTTGATGATTGTTTTTCAAAAAATTAAAATTTTGACTTGACACTACTCTACACATTATAAGAGTAGTTTAAAAATACATAAGAACTTTTTCGAGGGGTGTTTTACTTCGAATTTTAATGTTTTTAGATAATATAGAAGAAAATGTACACGCATCCAAATCTTAACCTAACTTGTTTATGGCCCGTTTTTCGCATACTTTAAAAAACGTTATCAAAATGTGACAAATATCTTAGCAAACCTTAGTATTTGCCATAAATCACTGGCCAAAAATGTTTTAGAAAATGTGCTTTTTAATGTCTAAACTTGCAAAAATGGAAGGCAATAAGTGTAAAAATGCTCGGAAATTCAGTGACAAAGAAGCGGAAGGGAGGGTGGGCAAGTTTACCATGACACCTTTAGGGGAGGGGTAGGGTACGTTACCTATAACGATATTTCTTTAGATATATTTCATTAACAAGACGAATGGGTTAAAAGACTTACCAAACTTGCTGCACAGTTGGCACACAGAAAAGAGAGCTCTTGCTGATTATCGCTGTTTTTATTTGATTTAAGATCACGTGATGCCTCTCTTGGGAGGAGATTCTATCGTGCACAAATAAGGAAGAGACTTCATCATAAAAGAATAATTCTCATGAGAATTTACTGTGGTATGGAATGAGAAGTATTTGCATACAAAATAAGAGGCTTTTTCTTTGTTTTGAAAACTATAATCACTTTGGCATGTTTGGTGAATGAATTTGCATATTCCACAGGAAACCCAAGGCTATACAAAGGATGGTAGAGGGTCTGTGTAACAGGGAGGGGAGGGACGAATGGATTTGTATATGACACAGGAAAACCAAGGCCTGATGGTTGAGGGTATGTGTAACAGGGAGGGGAGGGACGAATGGAGATGGGAATGAGATAAAAAAAAGCCATACTCTTAAAAGAAAGTATATCACAAATACAATGAAACATCAGCATGTTGTTTAAAACATTTTATTTTGATATTAAATTTCGTTACCATAACTGACTGCATCCTTTACACCGTTCAGTGGAAAGAGCGCGTTTTTATTTTATTATTGTTGTGAATCCTTTTGGAGTGTAAAAATTATTTGATATATAATTCATATATAAGATGGTGTCATAACAATCCCTATCTATTTTATATTTTTTATCATATTACTTCCTACCCAGATTCGCCATTTTAAAGGTATGTTATAGAGCATGCGCAGTATAGAATGACGGCTTAAATAGATATCTTGAGCATGCGCAAAAGTGCATCAATTAAATAGTGACAACAAATAAATTACGATACATTTCTACCTCCCCGATTGACGTTAGGTTAGACCCCGGCTACACGGATCCGGATACTTTTGAAACCGCATACTTTTTAATGCGAATCGGCCTATCGTCCACACGAACCCAGTGAATCCGGTCACCGAAACCGCATACTTTTACTTGAATCCTCCGGCTACGCGGATTCGTGTGGACGCAAATATTTCTATGCGGTTTCAACCGGATCGGATTCGTGTAGAAGACGTCTTAGTTGCTTGTTATACGTTTAGCTAACATGCATAACAAACGTGTATAAAAAAAAACATGATCTTTTCGCTGTCAATGTACGAATTAAGGTATATGTCACAACGGAAATCGACGTCTTGTTTAGACTCTGCGGTGGCCAAATATGACATAATAATGTGCTAAAAAGTATAATCTTAATAGCAAACATCATTCTGGGAGGTAAAAAGTTAAAACTATTTGCTTAGTTTTTCAATTTATTCGAATAAATAAAACGTTTCTCTCACAGGTAGAATTTTTTAAGGGGTCTCCAGCCCAAATTTTGTTACCATGACTACTCATTAACCTCCCTTCCCATTCCTTTCTTTCATTCGTCTATTTGACTGTCTTCTATTTTAACAACTTACTTACATAATTACTAACTTACTTGTGTTGTCTACACGTACGGAACAACAGGTTTTGAACCCAATTTGTTGAAATTTTAAAAAGACTTATATTAAATATATACACCTAATTAAAAACCCTTTTCGTGTACGAAACGTAGATCATAGATTAGAGCGGTTTTCGTATGACTGTGAAACGGACGTGCAGTGCCGTGACTGCGTCACTGCCGTGGTTTCTATAAAAACGTTCGAATTTTCTGCCGTATCCGTGCCGTGCGGTGACCGGGCCTTTTTCACAGTCATACGAAAACCGCTCTATAGATCGTAGCTCATAGAAGCGGAGACTAAAGTGCTGGATGGTATTTTAAGTAAAACATTTAAGGACAAGTCTCATGCATGCATGCTATTCATTTAAATCTCATTGACTACTTTGGTCTGTGCTTCTATGATCAATAATCTATAACCAAGGATGATCTACAATCTACGTTTCGAAGACGATATTGTTTTTCAATTAGGTGTATGACGTGTGCTAATACCATTTCCGATCAGTTAACTAGATACTTAGAAAAAGCTATGCTTTGGATAAACGTTCAGTTCATAATTCCTGATAACATTGCCTGCGGGTCGGTACCGGGCTACCACAATAGTCAGCTGTCCGTCGGAAGTCTGGGCACGACCCATACCGAATTCTTTGGAGCCTTTCCAGACCATTTGCGTGAAGTGACCAGAACGAGGTTGGTAACCAGGACAACTGAAATCGTAATTGCTGACTTCGTCATACCACATATCAACAGCTTGTTTAGCAGAGTTCTCAAAACTCCCAGAAAACATTGCGAGATTCTCGCCATCTGCGCCACGTTCTCGTGTTGAGTGTTTCAGCGTACGATCACGTGCTAGTTTCTCGGCCCAGATCTGCGCTGCCGCTGCTATCTCAGGAGACCACATGAGATTAGAAGCGCTGTGTAAAGCTCGATAGACGTTGTGGCAGTCGAGGGCTTGTTGGGAAAAGTGGTTTAGAGAAGGAAACTGGGAACGAGGCTGTGCGTCACGATTACCATGGTAACTATCAGTGGTATCTATGGAGATAAAGACTATACATTAAATATGTTTTGCATTTGACTATGAGAAAGGCAATCGCCAATTAAACAAGTGGCGTTGGCAATGGCAGTGATAATGATGACAATAGTAATGATGGCAATGATGACATTTGTTATAATGATAATGTTGATGACTGAGCACTGGTTACTCACATAGTGTAACATAGACCCATGCAATAATTACACTATATATATAGTGCAGAGGAGAACCCTCGAACTATCTTATAATGGTAACAACGTACTAGTCAGTGGTTTCTACGCTGTTACTATACATAAACCACTAATAAATACTTGAAGCAATATAAAGCTCACTTACCATATATGTCGTTACGCTTCTTTGTCTCTGGAACAATTTGAGCTGTTAAGAGATAAACTTGGATTAGATTTACCATGAGAGATGTAAAGTAGAGTATTAGAACGCAGATATTAGCACGTGGTGGATCATGCAGTACCTTGCTAACAGAGGAAATTCATATTGCTCAAGATTCCACGAAGGAGAGCGAGATAAACCTCCTTTGTTAGCAGGGTAGTCAAACAGTAACAGTCTTAACAGTCAGGAACAAGCTTATAATATGGCGCGTCTGATAGCTACATTACGGAGTCGTTTGCTTCAAGTGTTATGATGTTTTAGTAATCACTACATACCTTCTTCAACCGGGCGTTTTGGTTCCCAGGCATCGAACGTGCGAGAACTAAAGTCTGTTGGTAAATGGACACCATGTATTACATATATGCATGTAGTCTTTATTTACAGTGCATTTATTCATTCAACCAATCATTCACTCATTTATTAATGCATTCATTCATTCATTTGTTCGTTCGTTCGTACATCCATCCATCCATCCATCCATCCATCCATTCATTCAGTCATTCATCCATTCGTTCATTCATTTATTGGTTTATTCATCATACCTTCTGATTTAGGCCTTGTATTGGTTCTACCAGCACGTTCCTCAGCGTACACTGAAAACGAAGAACATCATATCTCAGTCATCCAACTAAATACAGTACAAAATATAAATGCAGTAAAGAGAGGTAGAATAGGTAAGTATAGCGACATATAAGGTAGGCAATAGTAGGTAAGTATAGGTACACAAGGTAGGCGAGGATGGGTAAGTATAGATGTATAGGGTAGTCAAGAATGGGTACGTATGGGTACATAAGGTAGGCAAGAGTACTAATAGGTAAGTATAGGTAGACAAGGTAAGCTAGGATAGGTAAGAATAGGTATAAAATTAACAAGGTGTACTAGGTGGGTAAGGTAATGTATAACGTCGATCGTACCTTCTTGAACAGGCTGACGATGAGCTCTAGTATACGAGCTTTTAGGACGGTCCAGACGCCTCAAATCTAAACACAACAGAATCTCAAATGAGAACTCGTTTATTTGAACGATCGACACAACAATCAACCCTCACATGAGGTAAACGCAATAATAAAATATGTTTTAATAATCGTCAACAAACACTTGTAATTTCCTTTTTTTCTATTTTAATTTTAGAGCTAGGGGAGGTACCTCGCATGGTACTCACGTCCGGGATCCCATTCACACCTCCCCCTTGGTTTTTTACAACTTTTCTGTTCACTTTAATTTTCATTTCTTATTTTGTAATAAGTTTTGAATGTAGATTGCCAATAAAGCTGTTAAAAAATGCAAGCTTACCGTCTGTTGATTTTGACCTGACCTTATTTCCTTCTGAAAGAAAAACAAATATACGCACTAAGACTTTGTTTATTAACACACATACGTTACAAGTAGACTCCATTACGCCCAATTCTAAACAGACATAAAAAAGAAAAACATAATCATAGTGATGTGGGATGTTAGCCACTTACGCGGATGCATGTCCTTAATTACTGACGCCATTCCTCTGCGTAGGAGGAGATGTGTGTGTGTGTGTGTATGATAAATGTAAATGTAAATTTTGGTAACAAATGGAGCAATAGTTTTCCCAAGCTTGTGTTGATATTTTTATATATCTAACTATATTAGAGTGAAGTCATTTAACCCGTAAAATAGAAGTTAGACTAATACACCTTAGCAGTCTCTAATTCCATTGTTTTCTTTTGTGTCTATTTGACTATTACACCTTGACTATTTAATTTTGTTTCACGGGTTTTATGTCTTCACTCTACTCATGAATATGAAATGTGTAATGCAAAGGTATTATGTAATGCTCGTGAATTACACACCATTTCCCTTGAGAATGATAGTAATAGAGGAGACTACTGTCTTCCTGGGACCGTCGCCTATAGTGGTAGTGATCTGAAAGATGATGTGACCAAAATCAAATTATCAATTTGCTAATTAAAGTGGTCCTTCACCATCTGCGGAGGAAAGACACACCCGACTGAAATATCCCTTCTCCCAACTGTTCACTTGTTTTCCAGTGATTGCTCCTATTTCCCAATCTGTTTGAGCATTTGTTAACCATGTTTCTCCCTCCTCGCTGAACCGTTCCTCTCCTCTCCTTCCGCAATTATACGGGAAATCCAGCACCAAATTAATCGAAGCAACGTTTAGGATTGGTTAAAAAACAATAGAGTCTTTCCAAAGAATTACCCTAACCCTAACCCTAACCAAATACTAGCGGTACTGTATTAGGGGGCAAACCAAAACGCAGCTTTCGACTGGTGCTAATTGATTACTGAATTCTACTAATGCGCCGTTGGCTATAATTCAGCTTACCTTTCGTTCCTTAGGTTCATTACAAGGTCGATACGGATGATTATCCAGCTTGTCTTGACCAAATCGGCTACTGTCCCAACTTTTAGGGCGTGGTCGGTTATCATTAAGGGGTTTGTCACCCCATAGAGGATCCCATCTCTCAGCGTTGACCAGGTTGGATTGGGTTTGCTGTATAGGTCTCTGGGTGGTTTGTTGTATAGGTCTCTGGTTTTGCTGAACAGGCCTCTGGGTTTGCTGTGGTTTGTAGGGTTGCTGTGGGTTGTGGGTTTGTTTGATGGGTTTGGGGGTAGATTGTGTAGGTTTTGTTAGTGATGGTCGAGGATGTTGAAAGGGTAAATTAGGTTTATTGAAGTTCTGCTCCTCCCAGCGTTTTATCGAGTTTCGAGTTCGATTGCGTCCAACGTTGACGCCGTCTTGATTGTCGGTTTCACCGTTGTTACCGATAGATTCCCACTTTTCTTTGGACATGCGTACTTTGTTGGCAGACTTGTTACGATCAACAGAGCCTAATAAATCATAAATATGATAAATCATGATGATAATAGTAATGATGTTGATGATGATGATAAACATGATGATAATGATTAATATGATGATGATGGGGATGAATATGCTGCTGCTAATGATTAATAGAATATGATGATAATGATGATGATGAATATGATGATGATGATAAACATGATAATGATAATGATTAATATGATGATGATGGTGATGAATATGCTGCTGCTAATGATTAATAGAATATGATGATAATGATGATGATGAATATGATGATGATGATAAACATGATGATGATAATGATTAATATGATGATGATGGTGATGAATATGCTGCTGCTAATGATTAATAGAATATGATGATAATGATGATGATGAATATTATTATGATGATAATGATGATGATGATAATGATTAATATGATGATGATGGGGATGAATATGCTGCTGATGATGATTATTAATAGAATATGATATGATGATGATGAATATGCAGCTGATATGATGATGATAATGATGAAGATGATAATGGTAATTATGACGTTAATGATAATGATAATGTTGATATTCATGATGATGGCAATGATATTGATTACGATAAAATCAGCATTAACTATTTTCAGGTTTCCAATGATTAAACCGTCCCAAAGCCCTTGCAATAGACCCTTTCAGTTCTGTATGCAAATTGCACATTTCAGACCACATGGCATTCCTCTGAGAGTTGTTCTTTTATGTCAAGTATTAAAATATTTATACATAACAAGTGATTAACTCCAAAGGGAATGAACACGTGGTTTGAAATGGGAAAATAAACATTGAAGCTGATTGGGTCTATTAATTATCAAAGTCAATCGAGCGTTTCTGTACCTCCAAAGCTGTGACTCTTCATTCTTCCTTGCCTTGGACCTGTCTTGTTATCTTGGTTCTCGTTCCCTTCTGGCTGCCATCGTTCAGTTATACTTTTTTTTTTCTTCTTCCCATCCTTTACATTACTACTATCTTGAAGGATCTTCCTCTCAGGCGATGAATGCTGTGCAGTATTGACTGAAGGCTCAATCAAGTCCTCATCGAACCATTTTCCTGAATCCCACTTATGGTCGACAAACTTGTCCTGACCCATATCCCGTGAGGAATTAGTTGTAGGGGGGTACTGACGGGTGCCGTTCTGTTTTGGTTCCCAAGAGTTTTGCTTTGGTTCTTGATAACCGTAGGGATTCTTCCCTTCCGTCCCCCTGTTGGGTATATCCCTGTTTCCCTCCCTCCCCCTGTTGGGATAATCTCTGTTCCTTTCCCTACCTTCGCGAGGAATATCTCGTTTGATCTCCCTCCCCCCGTTAGGTACACCTTTCTTCCCGCTATATATGGGATCCCACCTATCCGGGTCATTCCAAGATTGGTTGTTTATTAAAATATCCTTGTAGTCTGGTTGAGAGGTATTTTTCTTGAGATGGTTCATCGTATTGTCGCAGTTAAGCTCCGGGTGATCCCATCCTCCAGAACTGCGCGTTGGGTAGTGTTTCTACGAAGAAAAGATTTATAAACACGTGTGAAAACAAACATATGCTAAACATTAATCATCTCTTTTTTGGCTTCCAGTATGGAATGAGTGATAGGATAATCCAAGAACTACAAAAATCTGGATCAGAACGAATGTAGAAATCAAGAATGGAGGACAGGATACGAAGTACATACAAGAATGAAACATATTACACAACACAACTATCTATTTTGCTGGAATACAAATAAGACTTGAAATCATGCAAGCAAGAGAGAAATACAAGGGGCAAGAACGCTAAAGCGCGCAATTGCTAAACAAGAATTGTGAGAATGATTACATGATCTAAGGGATTCATAAATCGACTACTGGGGCACTGTTCTCTTAGCTCCAAGCATTACGTACTAAGCAAAAGCCTTGGTAACTGGGTTGTTGGAGTTCATAATCATTTACCTGCGCAGGCAGTACGTTCTCTTCAAATGTCCTCAGGTTGTTCCCCGGTGGTCTGTACCGTGCTACGACAAAGACCTTCCCGTCGTACCCCTGGGCCCTGCCTACACCGAGCTCCTTGCTTCCACGCCAAACAATCTGGGTGAAATGCCCCGTGTTGCTTTGGAAACCAGGCCGACTAAAGTTATACTCTTTGACCTCGTCATACCACTTATTCGCTGCTACATCCCCCGTTACATCAATATCACCAAAAGACATGTAGATGTTCTCTCCATCTTCTGTACTCGCGTGTTTTAAGCGATCCTCGCGCGCGAGACGCTCGGCCCACGTCTGAGCTTCTCGCGCTAGATTAGCGTTCCATGTTAGAGGGACCGCATGATGGCTGGCGCGGTATCTATTATGTGCGTCTATGGCTTCCTTCTCGAACTGGTTCATGGCT
This sequence comes from Metridium senile, assembly GCA_949775045.1. NCBI lineage: Eukaryota > Metazoa > Cnidaria > Anthozoa > Actiniaria > Metridiidae > Metridium > Metridium senile. The sequence goes on from OX459107.1 coordinate 1,389,817, forward strand.
GGAAATAGAAATATATACATGGTGTAAACGATGATGATGGTGATCATGATAGGGATGGTTATGGTGATGGTGATGGTAATGATGATGATGATGATTTATATATATATATATATATATATATATATATATATATATATATATATATATATATATATATATATATATATATATATATATATATACAGTCGTTTGCAAAAATTCTGACCGCATCAAAGTATATCGGGTGCATTGTGGGTAATGTTTATTTATGCCTTTGAGTGCTTTTATGCGCTCTTGGTACTATCAGAACCACCCATAATACTTCAATGATGCTTACTACATGTCATTGAATGAATTCTAAACAAAATTGGAGCGTTTTAAGGCAGAATTACCTACATATCTATATACCTATATACTTATATACTTAATATATAATTTTTGCAAATGACTGTATATACAGCCAATCTCGAAAAGGTTGTCCACCTGAAAAGACATATATACTAAAAGAAATATCACGTGACTCATTATATATTGACTTTCAGCGCGTGTAGAAAGTCAGGTGCGTTTGAAAGTAATATGGCAGTGAATTAAAACAAGCAGTATCTTTCCTCGCTAGAAGTAACTGACTTTCTACACGCACGGAAAGTGGATATATAATGAGTCACGTGATATTTCTTTTAGTATATATGTCTTTTCAGGTGGACAACCTTTTCGAGATCGGCTGTATATATATATATATATATATATATATACAGTCATTTGCAAAAATTCTGACCGTACAAGTATATAAGTATATAAGTATATAGGTATATAGATATGTAGGTAATTCTGCCTTAAAACGCTCCAATTTTGTTTAGAATTCATTCAATGACATGTAGTAAGCATCATTGAAGTATTATGGGTGGTTCTGATAGTACCAAGAGCGCATAAAAGCACTCAAAGACATAAATAAACATTACCCACAATGCACCCGATATACTTTGATGCGGTCAGAATTTTTGCAAACGACTGTATATATATATATATATATATATATATATATATATATATATATATATATATATATATATATATATATATATATATATATATATATATATATATATATATATATATATATATATATATATATATAACAACTTTATTAAATAAGTAAATAAATACATATCAAAAACGATGATATTGACGATGCTGAATTCTGGTGATGATATAATGATGACGAAGATAATGATGTGATGACTATGATAATAATGATTATAATTACGAAGATGATAATGACGATGATGATTATGATTATAATGACGATGACGATGCATATAATGACGTTGATGATGATAACGATGACGATAATGATGATGATAACTAAGATGACGATGATGATGATGATGACGATGACGATGATGATGATGATAACGATGACGATGATGATGATGATAACTAAGATGACGATGATGATGATGATAACTAAGATGACGATAATGATGATGATAACTAAGATGACGATGATGATGATGATAACTAAGATGATGATGATGATGATAACTAAGATGACGATGATGATGATGATAACTAAGATGATGATGATGATAACTAAGATGATGATGATGATGATTATAACTAAGATGACGATGATGATGATGATAACTAAGATGACGATAATGATGATGATAACTAAGATGACGATGATGATGATGATAACTAAGATGATGATGATGATGATAACTAAGATGACGATGATGATGATGATAACTAAGATGATGATGATGATGATGATAACTAAGATGATGATGATGATGATGATAACTAAGATGACGATGATGATGATGATAACTAAGATGACGATGATGATGATGATAACTAAGATGACGATGATGATGATGATAACTAAGATGATGATGATGATGATGATAACTAAGATGATGATGATGATGATGATAACTAAGATGACGATGATGATGATGATAACTAAGATGACGATGATGATGATGATAACTAAGATGACGATAATGATGATGAAGATTATGATGAAAATGACGATGAAGATGATATTATAATGATGATAATAATGACAATCATGATAATCGTTTAAAACATAGCATTCAACATATATTAACAACTAACTCAAGTGCCCTACTCAAATAACATGATCATAATTACTACATTTACATATTCACACCAGCATGAAGCCATTAGCATCTAAAAAAATATAAGTAGCGTCTGATGACACAACACTGACTGTTATACAAACAAGTCACCCTTTAGGGGATGTATGAGTCATGATGCAGGCATAATAGCAACAACACAAATAATGCATTCACTGTATAAATTAATGAATAGTATTTGAGAAGGGAGTTTTTGCCGGTTACAATGAGAGCATAAATATATATTGATGATCAATATCGATGATGAAAAAATAGCCAATTATGCAGATGAATATATAAAAAAATTTCATTTTTGCATTACATTTAATAAAAAAAACTACTTTAAACTAGTTTTAAAACATTCAGATAATGCAGTTGAATATAGAAATATTTCAATTTTGCATTATTTTAAGGTTATAATATAAATGAGAACGACTTCAAAAAAAAAAAAAATCTTTCAGTGTTGTATAAGTACAATAAATAGGAAAAGCGATTAAACTTTCATTTTTAGAGGAAGATTTATTCAAAACACAGGAGACTTACTACTTAAAAACACGATCGTTTGTTGAGAAAGGAATTTTTGAAAATTAGAAAACGTATCTAAACTGATTTATAAATATTTTGGCTACAAACTTAATGTGAAACTGCATGCTGAAGTCGAAACTAAAACTAACAAACCATGCAAGTTAGATCAAATAAGTCGAAATGCATAAACATATAAGCCTCATACCTGTAATAATTGACTTGCAAAATTAGTTCAAACTAAACAAAAATCGAATCGGACCAAAGACCATTCATTCAGTATTTCAGTATAGTTGAAAACCGGTACAAATATATTGGCTTATCCATATGCCATACTCCAAACAGTCGCTCAATTCGCAATATACAATCTACGACTGAGATTATACTGACAAAAGTATTGGCAGAGCGAGCTATACTTGAAAAATAACAAAGAGCCACAATAAGCCGAATGAGTAACACACAACGCCATCAAGGAGCTTGTTGCTTGGATACTGATATCGCCTTTATTGTCGTATTCAACGATCACCGACAGCTGCGAAAAGGATTTGAATAAATCCTTGAAAGTCGACTAATTTACGAAAAAAACTATATCGTTATTATAACAAAACTATAAAGGTGAATGTACAATAAGAAATTCAGGTTTTAAACGAGGAAAGTTAATAAAAGCTGAAGAATTTATATTTCGTTTTTTTTCGAGTTTGAAAATCAGCGTGATTTTTAGTCGTTATTTTCAATGGTGAATCCAAGATAATACATTTACACATTGTACTTTTACATTAAGTTGATTTACGACTATGGTAATATAAAGTAGAATCTATAACAAATACATGTTTAATAATAACCGGCCCCTTTTAGACGAAAGGAAGAATTATTCCCAGCATAATTGAAACATTCCATTTCGGATATCTCTAGCTCGTTGAAATCAATTCGAAAAAAATCAGCAAAATTGCTCATGAAAAACTTGAAGGCATGTTCTCTAGTACTTTGCTACAATGGCATCGATTAACAAATGGAAATGATCTTTTTTTGAATTCGCACCGAAAAGAATGACCGCTTAATGTTATGGGAATATCATGATTTTCGAGGTCTCATTTGCAATTTCCAACTCGAACATAATTGAAACTTTTGCATCCAAAATTTTTGCCTCATATTGGCTTACTTAAATTTCTAACTTTAAAAAAATATTATCAATTTAATCCAAGTAGTTTAGTATACACTTAAGAATGATTTATTAATCGCAGCCTAATTTCTGCAGGAGTTCTCATTTGCGATCAATTCCACAAAAGGAGAATTTCAGCATTTGCATCGACAGTTATCCTCTTTAACTCAAAATTTTCTCTCCATGGCCAAATTTCTGAATTCCAAATCAATTGATTATTTCGACCAACGACTATTATATAGTTAATGGAATTATTACGACGCCGAAGTGTTGCTATATCGATGATAAACTGAAATGATTTCGAGAGAAAACATGCGTGTACTTCTGCCACCATTTTTCTTTTCTCGCTAGCGAGGTTAATCCCATTCTAAATCTCTAGTTTTATTCTTCACTTATTCAACATTTGACTACAAAACGAATTGTAAGAAAATTGACGATGTTTAGAAAGTTTTTAGTTGAGTTCGGTTGTAGAGTCTAAGATCTAGTTTCCATTTAATTCAATTCTATTCGTCAGCGTCCAAGATCAAAAAACCAGATCGATCGGTAAATACTATGTACAGTTCAACAATTCAACGTCGACTTCAAAAAGAGAAAGATAATATATAGCCAGTATATTTACACCACTAAGAACTAAAAAATCACTGAGAAAACTCACCCTTCAAACTTAGTAACCAGTATATATAACTTTCAGTCTGTCAAAGTGATGAAACTTTTAAGACGTAAAAAATTAATTCATAACCTACCTCTTTAGTCGCTTTTCCGTTGTTTTTCCTTCTTGGCTCGCGTCTTTCCTTCGTGTGTAGTTCTACTGTATGCTAGTTTGTTCTTTAGTCTAGTATAGTATGTGTATCAGGTTGACGAAGCGACAAATAGCCGATGTGTTTTACGGTAAATACTGAGGTGTACGTACAATAGGCCTCATTTGCATATATCGTTTTCGTTCTTTATTTGAATACATCATAGCGTGGAGAGCGTCTGTCCAGACCTTCGTAACGTACATAGTAACTAAGTTTATAATGAACAAAATATGTCCGATTATCACTATTATTTTAATACTAAATGATCTTAGTTTCCTTGAATTTTTTTTTTAGAGAATTTTAGAGTAGTTTTAGTCAGTTTTGTTGAAACCTTTTAGCGATCTAGTTTTAAATTTATGCCTTTCTTTGTCTTTGAATTGTAAACATTGTTTTTAGTTCTTTTATTATTGAAAAATATTTTGATCATATGATCATATATAAGTATCATCATAATCATGGGTATTATAATCATGATGATGATGATTATTAATATCATCATCACCACCACCACCACCACCACCGTATTATTATCATCATCACTATCATCATCATAATCACCATAGTCACCACATCAAAATCAACATCATTATCATCGTCATCATCACCATCATCATCACCACCACCATCATCATCATTATATTCAGCAATATTAAATTATAACTATTTGCATGAGGTAATCATGGTCTATTTGTCCAGACAAAGCTGTGTTAATTTTAAAATGAAGTTTCGAAGCTACACAAATTTAAATATCAACCATTTTGGAACGATCTTAAATATTACATTGATATACCGCTGGGAAACAAGAGCGAAGGCGCTTCCTAAATATAAAATGTGCGATTGTTAGTTAATTATTTTTAGATTTTTGCACGAGGACATTTTAAAATAAAATGTTAATCATTAATTTGAAAGTATTTTTCTTAACTTTAAGAGAAAATCCTCATTTCAAGATTAGTGTCTATTTTATACTACATCTTAACAAGGGCGCTAGGACACTAATAATATGCAAATGTATGCTAGTTATTTGTTAATTTATCCTAGTTTAGATAAATAAAGGTCTACTTAACTGAAAGATATCCTGATTATGCTGATTTAGTCGCCTAAAAGCCTAAAAGATATGACTCACATATAATCATATCTTTTCGTGTGACAGCATTCAGCTAGTACAGCGGTACTCGTGCGAAGCGTTTGTATATTTGAAACCTGTGTAACGATCGTTCGAACGTTGACAGCAAGCTACAAGGAAGCTACGGAAATAAAGGGCTTTTAGGCGGCTAAATCAGCATAATCAGGATACCTTTCAGTTAAGTAGACCTTTATTTATCTAAACTTGGATAAATTAACAAATAACTAGCATACATTTGCATATTGTTAGTGTCCTAGCGCCCTTGATCTTAACATATATTTCTTATAAAATTACATTTTTATCGTAATCACTAACTCCACTACACAAACATATTTATTCATCACAATTTTACAATGAATTTGTATTTGCGTGTTTTTAGTTCAGTTAGGTAAGTTTATTTACACATAATAAAGTTACATCCCGGAACACTAAGCACGTTCATAATTTGAGCATTAGTTTTTATTCCTTGAAACTGGCCTCTATTTTACTTTATAGTTCAATTAATGTCTATTTAAACATGTTACATGAGGGAATATTAAGCATGCACTACCATAATAACAACATTAGTTTTATTCCTTGAAAAACGATTTACTTTTATGAAGTGAATACGTGAACAAACATTTAAACAAATCCGATCACTTTTTAAACAGTTTATTGAGTATGCAATAGCTATGAAAATGCTATAAACATTAACGATAATTACTAGAATTAATAACTTACACACGTAAATCAAAGGTTCTTATATTAGTATTATGAATGAATACAAGTTATGGTACACATTAATTAACCTCCATTTAAAGTGCGATCATATAGGCACAAATATTGTACAACTTGTTGCACGATGTGCGCGCACAGCCACTAACATTGTGTGCACATGTACAAAGTTTTGGCACACATTAATTAACCTCCATTTAAAATGCTTTCATGTAGGCGCCAATATTGTACAATTTGTTGCGCGATGTGCGCACAATCACTCACGTTATGTGCACATGCATGTACAAAGTTGTGGCACGTATTGACCTCCAATTAAACTGAAATGCCAACAATGTTGTTTAACTTGTCGCGCATGCGTTGTGTGCACTAACACTTACACCACATACAGAATTTGTTGACAGAAATATTACTCGCTCTTTTCTCCTCTCATTTCCTCTACTCCATGCAAGCCTGCCATGCATCCTCGGTAGAACGTGATACAAGTTGTGCGATATTTGTACCCGCATCACGTACCGCACCATTTTTTACTTAACTTGAAGCCGACAAAATGTCATTTAATATATTACCAAAAACACGATTTGTTTGAAGGAAATAAATATAGAGTCCGTGTTTTCATTCCGCTACCACGTTTTCCTTGAACCTGTTGAGAATATTCCCCGGTGGGTTATACCGTGCCACCATATACGTTAATTTACCATCAGGGCTTTTTGCCATACCAACACCAACCTCTCGGGTATCCCGCCATACGACCTGTGTAAAATGCCCGGTACTCAGATCAAATCCCGGCTTGTCGTAGTCATAGTTGCCTTTCTCTGAGTACCATATTCGTAGTGCGTCGTCAACAGTGAAGTGGCTCGACATTCTGCAAACGTTTTCCCCCTTGTAGTAACGATCTTCACGACTAGCATGTGACAGGCTTCCTTCGCGGGCTATCTTCTCAGCCCAGGCTTGCGCGGCATTAGCGAGGCCTGGTGACCAGTTAAGAGGGACGGCTCCATGCATGACACGGTATTGGTTGTGTGTCTCCACGATATGCGAGATGGACTTATCTGCAATAAACGAATTGGTTTGTCAGAATAAAATAAAGGGATTGTTTTTTCAGAATAAAAGTAATGGTGATTATGATGATGTTATGGTAGACTAGTGGTATAATGATAATGGTAGTGGTAGTGGCAGAAGAAGTGATCTAAAAATGTACTTTTCATTTCCGGTTGAAGTAGGAGGATACAAAGAATCACGCATCCACATCCAAAGGCATCCCCCTCCAAACACACTACAATTATGATTATGATGACGATGATCAGTGAAGATCAGTGCTGCTGATGCTGCTGCTGCTGATGATGATGGTGACTAATGATAAGAACTGATAATTGGATGATAATGTTGTTGTTGCAGCTACTGTTACTGCATGCTGCTGCTGCTGGTGGCAATGATGTTGATGATTATATTAATGGACATGATAATAACAATGAAGACAATGATCGTCATGACAATAATAACAATGACATTGATTTTAAAATGCGCAAAATATCAAATATTACAAACTTTGTAGAGACGTGCGTGCGATCGTTCATCTTCATCAAGATCAACAAGCCCAGACGGCCCATTCATTCCATAACTTACCATCTAACGAATAAGCCAAAGGCTTCATAGTCACATGCACAGGAGCCATTTCTGAAAACATGAAAACAAGACTATTGGAAACTGTATCGAGTTAATGGTAGAGTTAAGAAGTACGGATACTAGGATGCGAGCTTGCTGTCAATAGAATCCACATACTGAACCAATATGATCTGACCTTCAGAATTAACAGGGATTATATTTCAAGGAGTTACGAGGAAGCTTATGATTGCCAGCCAGTAAAGATAACATTTATACAAAAACATGACCTTTAAGACTAGGTATAGAGACTTTGACAGAGTTCTATCTTAATAGACATTGAAAATCATTCATAGCAGTCGTACTTATTTTACTCCCACGAAGATGTATCATTACTTTGTGACTCTAATATTTGTCTACATGTATTATTAATGTATTATATCTATATTATAAATCGCTATCTCTCCAAATAAACTCAGGATATTTATATATTAATAAACTGTTTTTTAACGTTTTAATCTCTAGATGGACGCAGTGAGCCCGACTAATCGGGGAGACTTACTCACACTCACTACCTCTACGTTTTATATTTTGCACACAACTCGGCTCACATGTTCATTTTTCAATTCAATTCAATTCACATGTTCAATTCAAATCATTTTCTGTGAAATAACGAAGCGAAGTGTAAATTAAAGTATCAGTTAGCTTAGGCTACAATATATTGATGTGTAGGCTACCTTGTTGCTCGTAAATGTCTTACTCTAAAGTCGTTTGCAGTGTTCGTTGTTTCAGCTGTTTTCTTTCGTTTATTCTAATTACTTTGCTTACCCTTCGTGGCCTGGTTCTTTTCACTTTCACCAGTGGTCGGTTTCCTTTCGTTTTCCTTGTTTTCCTTGGCAATGTTTTTCTTGTTGTTGGTATCGGGTGAAGATTCTCCCGATGAAACCTGCAGTTAAAATCCAATTCAATTCATCTTTATTCACTACATATATTCATTGAAACAGATGCAATAGTAGTAGCTAACTGTAATAGCCATAGGCTAGACTTAGCGTGACAGTTAGCTTGATATATTATTGACAATATTTTAATTACTTTGAAAGAGGAGATAATTAATAAATAAATAAATTAATTAATACACGATATCGTTTAGCAAAACAAGTGGGGGAGGGGGTGGGGAAGTAAGCAAGAAAGAATGGGTGGACTAGGGGTACCCCTCCTTAATTCCCTTCTCCCACTCTCTCCCCTTTCTATTTTCTTTTTTCTACCCCGAGGGCCAGCTATACAGGTTACAATCTTGGACAAAAATAGTTGACAATTTTATTACAAGTCAGAATTATTCGCATCAAACTACATAGGGTTCTCTCATGCCCTCACCCCCGCCCCTTACTAAAAGCGCAGTACTTAGCCAATCAACACAGACCTTACATCTCATAATGAAAAATTGTAGTATAGTCCAATGAGCGCGCGCGTTATGAATTTAATAGGTCATAAATTCACACAATGAGATCGACGGCCTGGAAGATGTTCTGTGACTATAGAAGAAAAAGTTGTCTAGTAAAAGGGCAAGTTATCGATAGCCTCCTACCTTTGGTAGTACATTAGCCTCGTATTCTCTCATCATATTACCACCAGGTTTATACCGTGCTACGACATACACCGAGCCGTTTTTAGACTTGGCACGAGCCATGCCGAGTTCAGCAGAACTCTTCCAGATTACTTGTGTGAAGTGACCGGTGTTACCCTGGTAACCTCCTTTCTTGAAGTCATAGCTGAAAAAGAAAAACGATTACAGTGGAACCTCTCTTTAACGAACACACATTATTTATAAACCAGACATACATACCGGGTCCTATACACCTATTTCAATAATCGTTGTCGCAGCCGAATCTACAGTCCACACTCTAAAGCCTGCAAAGGATGTCGGTTACATGGACTTAACTTGTGGTTTATTTCACGTTTTTTAAAGAAATATTTATATTTATATCTACCACAACAACAACAACTTGTTATGGTCATATAAAACAAACGCGTACAACCAAACTACGCTATGAATAAATCGATAACAAGAGACGAAATACCGACATCCTTTGCAGACTTTAAAGTGTGGACCGTGGCTTTGTTTGCGCGCGACAACGATTTTTGAAATAGTTGTATAATTTAAGGACCGACCATTAGATATTTGATATATTCCAGCACAGCTTTAACCTGGAAAAATATCATGCACAACATAAAATCCTGAAAAAATAAATATCATGCACAAAAAATTGCCAAACTCTCACCCCCCCCCCCCCCCCCCTCAAATATCTAATGGTCCGTCCCTTAGAAAACTGTAATAGATAGATAGATAGATAATTTGTTTAATCAAACCTCTTGCAGCTAATGGCTGAATTACAGGTAGGGTCAGATAATTAATTTACAATACGCTATTTAACAACTACGACTAGAATGATTAATATATAAATAAATCCCCCGCCCTCCCTCTACATTATAAATTGTCAAACGCTTGCGCATATTTATTTATCCCCCCGCCCTATTATAATTTATCTAATGCTCGCGCGTATTTATGGGTGACAAAATCCCCAAACCGGTTAGTGGCAGTAGCCTTAAGGTGTGATGAAGGCTTAATTGCCCGTGGGGGGGGGGGGGGGGGGGGGAAAGGGGGGGGGGGGGGGGTTCTCCCTTTATCCAAGTGGTAGGGGTGATCGGCGTACCTTTTAGGGTTAAAATATTTCCAGTGCGTACCTTTTAGGGTCCATTTAGAGATTTGGCTCAAAAATCATTTCTAAGGGTCGTTTTTACTCTGCTTTATTTGTATCTGAGCGTACCTTTTAGGGGTCATTTTCAAAATCTCCGCCGATCACCACTACCACTTGGACAAAGGGAGTACCCCACCCGGGCTTAATTGATCGTCTGGAATAACGGTTACAGGGCATAACGATTCTGTTGCGCACTAGTTTATGAACAGGATTATTAATCTTAATGCTCTTAATGAACTTGTTGCAAATTTCAAATCTCCTTTCTACAAGGGTCGTGAGACCGGACTTAACTAGAGCCTGATTGTAAGATATATCAGGAAATATAATGCGTAATGCACGTTTCTGAATTCTCTCAATAGCATCTATCAAATATTGAGGCAGGTTTGAAAAAACAGCTGATGCGTATTCTAATAATGATCTTATAAGCGAACAATAAACTTGGACTATTGCTATTGCGAGGTTATTGCGTCTCCCGCCTTAATTAATAAATTAAGTACGTTATTGTATTGTCAGTGTCTTGTCAAAGTAATGCATATTTTTGATCCCAATTTTTTTATTTGTACATAAAGCCTCAATAAACTGGAACTATTGCTAAACTGAAAATATTTCGTGGACCCAGCACTATCCAGTGTAGAGGAGTTTCCGTGTATTGCGATGATTATTGAGTTCTAGAGGCGTACGTTTATGAACGTAATGTGTGGTGCTTATATAGTGCATTTTACATAGCGTCTCAATGCGCTTAACAATTATCATACATATCTGTACAACTTACAGTACCCTTCGAGCAGAGTTTTTTTTCTCTTACCCTTAGATCGACTCGGAAAGAAAAGGATCTATGCTCGCAGGGTAAGCTTACAATAGCTTACAACCATGATCAATTAATTCATTGGCCATCATTTTTGATATCAAGCCCACTTACTTTTTCACCTCAGAGTACCAGCTGTCAGTAGCATCGGCACCAGCGTCGTCGAAGTCTGCTCCACTACTCATGAAGATATTCTCTCCGTCTCCTGATTTACGATCTTTAGCATGCATTAGCTTATTCTTCTTAGCGATATTCTTGGCCCATTTCTGTGCCTCTCTTGCTAGTTCGTTCGACCATGTCAGAGCTGGAATGTTGTGCTGACTGCGATACTTGTTGTGTGCCTCTAAGGATTTGTGGGAGAAAGTATCCATCCTGCGTAACGTATTAGTCACCCTGTGGAGATGGAACCAACTGGAAAAAAAACCCGAAACTGTTACATAGAGTGCAAGGTATTGTATTAATGTATGTTCGAGAGTTGGTCAATATCTGTTCAAGTATTGATAATTAATATTCCTAGACGTTATAGAAGTGTATTTTACTAGTGGAATGATTTGGGTCGTTGATTTTGTTTTGGCTCTGTTGATATGTCATTATTGACACTACACTATATCTATATTATATTGTGTGCCGGTCTATTATGTGTTTCTTTAAAACAAGTTTCGGTATTTTCGAGTTGTTTTTGCACGATCCTAGACGTTGTAGAAGTATACTTTACTAGTGGAATGATTTGGGTCGTTGATATTGTTTTGGCTCTGTTGAAAATCTAATTATTAACACTAATATGTGTATACACTACTGAGCCTATATTATATGTTTCTTTAAAACAAGTTGCAGTATTGTCTAGTTGTTTTTGCACGATATATATAAGCAATAATGGAAATTTCTTACAATCAAATATATATAGGATATATTCGAGTAATCGTTCCTTCTTACACAATCTGCATTTTACAGTAGATTGTTTTGACTTCGTTTAGTTTTATGTAAATATTTTCGATTATAGGTAGATGTTATCATTTACACATTTTCAATTATATATTTTTTATAACATTATTGCAATCTCTAGACATTGTACGGACCAAACAGGCCTAATCATGGTAATGGCGTTGCTTGTTGCTCTCAAAGTCAGGCTAGTTTAGTTCGTTTTTGAGCCACGGTGTGTTGCAGAATCAAATACATGTCTATTTTACTATATACACATACACTTTGTTCCTGCTGTGGCTTGCCTGATGTTTTTTAATTGGAACAACGTTAAATGTGAGACCTGGCGACCTTCTGCCTGTGTGTTCCAGCTAAGGAACGGGCCATTTGATGTTTGATGGGTGGGGGTGGGTTAGACAACAACCCACTCCCCTGACCCCCTTAAAATATCGGACAAGGCGTTGATGCTTAAATAATATAATAATTATATCCCTGTAACGTCACATACAGCAAAAAATATCGAACAAGCTTATATATATAAAGATATCGTGCGAGTTTAGAATAAGCCTCCCCCGTTCTAACCCTCCCCCTCCATTAAATTTCAAATCATTCGCCACCCAGATTTGCGTCTCGTTTTCTCTTTTGCCGACGATCATCGCGATTTCGAAGCAAGAACGCCCTTTCTTGGTATACGAATACCAGTAGGTTTCAAATCTAATTACCTCTATTAGTCTCAAGATTTATCACGATCATTCGTTCGATGATGCAATATATGGTTGCTATATGCGAAAACACTTAGTGAGATATATTATTTTCTCGTCTGGTTTTAGTTCTTCTTTAGAAAATTTAGATGTATTTTTCGGATGAAACAAATGCTAGAGGAATACACTGATCATGGTTGATCATTCGTTCTAGAAGGATTGATCCATGTAGGAGTTATTGCATGACCAAGTACGTAGTGCTTATAGAACTTGAAAAACATCTTGAGAGATTCTATTAGAAATCTTTATTTGCATAAAGGGATCGTTGATATTTTTTCCTGCGTTGTCTCTCAAACATTCCGTCTACGTACCCCCTCTACGTGAGCAAAAGTCTGCAACCATCAAGAAACGTACAACTGAGGTATAAAACTTGGCTGAAAAAGTAGTAGGAGAAAACAGTCGTTGTTTCGCTCCTCAGTTTCGCAAAAAGCGAAAGAACGTCTGTTTTCTCAGGCTACTGAAAAAGATGCTGCTGATAGTTTTGCTCAGGAAAAATGAGAGCTTATCCTTAAAAAGCTTCAGTTATGGAGAGCGGTTTTTGCTGTTATGTACACTGATTCGAATGGGTTATAAAAACAACAACAGAAAAACAGACATCGGCAACTGTAGAGATTTCAAGTCACGAAAAGAAAATAATGTCTATTCATAGCTGGCTTCGTATCCAATCAATGATTTTTTACACAATTTATTCTTGGCAAACAACTGCTTAACTTTAGCTATTGAAATAATCCTTATCTAATCCTTGGACATGCAGGACGAAACATATTCATATTCTAATTATATGACCCAGAGACAGGGACCGCGGAGCCGTATTTTATGTGGGGGGGTTGACGAGCGCCGAAGGCGTGAGTTTCTAGGGGGTCCGCGGTCCCTGAGAGATGAACAGGTATTATTCGAGATTCTGCAGTAATATATAATAAGCTTGGGACTTGATCTCTTAATATTATAGCTTCCGGGTCAGTACAACAGATCGAACCCTACATGTTACAATTTCAAATAGTTCGATTTAAATTTGAGAAAAAAAATTTCGAACGTGACTTAGTTCTTCGGTCCGTCTGAATAGCTAAATTAACATGGTTTTCCTTAGTAAACAAACGTCTGAAGTTTTGATATACTTACTTCTAATGAAGACGGTTTTCTTTTAGGAGTTATGGACTGTTTAGGTGTGCTATTGAGTGAAGGAGACGAGGTTTTCGTGTAGCTGTCGATGTTGTTATGGTCGATAGCAGCGAGCATGTGGTTTACATCTCGTGGATCATTTGCATATATATAAGTGTGTGATTTACATGTACCTATTGTTCGCAGCCATGCACTACATAGAATACAGGTACACATGCTTACAACGATCAGCACGATATGAGTAAACTTGAAGCAATATCGTAAAGCACATGTTCGCTAAATTATAAAATGTCGCAAGATAGTTTAAACGTACAAACGTAAACTTTGAAAACAAAAAACAAACAAAGTGAGCAGAGTTGTGCGCTAAAGTATTTTTAAATTGTGCATGGGGTAGTCTGAGTCTGAGGACACTTGTGTCTGGATAGACAATGTTAAAAAACGGTGATTTATTTTTATACTTTTAAAACGCAAAAAAGATAGAGTGAAAAATGTGTCATACGGTGGGTTAATTGCCAATGAGGGGCTGTTTATATGAAAGCGAGTTGTCCCTGCTAGCCGGGATAACTCTTTTGTTTTGTATTCCCCGGGGGACTCAAAACAATAGAGTTTTCCCGGCTAGCAGGGACAACTCGCCATCATATAAACAGCCCCTGAGAGGGTTGCAGTGAGCTCGAGAGAAATGTACATGCATTGTGACTTTCTACCCTGGGTACCCGGCTGGGTACCAGAGGTTATTTCCATCCTCAAGGCTTTGGCTTTTGCATGTCTGAAGGTTTATAACGGACAGATGTACACATTACAAACGCTAAATACAAAAACGAATACGAAAACGAATACGAAAAAAGTCAAGAAAGTACCCTGGTTTCTAATGTAGTTGCCACTGGAAACGTATGTAGAAAATGGGTATCATGTACGAACATGAAAAGGGTGGTTTCCGGACCATTGTGAGTAGGGCAGAGAAGTAGGGAGAATACTCATAATTGATATCATAATTGACATCGTAATCTTTATCAAGACATATCTCAACGCTGATATCCATCGATGCAGAATATTCCATCTAGGAATAACATTTTCCATTATTTAAATTCATATATACTCGATCATAATTAATATTTTTTTCGCGGAGTAATCAATTTGGCGGTAAAATTGGATGCCAGTAACTTGATCAGTAAGGGGTCAAGCTGTTGTAATCAGGCTCAAGAGAAAATCACGCTATGTCAACCTCCCAGTTTGTAACATGTTACAGCATATACCACTGAATATTACCACCGTTTTTACTGCTATTAAAACATAATTACACAATACAATATTAAACATATACATTAACATTTTTAATTTACTGATTTATCTGAATTCAATGATGCATGGATACTAGATGAAATTGTAGTGAGTATAGCACGAGGTTTAAGCAACATGATTTTGACAATCGTTATGTAAAAAAAAACAAGTTTGAAATGTCAAACGAATTTAGTAGGATCTATAGCAAATCGTTTGAGAAGGACTTAGCAGTGCAAATATAAAGTATATATGGTTAAGATTTGGAATATTTATCTCCGTATATAATGAGCTCGATCATAGCACGCATGTATGTCCCTGCTAGCAAAGTGTTGTCTCTCTATACAATTTCATCGTATAAGTGGTATGGATTTTGCAAGTAATAATCATAAGTCATGCAGAATTTGCAATACTTTCTGTGCTTACAAAACGGTCCGATTTACAAACGTTACCTAACCTCTGGTACCCCCTGCAGCGTATTTTCACAAACCATTAAGGCTGATCAGTTTCAGCAGCTTACTGCAGGTTTTCAAAACCACTTACATACAACAGTGTAAATTTACCTGACAAGAAGAAAATCACCAAAGTTTTAACTTGTTTGCAAAGTTTTCTCAAGTCTGTTCAACACTGTGATTCAGTGATGTGCAACGAAGTCAGAGTTCAACTGAAGACATTACGAACTGACCTACTCCTGGTTGTCAGCGAGATCGATTGTATGACAAAGAATGAAATATGACCCACTAAGGGAGTGCGTTACAATGACCGAGTTTCCAAGGTAATTTCTCTCGCCTGCGAGGGCTGTTTCGCTAGGAATCCCTTCAATGCACGAACCATTTTCTTCAAATTACAAATGTGGAAATGTGATAGCCATGATATTGAAACTCAGGAAATAAATAGAAGGTAAAGAAAGAAGGTCAGTGGGAAGAACAATATTAAGGTACACGAAGGTTTACTTAGCCTTCTGCGGAGCCGCTCTTAGCGTCGGTTGTTAAGAAAGAATATCCGACACTAAACACGTCTGTGCAGGAGACTAAGGTATACTTTGCTTAACGGAACATTTTTCCAAAATACAAATGTGGAAATGTGAGTGGCATGAGATATAGGATGGGAATGGAATGAGTGGGATCCTGAGTGGGATCAGTATGAAGCGAAGGGAAAAGGGAAAGTATGGAAACGAATGGAAGGGTGGGAAGGGAAATGCAAGAGAAGAGAGGGGGAGAGAAAAAGATAATACGATAGAGAAGCTTGGGAGGAAAGTTGGGAGGAAAGGAAGGAATGGGAAGAAAATGTGAAAGAAGAGAGGGGGAGAGAAAAAGACTATACGATAAAGAAGCTAGGGAGGAAAGTGGAAAGGAAAGGAAGGGAATGAGAGGAAAATGGACAGAAGAGACAAGGGTAAAAGATGAACAGAAGGGAAAGAACTAAAAGGACTTACAGAAGGATTAAAGGGAAATAGACAAATTATAACAATATCTTTTCTAAATTATACATACTCAATTATGATGCTTTATTATTATGATTAACAATGCCGGTGTACGAAGTCCATAGATTTCCGTTTACAAATGTTACTCTAAATGTACGAAGAAGCAGGATATGTGTGACTGAGAAGACGTCAAATTGAGAGTAAAACTAAGAACTGCAGAAAGTATCGCTATTATTTCTAAATTTGCGCATTGCGCATAACTACATGTTTAAAGGCGTTGACTCGGAATCCAAATCATAAATTGTCGATCATTTATGCCAGCATAAATTTGAACGGTGACCAGCAGGCAATCAGATCGATAAGAAGACCATAAAGGAACAATAAATAATGGAATATCAGGAAAACCATGTTACCAGCGAGCCATGCATACCAAACGGTGTAATGACCAGATTTATCCAAGTAACCAGAGTCTTAATTAAAAAGTCCAGATTTCCAAATAATAATATGATGACCATTTGGCCAGAACCAAGTCCAGATCGGTCCAGTTATCATAAACTAAGGTCAAAGCCAACCTAATAACCTGTCGTTTCTGTAATAAAAGTAAATTAATCAATAGTAAGTCCAGATGAGTCACAAGTATTTTCTACCAGCAGAAGTATCATGATAAAGTTTGCAGAACAAAGACAAGATGTGAGAAGGAAACTGCGAAGGGGATGCTAAATATTTTTCGTTGTAGTCAGATACTAAGTGAGTTGCAGTGGATGCAGAGGAAAGACGCGTCAGTTTGTCAAATGCCTTGTGACATTGTCAAGTACTGGAGGATCTGCAAAGAAATGAAAATATTGTAAAAACCAGGCAGCTTTTTAATCCATTATAAGGCTGCATTACATAATAAAAATAAAGTATCATAAACGGCACTACCTGTATTGTAAAGTAAGCTGCGCTATGGCCCCATGGGGAAAAGGAGGAGGGGGGAGGGGGAGGTGAGTAAAACGTTGGAGAAGAGAATTAAAAGCGAAGGAGAAAATTCGAAAAGGTTGCGTAAAGGCCTTTAGCCAGGAAGACAGTGCAAGCTTTAAGTTGGAGAGTTTTTAGATTTTAGTCGAAGGTATTTTTATTGACTGGCTTAAAACCTTGCATACCGTATTCTAAAAAGATATTTCATAATTATCAATTATTGTTTTAGACTAGTTACCACGTTTAACAACCGTTAGTTTGTCCGTGTGATTTGGTCAAGCTTTAGTTTAGTGTATAGACTATCAGCATGCGTTGGTGGGGTTGTGCCTACAATAGACAAAATGGTTAGTTTATCAGTGAAACAAATATAAGGCCTCTTGCATGTGGCGCTTTTAGACAATGGGATTCAATCATACTGGGTTTCCTGTGCATCTATTATTTGAGAGCAGCCTGTAAAAAGCTAAACATATGCCATGCGTATAGGGACAAGGGGATGGGTAGTGCTTGATCACCGTAACTATACAACGGTATCTTGCATATATGGGTTCGCCTTTCATATAGGGTCAACGTTACAACGTTACCTTGAATTAATGAGCGCGTTGGACATAGGGGCAAGGGAAGGGGATGTACTTGATCGCCGTGACTATACAACGCTACCTTGCATATAGGGGCAAGGGGAGGGATGGTTCTTGATCATTATGCAACATTACCTTGCATAAGAGGGTTCCCCTTGCATATAGAGCTAAGGGGAAGGGAGGGGAGGGGTCAGAGTAATTAACTAAATACCGAAGACCGAAGACCAAACAAAGAATATCAGTTCTATATATCTAGGAGTTAATCACAGAAAATAGACAGTTTTGAGCTCCTTGTGTCACTAGCTAACAATACTTACTACACAGCTGGCATGTGTTACCGCAGGCGCTTCTCATTGTACGTGGGTATCTATGGCAGTATCCTTTAGATTTGACGTTAGAACATGTAAGGGCGTTATATGAATCAGTACAAGGACCTGAAGAAAAAAGAAATCAATGATGATTTAATGATAATGATGATGATTGTGATGGTGATGAAGTTGGTAATGACAATGTAGATGATAATTGTGGTAATGATGATAAACTATGATCAGTCAGTCAGTCAGTGGCACTGTACGTGACAGCTTTCAACCATGATCCTGTGGCCCTCATGATGATGACATTGAATATAATGATGAAATAATAACAATATGTTAAAATTTAAACACTTATTTCAAAACACGTTTTCCCGGCTTAACAATCAATCTTGTCAGCTCTAAAACCACGGCCAAACGGCAATGATAGTTCATGATAGTTTATGATAGTTCCAACTATCATGTGCGTTTGACTACCAACTATCATGGACTATCATGGACTATCATGGACTATCATAGAGTTTGAACATGTTCAAATTTCACATGATATGTATATATGTGGGTCTGATCCGCGGTTATATGATTTGTGTATGATTATTTTTTCGGGCTTCTATAATTGCAATAGACCAATCCAAGGTTATTGCCGCCATCTTGTAGGGGGTGCAGAACTACTGGGGCGAGCAGTAAATGTATGTAACTTTGAAATTATATAACTCCACTGGAAATTGCCGAATGTTCAATGTAAACATTTTATATCAAAGATACTATGCATGGCTATACCTGAGATATCAAACTAAGGTTGTTAAATTATGTGAGACGTATGTAAACGGCGATTTCAAATCTCCCTATATTTACTGTGTAATTGTATATCGCTGAAACAAAGTGTTTGTATGTAGATCTAAAATATTGATTACAGAGCCTGTAGCTCTTTTCCCAGCGCTAATTTTTGGATATGTTATAAACAAACGCAAAACCTTTGATAGACAATTTTAACTTTGAAAATTCAATGAATTGGAAGAAAAATACGTACGTTCAAAGTGGTCCAAAATCACATACATTCTCTACTCGCCCCAGTAGTTTTGCACCCCTTGCAAGATGGCGGCAATAACCTTGGTTCGGTCTATTACATAAATGGCTTATTTCTCCGCGACGATCATAATCATACGCAAATCATATAACCACGGATCAGACCCACATATATACATACATTTCACTCTGTGGTCTAATGAACTCAACAAAATGACCTCCTACCAACATATGTGGCTTCATAGCTCAGTTGGTAGAGCATTGCACCGGTACTGCAAAGGTCATGGGTTCACATCCCGTTGAAGTCCCGAATTTTTTTTTCGGGCTTCTATAATTGCAGTTACATAAATTGCTTATTTCTCCGCGACGATCATAATCATACACATTTCACATGATAGTCGATGATATAGTTTTTACCGTTTGGCCGCGCGTACAGGATAGTTGATGATCGATAGTTGAGATGCCTTCAACTATCATCAACTATCATAGTCGTTTGGCCTCCGCTTAAAGAATTCAACTAATAACAAAATGTAAGTATTTTCAAGTGCTTGTTATTATATTATCATCAATTTGTGTTGGTATCAAAAGAATAATTTCAATACATTACCAGGAAAAAAAAGCAATATTCATTTCGGTCATTGCTTGATACTTGTTGCTTAAGCCGCGACAACGATTGAGTGTATATAAAGTTATCACTCACCCATACGAACCATGGGATCAGAATAATCAGTCTCTAACTCTTCTCGTTCATCATCGGAAAGTCTTTTGCGTCCTGAAAAACAAGAACGGTTAATGATATGAATCGCGTATCAGAAATATCGTATTCAATCTTGAAAACAATGTCATTACCATATATGGTATGACTAGGGTCGGGGTCATAATAGTCCGCTTCATATTTCCCTGCGCCATCTTGAAAGGTAGCCGGGCCTTTGCATCAAAGCGCGTATCGAAATACCGTATGCAATCTTGAAAACAATGTCATTACTATATATGGTATTGTAGGTAAGAAGTAACAATAGACTTTGATTAGCGCGCGAGATTTTTTTTAACAGGTTGAGATTTCAACAGAACAATAGGCATATCTTTGATACGCAACACGAATGTTGAGCTTGCAATAATAATAATAATAATAATAATAATAATAATAATAATAATAATAATAATAATAATAATGATGATGATGATGATGATGATAATAATAATAATGGCTAGTTCTTATATAGCGCATTTCAAGAACTGCTCAATGCGCTTACTCAACGTGTTCGAGTTGAAGGTATATCAAGGCGCATTAAGCTGCCACCATACAACCCATGTCTGAACACGGAGTTCATTTACGTCCCTCGATGTTGTTAAGTTTCTTTTTTAATTGACCTAGTTTACCTAATGCTAATTTACCTACCATCACATTTATATAAAAGGTTCGCCTGTAAAACATCCATATCACTGAGAGAAACACGCTGTCCTACTTCGATCGGATCTCCTCCTTCATCAGCTTCTTTCTCGATTGTCATTGTTGGTAATAATCCAGATAGTTTAGAGAAGAAGGCTTTGCCGTAGTGCATGATGGAACCATAATCGTAAGGGACATTGAGAGAGTCGATGAATCGGGTTGAAAACTTGAGAAAGTTTCGCTCATAACCTGTAAAATAATTAACAATACAGAGAAATTAGAATTAGCTGTATAGTATTTTTAGAAAGCTGGATAAAGTTTCTGTGTCATCATTCTAAGAAATAGTCATGATGGTAAAGAAAGCAATGGTGCAACAATGGTAATGCGAATGATATATAATAAAATTAATGATGTAGCATGATAATGATATCAATGATGATAATGACGACGATGATGATTATGATGATGATCATACTGATGATGATGATTATGACAGTAATTTGTAGATGGTGGCAGCGGTGTTCTGCTAATAGGCAGGTTTCGTCCCTTAAATCCTTCTGTCAATGGCTAATCTCCTAGCAGCAGCCCTACTCTCCCTCCTCCTGTCTCGAAAGCGGATGATGATGATGATGACGATGACACTAATGATGATAACGATATTGATGACAACGAAGTTGACGTTGATAATAATGCTATGATAACGATTACGACTAAACTGATATTAGTTATGAACGATAGGTAATATAATGAAATTTGTAACACCGTAAAAAATGTACGTTGACTAAACTTTACTGACGTATCGAGCTTTAGCCTTTCGTCGGAGTAAGGGATAAAGCTCGAAACGTCAGTAAAGTTAAGTCAACTTTTTTACGGTGTTACAACTTTCATTCTATTACCTATCGTTTTGTCAAACACCGACGCAGCGTGCACTAGTTTACTCGCTAGTTTCCATGACTAAAATATTAGTTAGTTCTTGGTAAACGTTGAATTGTTAACTAAAATTGCTAACTTAAATCCATAAATATTAGTTATAGTTTTTGGTATTATACCTGGCATGATATTGTTGGAGTGAACACTGACAAAGTCATCTCTGTCAGGTCTACTGTGTTCGTGAAAGAACCCTAATGCGTGGCCCATCTCGTGGATAATATTGCCTTTTTTACATCGTAACTCTGTTGATCCTATGGTCAGTTTTTGCATTCCTCCTCCTCGTCCAACTCGTGATGCACAGCTATGGAAACACAAGGATATTGTTATTAAGATTCTTTCTATTAAGTGTCTGATATTTATAGTCTTAACTTTAACTCAGTAATTGTTTTGTTTCTTGTTTGCTGATCTGTTAGTCTGTTTGTGCATCATCTCTTGATTTGGTTAGTTCGCTTGTTTGTCCTTCTTTTTGCCTGTTTGTCCTTCTTTTTGCCTGTCTGTCTGTCTGTCTGTCTGTATAAGTGAATTGAGTTGTTTTTCCATTCATCAAATAAAGCAAAAGCTGCTGCCTTACCCTCCTTCGAAAACAAAGTTTATGTAGTCTTTTTCACTTGTTCGGTGTTGAAATGACAGACAGGTCTTCTCTTGCCAATGTAGCACAGCTGCTTCAGCATTCTCTCGACCAATTTTATCTACAGATTATACACAAATATTATACACTATTTTGTTTATTATATGTACTGAATTCTCAAATCTTAGAGTATGGAATTGTCATCACAATCTTGAATTTGCAGTTGAATGTAGTTTTGCGCAGTTTGAAAGGTGAGAAATGTGCTCGTAACACAATAAATTTGCATATCGCAATGTGCAATGTGCTCCATAAAAAATGCAGTCTGAAATGTTTATTATATGTACTGAATTTTCAAATCTAAGCTAAGAGCATTACATTACATTGCATCACAATCTGGAATTTGCAGTTGAATGCAGGTTTGTTCAGTTTGAAATGCATAGTGGGAAAGGTACTCATGACACAGCTGAATGTACATATCACAATGTACAATGTGCTCCTTAAAAACACATGTAGTTCGCATGAGTCATGTAAAACTGAGATGTCTACACTTAATTAATCAGTTCCTGTGATCTCTTCTTATAGGACATTTTTTTCCAAACATTCCACTTACCAACACTATCATCAAAGGTGTAGTACACAACACGATCAGGCCAAAGATACGTTGTGTTTTTAATCAGTGCTCTCTTGTCTGCTTGGCTCGTATCAGACTTCAGGCTCTCGAGGTATTGTCTCTGGTCGTCTGAGAGAATCATGTCTCCTTCAAAGTAGCTTTGGCCAAGATTCTCCTCGGCTGAGAGAACAATATAAACTGGTTATACTATTATTAGCGTCATCATTGTGATTATACCGTGTCAGTATCATAACAATCATCATCACCATGGTTGTCTTTCAAATGATTACAATCACCATTTTTATTATCGCCATAATGTTATCATCGTGACTATCACCATCACCACTATCATCATCATCGTCGTCGTCATCATCATCATCATCTCTATAATCATCAGTGTCATTTTCACAACATTTATCATTATCGCTATCACCAACGTATTTATTATCATCATCATTATTTCCATCATCATCATCATCATCATCATCATCATCATCATCATCATCATCATCATCATCATCATCACAGTCATTCTACCTAAATCGTCATCTGTTAGAATCAAGTTTGGAGTTCCAGCTTTAGTTGTGGTTGTTGAAGCAGCAGCCTGTTTATTAGTTGATGCGAGTTTGGCAGTTTCCTGATTAGTTGGCACAGCAGCAGAAACCCCATTTTGATTGGAGTTAGGAGAAGAAGTTGCATTCTGATTGGTGGAAGGTACGTCAGCAGCTGTATTCTGATTGGTAGATGTTGCAGCAGCTACATTCTGATTGGTGGAAGGAGTGTCAGCAGCTGTATTCTGATTGGCAGATGCAACAGGAGCTGTTTCTTGATTGGTAGATGTTGCAGCAGCTGCATTCTGATTGGTCGGTGCTGCGGGAGCTGTTTCTTGACTGGTAGAAGGTGGGACATAGACAGGAACAGCATCAAACTGTAGAGGGTTAGCTTGTGCAGTTGCTTGAGCTGTTGATGCTTCGTTGCTTGGTTGATATTCGATTTGAGCCTTAGCAACAGGCTTCTTTGATTTCCTCTCGCTTGTCTTGATTGATTTAGTAGATTTCTTGATAAAAGAGTTAACAGCTTTCTTCAGATGAGTTGATTTGTGGGTAGTTGTTTTGCTCTTTTTGGCTCCTTTGGTATCTACTTTACTCTTTTTTCTTTTCTCTGAAACCAAATAGGTAGTTTGTACAAAGGGTTAGTTTGGTTTAGATTTTGGCCGAAACAAAAGATAAGCGTTCGAAACGTCAGGATGTCATAAATGTTTTTTAAAAAACTCAGGAGTACCAAAAGTGACTGATTCATCTATAAAGGAGTTTGAACCCCCATTTACTGACGTTTTGGACGTTGATTTGGAAATCGGTCAACCCCTGAAACTCCAATAATTTCAAAGGTTATGTACTACACAACTTAATTCTGAAAGAAATTATGTTAAAAACTGAACAACCAAGCCTTCGTGTTATCAGACCGAATATTGCATTCTTATGCATTTTTTTGGTGAGATAAATACGGGGCCTAGCAAACAAGGAAAACTTCCTTCTTGTTGGGTTCCACTTCTTGTTGGTAATAAAATTAACGAATGGCACAGGACGACACAGAAAAAACTCCACAAAAAGATCCACAAGAACTCATGAAGTTAAACTCTTACCATCACATTTGTAGAGCAGGAGTGCTTGTTGTTCATCCAACTCACTAAGACCAACCCTCTGTCCGATTGAGACACCATCTTTAGAAGTCTTGATTGTTTTTTCTCCGTTGTTCTTTGTGAAGAAGAACGCACCGTAGTGCATGACAGAGTCATAATCATAGTCCACACCACGAGAGTCAATGGTTTTAAAACTCTCTTTACGGAAGTTTCTTTCATAACCTAAATATAAATGATAGCTCATATATAACTGATAAATGATAGTTCATATATAACTGATAAATGATAGCTCATATATAACTGATAAATGATAGCTCATATATAACTGATAAATGATAGCTCATATATAGCTGATAAATGATAGCTCATATATAACTGATAAATGATAGTTCATATATAACTGATAAATGATATAGCTCATATATAACTGATAAATGATAGCTCATATATAACTGATAAATGATAGCTCATATATAGCTGATAAATGATAGCTCATATATAACTGATAAATGATAGCTCATGTATAACTGATAAATGATAGCTCATATATAACTGATAACTGATAGCTCATATATAACTGATAAATGATAGCTCATATATAACTGATAAATGATATAGCTCATATATAACTGATAAATGATAGCTCATATATAACTGATAAATGATATAGCTCATATGTAACTGATAAATGATAGCTCATATATAACTGATAAATGATATAGCTCATATGTAACTGATAAATGATAGCTCATATATAACTGATAAATGATAGCTCATATATAACTGATAAATGATATAGCTCATATATAGCTGATAAATGATATAGCTCATATATAACTGATAAATGATATAGCTCATATATAACTGATAAATGATATAGCTCATATATAACTGATAAATGATAGCTCATATATAACTGATAAATGATATAGCTCATATGTAACTGATAAATGATAGCTCATATATAACTGATAAATGATAGCTCATATATAACTGATAAATGATATAGCTCATATATAACTGATAAATGATAGCTCATATATAACTGATAAATGATAGCTCATATATAGCTGATAAATGATAGCTCATATATAACTGATAAATGATAGCTCATATATAGCTGATAAATGATATAGCTCATATGTAACTGATAAATGATAGCTCATATATAACTGATAAATGATAGCTCATATATAACTGATAAATGATAGCTCATATATAACTGATAAATAATAGCTCATATATAACTGATAAATGATAGCTCATATATAACTGATAATTGATAGCTCATATATAACTGATAAATGATAGCTCATATATAACTGATAAATGATATAGCTCATATATAACTGATAAATGATAGCTCATATATAACTGATAAATGATATAGCTCATATGTAACTGATAAATGATATAGCTCATATATAACTGATAAATGATAGCTCATATATAACTGATAAATGATAGCTCATATATAACTGATAAATGATAGCTCATATATAACTGATAAATGATAGCTCATATATAGCTGATAAATGATATAGCTCATATGTAACTGATAAATGATAGCTCATATATAACTGATAAATGATAGCTCATATATAACTGATAAATGATAGCTCATATATAACTGATAAATAATAGCTCATATGTAACTGATAAATGATAGCTCATATATAGCTGATAAATGATAGCTCATATATAACTGATAAATGATAGCTCATGTATAACTGATAAATGATAGCTCATATATAACTGATAAATGATAGCTCATATATAACTGATAAATGATATAGCTCATATGTAACTGATAAATGATATAGCTCATATATAACTGATAAATGATAGCTCATATATAACTGATAAATGATAGCTCATATATAACTGATAAATGATAGCTCATATATAGCTGATAAATGATATAGCTCATATGTAACTGATAAATGATAGCTCATATATAACTGATAAATGATAGCTCATATATAACTGATAAATGATAGCTCATATATAACTGATAAATAATAGCTCATATGTAACTGATAAATGATAGCTCATATATAGCTGATAAATGATAGCTCATATATAACTGATAAATGATAGCTCATGTATAACTGATAAATGATAGCTCATATATAACTGATAAATGATATAGCTCATATGTAACTGATAAATGATAGCTCATATATAACTGATAAATGATAGCTCATATATAACTGATAAATGATAGCTCATATATAGCTGATAAATGATAGTTCATATATAACTGATAAATGATAGCTCATATATAACTGATAAATGATAGCTCATATATAGCTGATAAATGATAGCTCATATATAACTGATAAATGATAGCTCATATATAACTGATAAATGATAGCTCATATATAGCTGATAAATGATAGTTCATATATAACTGATAAATGATAGCTCATATATAACTGATAAATGATAGCTCATATATAGCTGATAAATGATAGCTCATATATAACTGATAAATGATAGCTCATATATAACTGATAAATGATAGCTCATATATAACTGATAAATGATATAGCTCATATATAACTGATAAATGATATAGCTCATATATAACTGATAAATGATATAGCTCATATATAACTGATAAATGATATAGCTCATATATAACTGATAAATGATATAGCTCATATATAACTGATAAATGATAGCTCATTGATTATCATTTACTTCGACAAAGGGCTAAAGCTCGAAACGTAAGTAAACTTAGGTCAACATTTTTTACGGTGTTACAAATCAATATATTACCTATCGTGTATAACTGATATTCATGATTCTTTTGTTATCAGAATTTAATCTAATTGTAATCAAGTCTACACTGTGAAAATGAGAAAACTCTGGTTCTACGTTATCTATAGCACCATGTACTATTTGAGATGATGCTTGTGGAGGAGCTCCCAGTTTAAACACAGCGGTTAAACCATCACGAGTGCGCGAAAAAAAAGTAAAATACCGATCCAGCACACGTACGGACTCTATAAAAACTATGGAGTAGACGCTTTACATGGCTTTTTTCTCGAAATGTAAACAAAACTATAAAAGTGTAAATTAATGGTAGCTTCATAATGTAACCAAGATTATGTATACACCTATTTCAAAAAACTTTGTCAGAAGGAGATCTGCAATCTGCAATCTGCAATCTGAGACCGAAATGAATTCAGGAAAATTGCGTACTGCAAAAACCAGGCCTGGCCCTGTTTTTTTTTTTTTTTTTGCGCTTAGCACATTCAGATTTATATTTACCGTCGCCAGATCCGAAGCCAGAAAGTGCACGCAATGAGAAAAAACTGCCGTACCCCACAATTCATTTCGGTCTCAGAATGCAGATTCAGATCTCCTTCTGACAACGTTTTTTGAAATAGGTGTACACGACAATTAAATTTACCGCTGTGAAAATCTTGCCACGCATGAGTAGTCGTTTAGATTGATAGATAAACTTTATTTAGACACGGTATCAAATCACTAAAATAATTACATGCAGTGCATTATAAGTTTTCCCACTGTGTTCCCACTGGTTTATATATTTTAACTTATATAATAGCAACCGCCCTTAGAATGACTAACCTGGCATAACGTTGTCGTAATCAATTTTGATAAATTCATCTCTGTCAGGTCTGCTGTGTTCATGGAAGAAACCCAGTGAATGAGCCAATTCATGTACAATGTTACCGTGTTTACATGTTACAGATCCATCATCTGATCCTACCGATATGGTCTGCTTACCACCGACTTTACCCACGTATGATGAACATCTGGAAGCGTACATACAAACATATGTCAGAAACGACGGTAAACACAACAATATCTAAACTAGCAACTTGGACAACAACAATAGTATTAATACCACTTTTCAACGTCTCAAACTTCTAGCTGGATACATGTGCCCTACTAATTGGGGAGACTCAGACACACATTCACTACCTCTACGTTAATTATTCTGCACATGCACAACTCGGCTCACATGTTCATTTTTTGCGGAAGGAGGAAAACCGGATAACCCGGAGAAAAGCCCTCATGGCATAGGAGAGAAGAACACATCAAACTAACTCAACGCACATATTATCCATGCCCGAGCCGGGACTCGAACCTGGACCACAGCGGTGAGAGGCCAGCGCGCTCTCACCGCTAGGCCACCCATGCCATTAAAACCGCCGCTACCAACACCACCACCACCACCAACAATAATAGGCTTAAACAACACCTAAAAAAAAAAAATCACAAATACATCTAACGCCACCATCAGAAGCTATCAGAGCCGCCACCACCACCACCACCGACAACAAAAACTGGAGCACCCTCTCCAGCACCCGCACAAACACATAACACCACAACCAACACCACAACCACCACAATCAACACCAATAACCAAAACATACCAACCACTATATACTGGAAACTTACCCGCCATCATAGACAAATTCAACGTAGTCTTGATCAGATTCTTTTCTTGGTCTAAGTTTAACGCACGTCTTTTTCATCCATTCTCTTATGGCTGACTGGACATATCTCTTTGATTCTTCTCCTACAATTAAAATATATTGAAAAAAGGTGAAAACAACGCATTGTATAATAATTTTAAATCTTGATACTTGAACTGAAAGACTACAATTAGCAACAACAACAAAAACAACAACAACAACAAAAGCAAAATTATCAACAATAACAACAACAATATTAACAACAATAATAACAACAACAACAACAATAACAGCAACAACAACAACAACAAAAGCAAAATTTATCAACAATAACAACAACAATATTAACAACAATAATAACAACAACAACAACAATAACAGCAACAACAACATCAACAAAAGCAAAATTATCAACAATAACAACAACAATATTAACAACAACAACGAAAATTTAAATTGCGCGCTAGTCGCATTGGTCACTGTTCATGATAGTTTTAATCATTGTTCGAATTCGTTCCCTCTTTTTAATTGGATTAGAGGTATTTTCTCCTGGTCCTCCAGCTTTCTTCACCCGTAAAAGCAAACGTTAACTGTAAATTATGTGCTAGAGTGTCGTGGTAGAGTGAGCTATAAAGTCCCTATACGTACTTAGTGAGTCACCGATAACAAAAGGTACTTCACCATCTTCCCAAAGACCCTGACCCATCAAACTTTAACTGTAAATTATGTGCTAGAGTGTCGTGGTAGAGTGAGCTATAAAGTCCCTATACGTACTTAGTGAGTCACCGATAACAAAAGGTACTTCACCATCTTCCCAAAGACCCTGTACGTCCTTTATAATGGCTCTTGTTTGTAAACCATCATTTGATTGACTGTTAGTGATGTAGTCACTTTGCTGTTGGGTAAGAAGAATGTCTCCTTCAAAGAAATTTCGTCCCAAGTTGAGCTCTCCAATTGTTTCTGCGATGACAAGAAAATATCATTATACATAAGATTTGGAGTAAAATACTTGAGAGAATCATCCCATCATCCAGACGTATAACAAATCAAGGAGCCAGCCAGCCAAAACATTAAACAGACCATAAACCCGCCTTTTATAGTGAATTGAAATGCGTTCGGTGTATAATTGAAATACAGATACATGAGAAAAATATCATATCCCAACGGTTTCGGCTTTCTAGTCCGATGTGTTAACCACTACACCACAAGGACCAACCACGCTGGATAAGCAGTCGGACAATGTAGTATTTGTCATAATATATCATGTCACGCAACACATCGACAGTATAGGGCAACTGTGAGGGTCCCAACGTATTATAGAGTCATCATAACTGCCAGAAAGTTAAGAGCAGGAATTTTTGTGATGACAAAAAATATATAATTATGCATAGATTTGGAATAGAATGGTTGAGAGAATCAAACAGCCAGCCTTAAAACAAGTCAAGGAGCCAGCCAGCCATAAATCAACCGACCATAAACCAACCTTTTCTAGAGTCAGCATAATTGTCAGTAAGAGCAGGATCGGCTAGGATGTGATGGGCTACTATTGGATCCTGTTGTTGTTGCTGCTGTTGTTGGACGTTTGCAACGTTTCCCGTAGAATCCTGATTATTTTCTAAACAATTAAAAAATATTTATCAATACAATGCCCATTTTACTTAACATGGGCTTGGCTTTGAAAGGGGATCAAGGAAGAGGTGTTAAGGAAGAGGAGTGAACACTTTAATTTTTACTAAAATGGGAATATACTTGCCTAAAATAGCAATTTAACAATTTATCTGCCTCAAAATGTTCGGGCACTTTCGTTCAAATGATACAGATAAAGACAATGATTGACGCTCCCCTCAGGGATTTTCAGTGACTATTTATAATTTCTTATATGCGCTTGCCTAGATGTGGAGGACTTATCAGACTGCTAGAAGCAGTTTACAATCATGAATGTGGGTTAGTGTATGCCTCCGCCTCAAAGGAGGATAAGCGAAGGACAAGCATACATAGTATTGGACCAAACCGGGACTTGCAAAACACTTAACGAATTTATGGCAAAGATAGTCACGAATTTGAATATACATTTGAAGTGAAGTTGGCAACATTTTAGTCGCACTCCTAACTTTGATTTGTCTGCAACTTCTTGCCCTGAATTCCTATTTGAATGCTGTTTACAATTTTGGTTATTAAAATGTATTTACTGGTGAATTAGTGCAGATATTTTAGGCGTTTATCAGCCAATCACAGCGCGTGCTCTAAATTGACGAATTTTTCAGTGATTTGCGATAGACGTATATTAATGATATACATGTACTTACGTGAATTGACTAATCCTGTCACCATGGCGATGACGAGTATAAAATTCATGATAATCTGGTGATTCAAAATACAGATGTAAGAGTACTGTAACACAGGGATCCCAACAATAGAACTGAGGTCATGACGTCATGATTGGAATAATTGACCTTGGACTCGATAATTCTTCAGTTAGGATAAACTATAAATTTCATTTTTGCCTTTTTTATTATATCGATCCTCTATTATTATGTAACATATTTTGGGATAAAATATTGATAGTAGTATAATCTTAATCTGGCGCGAAAGAGACAGCAACTGATTTTTCTTATGAATATGTAATATCCCTAATTTAATCTCCGATCATTTGTTCGATTCCAGTTAATAATTTCTCTGTTTTCTAATATATTGCAACATTATGCTTACATACATACTGACTCACACAACATAATTCCAGATGATCCAAACAAAATTGATACATTTAAACAAATTGTTGAACACGAAATCAACATATGATCAAGCGTTCTTTTCTTACCTGCTATATAATGGCTTCTTTTTTCCTCAGACCATCAAAATCCCACAATGGAATAAAAAATATGGACCTTCAACCTTCCGAACACCGAAGAAGCACTAATCTAACTATATTTTATACTGAAAAAGAACTTTTTTCGATGAGAATATTTACCAAAATATTTTTGGTTAGTAAGTGATAATACCAGTTGCTGGTTGTTGATTGGACGAGACAAATGGATCGGCAGGTAATACTAAAAATGTCATGGTCGAAATGGTCCACTTCCTAATATGGATGAATACATTAATAGTAATGATCTACGTGAGAATTACTCTTCTACAGTGCAGAATAAACCAAAAAAAAAGCAATTTGAAATTTGAAATTCATGCTCTTTACAGTGACTTTTTAATGTCTTTATTTTAGATTTTTTATATATTTATTTATCTTACTCTGTACATGTTGCAAGAGTTTTATTTCATTACAATCAAAAGTCCCCTTTACTATACAGTTCCTTGCGCCATCTTGAAAGGTAGTCGGGACTTTGCAACGAAGCGAG
This sequence comes from Metridium senile, assembly GCA_949775045.1. Lineage (NCBI taxonomy): Eukaryota > Metazoa > Cnidaria > Anthozoa > Actiniaria > Metridiidae > Metridium > Metridium senile. Next base: position 1,422,718 of record OX459107.1, read on the forward strand.
ACGAACGTTGAGCTTGCAAGGATAAAGACACGTGGAAATTTTTTCCCGCGAGCTGTTAGAAGGTCTCTATCACTGCAAGCTTTTATTGTTTTATTGTTTTATTGCTTCTGCCATATTACAAGGTTTACATAAATAATGTTATACATAAGAAAAATTACAATGCAATCAGTATAGATAAATAAATATTAAGCTTCGATGCAAGACCCAGCTACCTTTCAAGATGGCACAGGGAACTGTGTAGGGGACTATTGCAATATAAAGTAAAAATAAAAATAAAAATTATACACGAACGCAACGTTTCTTTGAACTATGTGCCGTTTATTTGAAGATTTATTTATATACTATAAGCCTTTTGTTGACAATTTATTATAGTATACGATAGAACAAGAATAGTATATCCATACTCAGTCTCTTTTTTACTAGTTTATGTGTTTCAAAATCGTTACTCATAAGATTAGTTACTTTATTATTCTTTTTATTGTGCTAATTTATCATTTATTTACACTTTATAACATGGTCATAATAACCTTAAACAATGAGTTAAGTTAGTAAAATCAGAAAACGTTTGAGCTGGTTTAGCGCAGAGAAATCAAGTAATTAATATAAAAAAATAATCCGGGGGGAGGGGGGGGGGGGGTACTCCCTTTGTCCATTTAGATACGTATCATTATAGACCGAATCGAAATATGGCGTACTCTTATAATTGTTCTTGACTGTCTAGCCTTGTGTTCACAACGGAAAACAATAGAGTTTTCACAGGTATGCGAGGCTGGGCAGTCAAGAAGAATTGTTATTCAAATTGGCCGCCATATTTCGATTCGGTGTATAAGTAGAGGCATATTTTTGGTCGAATGTACACTTCCTGTTTTATAACTATGATTATTAGAAGTAAGAACACGTTCACAATGCAATCTAATTTACGTGATAAATCATCATACAGGCCTTGTTGGTGGTCGTGATCGTTTTAAAACTTTACTTTCTTGTTCATCTTGTCAGTCCAAGTCTAGTCTTTTAGCTGAGGTTAAGCTTGGTAAAAAGGTTTTTCTTGGTGTTTACATATTCACTATTCGATGGTGTGGTACCTGAATTGCAGCAAGTTTATTAGTAATTAAAATTAGTAATCGTCATTTCTTGTCGAATAAGGAACTGATTCATCATCATCATCATCATCATCACCTTCATCATCACCATCATCATCATCATCATCATCATCATCATCATCATCATCATCATCATCATCATCATCATCATCATCATCGTCATCATCATCATCAACACTGTCAATACAATCAAAACCAAGCATGGCTGTCATCATCTTTACCACAATCACCGCATTCATCACCATCATCATGAACATCATCATCATCATCATCATCATCATCATCATCATCATCATCATCATCATCATCATCATCATCATCATTATCATCATCATCATCACCACCTATATGAATACCAGCAGCGGCACCATCGACTACCGCAGGGGCTTGAGTTACGAAACAATCACACAAAAGTAAATACTTCTTTTACAGAAGAAAACTGTTGGTTATCTCTATCAAAATAAATATAATATTATATATTCACTCACCACACAGCTGACATGTTTGACCGCAGGCGTATCTCAAAGTATTAGGGAACGTTTGACAATAGCCATGTGATTTGATCTTTGCACAAGACGCATAATCGTATTTATCCTTACATGATGTATCTACAGGACCTATAAACCAACAAAATACAACTGAGTAACACTGGACGACAAACCAGATTCACTCATGTTCACTCGGTGCAAATATGTTGAGAATTGAGTTTTGCATTGGAAATACCTCTTGAGCGCCGAGGCAGAAACATTCACTACAGCATAATGCCAGCCTCACTCATTACTGAAGGGATGATATTTATAGAGCTGTTTTAACAATCCAGAAAAATACGTATTACAGTATTTACTCGAATAAGCGCCGCATTTTAACGCTATAATGTTACTCTAGAACAGCATTGGAAATAACTTTTTATCAAAAGCTTTATTCTTCAGTTCAAATTAATTATATTTCACCGCTCGCCCATTAAGTTATCTCCACAATATTCGTATAGTTCTGATCAAGAAGGGGACAGTGAGATCGAGAACAATTTAATAACCGCCGCGGCGCTTATTCGAGTAAATATGGTAGGTATATTTTGCGCGTTTAGCCGCTCACGATTTTATCTTATTATACCTTGGTCATCATGGAAGGTGAAAGTTCCTTGTGTACTTTTGATAAGATTTTCACTCTCCTTTTTCGTTAAGCGTCTCTTTCCTAAAAATATGAATACATTTGATCATCATTATTACAGCATTTACCATCAAACTTCATCATGAGCATTTTTCCTACTATATCATTAACATATAGATTATAGCAACATTATCCTCATAACTATCATCATCATAAACAACAATATTATTACCACAATTACTACCATCAACCATCACCATCATCATCATCATCATAAACAACATTATTACCACAATTACTACCATCATCATCATCATAAACAACAATATTATTACCACAATTACTACCATCACCATCATCATCATCATTACCATTGGCCATACAGTCATCAACAACATTATCAACAATTTTATCATCGTCGTTGTCGTCGTTACATCAGCATAAAAAAAACATACAGTTATCACTACATCATAATCAACAACGTCATCATCATCGTCATCATCGTCAATATCGTCGTTATTGCCATCATCATCGTCATTGTCATTATCATCATGATCGTCATCATCACCGTCGTCCTCATCGTCATCATCATCATCATCGTCATCATCGTCATCATCGTCATCATCATTGTCATCATCGTCATCATCATCATCATCGTCATCATCGTCAATATCGTCGTTATTGCCATCATCATCGTCATTGTCATTATCATCATCATCGTCATCATCATCGTCATTATCACCGTCGTCATCATCGTCATCATCATCATCATCATCATCATCATTGTCATCATCGTCATCACCATCATCATTGTCATCATTGTCATCATCGTCATCATCATCATCGTCATCATCGTCATCATCATCATCATCATTGTCATCGTCATCATCATCATCATCATTGTCATCATCGTCATCATCATCATCATCATCATCATCGTCATCATCATCATCATCATTGTCATCGTCATCATCATCATCATCATTGTCATCGTCATCATCATCATCATCATTGTCATCATCGTCATCATCATCATCATCATTGTCATCATCGTCATCATCATCATCATTACTGACAAATTCCCAACACCATCAACCATTTCCATCCTAACTTACCATCACAATGATAAAGTAAGTTTCCCTGTAGTATATCCATATCACTAAGGCCTTCTCTCTGTCCAATAACGATAGGTTTATCTTTGTATGTCTTCCACAGCGGTACGATTGTCGGGAAGAAAAGATGGTTGTAAGAAAAGAAATTCCTTCCATAATGCATGATGGAATTGTAATCGTATGGCACACCTCGTTCATCGACAAAATCCTCATCAAATTTGTGGAAGTTGTTTAAATACCCTGCGAAAGACGAATCACATTATAAAAATAAACATTCCATAAGGTGCAAAAGTATAGCAGGGCAGTTGGTTGGATTGCCTGTGAATCAAATACATTATAGAAAGAATGGTTGAATGAATAATTGAAGGAACAAAAAGTTATACGGACAAATACATGAATTAATGAATAAATGGATGGATGAGTGGATGAATGAAAGAATAAATGAATAAATGGATGGATGGATGAGTGGATGAATGAAAGAATAAATGAACGAACGAATAAATGAATGGATGGATGAGTGGATGAATGAAAGAATAAATGAATAAATGAACGAACGAATAAATGAATGGATGGATGAATAAATGAATGGATGGATGAATGAATGAATGAATGAATGAATGGATGGATGAATAAATGAATAAGTGAATGGATGGATGAGTGGATGAATGAAAGAATAAATGAATAAATGAACGAACGAATAAATGAATGGATGGATGAATAAATGAATGGATGGATGAATGAATGAATGAATGGATGGATGAATAAATGAATAAATGAATAAATGAATAAATGAATGGATGGATGAGTGGATGAATGAAAGAATAATGAATAAATGAACGAACGAATAAATGAATGAATGGATGGATGAATGAACGAACGAACGAACGAACGAACGAACGAACGAACGAACGAACGAACGAACGATTGAATGAATGAATGAATGAATAAAGCATGGACGTATAAATGAATGAATAAATGAATTAATCAATTAAGTGAATAAATGAGTTAGTGATCAGTGTGTGAAAGGGAGTAAATGAAAAAATAATAAACTAATAAACAATTAATACAAACAAATAAATAGATATGTAAGCGAGCAACGAACGAACGAACGGACAAATAAACGAATGAATGAATAAATAAATCATTAATAATACAGAAGTACATTGTTTACAGTGTATATCACTGCAATAATATGATTTCAGTATTGTCATATCAAGTATAAGTGATCTTACATTTCACGACATTCTTCTTCAGTATTTTCACAAACTTATTTCTGTCGGTTCTGCTTTGTTCATGGAAATAACCCAGGGCGTGTCCCATCTCATGGATGATGTTGCCTTTCTTGCAGTGATTCTTGACAGACCCTATGTTGATTTTCTGCATTCCTCCTACTCTTCCAACACGGGATGAACACCTGAACAGTATATATCAATTACTCTAATAATAATAACTAATATTCAATACATGTAGCTGAAAGGAAATAGTTTGACTCGTAATTTCGGCAAGCGCGCGACATTAATTCTCTAAGAGTAATACTAGTAAGACAAGATTTGTACATTAAGTTGTACCGCTCATTTTACTCTTTTGCCGAATATACTCAACAATTAAATGACCTCCTACCAACATATGTGGCTTCATAGCTCAGTTGGTAGGGTATTTCACTGGTACTGCAAAAGTTATTGGTTTGAATCCCGTTAAAGTTAAATGAACTATTACTCAAACGTTCTAACTATTGTATGAAGTCTTATGGTAGATGTTTTGCCGTCTCTGCTCCCGAACTATGGAATTCACTCCCTTCATCTTTACTTACTATAACTTCATTAGGTTCATTCAATTCCGCACTAAAAACTTATCTATTCAAAACTGTTTATTTTTCCTAATCACTTATCTATACGTATTCTCTTTTTTTTTGTATTATTATTATAATTATTATTTTTCTTATTGTAAACAGCGCCTAGAGCAGTTTTCTGGATATGCGATTTATAAATATTATATTATTATATATTATTATATAAAGTCTCGAAATGTTTTTTTTCCCCGGCTTTTCTAATCTAGTTTACCGCAGTGATCATCATTACACTCGTGCTCTTGTTCTCTTACCCTCCTTCGAAGACAAACATCACGTAATTTTTTTCCTTCTTTCTCTTAGGAAAACGCATGCATGACTTTTCTTCCCAGTGCTTTATCGCACCCAAGGCGTATTTTCTTCCAAGCTTATCTGAAAGTATATATATCTATAAATATATTATAGTTACCAGAGGGTCCTGAAGGGGTGTCCGAATCCCATATCCCAGTTTATATTTGGACCGAATCCCAGTCAAAAATCACATAATCTCATCAGTTTTACTCAAGTTTTCAATCCCATTCCCATTTTCTATTGTTCTTTTATTTGTAAATCCCAGTCCCAGTGCATCCAATCCCATTTTCCCAGTCAAAAATAAGGCCAATCCGAGCTCCCATTTTACCCCTTCAGGACCCTCTTATCACTAACATCATTTGATAATCATATATCTATAAAAATACATACGTACATGTATCTACATGTATAAATATATTATCGTTTAATATCTGCATCATTACAATTATCATGATCGTTATGAACGTCACAGGTATCATAATTATTATCAATGTCATCATCATCATCAATATCATTACCATAAGCTGAACATTATCATGATTATAGTAGCATCATTATCATTACTATATAATCGTCATCATTACCATCGTTATCGTTATCATTAAATATAATCTGACTACCACTAACCTACACTTTTATGGAATTTGTATGGCATCACGTGATCGTCCCACAAGTAGGTTGGGTTTTTGATTAGTGCTCGTTTCTTTGCAGGGCTACTATCCGTCGTTGCGCTGTCAAACCACTGCTTCTGTTCATCTGACAGCATCATATCTCCTTCAAAGTAATGCTTTCCTATGTTTTCCTCGCCTGAAGAATACAAGAAACCAAAATATGATGGTAGTGGAGTGGATAGTGATGATGATGGTTGTGGTGATGATCATGTGGTGATAACGATGATGGTGTAATGATGGCGATCTAAAGATGGTGGTGGAGTGGATATTGATGATGATGGTTGTGGTGATGATCATGTGGTGATAACGATGATAGTCAGTGTAATGATGGCGATCTAAAGATGGTGATGGTGTTGATAGTGATGATGATGGATGTACCGTGTGATCATGATCATGATCATGGTGATAATGATGATAACGACAATGATAATAATCGATGATGATGATGGTGATTATGATAGCAGACACAATGATTGTCATTATTGTGGTGGTGATGGTAAAGATTGTGATTACGATGATGATGTGAATGAATGCTGAAGATGATTATGATAATAATGACGAAGAGAACGATGATAGTGATGATGATAATAATAGATGGTGATGGTGATGATAATGATTATGGTGATGATAATAATGGTGACTATAATGATAATAATCAACGAAAACCAATGGTCGATGATAATGATAATGATAGTGACGATAATGATAGTAATCAACGATAACCAATAGTCGATCATCGATGACAATGATGATAGCAGACACAATAATTCTGATGATTGTGGAGGTTTTATAACGGTTTATTTTGATCATGAAACAACTGCATCGCAGCCATCAGGCTGAATTGCGTTATTACAAATATAATTAAATAGTATAATGTATTATATAAATAGATATGTAAAATTCGTCAAAAATATACAAGGTCCGATAATATGTAGTAAATACATAATAGCTAAAATCTAAATCTAAAATTACTGTTTGTAGCACATTGCTGGGATAAACGAATTTTTATATCTTTGTGTTTTTACACTTGGGTAATGTCAGTTTGTTATTATTGCAAAGGTTTTGCGACCATGCGCATTTCCACGAGTAGATGGTAATAGATGGTGTAGTCGAGCTGATGGTTCTTTCATTCTTTCCAAAGTCTTTAAGCAAAGTTCCTTCCTGGTGATGGTATACGTAAAGATTGTGACGATGATGATGAGAATGAATGGTGAAGATGATAATAATGACGATGATGATGATGATGATGATGATAATAATAATAATAATAATAATTTAATGTATTTCTATGACGCATTTCTAATTTCAATGCGCCTTACGTATACATGTACAATTTAAATAATAATAATGATAATAAGGGTAGTGATAATGCACATCATGATAACCATTGTGGTATTTATCTTACCACTTATTTGTTCAATATTTGCTGCTTTGTTATGTGTTAGCTCTGCTATTGCTTCCTGCTCCCTTAGAGTCAGAGGTTTCGTTTCCTCAGAATCCAGCTGCATTCCTCCTTTGTCGTCTGCATCTTGCATCGGGTCATCCGTTTGCTCCAAGTCGATAATGTTATCCCTCTTTGATGGTTTCAGTTCAACAGTGTTTTCTATGGTTTTCTTAGGTTTATTTTCCATGGTTTTGGTAAACTGTTTGACAGCGTTTTTTAGATGGTTAGATTTCTTGGTTGTTTTATGTTTTGTGACTTTGGTCTCGTCTTTTTTCGTTGCTATGACTACATTTGGTGGGACGTTTACTGTGTCTTTACGTACACCTGAAAATGAAGCACAATGTCCGTTGTATTTAGTTATAGTTTATTGGTTCACTCACTAAATCATTCATTCATTCATTCATTTATTCAGTTTGTCATTCAGCCAATGAAGCACAATGTCCGTTGTATTTAGTTATAGTTTATTGGTTCACTCACTAAATCATTCATTCATTTACATTCCGAATTTATTCATTAATTAGTTCATTTGTTCATTTGTTCATTCATTCATTCATTCATTCATTCATTCATTCATTCATTTATTCAGTTTGTCATTCAGCCAATGAAGCATCATGTCCGTTGTATTTAATTTAGTTATGATTTATTCATTGGGTCACTCAATCATTTATCATCTATTCATTTACACCCCAAATGTACTCATTAAATAATTCATTTATATGCTTTTTTATCCATCCATCCATCCATCCATCCATCCATCCATCCATCCATCCATCCATCCATCCATCCATCCATCCATCCATCCATCCATCCATCCATCCATCCATCCATCCATCCATCCATCCATCCATCCATCCATCCATCCATCCATCCATCCATCCATCCATCCATCCATCCATCCATCCATCCATCCATCCATCCATCCATCCATCCATCCATCCATCCATCCATCCATCCATCCATCCATCCATCCATCCATCCATCCATCCATCCATCCATCCATCCATCCATCCATCCATCCATCCATCCATCCATCCATCCATCCATCCATCCATCCATCCATCCATCCATCCATCCATCCATCCATCCATCCATCCATCCATTCAGTTTGTCATTCAGCCAATGATTCATATTGTCATTTTGTCATTCAGTCATTTAAACAATCTACCATCTATGGGTGAGCGCAGTGTTTTCAAGTCTATGTATTGTGATACTAATTTGACAATCATTTTAACAATAGATTTTCTAATTTTCTTTGTTCTAATAACAATGGTTGGTTGGTAAAACCATATTACAAAATACGTCACTGTACGTCCACCTATACGTGAGCGTAGTGTTTACAAGTGTATGTAATAACCATTCTAACAATAGATTTTTTAAATTTTCTTTGTTCTGATAAGATTGATTGTTTGGCAAAACGATAACAAAATACGTCACTTTACTTCCACCTAGTCAATTAGTCATTCTAAATTAATTAATTACGTTATCAATTGCGGAATTCACTCCCAATAGCTCAAGCATCAATAATCTATTTATCATTCCTTCCATCCATTCCTTTATTCATCCATATTAAAATCCATTGATTCAATAGTCATTTTCACAGTTTTGTTCAGTGACCACGAATGATAGTTCCAAGTCGAGGTTCTAGTTGCTGCACATGATAAATTATAGTTTTGCTATGCGCAGCAACTGGAATCTCGACTTGGAACTATCATTTGTGTCACTGAACGGAACTGTGAAAAAGTCTTTTCTAACCTTGACATTTGTAGAGGAGCTTAGCTTGCTTAATGTCTAGATCACTAAGCCCAACACGCTGGCCAATGCTTTGTCCTGCAGGCTTCGTTTCAATAGTTTTCAAGTAAGCCCTTTTTTTCGAGAAAAACTTATCGCCATAGTGCATCACCGAATTGAAGTCATACGCAACACCAAGGGAATTGACAGTTGTTTCGGTTTCTTTTACGAAGTTCTTTACAAATCCTGCAATAAACGTTCGAACGGTACGCATTACGTAAGGATACGATACAATATGTTACGATATGTTACGATATAAGTTACGCTACATTGTATGATGCGTTACGACACGAGGCGTTATTTTACATTACGATATGCTATAATATTTTAGGTTATGATGGGTTACTTTACGATACACTGAGACGATTCGTTGCGAAGTGATCCGGTTACATGTAACATAAGTATACGTTATGATAAGTTACGATATGATACGCTACGATCGATACAATACGATGCGTTACGATACCGTGCCTTTATGATACGATATATATGATATAACGTTACGATACAATGCACCTATGATACAATACGATGCGTTACGATACCGTGCCTTTATGATACGATATACACCTAATCCAAAAAACGTTGTCGGGTCCGCCGCACAGTCCTCGCGCCAAGACCGTGAAGGAAAACACAGTGAATATTTTGATGAGAGTGATAAAACAAGAAAATAAAAGTAGGCATAACACTATTTCGTTGAAAAAAGTACCACACTAGAGTGTGAACATGCTAATAAATAAATTACTGATTAGATATAACCAATATATTTCACAGTCTTGGTGCGAGGACTGTGCGGCGGACCAGACAACGTTTTTTGGATTAGGTGTATATGATATAACGTTACGATACAATGCACCTATGATACAATACGATGCGTTACGATACCGTGCCTTTATGATACAATATATATGATATAACGTTACGATACAATGCACCTACGATACAATACGATGCGTTACGATACCGTGCCTTTATGATACGATATATATGATATAACGTTACGATACAATGCACCTATTCGTTGAGACTTTTAAAATGCGTTATATGTTTCTATACGCTGATAAGTTATAAAGATACGTAATTATGATTCGACTCAATATATATGACACGCTAAGTCATGCACGACTCAATACAATATGTTATGATATGATATAAAACAAAATATATGTGGCCTTACGCAATATAAGTTGAACTGTATTCTTCTTACATCATCACCATCAACAACAACAACAACGACAACAACATCAAAACCAAAATAATACTAACGATTATTATAATAACAACAACAACAACATCACCTCAACATCAAAATAAAAATAATGATTATTATAATAATAACAACAACGACAACAACTTCAACTTCAAAATAATGATTATTATTGTAACAACAACAACAGCAGCAACTACAATATTAACAACAACAACAACAGCAACAGCAACATCAACTTCAACTTCAACTTCAACATCAAAATAATGATTATTATTGTAACAACAACAACAACAACAACAACAGCAGCAACTATAATATTAACAACAACAACATCAACTTCAACATCAAAATAAAAATAATGATTATTATAATAACAACAACAACAACGACGACAACAACTTCAACATCAAAATAAAGATTATTATTATTGTAACAACAACAACAACAACAACAACAACAGCAACATGACATTCTGTTTTTTACCTGGAATGATATTGGACCAATTGATCGATATGTGTTCATCTCTGTCAGGTCTGCTGTGTTCGTGGTAGAAACCCAATGCATGTGCTAACTCGTGTACGATGTTACCATGTTTACAGATAATATTAGGTCCTCCCACGGATAAATACTGTCTATTGCCGACCTTACCAACATATGATGAACACCTACAGGGAATAAAGCACCGGTCATCATCATCATCATCATCATCATCATCATCATCATCATCATCATCATCATCATCATCATCATCATCATCATCATCATTAGCTTTATATATCTAACCATTAGCTTTATATATCTAACCAATAGCTTTATATATCTAACCAATAGCTTTATATATCTAACTTAGAAGACTAAAAGGTGCATACCCTCCACGGTAAACGAACTCGATGTAGTGGAAATCGGATGCTAGCTTTGGTCTGATGTTGACACAAGTCTTAGTGTTCCACTCTTTGATAGCGGATTGGATGAGCGCTTTGGTTTGGGGCTCTGTGGTAAATGCAGTCAAACATATTATATTATTAGTGGGAAATGATGATGATGAAAATAGAAAGGCAGACAATACAATACAATACAATATCTGTTTATTTAGTACCTTGCATATACATTTGTTAATTTAAATGTCAAAAAAAAAAATGTTTACATGAATATAGGTACATGCTACCTATAATAACCATATTGGTTAGCCTAAGATAGGTAGCCGATCATAATCATTTGTTACATATATCATTATAATAGAAAAGGTAGAAGTTTACAAAAAAAATTAAATAGTTACATATTTGCATTGTATATAGTTATATTTACGATAGAAAAAAAAAGTGGATTACGAGAGGATGCTAGTGAAAGAGGATGAGTGCATAGGAAGAGAGAATATCATCAAATAAAGTGTCTTTAAATTTAGTTTTACTGAGTTTTTTAGTCGAGTCACTGATGGAGTTCCAAACTTTGACACCGGAAAATTTTATATTGTATTTACCGTAGCTGGTTCGGACTTTAGGCAGGGCGTAGCTGCATTTTGAGGCCAATCGTGTGTTGTAATTATGACAGCACGAAAATTAGACAGCACGAAAAGAGCGAACAAATGAAGAGAGGAGTAAAGAAAAGACGGTACGACAGCTAGGAAGGAATTGAAAGAAGACAGGAAATTACGGAAGAAGGAGGAAGGAAGAAGGAAGAAGGAAGTAGGAAGAAGGAAGAAGGAAGAAGGAAGAAGGAAGAAGGAAGAAGGAAGAAGGAAGAAGGAAGAAGGAAGAAGGAAGAAGGAAGAAGGAAGAAGGAAGAAGGAAGAAGGAAGAAGGAAGAAGGAAGAAGGAAGAAGGAAGAAGGAAGAAGGAAGAAGGAAGAAGGAAGAAGGAAGAAAGAAGAAGGAAGAAATAAAGAAATTTAGGGAATTTAGAATATAGGTCAGAAGACTTACTCAGATTGTTTCCATAGACGTACGGTACAACACCATTAGGCCATAACTTTGTAATATCGCTAGATAATCCTCTAGAAAACAAGTTATGATTTGACCTGCTCTTTTTGATAAAGTCATTCTGTTGTGGAGTCAGCATAATATCTCCTTCGAAATAGTGGTGGTCAAGATTTAGTTCTCCATTTATTTCTAGAGAGATAAAATGCACAAAGAATGACCACATATGTCAAAGCTCACTGAAACAAAATATCGAAATTGGAAAGCACCTTTCTAAAATTCTTGGTTTGTAACCATTCCCAGGAGAGCGAATTGAACAAAAGTACCACCAGTCACGGTGACGGTTTTCTTTTGTCAAGACCACCAGCATGGCTGCCGTTTCTTTTGTTCAATTCACTCTCCTGGAAAAGGTTGCAACCCAAGAATAGTCGAAACACAATATGTTTCCTATACATGTAAGACAGGTTAAACCGGCGTCCAGGACAACAGCTATTCAAATTGGCTTACCTTCATGACCCAGAGTGGAGGTCTTGCCATTTTGTTTAGCAATTTGTCCCTTATCTTCTTGCATTTGAGTTTTCGCAGCTTTTTGAGCAGATACTACTTTCCGTTCTTGGTTAACTAAGATTTTCAACAAAACATATTAAGCATAATTCTTTTCAATTACAAGTTTACCAACTCCATAATTTATGACATTTTTCTTACCTTTATCTACAGACGAGTTTTGTTTTGCAATCTTTGATTTTTCTTTTTTAGTTGCAGGTTTTACCACTTTTTGAACAGTTTTTGGATGTACATCTAAAACATTACCAAAATATTAGCTCCGTCATCATCATATATCATCATCAACAACAGCATCATCATCATCATTATCGTCATCATCATCACCATTATCATCATCATCATCATCATCATCATTATCGTCATCATCATCATCATCATATATCATCATCATATATCATCATCATATATCATCATCATCATCATCATCATCATCATCATCATCATCATCATCATCATCATCATCATTATCTTCATCATCATCAACTTGCTGAATATTCGTCATTTCGCATTGCCAGTTTTTGAAGTTGAATCAAAAAGTCGCAACGTGTTCCCGTACGTATCCGAAAATCTGCGTACGTGGAATGTCACACGCATCAATATTTTGCGCAACGGCTTATCGCGAAAAATCGTCATTAAAAATCATTTTGTGTAACATCACCTTTATTTAAAATTTATCAAAATTTGTGGAAATAAAAAACCTTTGAACCTTTGAATACACCACGTAAATAAAACTATGCTCCTGTATCGATAAGCTGGACGTGGACCTATATCTTATAATACGTAATGATCATGATTGTATTTGATACTCAACCTCGTTCCCAGGGCCTTCTCCCTTCGCTTTTGGGTGGGGCTGGATACTCACTTTTGGTTGCCTTGTCGACGAATTCATTTTGCTGTGGAGTCAACATCATATCTCCTTCGAAATAGTGGTGGCTAAGATTCAGTTCTCCATTTTCTTCTAAAAATATTTAACACAAAAGATGAGAACATAATCCGTGTATCAGGAGAGGGACATTGGGGGGTCCTCAACAACGCAATTCGCAAGCCCCCCTCTATCAGAAACTCACAAGTAATTTGAAAACTCATTGAAAACTGTAGTGTACTCATATATCAATAAACGTTGGTCATTTGGAAATTATTGATCTAAAACCGATCGATAGGAATCGTCTGAAAAATTGCAAATGCAGTATTAATAGCTTGAATATAGAAGCTTAATCCCTTCTGAAATACTAGTTATCGAGATTTGTTTTTCAGCACCCATTCAAGTGTGATTTCACGAATGAAATCCCAAATGAGTTAATTCCGGTCTCAGATCATTTCCAGATGATCAACGTTAATTGGCCTTTTCCAAAACGAGTTAAGGGCTGGGTACTAGTTTCCCTAATTAATGTAATTAAGAAATGAACCTCATAATAAAAAAGAGCAGATCAAAATATGTAAGATCCTTGAAGTTTGGTGCTTTTGGTTGGATATTGAGTGAGAAAACTTCCCAAAACCGCAAAGGAATGTATGGATTGGACATGCGTTTACTTCTATTTTTAGGTATTTTTAGGAGGCTGTATCTTGGTCAGAATACAACCAAATGCAACCAAACTCAAGAATCTTACATATCTTGATGTGATCTATTTAATCATGAGGTTCATTTCTTAATTACATTAATCAGGGAAACTAGTACCCAGTCCTTTACTCGTTTTGAAAAGGCCAATTGAAACAGTTGTATATCATTTGAAAATCCATTATCATTACAAAGAATAGTTAAAGAAATTCCTACACCTTCTACATGTGGATGCTAGACAGCTCTTACCTTTGTCTTCAGGTGAGGTTTGTTTAGCGATCTTTGCCATATCTTCTTTAGCTTTGTTCAATTGTTGAGCAGCTTTGACTTTACTTGTAACATGAGCTAAAGTAATGAGAAAACACCGTACTACATACAAATTAATTTGTATAGGAAATCGCACGATCTTGAGTACAATTCTTAATTAATAGGTACGAGTGATGTTTTTAAAGTTTTCCAATTTGATAACTTTCAGAACATCACGAGTATCTATTAATTACAAATCGACGATAAGATCATGCGATTTTTTATTTATAGTATACTGAAAAACTCTGCAGAGTAAACAAATCTATCATTTTATTTGTTCTCCTCTCGTCCAATCAGAATCGAGTAATTTTGTGCAGTATATTATAAAGAATTCATTGAGTATAAAGGGGAATCGTTTCTCACCCTTATTTACTGTTGTACCCTTGTCAGTTTTTGAAGCAATCCCATCTTTGTTTTCTTTAGAGGGAGTTTGACTATCAAGAGTTGAAGCTTTTTTAGGTTTCGCGATGTCGTCCTTTTCTTTTCTCTTTGCCGTCTTTGGAGTTTCAATTTTACTTCTTTGAGCTAAAATATGAATAACATTTCAAATGGATAACATCATAAATGTTAGTATATTCACGCTTTTCCTTTTATTTCGTGCCCTATTTTCTTTGACCTTGAGCACCCGCACTCATTTACTTATTTAAGTGTCCTTTTATTTATCCATCCATCTTTTCATTAGTTCATTCTTCCATCTATTCACTCATCCATTTATCTATTCACTCATTTATTTATTCATCAAGTTGTTTCGCTAATTCATTCAACGACTGAAACATTCATTCATACATAATGTATTCATTTATGCATTCATTCATTCATCCATCCATTCATTCATTCACTTATTAACTAATTAATTAATTAATTCATCCATTCATTCATTCACTTATTCATTCATTCATCCATTCATCCATCCACTTATTCATTCATTCATACATAATGTATTCATTTATACATTAATGTCATTCATTTATACATTCATTCATTCATTCATCCATTCATTCATCTATTCATCCCATCACTCACTTGTTCATACATTTTGCTCATTCATTCATTCATTCATTCATTCATTCATTCACCCATTCATCTATCTATTTATCCCATCCCATCACGTATTCATTCATTTTGTTCATTCATTGACTCAATTATTTACTTATTTATACAAACTCTCCTTATCCATTCATTTAATCATTCATGTTTTTATTCATTCCCTCATTCAGGGCCCATTTTAAGACATAAATAACTGCTTACCAGAACATCCCTCATTCAGGGCCCATTTTAAGACATAAATAACTGCTTACCAGAACATCCATACAACAAGTTTGCTTGTCGCACGTCTGTCTCACTAAGCCGAACACGTTGTCCAACTATGACATTAAAAGGAACTGCTTGCGTAGTGGTAATGGTAGGGGAGCCATTCTTAGAGAAAAACTTTGTTCCATAGTGTGTAATAGAGCCATAGTCATATCCTACTCCTTTAGAATCGATCATATGTTTAGGCATTGCCTTGAAGTTAAACAAGTAACCTATGGAGTTAAGGAAGAGATTTATTAACATATCGATTACAATACAGTAAACTTTGTATGTGTTTGTAAGAACTTAACGAAATAATAACTGGAGTGGATTATTTTTAAGGTACAGGGTTTTTTTTTAATTCAAATTTACAACAATTTACAAACAATAATAAGCTATAAATTACACAACGTAACAAAGAAAAAAACCCTACTTATTTAGAACTCACAAATTATCATTTTACAATATCAAAACTTTCTTTTTTTTACAAGGTGCTGGGGTTGCTCGTATACTGAATTTCAATTGATCACGTGATCTACGTCCATGTGAAAGCAATTTTCCTCTCGATCGATTTTAGCTGGTGTATTGAATACCAAGGTGAGTTACTTTCTATTTACAATGTTCTCAACCGAGTTCATTCACTTTAATCATGCATTCAGGATGACACGTTATAGTGAGTAAATCTAACTTTATAGTGAGTAAAAGTGAGCTTAAACTCAATATATTGAGTACATTGTACTAAGTCAATGGCACATCTACATTTATGTTTACTCTCAATAATGAGTTGAGTTAACTCACTATTAAGTGTCTTCCTGAATGCATGTTACTCAATATACTGAGTTGTATCTACTCAACCGTTTTTGCAGTGTTGATCACACAAGATAAAGCAAAGAAAAAATCACACTTTTAGTACTCTTGATACTTCTTCTATAGCTTACCTGGTTTAATGTTTGTCCATTTCACTCTAATAAACGACTTCCTGTCTGGCCGGCTGTGCTCGTGGAAGAAACCAACAGTGTGTGCAATCTCGTGAACAATGTTACCATGTTGACACGTGATACCTCGTCCACCCACCGATATGGTTTGTTTACCACCAACCATACCAAGATTAGAAGAACACCTGACAACAAACAGAGAAGATGCCATCATCGTACCACCAAGACACACCACCATCATCGATGTGGGCACAGGCACAGGCACAGGCACAGGCACAGGCACAGGCACAGGCACAGGCACAGGCACAGGCACAGGCACAGGCACAGGCACAGGCACAGGCACAGGCACAGGCACAGGCACAGGCACAGGCACAGGCACAGGCACAGGCACAGGCACAGGCACAGGCACAGGCACAGGCACAGGCACAGGCACAGGCACAGGCACAGGCACAGGCACAGGCACAGGCACAGGCACAGGCACAGGCACAGGCACAGGCACAGGCACAGGCACAGGCACAGGCACAGGCACAGGCACAGGCACAGGCACAGGCACAGGCACAGGCACAGGCACAGGCACAGGCACAGGCACAGGCACAGGCACAGGCACAGGCACAGGCACAGGCACAGGCACAGGCACAGGCACAGGCACAGGCACAGGCACAGGCACAGGCACAGGCACAGGCACAGGCACAGGCACAGGCACAGGCACAGGCACAGGCACAGGCACAGGCACAGGCACAGGCACAGGCACAGGCACAGGCACAGGCACAGGCACAGGCACAGGCACAGGCACAGGCACAGGCACAGGCACAGGCACAGGCACAGGCACAGGCACAGGCACAGGCACAGGCACAGGCACAGGCACAGGCACAGGCACAGGCACAGGCACAGGCACAGGCACAGGCACAGGCACAGGCACAGGCACAGGCACAGGCACATCACCATACACTATCATCATCATCATCATTGTCATCGCCATCATCATCACACTGAATCATCAGCTTCACCATCGTCATCATAATCACAATCGTGATCTTCATCTTCACCATCACCATCATAATCACAATCATCATCATCACCATCATCATCATCCATTACTCACCCTCCTTCGTAGACAAACTCAATATAGTTTTTGTTTGCAGCAGTCTTTGGTACAAGCTTGATGCAGGTTCGTGTATTCCATTCGTTAACAGCAGATGCGATAAACCTCTTCGATGCCTCCCCTTTAATTAAAAAAAGATTTAAAATAGCGTAATTAACCCTTTGGAAAAATACCCCTTTAAATAAAATACGATTTAACCATCAAAATACCATATATTGTGTCATTAACGTAGTAATGCAGTCACATTTATGGTTCTTTGATTCACTTTATTAATTGAAATTATGAATTGAACTTGGTATATATAATACATGAAAACGTGCTAGTACGTGATCATATGACGTAATACCCAAAGGGTTCAAGTTCCTCTTGTATATTACCCCTTTAAATAAAATACGATTTTACTATTATTACAATATATACCATATTAACAAAGCATACATTATTAAGCAATGTTTGTACAATGTGTACACGTGCTGGGAATAAAAGATCAAAAAGAGGCTGAAAAGGTTAAATCATCCCGTTGATATGTAGAAGACCATTTCAGTTCTGCTGGTAAGACATCAGCCTTAATAGCATGTAATATATTCTTAAGAGTTTGACAACAGCTAGCGGTAATCTTTGGAATTTGTACATCAACACACATGTCAAAAGCGGTCATTTCAGTTATATGATGATGATGATGATCTTGAACAATGGTTTCATGTCAAGGCTTTCAGGCAACGTTTTTGTTTTTGCCACAGCAGGAGCACGACTTGGACCATTGCTAGAAAACATTTTCACATAACTGTAAAACAGCTATTAAAACACTTAAAAATTATATCTTGAGCTGTCGTCAAATTCTAAAGAATGTATTACACATGTACCATCGCAAGGCTGAGGTTTTACACGAGGTGTGTCATGAAATGACTCTGTTTCTCGGCAAAAAAAAAATCACTTTTTTAACGTCTCCATCTTCTAGCTGGACAAGTGTGCCCTACTAATTGGGGAGACTCGAACACACACTCACTACCTTACACGTCTTACGTTAAATATTTTGGCTCACATGTTTATTTTTGCTGAGGAAAGGAAAACCGGATAAAACGGAGAAAAACCCTCGTGGCATAGGAGAGAAGAACACTTACTGCAGAAGAGTACTTACTGAGAAAAGGGTTCACAACATAAGGGATGATTCCTTTAGGCCATAAACGCTCCGCTTCGCTAGTCAGTGCTCTGCGAAATGATCCATCGCTAGACCCTTCTAACACATCGTGCTGCTTTGGTGTAAGACGGATATCTCCTTCGTAGTAATGGTGGCCCAGGTTAAGTTCTCCATCTCCGTCTAGCCGGAAAACGAACAGGGTTTAATATCTAGATCAAGTCCTCTGACAGGATTAAAAGTTCCACGGAAGACGATCAAGTATTCGATCGTTTTAAGAATGAATTTTAAATCCTGAAAAGGTGATGGTGATTGGGATGTTGTTGTTGATATTATCACGATTATGATGATCAGATGAAAATGACGATGCTTCTGCTGATGGTAATGATGATAATTAGTGTGATGATGATACTGAGCATAGTGCACGTGAGGATGATGGTGTTGATGATCATGATTATGATTATGATGATCGGAAGAAAATGGTGATAGCTTCTGCTGATGGTAGTGGTGATGGTATTGGCCAGTAACAAAACGAGAAGAGGACTGGGTACTAGTTTTCCTAATTAATGTAATTAAGAAATGAACCTCATAATTCAAGAGAGCACATCAAGATATGTTAGATTCCTGAGTTTAGTTGCATTTGGTTGTATTCTGACCAAGATACAGCCTTATAAAAATGCCTAAAAATAGAAGGAAATGTATGGTTTGGAAGGACGCCTGTCCTTCCAATCCATACATTCCTTTGTAATTTTGGGCAGTTTTGAATGGCTTTAACTCACTCAATATCCAACCAAAAGCACCAAATCTCAGGAACCTTACATATCTTGATCTGCGCTTTTATATTATGAGGTTCATTTCTTAATTACATTAATTAGGAAAACTAGTGCCAAGTCCTTTACACATTTTGTTACTGGCCAATTGATATGATGATGATACAGAGCATAGTGAGGATAATGTTGATTATATCACGATTATGATGATCAGATGAAAATGACGATGCTTCTGCTGATGGTAATGATGATAATTATTGTGATGATGATGATATTGAGCATAGTGAGGATGGTGTTGATGATCATGATTATGATTATGATGATCGGAAGAAAATTGTGGTGACGATGCTTCTGCATATGATGGTGATAGTATTGTGACAATGATGATACTAATGATAGTGATGATGATGGCAATATATGATGATGATGATGATGATGATGATAATTATTATGATGATGATGAAATGTTGCCTCTACTGATGACGATAATAAATTAATTATGGTCAATAACATGCATTTACTAGTACACAACTCACCCTTATCATCGAGTGATTCGGATTTGATTTTCTCTTCTGTTATAAATATCAAATAAAATAATGAAAGTTTAAATTATAAGTATAACTGCATGACCTTCGTAACTAACTAAACCGACTGAACATCTATGTTTACCTGCATGTGTCACCAAGGCAACCACTGTGAAAATCACTGCTAGACCAGAATACATCCTGATCAGAAAGACTAAAAGATTTGTATTAAAATCTAAAAAGAAAGAAAAAAGGAAAAAAAGAAGTTCAATAATAAGAATTGAAATAATATATTGCCATTATATATCTTTCGATTTCTTATCTTATTTCTAGAAAAGGTTTGAAATAAAAAGGAGAGTAGCAGGAGATAATCTTCAATAAAAAACTGTGTTAAAATATATTGCCGGAAAATATAATCTTTTTGTCACAGCAATATAATACACTGGTGGCTATCGATTATAGCATAATGAATTGATAAGATCCATTGTAGAGTGGTTTTCAGATTAACCTGTGAAACACACTTTAGGGTATCTTATAATAATAATAATATAATAATATTTTCCACAGCAGATCCACATAGTGGTTATTCTTCTGCTGGCACTCACACTCACTCCCTCTACTTTAAATATTTTTCATACATCACCCTTACATGTTGATTTTTGCATGTATCTTGTACTTTTACACTCTAATTCTATTGTGTTTATTTGACTCCTACACTCTAATAATTATAGTTTGTTTCACTGGTTTATGAAAAACACTCAAACATGGGACGTAGTATAGATAAATGAATGAAGTCTTTACTAATAATTCAAAATATATATAATTCGGGTTGACTGAATGTCGGTGATCACTGAGTTAACCCATTCACAGCTGGTAGACTGGTGTTACTTTGACATCTAAATCCGTTCATTGTAACACTGTAATCAATGAAATTGAAACAATGTTCTAGAACTAATTACCTGAAGCCTTTCTGTATTCTCGTTTCTCAGAGACAACTCTTTGGTGTTAAGAATATTATAATATAAAAACTGGTCAGAGTCAAATGTATTTTTTGTTTTAATTCATCCATGGTAGAAAGTCACAATATTTTGTACCAAAGGACCTGCTAGTCATTGTTCATTGGAGATAGAAGATGTTGTTTATACAGGTCGAAGTGTGTTGGAATGCTATTATCGACCAATCACAGCATATAAACAAAACATTGACAAACCAGCCCTCTCGCGGCTTGACTTGACGGCTGCGCGGGGGAGACTAGTTTGACTAGTTTGCCAAAGTTTCAAAGTAAAATGAGCAACTTAGCTTATTCACTGTGAACAGAGTGAGGTACTCACTGACGTTTCAAACGCTTTTGATTTATAATTCAAAAGATTAGTATCTGGAACGTCAATAAGTATCATCTTTTTGTATGGTTTATTTGAGTTTTTACTCGCTCGAAACGTTGTTGAAAATTGAGGTTTTAAAATCCGACTAAAAGGCTGTTCTTTTTCGCTATTCGTACCCGTAATTTTTCAATCTACTGCCTCGCCAAAAATATTAAATTTAAAATGTCAGCCGGGCTATTTGTTCAATGTTTACTAGAAGTTTTTAATCCAACGAAGCAGTATCCGCATCACTACTGCCAGTAAGCAACACTTTTTTAATTTTGCGGTGTTCAAATATTCTTTTTATCCCAACTTAGTAGCAAGTTCATTGAATAATAATACTCTCTTTCTACGGTGCAAAAAATATCTCAGTTTTTCTCTCTAAAAAATACCAAATAACTTTTTGAATACATTCATTTTATTCAAAAAATAGTCAGCATGCAATACTCTCTAAGCTTTTTTAATGGCAATTATAACATAGATATATTCTAACACGCGCTTTCAGCTCGTGCTTTTTGACATTTTTGTTTTCAACTGGCCATCGTGCAGTTATCAGAGTATAAACCACGGCTGAGCCTTAGTTATTTGGTCAATAACTTTTGTAAAGTGCCTCAAACAATAAATTCCGTGTTGGTAAATGAGTTGATCCGCACAGTCTGCGATCAAATCCAGAGTAAACAATAAGCATCAAGTTTGCTTTAGCCATCAATGTATTCCTATGGGACCTCTACGTCAAGACCCTTTTATCCATCGTATGTATATAACAACAAGACTATAAAACAATACCACAAAGAGGTCTTAGAAACCAGTGTTGTGTGTACGGTTTACAGCTTGTGTCGAATAACAGGCTGTTTCGATGACCGGCATGTGAAGCTAGCAAACATCAATGGCAACACGATTGGTAAATATATGTAGACATCCAAAGCTTGTTGGTCTACGAGACAGCAAAAGTCCAGGATTTCGAAGTGATATTTACCGAAATCTTAACCGTAGTCCAAGAAATATTGATGCCAAGAAAAAAGTTCGAGTTCGCTTTCTTCTACCAGACAATACAAAAGTGGATCAGCAAAAAGAGATCGAAGTCTTTCCTGATAACTTGGAAGAGGAAGAGACTCCTACGCTTCCAGCTATATGTGAGCTTATGATATTCTCGAATCAACGAATGGAAACACCGCCAAAAACAGCTAAACAAAAAACAATGCTGCCAAAGCAACCGATTATTTCAAAAACCACCGAGGATCCCATCGCCAGGAAGCGAAGCTCACAGTCTTCAGTGGTCAAACTACCACCAGCCACGCCAAAATGCTCAACTCAAGAACTAAAGATGAACAATAACCAAAACTGTATGTCTCCTGGAGATTATAAGGACCCGTCTCATTCGGATACTCGCCGTCGGATACTAGCATGGCTGGACGACGCGGAGCGTGCTAAGCCAACCTATCGTAGACGATTTAATACATTCAGTACATAATACCGCGATCTGATAGTAACTGTGTATAACAAGGATATGAAATATTCAATTATACAAGCAGAGAAGTTTTCAAACCTTCAAATAAATGTTTTGCATGATGTACAAGATTGGAAATAATTATACGACTGTTATACGAATGTGGTAAAAGATGTAAAACACGGTATCAACTCGAGATCATAGTCAACACAAGCAGAAAAAAAGCCTGTCATACATTTAGTTAATTGTACTCAGAGTATAGGAATAAATTGCAACGTTGAAATGAATGTTAAAAGATTCGAAAAAAAAATGTAAGAAAATTCATTCAAGAATTCAGGACACAGGTATTGACTTGATAGATATAAGCATGGGACTTGCTGTTTTGATCACCCTACTTGCTAATGCAATGGAAGAAGAAATACTCCTCACGGGGTAAGCCTATAGCTGCATAGTCAGATTCATAGGTATATCATTGGTATTCCAAAACACTGCAATATCTTGAAACACAAGACCTTTCATTAAATAATAAAATACAAACATTTTGAAGAAAGCGGAATATTTAGAAAATATTTTGACAAAAGGACAGCATTAGTGGTTTACTGCAGGTTAATATGGAACTAAAAAAACAAGGTAATTGTACGTATTTCTCGCCAAAGCAGGGATGATAATCATGCAGATTCAGATAAAAACTAATAGACGTTTTAGAGACTAATGTAAACAATGAATGAAAATAAGCTAGTTAATTTGCTCTTGGCAAACAAAATTATTCCACAAACATTCTTAATTCGTTGCAGTTTTGTACGAAAGAACTGACTCAAATTATCGACTCACATTGAGAATCTGAAGATTATCATTTATAGATATAAAAACATTGAATTGCTATTTAAAAATCAGTATCCTTTAGAAAATGCAATTGTTCATAATTAAATGCTAATTTATGTCGACTGGTATGGATAGATCAGTATTATGTGTGAAAGGTAAAAAAAAAACAGTGTGGAAGAATATAAGTGAGAACATTCAAAGAAGCTGAGCTGTAAGTTCTGTAGAAAAAGAGAAAGAAGTCGTACAATTAAAGAAGTTTAAGTTTTGTAATATGTCAAGTTTTGTTTACCGACTGTATTAGTGTCACAGTTGTTTTATAATGCAATAACTTACCTATAGCTAAGAAAGAGTAAAAAGGAAACGAAAATAACTAATTCAAGCTTATCTAGCTCGCTTTACATGAACTATGATATTACACTGTTGAAATGCGTTGTTCGAATTTTGTCAAGTGAATTGGTACACAGAAAAAAAGCTGGATCAAAATATTTTACCAAGTAGCATGTTGACATAGTACACTGATAATTATTCACAAAAATAACGAGTTAAATGTATATCTGGGGCCGGTTGTACGAAGCCTGAATAGCGCTATCCAACGGATAAAACATATACAAATTCTATACACTGGATAACCCATATCCAGTGGATAACTTTATCCAGGCTTCGTACAACTGACCGCGCCTGGAGTGTAAAATTTTATACACAAAAAGACAGTCTCCATACATTATTATCGCTTATGTTTTTATGGGAAGAAAAGGTGAACAACCAAGGCTAAAAGTCGTATGTTTTATCAGAGAGAAGTAGACTGTTTTGATACGAAAACAAATGCAAAAACACCACGTTTACTATTATCATATTTTTGTCTAAGTATAAATAGGAGAAAAAGGTTAAAAGCATACAGAGAGAAGCATAATGTTATGATACGCAAAAACACGTTTTGTTTTCTGTTACCATACTATGATCACGTAAAAACTGTACATACAGGTATTAAGACCTCATTACATGTATATCCCTGACCCTATTGGCTTCCTGGTATCCTAATGGGACTAATTAGAAACTCATTAAGTTTTGAGTGCACTAAAGTCTAATGCCCTTAGCCGATCATTGGATTAACGGTGTTTACGCTGAACGAAGTGTTTGGTTTGTACAATGCATGATGTAGTTAATGCTTTAAGGTTGTAAAGCCACTTGTTTACGACCCATTAGTAGTGATACTACAAGGATGTCTTGCTTATTTTAGCCCTTATGCCAAGATGTACCCCTTACTGAAATTGTTACTTTCGAATTCATCATTATCATCATCTTTATTGATTTTATTCTAATAAACCATAGAGGGGAGGTTTCAATTTTTTTTTTACAAAATAAACATAGGATACTGTTAAGATCATGTTACATTTATTTTTTTAAAGTTTTTTTTTCGAGCAATGTGAACAGATAAAATCCCCGATGGCCGGCAAGACAGCTCAAAATTGTGTTTACTTATCGTAATATATTTACATGGTACAATGTGAGATTAAATTATGAAACGTCATTGAGTGACCCGTCGCACTCTCTTTTTAATAGCATCACAGTACAGTTTTAGTTCGAGAATTACTTTTTTAATTTGTGCCAGTCTGTTTGTCTTTGCGAGTTTTCTACCTGTTTCAATCTGTTTGTTTGTCTGAACCCATGTCTCCTTGCGCGCGCTCATGCTATAAATGTAGTTCATTACTATTGTTTAACAGCAACCTTCATTACAGCGCTTTGCGGGCTGCAACAAAGCCGGATACACGTATTCTAGCTGCCAAATTAAAGGATAGATTCACGTAGGCTGTAATTAGCTAAAGAGTAGTGGGAACAAAGGCCCGGCTACCTTTCAAGATGGCGTAGGGAACTGTGAAGAGCACTATTATAAGGATTTAATAACCTTGTAAAAGTAATTTTCCTCCGAACTATCTAGAGCAGCTAAGTGGTCACTTCAATGTGTAGGTTGTACATCCTTTCACGTACTTATTATAGTGTACTCTTCCTTGCCAAAGGGCGTACAGGATATCCGCCTTTACTATTTCTTATCGTTCAAATATAAATTAATTTAAAACGCAGTATATAGAACACTTAAATGCATGCGATCATTGCAAACACGCGGCTTACACAATCATGAAGAATTTATAACATTTTGAAATTGTTTTTTAGTGTACTATACTCTGTAGGACGAACGATGTTGTTCTTCACGTAGCCAATTAGTAAATGTTATAGTGTAGTCCACCTTGCAGGCATATTATAATGCACAAACACAGGATATCCGTCTATACTTCGTTATCTTAAAATGCAGTGCTTATAATAATTAAAAAAACCTCAATAATTTACGTTAGAACAGAGAATGCTAACAAAAATTATGGCATATCAGAAGCATTTGTTAAGATGTATTTTACGAAGATACTTTTCAGTGTCGATGATCGAAATATTAATTATATTTCCCCAATATCAAAGGTATAATTTTGTTGGTCACGCAAATAGCCCGCAATCAAAAGATTTAAAAGCGTTTCTAGTATTATCCACTTGAGGTTCATTAAACATCATTGACTTCAAGAGTTTTAGAGATACTGTAAGAAGATTTCTCGAAACTTCGCAACAGATAAAAATGTTTCGTAATTCCGAATCACGATCGCATTTTTTGGTCTATTTTAAGGTAGATCTTTATAAAAAAATACCCAGCATGCACTTGTCATGATGACATCTTTGTAAATAATTTAATTCAGATATTCAATCATTGGTCCTAGCACATTTTGAGCTATTTGCTAGGGCCATGCAGTACCTACTGTACTTGTAATTTTCTATTTGTAAATTGTAATCGTACGTTGTTGTTGTTGACATTTGTTTTTCAACAAGGATGGAATAGACCTCTTTACCTTCGCATGTAAATATGTTATGATAAAGGCACGTTATTACAATTACATGTGAAAGATTCGACTCCAAAGGGTTACATCACGTGGTCTGAAATGGGTAAACAAACAGAGCAGGGTGTGGTGTGGTGTGGTGTGGTGTGGTGTGGTGTGGTTGGACAAGTGGCGAGGGTGTATAGGGGTAAGGATTTTGACCGATGAGTAATTATTCCAAAATAGCTCCGATTTACAATGTTTTACAAGGTAAGATAAATAACTTCTGCTCGAAGGGTAAGATAATCAGTAAAGGTGTGCTTATATAAATTACAAATTTCTCTACACTGTCGTCAATATGTGTTTAAGCAAGCATTGCAACGGATTTATTGGCATGGATTTTACAATGTCGATCAGATGTAGATATAGAACAGTATCAGGATCTACCGATTACATTCAATGCTTCTATGACCAATGAAAATAACATTCATGCATGCATTCTATTGATTTCATAATGATATATCTGATATTTACAAAATATATATTTATATATGCCCTCATGGACATTGTATAATAACTTACAAGTATAGATATATTTTATATGCATGGAATTGAAGGCAAGGCTACACTGATAGACATGGACAACATAACAAAGATTGACAACCATTTGAAAATCGTTGTCGTAGCAGAAGTTATCTCTGTTACTCAAACTGTTTCCTTGGAAACACTGACATAGGTTACTTGCTATCGTCATGATTACAAAGCCTGCATGGTTCACACTAGCGCATAAGCATAAGCATAACCAACATACGCAGACTCAGTTGGGCTTTGCTCATTAGCCGCACTTGTCTTTTCTCACATCTATTCGAGAAATGCTTCACTGAGTCTTCGTGTGTTGCTTAGACCCGGCTACACGGATCCGGATACTTTTGAAACCGCATACTTTTTGATGCGAATCGGCCTATCGTCCACACGAATCCAGTGAATCCGGTAACCGAAACCGCATACTTTTATTTGAATCCTCCGGATACGCGGATTCGTGTGGACGCAAATATTTCTATGCGGTTTCAATCGGATCGGATTCGTGTAGACGAGGCCTTATTCTTATGCTTAAGTCGCTAGTGTGAACCATGCAGGCTTTAGTGCTATAACACTAATAACATAGTGTTATATACCAGTAAAATGTCTTGTTTTCTCTTTCATTGACGTCTTTGTTGTTCATTCTCAGAAGTCGTTGGCTATAATAGAGGTGCATGATGAAGTAGGCAACACGTGGTCCTTTCAGAGCTCATACCTCGAGTGACAAGGCTTGCATTCACAAGATACAATCTTTGATATAGACGTACTTTCTTGACAATTACTTCCCTTGAATTTGATAACGTAAGGAGTAGGGGAAACCTTGGCGTTACAGCATTCACATATCTTCTTGAACATCTGTCCGTCGACCACAGGAAAAGACGGAAAAGCGGACGATGGACAGGAACCGACGCATTTATTCACCCGAACTCTCACGGGATGACAGAGGGTAGGGTTTGAAGGCCTGAATTTTTGCTTGTAAGAGCGTAGTTTGCAAGAATATGGCGACGCTTTTCGAACTGCTTCTGTGCGGTCGAGTCCATTAAGAGAGAAAATTAGAAATCCTATAATCAAGATGGTGGATGTTTGTGTAGTTGTCATGGTAACTGTGTAATTTCTTTATCTGAAATAAATAGAATATTGAGTTATTTTATTGGTATTCAGTGCTGTGCAAATCAAAGTTATGGATCGAGTAGATGCATACGACCCATCATGTGGGCGACTGTCTTTCGTCTTTTTTAATCTATTAATTTATTTTATTCACTGTATATATATTTATTTAAAGATCAGAGTTTGTCAATAAAGTATTTCACAATCACAGCTATGGTTAAGTTGCTGTTCTTGCTATTCAGTGAAATTGATGATTTTAATAACGACTTCTATTCAATTTAGTTTTATGAACAACCTGGTTATGATGACCATAGTGATCATCAAATAATGACAAATAGTAAACATAATTATACGAAAAATGATTTTGTATGGAAGTGAAATAAGGGCCGGGATCGGACTAAAGAATAACCCGAGTAATTAGTTTTTACTCAGGCATCTCGGCCAGAAAGCCCTAACGTAATATAATAATATTATATAAAATAATAATATTATATTATATATATAATTAATAATAATATTAGTATCAAACTAATTTAGAAAACAAACTTTAAAGTTGAAATCCATATTGTCAATGGTCTGCCATTGTATTGGTACGCCATAACTCCGTGTGAACGATTACTACTCTTTAAATATCATTATCATTAATATTTGTAAATAAACAATACTCGTTTACACTTGGCGGGAATGTTAAACAAGGCGTAAAATAAATCAATTTCGTGACGTCTTTTACATACTTCCATTGTTTACAAGCTGTGCATGTTATGTAGTGAAATTCAAACTACTTAGTGCACGGCTTTACTAGCCTATTTATACCCACTTTCGAACATAACCAAAGCTACCGCAAAGAGATTTAATTTTAGCGCTTAAAACTTAAAGGTCGCGTGCGATACTTTAGTGGTTTAACGTCTTAAGAGGCCACATTCATAGACGTTGACTTCATTTAGTTAAATAGCTTGTGATCCAATAAGACAGTGATTTTATTACGTCCATACTACTCTTGATTTAATCAAAAATAAATTTGACCTAACAAATTAAAGACTTTTTATAATGAAACTAATGACAACATTTTTTACTCGACGTTTTACACGATACCAACGAACCGAAGCGATCCGACACTAAATCTCAGCCAAAATCAAATGATGTATTGACATTTCTTATTTTCTCTTTGGTTATAAATACACAAATGTCTAGATAAATCTTTCAACGCTGGCCGTAATATTTCCCGCACAACTACGGTTAGTACTGCTACTGTAGAATTTTCGAATGTTTCTATATAACTTACGGTACGGTTACGGCTACGGTATACGGTACGGTCAGTTTCCCACTCGTACGAAAACCGCTCTATTAATCTAATGTAATTAAAACAAGCTAAGAAATATTATAAAAAGCCAAATAAAGGCAGAAACGTTTTGGCATCTTAATGAAAATTCCTTGCCGAGGCTCGCATGTTTGATTCCTGCACTTGATTCAAAATGACCTAAACATCCTTAATATAACCAAAGCCGCACTGGATCATATCCAGATTAAATTTACGTGCTGTAATACTTAGAAGATTACAAATATCGTACGAAAGTGATTTCAGGTTACGTAGGTAACAGAATGAAATTTGTAACACCGTAAAAAAAATGTTAACTTAACTTATCATTTTTTACGGTGTTACACATTTCATTCTATTATACCTATCGTTTATATTAAGACACAGCCTATACTAGTCACTAGTTTCCATTTAAGTTAAGTTAAGTCAACTTTTTTTACGGTGTTACAAATATCATTCTATAAGGCCAAGTAAAAAAAAAACATATGTTTATCGTCCCCGCCCGCTTCAATTTTTTGGGCCGCACGGATTTTTTTATTATTTGTTATTACAACATCAGCTTTAATAAATACGAAGAAGATAAACAAAAAATATTCAAGTTGTACGTTTGTATATTTGTTGTTGTTTAGAATATACAGCCGATCTCGAAAAGGTTGTCCACCTGAAAAGACATATATACTAAAAGAAATATCACGTGACTCATTATATATTCACTTTCCGCGCGTGGAATATTCTGTCGTGCGTTTGAAAGTAATATGGCGGCGAATTCAAACAATCAGTATCTTCCCTCGCTAGAAGTCCGAGTTCTAGACTCGGCAAAAAAGACCAGTTTTAGAGTAAGAAACGTAAGAAATTTCCAGGTCGTCGACACGATAGGAGAATTTAAGAAAGAAATAGCTAAACATTTCACCGAGCTAAAGGCCACCATCGCTGACAGTCACGTTGGCTACATCATGGAGCGTAACAAGAAGATATCTATAATTAATGACAAAGACTTGGAGACAGCATACGCCCATTTTATAAATGGCAACCAGATGTGGCTAGACCCAAACCCAAACAAGAAAGAGAAAGAGAAAGACGCCGAAGCAGGACCCAAAAAGCGTATGTATTAGTTTCAAAATTACAATTAAAGCAACTAAAGCATGTGAATTGTGTGGTTGTAATAATTATCACTTGTTTCAAGGCCTTTCACAGGCATGTTTTTTTCTTATTTTAATGAAATAACTAAATGCTATCTTTATTTGTTGTTACATAGGAAGCCTGGAAAGCACTGAGAACAGAAGTTAGAAAATTGCTGAATTAATAGAAGAGCTAAAAGAGATACACGGCTCGCAATTGTCACCTTATAAATACCGATTATGGGCTGAAATGATAGTAAGTCTCTATTCTTATGATTGCTAGTTATACCAATATAGACAGTCGATTTTTCAACCACGGCGAAATTTTAAAACAATTAACTTAAAATGTAAACCACGTTCAACTGGAATTGGTAATGATCAACGCATTCCATCGTGACGCCCGATAACTCACTGTAGAATGCGCTCGATCATTTGTGCTCACAATTATAATAAAAATTTTAATTTCATGGTTTGCTATTTATACAAAAGGTAATAGTTTCACATAAGCCGGTTCTTGTATGCTAATGTATTTCTTGTATGCTAATGAGGTCGTTGACAAGAAATATAACGAATTCACGTGTATACTTTGTTACAATAGAGCATTTACTTCATTTCTAATTTTTTTATTAAACAAAAGTAACAACATAATTTTATTTAAGCCAGCAATGCATTCTGTGCTTATTTCTTAACTTATTTATTGATTTTCTAAGAAAGACTGTAATTGTGTTTCTATACTTGTAACAACGTATGCACGTGAATATGTCATATGTCTTGTCATAGACCTCATTAGCATATAAGAAACACACTAGCATACAAGAACCAGCTTGTGTGAAACTACTCGATCTAATATCTAGTTAATTTTTCATTTTTCGTGCATTCTAGCTGGTTGGCACTGCCGATAAGGCCGCACTTCCAGATGTGCCAATGTTCTCGGCTAATCCCGCGAAACGGCCGGCAAAGCAAAATCTACTTGTTGAAGCACTAACCACAGTGGGAACATCAATAGCAAGTGCTTTGCAGCCCGGACCAAGCCATTCTAATTCTGTAAGCACCCCCGTAGTGACACAGGTATAATGCATTCTGCCTTCTTTACTGATGTAAAAGAGTATGATGGATATTGTATCAAAATGGATGTTTTTCCCTCAACAGAATAGCACCGCTATAAGTAGGACTGACGTACTCAAGCAAATACGTGAGCTGTTTGAGTTGAAAGAAATGGGAGCGATCTCTGCTCAAGAATACGAAGACAAAAAGAAGATCATAATGAAGGATCTGTAGATGCGTACTACAAGGAGAAAAAAAACGCAGTACAGTTTTTTGTTAATTAAATTTTATTAGTTGACAAATTTACACGGATTTATTGTTTTGTTATCGAGTAGTTTGTGTACAAATACATACTATATTTACAAATAACCTGCATGCCGCATGAATCCTTGGCAATTAGCTGCTGTGATTTGCCCAAATGAATTCCAAATCAAGGGTACGGGATCAGCAACACTTTGTAACACCAAGTCATTTTGTCTGAGATCATGTTTGACCATTGAAAATGATTCTTCTATCGGGTTTAGGTCAGGACTGTAGGGCGGTAAATATCGGATGATTACTCCTGAGTTGTAGATTAAGTCCACAATATCGCCGGCGTGATGCACAGGATGGTTGTCTGTTTATATATGAAAAATAATTCAGTTTCGGCATTGATTTATCAATGAATAATATATTTATTATAACTTGTCAATGAATGTTAGTAATAAATAGTAAAGAGCACAAATCCAAGTTGTAAGTTCACTTATTCAAATCGTGCATGCAGTGGAGGGCGTACAGTTTATCTGTGAAACAATTGCGCAGAACTAAATTCATAAATCAATTGCTGTATATTATTCTCTAACAACTAGACTAGCATCAACTAAATAATGTTCTTTTCCTTTCGTGAACAAGAAAACCACTCTAAATTGTTACAATTATACATCTGTTTGTTTCACGGATAAAGTGCAGTCAGAAAACCCAAGAAATACGCGTAACTCAAAATACGTGTACTGCAATCCTGCTAATCGCTGAGCCGTGTCAATGCTGCTTCTGTTCGCATGGATAATAAATGAAGCTAAATGCGGTCAACGACTACATTTATGTATTGTGAGTAGCCGAATAAAGTTTATTTTCAGCATTTTTATGTAATTTCTGACCCTAAATTGAATGTAATATTTGTTCATGAAATCTTGCACGTGCATTTAGCATTTCATGTAAATAGCAGTAATTACAGCTAGCTACGCGTAGTTCATGGGTTTTCTGATTGTGCTTTACAATGCATGTATTCCGTTATATTTAGCTTACCCATTACAAGGACAGATCGAAGGTTTCTTCCATTAAAAGTGTTCATGCTAGGAAGTAGATGATTTTGTAAAAAATCCGAAAATGTTCCAGTGTTGAATGGCTGTCCTTCGCCTAACAGATATAAAGCTACGACACCATCGCATGATATAGCAGATACAGCATTGTAGTGGGGTCCCCAAGTGGAATAACATCGGTTCTGCACTGAAGCTCGGGTTCCAAGTGGGCTATATCCATAGTGACGTGTGATTCTCTTGTCCTTTAGTAATAAAAGGCGAAAATTGAATAGATAGATAGATAACATATCATAACATGACAGCCGATTAGGCTGAATTACGTGACTAAAGAATTATAATCCAATGATTATACAAATATATTGAAATTATAAAGTGTCAGGGCGATACAAGTTTTTGAATATAAACGAATCCACGTAAAGTAAAATGCGCTACCTGTATCGAATTGAAATAAACTAAAAAACAGTGATATTCAACTCGAGTAGCCTTGTTGAACGAATGAACGTAAACACTTCGAATTCAGGTACTTACAATTCCAGTTTCGTCCAAGAACACCAGCTGGCTTGGGTCAAAGACTGTCATCTCAGCTTTAAACTTCAGCCTTAAATCTTCGTTTCTTCGTGAAGAGATTTGCTGTAACTAAATTATTGAACGTCCATATCTTATAACATGCTAATACTTAATCAGTTTGAATAGTACAAAAACAAGTAATCAGTTAATACCTTCTTGCGCGTGAAGCCAAACCTGTGGACCGTACTGCAAAGTGTTTGGACACTGAATGCTGATCCTGTGGTGGCAAAGATTTTTGTTGCAATTTCTCTTAGTTGAATTTTTGGATTTTCTAAAAGTGCCTCCATAATGATATATTCTTCATGCGGGAAAAACGTAACACTTCCCTTTGGACGGCCAAGACAACAGGGAATCACGTCGCAAGTCGTATAAAAGGTTCTACATATGCGCTGGACTGTCTTCGGACTCACAAAAAGAGAACTAGCAATTTCGTTGTGTGTTTTGTCATAAAACAAACGCTGAAAAACAATTCTCCACCTCAAATCATCCGAGAATGGACGCGGCATTTTTTCAAATTGATACGCACGACAGAATACTCCACGCGCGGAAAGTGAATATATAATGAGTCACGTGATATTTCTTTTAGTATATATGTCTTTTCATGGTGGACAACCTTTTCGAGATCGGCTGTATTTGAACATTATATCAACCAAAGTTGCGTATATTTATTGACTCTTTTTCCGGAAAATTCGATCCTTTACCCTCGTAGGTACCTGGAATCGTCATTACATGGGTTAAAGCTGTGAATAAAACAACTTATGGAAAATAATAAAAAATAAAAAAAACCGCCCGCCCGCATTATTTTAATTAAAAATTCGGACGATAAACATATGTTTTTTTTACTTGGCCTAACCTATCGTTTATATCAAACACCGACGCAGCCTATACTAGTTTACTCGCTAGTTTCCATTTAAGGTTACGTACCTAACGCGGTTCATATCATAATTCGATTCATGGTGATACACAAACTCGATTACATACAATGGCTATATTCACAGTAGAGGACAAACAGACACCGTGCTTTTGATCGTCTTTTAAAATGTGAATTCAACAAGATCAGACAACAGGTAGAGACGTACAGTGACGCATTTTGTTATGGTTTTGCCAATGAACCATTGTTATTAGAAAAAAGAAAATTAAATTAAAAATCTATTGTTAAAATGGTTGGCAAATTAGCATCACAATACCAACACTTGTAAACACTACGCTCACCTACAGAGTGAGTTTTCGTCTCAAATTGTATTCGTCACGATTTCCCGCCAGAAGACTTGTCCGTCATAAGACGAATAGGATTTGTCCGTTCAGACGATTTGTCCGTCTTCAAGTGTGGAAAGAGTGATACTGACGTTAAACACTGATTAAGTCGTACTTGGTCTTTACTGCGACGTTGGTTGTAGTTCAAAATGTAGAAATGTCCATTTGTTTCTCGCGAAACACCAACGCAGACCACTCGTTTTAAGTGATGAAGTACTATCTTAGAAATTTCCTGATCGACTTAGTTGGAGTACACTTAATTTGAGAAAGTATAACCTATAATTAGCTTTGGAAGTGGATTAGTTCCAACATTTTTGTAAGAATATTTGCACTTAGCCCTACCCATGTTTTGTAATACTGCATGCAGTACTTCACTCTAATTAAATTCTCTAAATTAAGCATACACCTAGAGGTTTACTTATGTCGCTATTATAAACAAACGATAGCAAATAAAATTAACTTAGCACTGAACACTGTAAACTAGAAATAATAGTGAACTTTACTGACGTTTTGATCTTTAGTCCTTCGTCGGAGTATAAGGGAGAGAAACTATACTAAGGGGATGCAACGAGTATGAAATGGAAAGCGGGGCAAAGTCTATACTTAGTCTAGTTTAGTCGCACATTTGCATTTATAAACAGTCTTATGTCAATTGCTGTATAGCTAAAGATAATATTATCGATCAGTGTTATAAAGTTAGATATACTTCTAGCTGTATAATCGACAATAGTTATATATTAGTATGAGTATCATAGATATATATGATCGTTATGAATCGGCTAAGTTTTACACTCAACAATGTACGAAATTGTAGCACGTCTCCGATGGTAAATATTACTATAAGTGCATCAGTGCAATGAAAATGGAGTAAAACTTACTATAAAGTTGATCTCCCTTTTAAGTCGCTTCTAAAAACTCTCCTATATTATGAAAGTCCTTTATGGTTAAGCTGGGTTTTTGAAGTTTTCAAAATCTGTTGTTTTTAGTTGACAAAACTTGAATGTTCCTGACTGTGACCGATGCTGCATCTGAAGTTTCTCAGTGTGACTTAGAGATTAATCAAGCAAACAATAGAACACTTAGAATAGAAATCACGACTCGTGACGAAAACAATCCCTACACCAATAGAAGACACACACACAAAGCCTATAATGATAAGCGTTCCACTTCTTTATGGAGGAGTATTGTAGATTAATTCAGGATGTAATCAGAATAGGAAACCGCATAATACAATAACCTATTTACATTGACTATTTGAAACGGAAAGGGAATCATGGTTCAGATCGACCACAAAGGATATGTGTCTAAAACGGCTTTTTATCATCAGACAGCCTATGTATATTTTAGTGTATATTAATAACGCGTTTGTCATTATTTATAATGTATTGTGAAGTAGTCTCACTTTATGCTTCATTGGTGAACAACCAAGCATTAATTATATCCGTCATTACCGGCATCATTGTCATCACGTGCACTGTCCTCATCATCGCTGCCACCATGCATCCTCATCATAATTATTAAAATTACCATCATCATCATCAAGATTACTACCATCATCATCATCATCATAAAGATTACTACCATCATCATTACTACCTTCATCATCAAGATTACTACATACCATCATCATCATTATTAAAATTACTACCTTCATCATCATCATCAAGATTACTACGTTCCATCATCGTTATTATTAATATTACTACCTTCATCATCATCATCAAGATTACTACGTACCATCATTATCATTAAAATTACTACCTTCATCATCATCATCAAGATTACTACGTTCCATCATCGTTATTATTAATATTACTACCTTCATCATCATCATCACGATTACTTATACCATCAGTCATCATTATTAAAATTACAACCTTCATCATCAACATCATTGCTGTACCATCTTTATCATCATTTGATCATCATCACTGCCATCATCATCGTCTTTGTATACACCTAATTCAAAAAGGTTGACGGGGCGAACGGCGACTGGCGATTGGCGATTGGTGATTGCACAACCGAAAGGGACAGTTTAAATTACCCAAACACCGTTCAGCAATTACCTTAGATAGGTGTCTCGAAGGTTTCGCTGAACAATGGAGGCATTATTTGGGTAATTTAGAAACGAATAAGAACGAATTCGTATTACCCATAGTTCCTTTCGGTCGTGCAATCGCCAATCACCATAC
Source organism: Metridium senile (assembly GCA_949775045.1). NCBI lineage: Eukaryota > Metazoa > Cnidaria > Anthozoa > Actiniaria > Metridiidae > Metridium > Metridium senile. Next base: position 1,460,336 of record OX459107.1, read on the forward strand.
GCCCCGTCAACCTTTTTTGAATAAGGTGTATATCATCAAAACCATTACTGACACCATCATCGTAAGATCGTCAACTTCGTTATTGCGCATCATCACCATGGCCATGTATCATCATCATCATCGTCACTATTGTGATCAGCAACAAAATCTACACCATACCAATCATCACATCATCGTTTGCATCGTCTTCGTCGTTCTATTATTCGTATGCAGCAAGCGCTACCTAATCATCATCATCCACATTACCCTAGAAACTAGAGGGTTTCTTGATCTAGTATTCGTATTTATCATTTGTACGTGTATTGGTTTAAGTCTATGAAGATCTTTGATTGGATGAAAGTTTCCAAATATGGTTATAATTGGCGGTGTCAATCAAAACAGCATGGAAGTGAGATTCTAAGCTCTTTGGGCCAGGGGTTAGTCTCGTTGAATAACAAACCGTCAACAAACCGTCAAATTTACCCCTGGTACCCAGGGTACATCCACATAGAAACAATAGACCTATCATTTTGCATATAGAAAGCCGTAATCTAAACTAAGTACACTCTGTAATAAAATACAGTCTAACTAATTGATAGTATATGTATCGGTCAGCTTTGATCGTCTTCCTTGTTACCAACAATCAATGATTCAAGATTTGGAGTTTTCTTTTAAACTTCCTATCCCCACTATTATCCGGCGGAACTACCTTTGTCGGCCATGACCACCGACACCTAATCACCCATAGTGTACTGATGAAAAAATAATTACACCAGAAAATAATGGTTATATTTTCTTGTTTGCCGCGCTACGTTTCTTCAGTATTTTCTACAAAGTCTACTCAGTGTCAGTGCACGTTTTTCTAAAGATAAGGGTGAATAATAGTAATAGCAATTTAAAGTCGATTGATATCGAGAGATTACTCCACGTGGCTGATGACATATTTGCTAAAAATAGTATGATTCTCAGTCTTAGTTAACACACGTTCTTGCTGATGTATGATACAATATGATATGATCCGAGTTACTTTTCGTAGACCTAGAAAGTACAGGAAACAGGAACTCTAAAAGCAAATTGTTTCTCCAAGTTCGCACCCTATGTGGTTATTGTTTTTATAGTGTTTTTTCTCTAAAGAAGGTTCCGGTCTGTAACCGGTCTAAATTAAATATACTGATGAACAAGTTTCATTTATTCTTTCTTAATTGCCTATTCATCTATTCATTCATCTATTCATTCATCTATTCATTCATCTATTCATTCATTCATTTTCATGTTCATTTATTCTTTCATTTTCCTATTCATTCTTTTATTTTCCCATTAAGTTAATCAGTTCATTTTCCTGTTCATTTATTCTTTCATTCATTTTCCTATTCATTCATTCACTTTCCTATCAATTTAATCTTTCATTTTCCTTCATTCATTTATTCGTTCATTCATTTAATTATCATTCACTGTGGGTCGTAAGCTAGAAAACTGTAAATGAATATTGCGCCTCCCTTCTTGAATAAAGATATTGTATTGTACTTACTCCGATAAAGGGCTAAAGCTCGAAACGTCAGTAAAGTTAACATTGTTTAAGGTGATCCAAATTTCATTCTATTACCTCTCGTTTATATCAAACACCGACGCAGCCTATTCGCTAGTTTCTATTTTTAACGGTGTTACAAATTTCATTCTATTACCTATAAACGTGCTCTTTGCTATAGAAAGGGGGAATTACGTGCCCTAAAAATCTGTAATACCTAGAGGTGATACTTCGACGTAATAATAACGATATGCAGTCAGATTAAGAGCATTTGTCATGACGTCAGTAAACTTACGCAAGTTTATTAAAATGAAAAACTGATCCATAAATTTAGAAACTCAATTACAAAAAAAAATTAATGCAATACAAATATACATGAAACAATATTTACAAATTTATGAAGAAGGGAGAAGTTTTATTTGTCATGAAAATATATTTACCGATTTATGAAGAAGGGAGAAATGTACGGGTTTTTTTTGTCAAGAAAACATATTTACCAATTTATGAAGAATGGAAAAATGTACGGGTTTTTTGTCATATATAATATTATATACGGATTTAAAGAAAAAAATCGGTATGATGTATGCATCAGCTATTGTTTTTGCAATAAGCAATTCAATTAGTGCCCTTGATACAAGTATTTCACGTAGGTGAAATAAGTAAACAAGTGTTTGCTATTTTGTAAACAAACACACTAATTGAAACATCGTTCCATTTTAGTTTTCAGAATCAATAATGTACTCCCATGTCAAACGGCAGAAATAAGTCTATGTACTGTAACTAGATGTTTACTTTTTGATATTTGAATTGTAAAAGTGAATAAAAAAGAAGACATTTGTTCATCTAAATTAAAAAATAGTACCCAAACAAAAGGTTTTCTTTTTCAAACGACAATTTAAAGACTAAAACAAGACACTATCATTGTATCGCACATTGTTTGTTCATTGCAAACAAACAAAAATTAATGAAACATCCAAATTTCCGTCTTCAGTTGTATTAAATTTTTGAAGAAATTATTTCGCAATTATTGACGCACTGTCAGATTTGTAAAAAAAGGGGAAAAAATCGAAAAGTTTTTTGATCTTTTCAGGACGACAGTTAAATTACATTCAGCATTATTCTTTTGAAGATATTATTTCGCTATCATGCAGGTTTGATGCACCATCAGATTTGTAAAAAAGGAAAGGCAAATTGAAGAGCTTTTTTCTCCATTTAAACATAGTTAATATTAACTTTGATTTTAAATATTTTAGGATGACAGGTTTAATTACTTTCAATATCACAATATTGTCGGTGTTCCCGGCTTCAATTTTGCGGTAAATTTAAAGCTCATGTATTATAGTTCAGTAAACACCGAAAGGTATACAAATCACATTTCAAAATGTGTAAAAGTAAGTAGTAGTAAGTAAGTAATATATCATTATTTGCCATCTCGCTACACAACTCACCTTTATCTCTGTGCTATTTTCAGCCAGTGATCTAATACTACTAGCACAAGAGCAACGATTTTCTTAAAACACTTAATATTTTTCGCCCCTTTTTGAAGAGCGATCAATGCGCTCAGCTAATGACAAATTACATTTTAAATTTTAATATATATCATTATTTGCCATCTTGCTACACAACTCACCTTTATCTCTGCGCTATCTGTGACCTAATACTGCTAGCACAAGAGCAACGATAAAACACTTATTTTTCGCCCCATTTATGAGTTTTTGAAGAGCGATCAATGCGCTCAGTTAATGACAAATTACATTTTAAATTTTAAATATATATCATTATTTGCCATCTTGCTACACAACTCACCTTTATCTCTGCGCTATTTTCAACCGGTGACCTAATACTGCTAGCACAAGAGCAACGATTTTCTTAAAACACTTATTTTTCGCCCCTTTTTGAGTTTTTGAAGAGCAATCAATGCGCTCAGTTAATGATCTAAAAACTACTTACAGCGATCGATCTAAAATCAATATTACGAGAGATACTATCTCCCCATTGAGCGGACATAACTCGCTGGGTGACTAGGGTACTTTTCTTTGAGCTAGAAAGGCTATTTTTATAATGCTGTTTTCGCCCACGTATGAATCAAAAAGCTTCGCGCTTTGAAGTGTTAAGGGTTGAATCTAAACTCTGCATGTGACGATGTTTTGGATACATAAACAAAACGTTTATGTATATCATATATTCACAGTTTTTGATAGTTGTAGTAAAGGTTTAAGAAACATTTCTATTATATTGTGCATATAGCTGAATATCTAATACGAAAAACGCATTTTGCATTTCTCATTATATATCGATAGTTTTTTGCACTTTGGCCAGTTAAGTGGAGTGTTTATATAAACATGTTTATTTGCACTTATATTTGATGGCAATAAAGTTAGAACCCTGTTGGGTGTCTTTCTCTACTGTTTACCGTAGAAGTCAAGAAAAACACCTATTTTTCAGTTATTAATAAATGGTAGTCTTTGAAATCATTGTGTAATAAGAACCCCGTACGTAGTATTTTTGGATGGATTATAGAAGTAAAAAAACTGACAGAGACGACTTTCATAAATGGCCGCCACTTATTATAAAATTATTTAAAATTGATGTTTTAAGAAAAATATAGCTCCCATATGATAGACATTCACCATAACAATAACTTGTGAAATTTGAAAAAAACACTAATAAATTTGCAAGAAGCCAGAAGAGTTTGAAAACTCAGAAAAAAAAACACCAAAACGAGGCATCGAAGTCCTCAGCAGAAAATTAAATACAAATCTCGACATTTTTCATTGAGCATAACTTTGGTATTTTAGCCAGAGCATCATGCAAATTAAACCTTCCAAACATGCCTATTTCAGGTGGTTCTTTCATATGACAGTGCTAAAATATTAAAATATCTATTTACTTGAAAAATCATTTTCCAGTACATATTATGGTATTTATGAAAGTGGTCTATATATTCGCAATTATTTAAAGTGGTATAGATTTAGTTAAAACTGAGTAATTAATCCCTGTCAGTTTCAGTGTGTTTGGATCCGGGAAGGGGGAGGGTGGCTCCCACTATCAAGTGGTAGGAGTGTTCGGCGCTCCTTCTAATTGTAAGGGTTAAAAATCAATATTATTATTTTTTTATATAGGGTCATTTTTAATTGGCTTTGTCACTAAAAGTAAGTGTAGCTGCCAAAAACATCGCATAGTCGAGTGAAATCAAAAAGATTTCAACAGTTCTTTCAATTTACACGTGTAACATTTTGAAAATCAGGCTCCGATTACCAACACCACATTAACAAGGGAATAACTCCCCCGGGTATTGAATTCTTCGTGTGGAAGAAAAACATTAGTGTTTTTTTGTTTTTGTTAGTTTGATTAGTCCAGTTTAGGTCAAGTCATCAAGTCAATTAAGTTACTTTTCTATGTAAAGTTGAGGTCTTTTTGATATTTTTAGGACTAAAATAACAGCACATAAATCCCTCCCATGAACTTGGATTGCGCTATATATATCATGTTAACTAAACAAGGGCAGAGTGATTAAATCTTTGGCTAGCCCACTAAAGGACCAAACTTCGTCCACAAGTAGATGAATCCCCAATTTTGTTCCTTGGATGTATGACCATCCTCATGATTGAGGGTCGGTAATCCTAGGGGACGCACACGCACGTTTCGTTCGTGCGTACGATCGAATACGTAACTTCTTGAATGCGCTGACGTCACAACTTCGTAACCATAATAAATTTGGCGCCAATCTTGAATGTTGCGCATGCTCTATTGAGGTAACTATTGGGAGGAGACCTGTAGGTATCATGAATACATTACGTGTGAACGCGAACACTTTACGGCAAATCCGCTTCGAAAACGTTGTGGTTTCAAACATATCCGAAGACTTAAAAACACTGAAGTCTAATTTCAATATATTTACAGCACAAAACTCAGCATACATCTTTTGTAATAAGCGTAACTAAAATACAAAAACATATGAGATATACAGTAAGAAAAGTGACGAATCAGTCGCCCGTTTACCACCCGCACGGGCTTTGGTGACTCCGTATCTTGGATTACTATCATTATTCACATAATCAAAAATCCACAAGGAAAAGATGGCAATGCAGATAGTAAGTAATGGCAATTCAACGTGCCACTAGAAACGTTACAACAACATCTAAGGAAGGGTGACGTTTTGAACTTGTCTTTTGAAAATAATAATATGTTATTATTGTTATAAATAATTAAGAATAGTGTGCGGTATCCTGCAAAATAAAAGGAACTGCTCCCCCCTCCCGGTAAGGTAAATTCGTAGAAGAACGAGACAAAATTCCGCTCCTAGCAGGGTAATTGACAAAGAAAATACTGTTTAACAATGGCATTGACTAAGCAACAATGGTTATTCATAATTATCGATGTACCAACGAATATCGAAACGATTTACGTATATAGAAAATGATTTTAAAAGGTAAGGCACAAGTCGATCTAGAGGGCTGTTCATATGAAAGCGAGTTGTCCCTGCTAGCCGGGATAACTCTTTTGTCTTGTATTCCCCGGGGGACTCAAAACAATAGAGTTATCCCGGCTAGCAGGGACAACTCGCCTTCATATACATATAAACAGCCCCTAGCTTTTACTGTTAAGTATAGCATAGATTATACCGTCCGATACATCAGTAAATTAAATTTAGTTTATACGTTCCACAAGTCTTTTGATAGGTATATAGTTATAGATAATGCAAATGAATGACCATTTCTGAAAAACGAAGTATATTGATTTTTGGATAAATATAGCTTATAAAAAGGCAATATTTAAAAACAATCAATAACTAATTAATAAATTCGAAAAGAAAACAACAATTGCAATGAATTTGCTTTTCAATAAAATAAGCAGTGATATAAACAATGATGAATATTTGAGTAAAAACGATGGCCTTATAGATAGGAATGCATACAACGTGAATAACATAGCTTACCTATAGACGTAGAAAACTTGCACTGTACTGAGTCACATCTTGTGCGTCCTGCCTACAAGTACACCTTTAAGCACTGTCTATCGAATTAGTACTAAACCCTCTTCCCACTGCAACTCTTCCGGTTCAAACCTCAAAATAGCGTTCAATCCTCTCGGCGATAACCAAAGACTTGTTCTCTTATCAGGACTTCAGTGAGTTCGCCGGCACAAGGTCGGCATCTAGATTTTATCAACGAGATTGTGACTTTTCTCATCTCTTTAGTGTAAGCTACTGTATCAATAAAGCATATGTTTTGGATATCTGTGGGTTTGATGATTGTGAGATTGCTAATGAGAGAACACGAGAAATTAGCGTGAAAGAAACCGATCAGACTTTCCCAGGGCTCATTTGTAACTTAAATAAAATTTGTAAAAAAAAAAAAAAAAAACACGAAAGCCATAAAGTGTATCTCCAATCTTTGGCGATTGTGAGATTATTCAGACGGTTCCCAGGACTATTTTATATCTCGACAAAAAAAAAAAAAAATGGTAAAAAAATGGTAAAAAAATGGTAAAAAAATAACGAAATCTAAACGTTACAAAATGGATATCTATCTGCATGCCAGTTTTAATTTGATGATTGTGAAATTATTCACGAGAGTGTTCTGAGAAATATCATAACTAAATTAGTAAACCTAATATTTGCTCCCACTATATTTTTGTATGTAAGAAACGATAAGCGAAACGTCGGAATTTGAATTGCAAAAAGACGACAAAAGTCAACAAGGGGCCACACAAACGATCTTCAGTTTGATAGTTAAAAAATAATATTTTAAAAGAGTATTTTTCTTAAAATATAAAACCAATGAGTAATAACGTCAAGAATTAATCCAGTATCGATCTAGAAGATACAAAATCCTCACTTTCTATAGAGCTAATTAAGAATGACTGATCGAACGTGCGAATGAAATGACTCAAAAGAACAATGTTACAATTTCAAGAGAAATATATATTATATGAACATGAAAAACAGAAATTGACATCTAAAACCTTAAATCCCATAGAAGTATATGTTTTGATAATTGCTTAGCAAACACAAAGAACACGATTGAAAAATATCACTTTAATAACGAAGAGAACTAAAAATGAGACAAAAATATAATTTGATATCCAATGATTCACAAAAATCGATGTCGGTTTTCATTAGTCTTAAAAAGCAAAATAATACGATAAAAATATATCAAAGAGAAATCAAAAACATGCATGGTAGCGAAAATGTAAAATTTGATATCTGATTCTGATAAAATTCCGCAATATCTATAACGGTTGAGGTTTTGACAACAGCAAAAATAACGCAAAAGAGAGATCTAAAATGGGCTGTAACTTTTGTTACTCGACAAAGTCGACTTGTTATTGACGCTATTTACCAACAGGAGACAAATCTCAGCTGGTAGGGAACAGGTTTCACGTCATCAAGCTATACGTGCCATTAAATCACGCCAGGAAATCAAAGGAATTTCATATCGCCCACATAGAACACTATAGTTTTACCGTGTAAAATGGACATTACATTGGGTTTGTTCCGGTGAATCCAAATAGCTCTAAAAATACATGACAAATAACAAATGGCTGACTATAAAAAGTTACCTTTTATATCAGTGCAGAGAAACGACAGAGACATTTATAAAATAAATAAAAATAACGAAAATGCATGGCAGCTAAATATTTCGTAGTTATCAAAATATATCTAAGAAATGCAGGGTCATTAAAAAATATAGAAATTGTATGCAAAGAAATAGGGAATTAAGAGAGAAATGTGGGAAAGAAAGCAAAAGGAAATCATGGGAAATAAAATTGTAAAAAGGGAGGGGCAGGGAAATTTTAACATTTTTTTTAAATAAAAAAATGAGCACAAAAGAGGGATTTTATACTGATGTGTGTACGAGAAAAATGTAAGAAAATGAAACAAAATATTTAAATAAAACTTGCTTCAGTTGGTCCGAAATAATTCATCGTAGAAAATTACAGCATTTACATATTTTTACATGTTAAGTGCGCGATATAAATTCCTCATCCACAGAAAATGGAAATATAGTGTTGGTGTACTTCAAAACTATAATGAGGTAAAACGAACCAAGAAATACAAGACAGTAAAACCCTCTTATCTTCAATCATTAAAAATATAGACATTAAAGTATCGATTAGGCATGTGTCAACCAATAATGTCTGACCTGCATCGTTTTAAGGGCTTTTTAGGAAACGGAAATTTCCATTCAGACTTCAGACTATAGTTTCTGTCAGTTTTTAAACATTCTATTTTAAAGAACCTTGAATTATAGTTCACTATTAGGATGTCTGCTCTGTAAGTTCTCTTTATTTTTAGTTAAGCACTGTCTACGACTTATGTTTTCGCAAAAGTGTGCACGTGGCTACTATCATCAATATCATGTAGCATATTATTATTGGTATCATCCCCATCATCATAAAGACCATCATGATCATCATAATCATCGTTGTCATTGTCATCATCATCATCTTCACCACTCCCCTACTCACCGTCACCATATACTATTCACTATCATCGTCATCCCCATTACTACCGCAACCATCATCATTACCATCCAGAAAGTAAAGTAACTAAAAGCATATAAAGGAGATATCGGAAGACATCATCGAAAAACCCCCCCAAAACTTCACGTTTTTTTACGGTCTAAATATACAATAGTAAGTTACCGGTCTAGACTGGAGGCGATGGCTAGAAATGTTTTCAATTAACGAATCACCCAAGTCCTAATTGATATAAAATGTACTCGAGGGTTTTTCCATTGCATGATAAAAACAGTCTTAGCACTTATTGGACGAAGGTTCTAGTATTGGGTCTGCCAATCAATGACGTACCTCACATGAACTACCATTCGAAACATGTTTCAATTTAGATGCTCGAATGTTTTAGGGCGTATCAAGTCCGAAAATTCATTCACTTTATCACACCCCCCTAAACCCCATGTACCACCTCCCTCCCCCCCTTGACCCACTCTTCCCCCCATTAAACTGCATCATACAAAATGTTCGAATTATGTTTCAATTTAGTTGTTCGAAAGTTTGTGGGATAACAGGTCTGAGAATACTCCAAACAGATTAAAAACCCATCATAATGGTTTTACAAATGTTTTATACAATATACATAATCTACATATTTACACAATTTAGAAGGTTGTATTACGTGCTAGGTCTGCAAGTTGAGTAGCTGTACCCCAAATAAGTTTGGAACCATTCGAAGTGTGTTCAGTTGCGCAGTGAAAGATTCACCAACATTTTTATGTGAAGAAAATTCCTGCTCCACTTTTTCCAAAGCCCCCTAGTTAAAAGATCAAAAAGAGTCAGATTCACGTGAAATACAATCAAAACAGCTACATTAGAGTTATAGAATGATATTTGTAAAAAATAGGATACTCTACCTTAATTTCTTCGAATTGCTTTGCAAGAACTATATTGCGTTCTTGGGACGACATTATTGATTTTCTCAATTCTCTTATTTCTAATTCTCTATCTGAAAAAAATAACATGGAAAAATAGCAAGTTATATCATTGTTCTAAGTGATTTTATTGGTATCTCATTGTAGCTTCTTGAAGTTCAAAACATTGGTGTAACTGGTTGTTCACTTACTTAGCCTTGTTCTAGGAAAGTGTAACTAAACTAGGATATACTTATAAATGATTGACATATAGCTATTCCTGGCCTGGTGAATTTGCTATTGCCCTAGTTGGTGTGGCAGCATAACTAGTACGTGGGTAGCTTATGGAGAACCTTTTTTTTACTTACTTAGATTTTGTTCTAGGAAGGTTTCTGTAAACTGTGGTATGGTAATCGATGATTGACATATTGTGATTCCTGGTGAGCTAGCTACTGTGGAGGTTGGTGTAACAGGATAACTAGTTGTAACCTTAGCACAAGCTTCTGCTTCACGTTCAAACTCACAAGTCAACATTTGTAAATGTTGTCTACCAAACATGTGTTCTTTCTTGTTATGAAGCGAGCTAAAGTGTTGGTTGCAGGTTTTACAGTATAGTACATTGGAATCTGCAATCTACATTAACAATGAAGGAAAAAGAATGAATAGAGAAATGAAGGAGAAAACTTATTAGATCATAATTTAGCCCAAGGTCCGGGCTACCTGTGTAAAACCCGGCCATTAGTTTAGGGACTAGGACTAGCACGTTGTCACGTTAGTATTTCTCCATCATTCTTTACGTAGAAACGCTATTAAAACGTTCTCTCGAGAAATGGATGGACTCCTATCTATGATGGAGAAATACTAACGTGACAACGTGTTAGTCCTAGTCCCTAAACTAATGGCCGGGTTTTACACAGGTAGCCCGGACCCTGGGATAAATTATGCTCTACTTATGCTTATCGACAAGGGACACAGATGAGAAAGAAAACTTCAAGAAGAAATCTAGCCTATTCCACAAGCAACTCCTTTTTTTCCTTTGGGCTCCCTTTGCAATGGTTTAATGATTGTGAGAAAACTCCTACCCTCTTTTAACCCCATTCTCCCTTTCCCCTTTTCCACTTTTCAACACAGGAAGCCCATGACAATGATGCCTGTGGAGAGGCTAGAAGAAATCTATGAAAAATAAGCAAATACACTAGAAAAAGGACAAACTAACAGGAATAAAATATTGATTACCTCTTCAGCTTGAGGAATCAGTAAACTATGTTCGCCATTTATTTCATCTTGTTCACCATCTAAATAAAAGATATATGATTCAAGTTAAAGTTAGATTGTAAAATGTTAAAATTTAAATACAAAAAAAAACAAAATAATTAGTTCGAATTATGATAACAATGAAATTATGATTATATATGGGTGAAACAAAACTATATAACGTGTTGTCTAATTGTACTATTTTGTACATGCCTGTGGATATCAATGGAGCAGAACAGTGTGTCCTTTATTGTAATGTGTATTGTGTGGTTCATGACTGAGTGAATTCTTAGTTAGTCAATAACTAAATAGTTGATAACTAAATACTATTACATCCTAAATATTTAGTAGTTGTTTCACAGATAATATGGGATACACTCTATTTTCCACCCTACAAACAGACCTGATTTTCATGGTTCTAAAGCACAACCTCAGCCTCAGTAGAGCGTAATTAACAAATTTATGATAGTTTCGCGTGGTAAGTCCTCTTATTTACCACGGCTCTCAACCAATCAGAAAGTGAGAAAATTATCAAATGTGGTAAAATATATTCTTTAAAATTTGACTACAGCTTAGTGTGGAAGGAATGTACACATTATCAAACAATTGAAGCTATTTGAATCACTTGTAAAGAATATAACACAATATTGAGGTTAAGGTTGTTCGCTGAGAAATTAGAATTAAGGTTTCTTGTGTCTATACAGTCCATATACCTTCTACTTGTTTGACTCTTTTGGCCTGTTGTCTTTTTATAAAAGCTTGATATTTTTCAGATTGTTGGTAAGCTTTGAGTTCTTCAATATATCTCTTTTTATCATTCTCAGCTTCATCAAGAAATTTCTATTCAAACATAAAGGGTGAGTAAGATATTGGATAATAAAAGAAGTAAAGGAAATCAATTAATTTATGAACCATTAAATACAGTTATAAAATTCATGAATAATTAATGAGCAATTGACAAAAGAATTCACGTCCGTGACAGAGGTTGTAAATCTCATACAGAATTCGTCCTGATTTGCATAAGTTTCAACTTGAATTTAATTCTTGGCCAGATTTACATTTATCTTGACAATTTTAGTAAAATATGAAAGAACTAACGTTGGACTTTCATAAGTTCTATACAATATTCGAGTCCGATCTGTATCCGATATACAACGGCTCGTCTTCGACTCATATTGTATATATATCGCTCATATTGTATATATTACTTATAGTTAGATGAATGGATTACTAGAACAATAAATAAATTAGCTAGTTAGTAAGAGAATGAAATAAATAACTAAATGAATGAATAAATGAATGAATAAATAAATGAAAGAAAATCGGTTGAATGAATAAATAAATGAATGTAAAATAGAATAACATATTAAATTTTTTTGAAAATTTGATAAATGAATAAATGCATAAATGAATGAATGAATGAATATATGTTGAATGAATGAACAAATGAATGTAAAAACAATAAATAAATAAATAAATAAATAAATAAATAAATAAATAAATAAATAAATAAATAAATAAATAAATAAATAAATAAATAAATAAATAAATAAATAAATAAATAAATAAATAAATGTATTGATTAAAATAGCTTTGCTTGTGGTATTTAAAATAAACACTTACGTAAGTAAGTTTGATTTTGATTTTGATTTTATTGACGTTTTGATGCCATTCTGTGTCATTTTCAATAGTACATTAATATTCAAAATTAGGATGTCTAATAGTGTAGTAGAAAGTCCCATGATAAATAAATAAATGAATAAATAAATAAATGAATAAATGAATAAATGAAAAATGAGTCAATTGAATGAGTGGACAGGTGGATAAATGAATAAAAAAAGAACAAAATAATTATAAATATTATGATAAAATAAATGAATATTAAATAAACTAAGTAACTCACCTGCTTTTCCTCTTGATGAAGAACTGTGTTCCATTCAATCCCAAGCATTTTGGTAATTTCAGGAAAAGATAAATGGGGATGTAACTGTTTCAACTCTTCACGACGACTGTTGAGAAACCTCACATACCTAATATCAAAGATCATCAATGATCTTGTTACCATCATGTGTTTTAAAAACTATACTTTTTTCACAGAGTTTTGTTCTTGTTTGTATAAAGACATATTGTGTGTCAAACTGACAATCTTTTTGAGTTGGATCAAACTCAAAGATTCAAAGGTTTGTATTTCCACAAATTTTGTTAAATATTATACACATGCATTGATATTAATGGGAATTGTCAAGGTGGTAGAGTGCAGAAATACAACCTAAAGGGTTAATAAAAGTAGTAGTAATAAGTTATATAGAATATTGATTTCATTCATATGTGACCATGCTTGGATATTTTTGTGTGCAAATGTTCTTCTCTTCTGTGCTCTAGCCTCATTTATAAGTGCAACATACCTATATCTTTTAATAATCACATTGCACTTTTGTGAACTCCAACAATAAATTTATAGAGATGACAGACAAATGAAGAACTCAAGGGTCAAAAACATTGTCATTGTCAGGAAGTAATTATAATAGTTATGAAATTCAAGAATATAATTAATGAGCATTTTTAAACAAAAGAAATCACGCCCATGGCGAGTTCTGTAAATCTCATACAGATTCCGTTCTGATTTGCATAAGGTTCAACTTGAATTTTCTTGGCCAGTTTTACTTGTATTTTAACAATTTTAGTAAAATATGAAATAGCTTAACTGTTTTTGGATAAGCTTGATGAACCTATTCTTTGACTGCATAGGCCTGATCAGTACTAAGGAACCCAAAGTAATTTGAGAATTGTGAGGGCGGGTTAGATAACTTTAAAGGTTATTATGCCATCCTTGGTAAACAAAGTTTATTGTACTGTAATTGTTATTCTATATCATTCATTTAGTGAATTAGGTTGTTCTCACCCTGTGACAGGAGCTTTAGGTTTATTCATATCTTGCATGTCCTTCTTTCTTTTCTTTCCTTTTGGCCATCCTCCTTTCCTTTTTGTTGTCTATGAAATACAAATGCAACATGAAAAACAAGATTCATATCAAATTACAGTGCGAATCAAATAACCGTGGGCACCTAGAAATATTTTAGAAATCGTTTATTGTTCGTTGAACAACTCAGAAACAACTATATCACCGCAAGAAGTTTGAATGATGTGTAGTATGATAAACGTTTTGTAGTTAGAGTTGTTTGTGAGTTGTTCATGATCAACGAACAGTAAACCATTTCTAAAATATTTCTGGGTGCCCACAGTTTTTCGATTTGCACTGTAAAAAAATAAATTTAAAAAAGAAGGATAGGATAGGTGAGCGTAGTGTTTACAAAAGTTGGTATTGTGATGCTAATTTGCCAACAATTTTTACAATAGATTTTTTAATTTTCTTTTTTCTAAAAACAATGGTTGGTTGGCAAAACCATAACAAAATGCGTCAATGTACATCTACCTTTAGGATAGGAAAGCATTGAGTAGAAATCAAATTTTTATAGAAAGGATTGTAACATGATGGTAGAATTAGATAGTATTACTGCTATTGTTGATTAATTCCAGACATAAACTACTAAGGTTGTTTGACCTGGCAAACAGTCTGGTCTAGGCTGGCCAAATGTTAGACAGTTGTCTAGTGAACGTTTCATTGTGGGAACAATGTTGTTTCAGTTGAAGGTTGATTTATTTCCGAAAAATATTGTCAAGTTTTGCTAAAATGGTGATAAATTATCAATGGCTGGAGTATTCCGACTCAAAACTCATAAAGCAAGTGGTTACATCTTGTGCACACCAAACGACTGAGCTAGACAGACTATTTGACATTTATATTATTTATTCATTTGCATTTGCACTTGACTGAGCCACAAATTTGTTGATTTCCAGACGTTAACTAACTAGTGTATTTGAAAAGACAAATTTTGAATAAAACATAAGAGGAAAAAAATAGAAAGCAAGCTATACCTTAGATTGTTGTCTATGTTCTTGATGTAATTCATCCTGATGACCACAGTTATCACCACAAACATTCATGTGTATATCATCAACATTGACTTCCCCAACTGTCTGATCTTGCGGTACTGTTTGTACCACTTCAAATATAGAACTTTCTGGTACATTTAATACAGTGACTTGTGTACTGGATAATAAATTATCTAAGATAACATAAATAGGATATTTTAGTTGTTGATAAATAATGTAGAGATATGAGCAAAATAGCCTCCAGATGTGACGCAGGCTAGATCAAGCAAACTGGCAGCTCAAAAAATAACCAATAAAATAATTTTTACAAACATCTTTGAACTAACAAGGACAATTTTTATGTGAAATGCACTATATAAGGCTGCGCTCATTATGTATGGCAGAGGGGGGCAGGTGAAATTGAGGGGGATCTGGAAAAAAATTTACCAGAAAAGGGGGATGTGAATTATTTTATCAGAAAAGTTGGGGGGATACCAAGGGGGAGTGGATAAATTTTTATTCTTGAGAGGGAGGATTGTTAAAATTTTTTGAGAATTGTGAGGGGGTGTTGGGATTTTTAAAAAAAAAATTCACCTCCCACCAACCCAGCCCTCTGCCGTACATAATGAACGCAGCCTAAGCACCACGTTATGTTACATTCTCACTTCAAGTTCAGTCTGCATATATATATATATGCTTCAACCTTTTAAAAACCCTTCATCGGAGGACTAAAGGCAAATGGTACCGACAAAGGGCTAAAGCTCGAAACTTCAGTAAAGTTATTTACAAATTTCATTATATTACCTATCGTTTATATCAAACACTGACACAGTCTATACTAGTTTACTTGCTAAGTTTTCATCTGCATATATATGGTTATTTCATTATGGTTTATCTAATGATAACCATAATATTCTGTCAACATTATCAACCTAGCATAAATTACCTTGCCCAGCTGCTGTCACCAGGTTAGTTGTACCATCATAAGGTACAACATCTATTGGACGAAACTGAACATTTCTGAAAATGCAGTATTTAGCCGTCAGTAATTAATTCAGTAGTGAATATGTGTAGTAAGATTTAATAAATGTAAATAAATATGAACAACACATGAAATTATGCAATATTCAGCTAAAAAACAATGGCTTTTTAAGAAGAGTTTCAGGTGCTGTTTCAAATCAACTTTTTTTAAAAACTATTATAAAGCATGAAACCAACAATTCCATTTCATTTGGTTTGATAAAGATAATGTACCTAACCTACTGTACATGTAAACTTAAAATAAGCTTACAACTTTTTAACTTGTTAATATGGTAAAATGAGCATGCTATTTGGAAAATACAACATTTGAACGTACTGGTTCAACCATAAAGCATTAAGTATTTTCGTAAATGGGTTATAATGTTCTTACATATAAGCCGTAACGAAATAAAACACATAATAAAACACATTGTATGTACATGTACCTTGTAATGCCGCCATCTTGTGTGACTGCAGCTTCACTGAAGCAAGTGACAGGCGTAACACCATCAAACCCCGATTTTTCCTGCACTGAGGGTTGTCCAGGTTCAAAATGTCCTATTGTAAACGCAGTTAAACCAGAGACGTTTACAGTACAGCCATTTTCGTCCGATTCCATCCTTCCTTTCTTGCATCCAGCTGAACTGAACCGTAGACTGCAGTACTTCTTATCAGCGGCCAACCAACTAAGGTATATACTTTATTTGGAAATGAAATTAGTGTACCACTTGAAACCGCTGGAAAGTTCGGAAGTTTGTTTGAGTCGATATTATGTTTTAGTTCCGTTTCGCTCATTAAAAGCGGTTTGCTCTATTATCGCTGAAAATCATGGCGTTAACTGATAGTAAACTTGTCAAGAGAATCGATAGTATCATTGCTGAGATAAGCACCGCACAATCGGAGTTAGAAGTGAGCAACTTAGTAAATAACTACTTGGATGCTTTGGGCAATAAATCGGCAAAAATCCCCGATTTCGACGATAATTTGGAGTGGCTTAACTGTAAAGATTCATTATCATTTAAAGATCAGCTGCGTGGCAAAATATGTGTTCTTGATTTCTTCACTTATTGCTGTATAAACTGTATGCATATTCTTCCCGACTTGGAGTTTCTAGAACACAAACATTCTGAAGAAGACGGAGTAGTGATAGTCGGAGTACACTCTGCGAAATTTGAAAATGAAAAAGCGTCAACGAATATTCTAAGTGCGATTATTCGATATAATATTGAGCATGCTGTAGTAAATGATTCCGAAGCAAAGATGTGGCACACTTTAGGAGTTGCTTGCTGGCCTACTTTAGTTGTTGTAGGACCGTCTGGTGAGATCCTATTGTCACTCGTGGGGGAGGGGCACAGACAGTTATTGGTCCAGTTTGTTGGAGCAGCATTGAAATATTACAAAGCAAAAGGTAATGATGACATTGTATTTCATGAATATTTTGAATGATACCATCATAGCTATGTCTGCACTTGTAAACTTCACTGAGTTGCGTCTAATTTACATCTGTTCTTCCATTTCTTTCTTCCATTCATCCCTTTTCTCTTCTTTGAACAGCCCACCTCCTCCTATTAGAACATTTGCCTTTATTTCTTTAATCCTTCTATTTTCACATACCTTTGTTTATCATAAATTCATCTGCTTACTAGTTATTAATCCACCCATTAGCTTGAACACTAACTAGTTCTTTTGTCTTTATTTTTTTTACAACAAATGTACAATAATTATTGATTAGAAATAAAAATAAATGCAGCTCCATTGATTCATTACATTGTCCATCTTATAGATTGCTACTTTAATTTCTTGACTTTATTTTACTTAATATTTTAATTACTATAAATATACAAAATACAAATGGGCATACTTACCTTGAACACTCTAAACCTTAGTAACATGACTTATAAAAAAATCATGAATAATTAATGAGACATTTTCAAAAGAAACCATGATCATGATGAGTGTTGTAAATCTTCTTAAAAAATTCATGAATAATTAATGAGACATTTTCAAAAGAAACCATGACCATGACGAGTGTTGTAAATCTGATACAACACTAGTGTTGTATATCCTGATTTGCATAAGTTTTAACTGGTAATTTTACGGCAACATTTATTTTAATCTTGAAAATTTTGGTCAAATATGAAAGAGCTTACCTAGACATTTTTTAAGTAGTTTACAACATTCGCGTCCGTGTTGTATCGGCGATACAACACGGCCGCTCATGTTGTAAACACTACTTAAAAAATTCATGAATAATTAATGAGACATTTTCAAAAGAAATCATGACCATGACGAGTGTTGTAAATCTTCATACAACACTAGTGTTGTATATCCTAATTTGCATAAGTTTTAACTGGTAATTTTACAGCAAAATTTATTTTAATCTTGAAAATTTTGATATAATATGAAAGAGCTAACCTAGACATTTTTTAAGTCGTTTACAACATGAGCGTCTGTGTTGTATCAGCGATACAATCGCGCACGTTCGGCTTGCGATTGTATCTGCCGATACAACACGGCCGCTCATGTTGTAAACATTACTTTAACTATGGACTGTTAATTTGGATACTTTCACTTGTCTATTCTCTTTGTGCATACCTTAATTCATCATTCATCTTTCCAAATGTTCAGTTGTTCATCCATCCATTTACATTGTAGCTTGAACTGCCATTGATTCTTTGTTTTATTTATGTATTTTAAACAATTTCACAGCAAATGAAAACATAAATTCAAAACTCTTCCATATACCTTAATTCATTGATCATTCATCCATCCATTTAGTTGTTCATCCTTCCATTAGCTTGAACTGCCATCAATTCTTTATTTTCATCTTATTTATTCATTTTAAACAATTTCACAACAAATCAGAGAAGAAATAACTTTTAAAACTTTTCCACTTACCTTAATTCTTCATTCATCCATCCATTCAGTTGTTCATCCTCCCTTTATTTATTTTAAACAATTTCACAACAAATCAAAGAAGAAATGAATTTTAAAACTTTTCCACATACCTTTATTCATCATTCATTTATCCATTCAGTTGTTTGTCCTTCCATTAGCTTGAACTGCCATCAATTCTTTATTTTCATTTTATTTATTTATTTTAAACAATTTCACAGCAAATGAGAAAAGAAATCCAAAACTTTTCCACATACCTTAATAATAATAACATATAAATTGGATTGGTAATAGAATTCACACTAATAGCATTGTATGAGCAAGTTACTGATATCATTCTGTAGGTTACAAATTTATTTAATCGTCCAGTTTTTCCTAAACATTTGTCCTGTCTGGTAACTCCAGATCTTAAGGAGTATCCATGGTCGACAGTAGTAGCTTTTGGTAGAAGATTATCATTAATTCATTCATTTATCCATCCATGCAGTTGTTCATCCATCTATTAGCTTGAACTGCCATTGATTCTTTATTTTCATTTTATTTCTTTATTTTAAACAATTTCACAACAAATCAAATAAATAGAAATAAATTTCAAGTCATCATTCATCTGTCCATTGAGTTTTTTCATCCATCCATTTACATTGTAGTTTGAACTGCCATTGATTCTTTGTTTTAAATTATTTTAATTTATTTTAACAATTTCACAACAAATCAAATAAGAAATAAATATCAAAACTTTTCCACATACCTTAATAAATTCATCATTTATTCATTCATTCATCCATCCATTTAGTTGATCATCCATCCATTAGCTTGAACTGCCATTGATTCTTTGTGAAATAAGTTACCACTCTTTGATTGCCCAAATTTCTTTACCAGAAATACAATTTCTAATTTTTTACCCAAAGGTCAAGTCAGTAACCACAAAATTGGAGTATCCTTGGCCAAAGATGATATGCCCAAAACTAACCTGTCATATCCTGGTAAAGTTTGTACTGATAAATCTGGAAAAAGGTTGATTGTCTCAGACACTGGGCACCACAGGATTCTGGTCATGAGTTCAGAAGGTGTCACACACCATGTGATTGGAGGAAGTAGTAGTGGATTTAAAGATGGCAGTTTTAATGAAGCGCTGTTTCATGCACCGCAAGGTGTTGCAATGAAAGATGAAATAATTTTTGTTGCAGACATGGAGAATCATGCTATCAGAAAGGTGAGGCTTTTTACATGAAAACTTAGAGTTTGTAAGTATTAATAAGAAATTTCAGAAACATTAAAAGTGCTGCAAGTCCATTTCAGTCATCAATTAGAGGAAAAGAGGAAAAATAAGTTCTGCTCAGGTTGTCGTGCAACACTGGCAGCAATCATTCCAAAGTCAACACACCCTTGGATCATTACAATTTCTCACAACAAATTGCAAGTTTCCAAGGTTGTTTTAAAAAGGTTGTTGTTTTAAAAACAGCAGACACCACTGTTCCTTAATTATTTGCAAGTGGAAAATAATAGATATCAAGAAGATATCTTGAGCTCTTAAATGTCCTTCAATTGTCTGAAATAAGTTTTCATAGTGCAATAAAATGCACAAGGCCTCAAGATCTGTTTTAAAGAATGAGGGCTGCAAGTTCATCATTTACTAATTTTGTATGGAGAAGCTAACTAAGGAAGTGTCAAAGTGTGGCAGAAAATTGATCACTTTATCAAACACTTTTTCTGCAACTATAGGTGGAAGTACAGTGATGTAGTTTGTTATGGTTTTGCCAACCAACCATTGTTATTAGAACAAAGAAAATTAAGAAATCTATTGTCAATGAAAGTGGTTGGCAAATTGGCATCACAATACCAACACTTGTAAACAGTATGCTCACCTATGCATTTGACCATTTTCAAATTCCTATTAGCCAGGATAGATATGACAATGTAAAACACCATAACCCAGTTGCAAATTGTTTTTCATCATGCAGATTGACTTGGAGAGAGGTACAGTAAGCACTATTGCAGGAACAGGTCAACAAGGTAATGACAAGGAAGGAGGTACACAAGGACAGCAGCAGTGTATAAGTTCACCTTGGGATGTAATGATTGGACCATCTCCAGGTACAGTATAGCCTTCTAGACACAAACATTCTTAGGATCCTCACACAATGCTACACTTAAAGCAGTTTTGCTTACACTACCATGCACTATCAGCATCAACATTGAATCTCTAGCACTGCATGTAACTTGGATAAGGCCTTTTTAAAAAAGAGCTAATTGAAAACACCTTCTTCCAACTAAGTTTGTTGTTAGCCACTATTTTAACACACTCCAAACTCCTTCAACTTGCATTTTCCATAGTTCTAACTATCTTATTTATATATGTCCTTCTTATCCTTTACCCTTTGCACCAAACACCAAAATGTGCTTACTATGCAAGATTGCTAAATGGTTCTTGCATAGCCTATGCAAGGTTTGTTTTTATTATATATGGTTTGTATTGTTGCACAAAGTAGCTAGAGCTTGTATTCTCTTTCCTCTGAGTCAACTAAATTCTTAATCTTATAGAGTGATGTTATAAGAATCCACAACCTTGATGGAAATTATGTTACACCTGAAGGTTTTGTTACATGTAGACATTCTCTCTATTGTCTGTAATCAGGTTCAAAAGGTGAAGACAATAATGAAAGTGTTTTATATATTGCAATGGCTGGAACACATCAGATATGGGCTCTTTATTTGACAGACGCCTCTTGGCTTAAAGGAGGGTAAGATATCTCTCTGATATTTTCTTTTCAGTAGAATTCATGACTTTTGTGCATCTTTGCTCTCTAGAATTCAGTTAGATCAATGCTTACATATTAGATTCTTAGATTTATCAGAAAATAGATATTGAATTGAGGAGAACATGAATGAATAAATGAATTGAATGGATGAATTGAATGGATGATAGGTAATTGAAATGATCTATTACCTATCATTTATATCAGACACTGACGCAGCCTATACTAGTTTACTCGCTAGTTTTCATTTATGGATGAATGAATTGATACACTCATACATTTAGGAAAGATTGAATGGATTGCTGAGCTAAAATTTGGATAAATTAATAATTGACATTATAATAAGTAGTAAATAAGCAAGCTTGTGAAATGTTATATTTATATTTTTTTTATATGTATTTTGAGCTATCAAAAATATTTTATCAAAATAATTATTATATACCAAAATATCTATCTACTTTACTTCACCATTTAGTTCCCATAAAGCGGGTACTTGTGTTCGTTTTGCTGGAAGCGGTGATGAAGCAAATCGGAATAACAGTTATCCACATAAAGCTGCCTTTGCTCAACCTTCTGGACTTTCACTGGCTCGTATCAAATCTTCTTGGACATTATTTGTAGCTGATAGTGAAAGCAGTAGCATACGTATAGTGGACATTGTCACAGGAGGTACTAAAGCACTTGTTGGTGCAGATAGAGACCCTAGTGTAAGTAAAAATTGAAAATTGTATTTTTGTTTTATTCGAAGAAAAAAATAATAAAATGTTTTTTGAAAGCTTAGACCGTGTCGATAGAAAAAATAATTTTGAAACGTATTTGTAAACAGCTTTGTTTTTAAGTCTTTTTTTTCTCGTCTTCTTCCACATTTCCCAACATGAATATGATAGACCACAGAATGTTTTGTCGGATTTGCGAACGACGACCGAGCGACGAAGGTCTATATAGTGAACTTACAGGATTAGTTTTAATGGCCATTTTGATATAAATAATATTACTAAAACAATGTTTTTACACTGAAACTATGCATCAGACTTCAAGCAGAAAACGATAAAAACAGTTCCCAGAGCTATGTATTTAATTTGAAGAGTAAGATTGCCAAGTTTTGGCACTAAAAATATACTTCGAACAAGACGCACAATCATGTATCAAAACTTTTAGTGAAACAATTTACTTCTAATTAAGTTCAATTTCGTACTTTTTCTTTGAAGAAAACAAAGGAAAACCTGAAACAAACTTTGGAAATTATTTTTCTTTTCAAATTAAACCAATTTAGAATGTATTTAAGTACGTAAACTACTTTTAAAATAACTTCAAACTCACATTTCTATTTTCGTTGCTCACTGTATTTTGTCCAATTGTCTTGAAGTTTGTAACGCAAAATTATTAGTCTGAAAGTGAAGAAAAATAACACAAAAGTATTAAAAAACATGTCCCCGATATTTCTGAACAATTTTCGAGCGAGAAAACCAATAAAAATACTTACAAAATGTATTTTTTCTTGCACACTTTTTCCCCACGACTTTTAGCATATTTCGCCGCGCGTGGCACATCTTGTAGCACTGGAATGGTTTTCCTAGTTTTAGCCAATAGGAAACGACTTCAATTCCTAGCTGTCAAAAACTGACCAATCACGACGAAGGCATCGAGTGGGTTTCTGCAACCATCAAAATGCTTGAGTTTTTCGATGAAACTTTTGAGCTTTGGTTTCTAGCTTTTGAGCTTTTTAGCTTCGAATAAAAAGTTGAAAAGTGAAAAAAATGGACAAGATAAATAATTCGAATTTATACATTTTTTCTACTAAAACAGAAATAAACCTATAAATTTACTGAATAAAATAAAAATAAATCTTATTCCCGGTTATTCGGAAAACCTTTCAAATGCAATTCAAATAATATTTCGGATGACCATCGTTGAAAAATAATTTTTTTGAGCGCTTTAATCAAAATATTTTGAATTTAGTTCACATCTTCACAAACAAATGCTTTTCTGCAATCTTTCAACTTTGATTTTGGATTATTTAAATAATATTATTTAAATAATATTATTATTAATATTAATATTATAATTAAATTATAATTAAATTATAATATTATTATTATATATTATATATTATTATTCTGGACATGAAATATGATATTCGATTTTTGAATAGTTTGTATTGAATTCTATAATTTGATAGAGGAATGACTTATTTTAATTTAAATTACGCCATACAATTTTGAAACGTGAATGTTTCTAATTTAAACGTGAAAAAATGTTTTAAATTGCGCTTTCTTTTTATTTTAACAAAGGAATATAAAATGACTTTGTTTATGTTTTCCATGTTTCTATAGAATCTCTTTGCGTTTGGGGACGTTGATGGAAAAGCAGTAGACGTTAAACTTCAGCATCCTCTCGGTGTAGCTTGGAATAAGAATACACAGGAACTGTATGTCGCTGACTCATATAATCATAAGGTAGAGATATATCAGATTGAATCAAGAGTGAATTTCTTGAAATCATAATGTAGTTCAACTAGCTTTATTGGCCCATCATCGTCGTTATCATGATCATCACTATCATTATTATTATCATCACAATCATCATGATCATCACCATCGTCGTCATCATGATCATCACTATCATTATTATCATCATCATTATCATCATCATCGTCGTCATCATGATCATCACTATCATTATCATTGTCATCACAATCATTTTTATCACCATCATCGTCGTCATCACTATCATTATCACTGTCATCACAATCATCATCATCACAATCATTGTCGTTATCATAATCATAATAAACTATCATTATCATTGTAATCTCAATCATCTTCCTCATCATCACCATCATTGTCGCCATTATAATCATCACTATCATCACTAACGTCATCATCATTATCATAACCCACCTTTACCATTATCATGTAATTACAAGTTGTATGTTTTATCATTTTAGATCAAAAAAGTAAACCCCGCCGATAAAACGTGTACTTCTGTTTATGGTAATGGTAAACCCAGCCCATGCCTCTTGGACGAGCCAGGTGGACTATGCATCAGTCCATGTGGCCAGCGGTTGTATGTGGCAGATACCAACAACAACGTTATTCGTAACATGGATCTCACATGCCTTCAAGTAACAGAGGTACGGCTAGTGTAATTAATCGATCATTCAATCAATCAATCAATCAAATCAATATAAGAATCAATGTCAGTTGATCAACCAGTCAATCAATCATGTAATCAACCAACTAATCAGTCAAAAAAAAACAATGAATCAACCAAATCAATCAATCAACCAATCAATCATTCAATCATTCAATAAGTCATTCAATAAACTAACCAGTCAGTCTTTCAGTCAGTCATTTAGTCCATCACTCACTCGTTCATTAATTCAACTTCAATTACCTTATAAGGTAACCGTTCTTGACCTTGAAAGTCGTACCAACAGTCTCAAGAAGCCCAAAGAACAGACTGATGCTGGAGATGTCACCCAACGTGTCGTAAAGCGTATTACGTCACCAAGAACGCCTATCACACAACATGACCCCGTTACCGTGACGTCACATGAAGGTCTTGACGTAACGCTGAATATTATTTTACCAAACGGTTGTAAATTGAATGAAGATGCAACCAGTAAATGGCAAATTTGCTGGATCGAAACTGAAAAAGGTATTTTATTATTTATGTATTGTAACGAAATGTGGGTATACGAGCAAGGCAATCGCTTTACTTATAATTTGATATTAGGATTGTGCGTGTAGCTAAACTACAATGTTACACGTGCACCAACCGCGTTTTTTACTAGCTCTTTCCACGCTGTTTAATTGGGGGGAAATCTAGTCTTCCCCGCAGCCGTGTTTAGCCGGGCGTGGGAGATTTATTAGAGGAAATCCGACAATGCTCTAGTTTCATGTTATCAAGCACTGCTGTATAATTTGACAAAAGGCACATTTACACAGGGATAATCTCGATCCGGAGTAAATTTAAATGTGTTTCTATTGTTCAACGGTAGTATTTCCCATGCTTGGCTTGGAAATTGTGAATATTTTTTACAACAAATCGAGGCTTAGCCTGCGCAAATGCGCCTTTTGTCAAATAGTACAGCGGTACTAAATAACGTGAAACTGGGGCCGGTTGTACGAAGGGTGGATAAAGTTATCCGCGGATAAAAGTTATCCACTGCATAGGTTTTTTATAGATTTTATCCGCTGGATAAGGATTTATCCGGTGGATAGCGCTATTCAGGCTTCATACAATCGGCCCCAAGGAAGTATTGCACGCGCAACAAACTCTATTTATTTGAGGTACTACATGCCATGGATACGTGCTAGCTTTACAATCATAATGATAAGAAATAAGTGCGTTACATTTTGTGCTGGCTTGATTTGTAGATTGTCCACAAGCAGTGAGAGATCAGCGCTGTTTTACACCACCTTCAGGGGTATTCAAAAATGATTCCTTATCAGCAGTGACTAGAGCAACCTGGCCTGATGCCTCTCTGAAGCAAGTCAAGCTGCAGGTGAGGACTGGGGTCTAGAGAAATATAACTTTTGTTGTGATTGGCGATAGCATTATTTGTGAATTCATGGTTTTCATTGTTCTTCTCTGTTGTTTTATAATTAGTTGAGGTAGTCCACTGTCGTTTCCTTTAGTTATCATATCGTAGCCATTTGCCGCATTGTTGTCGTCAGATGTCGATTGTTGTCACTTACTATTCAATCGGTGTTTCGTAAATCCATGCGATCTTTTGTTCAATTGAGTCCCCTTCACAGTTCCCTGCGCCATCTTTAAAGGTAGCAGGGCCTTTGCATCGGAGCGAGAATAACGTTGAGCTTGTACTAATAGAGACACGTGAATGATTGTCCTAAAAGGTGTTAAAATGTCTCTTGCAAGCTCAACGTTGGTATCGCGTAATGCAAAGGCCCGGTTACCTTTCAAGATGGCGCAGGGAACTGTAAAGGGGACTATTAATTGTTACCCAATATTACCAAATGTCGTTCAGTGTTGGTCACTGTCACTTAACGTCGATCATTGTCGCTTTATGTCGGTCACTCAGTATTGCCTAAATGAGTGTTTTATTTTTCAGATTGAGGCAGTATTCTACTATTGTGAGTCGAGTGGTACATGTCGCATGGAAGGACTAATATACCATATACCACTTATAACAGGGGACACATCGGGACAACAATCACTGGTGCTCAGTCATACGTTGAATAAATGAGCCACAGTGAGAATGGACCATTATGGGTTCTTAGTCATACGTTGTAAAAATGAGCCATGATATTGATATGGACCATATAGTGTCATGCATTAATAATGACCCACAATGATAATAATAGATCAACACAGGTGCTTAGTTGTACATTGTGCAAATGAGCCACAGTAATATTAGACCATTAGTGGTGCTCAGCCATACATTAACAATGACCCACAATGAAAATAATAGACAAACGCAGGCGCTCGGTTATACATTGCATAACTGAGCCACAATAATAATAATGGACCATGGCCTTGGTCAAATATTAAATAAATGAGCCTTCTTGAAATATTTAGGATCATCATTGGTGCTCAGACCTAAATAGAATAAATGTGCCTCGCCGATAATAACTATTATATTGGCCATTGTCTGGGATAAACTATACATTTAATATTAACCTCGTTGATAGAGATGTAACATATTTTTACAAGAGAGAATATTAGAGTTAAAAAATAGAGTAATGCTAATATTCCAATAAAAGGTGTAAATATATATGGGCAGAGAATAAACAAGCCAATGCTAAGAGACTGTAGTGTAGAATTAACGTTTTATAACTCTATTCTATTAACTTAAAGTAACCGTTTACTCAAATACAGAAATTTCGTTAAAAATGTATATAGGTTCGTCAATTAACGTTGTCGATCGCCAAAAAAAAAGCTTATAATCCAAGGCAGAAAAGGATTATGGGATATCTACCTCTGAGGCATCATGGGTAGTGAGGCACTCGACGTTCTATTGAAAACAAAAGTACATAGTACGGTTTTAATATGCATCTTGAAACACGTTATAAAACCCCTAGAGATCTTTCGGTTGCAACATGAGCCTTTTTGTTTGTTAGCCTCCTACACAGGCATCACTGTCTTTGGCTTCCTGCCTAAGGTGCGGTAATATGTGCAACAAAATCGTCCATCTTGTAGCGCAACATCGTTGTGTTGCAAGTTGCAGCGCGATTTTGACCGTTTTACCACCTTCCTTATTCGTTACTAATTTTCGGGGTCACTTAAAATTTCGCGAAATCGGATCAGGCATATTTCGTGGGCATTAATTTTCGCGTGTTTGCCAGCAAACTGGGCATTAAACTGTTTTATTTTTTGCGTAAACGTTTTTTCGCGGGTCTATAATTGATTTTAGCGATTTTTTTTACAAATCGCGAAATTTTATTAGTATACGAATAAGGTACGTCCACAACTTGTCAGTCAACAAAAAGGCGATGTTGCAGGTTGCCTTTTCAAAAACCGCTTCAAAAGAAGCCTCTTGCGGAAATTTGTTATTTGCATTACCTTATGCAATTTGTTCAACTGATGTAATTGTTTAGATAATTATGTAAACTGTTTCAAGATCACGCTAACTTTGGCTTTTGCAACTTGGCAATAAACTGGCAAATTCATGCAGAGCTGATGGGCTCCCTGTGGTTAAACATGGCTCTTTTACAACTGGAATCTTCAGTTGGAGCTGTTTTATTTGTTCAACTGATGTAATTGTTTAGATAATTATGTAAACTGTTTCAAGATCACGCTAACTTTGGCTTTTGCAACTTGGCAATAAACTGGCAAATTCATGCAGAGCTGATGGGCTCCCTGTGGTTAAACATGGCTCTTTTACAACTGAAATCTTCAGTTGGAGCTGTTTTATTTGTTCAACTGATGTAATTGTTTAGATAATTATGTAAACTGTTTCAAGATCATGCTAACTTCTTTGGCGACCTAGTTATTTATCCGAGAATAAAAAAATCGAATAATTATAACCCTCCTGTGGATTTTTTTTCGTGTTAATTGAAGTAAAGAAATAAGAGTTATTTAAATATGTTAAAATATTTTTAAAACAGTCCAAAGTTTCTATAGCAATAAGCGACAAGGTTAATATAAATACATGGTAATTTATACTGACTGATCGAGTCTTTATAATTGATAAATCCTAAGGTTAATAAAACAATGTATACGTTTCCAAGAACCACTTGGGTAATAAGCAAAAACGTTCTTGAGCATTTGGCACATTTTTCTCAAATCCTTTTTCAACTTGTATCAATTATTAATTTCGTTGGGTTCAGTAAATATTTGACTTTAAATAATTACTTCCAATGATTTAAAAAAAAAACATTCAAGTGCATGACTGACATTTGCGACGTTAATCCTTCGTCGGGTTGGAAATGGTTACTCATAAGCCGACATATTGTAAAAACAAGCCGCTATATAAATATTAGTTTTATAATAAAAATTGTTTAATTCAAATTCATGTATGTATATGAGATGAAATCAGTTTCAATGCCTTTAAAATTTAATTTGAAAGCCGACTCGGTTATATTAATACACTCTCCTACCGGGGAGGGGTAATACAACCTGTTGCTCCATAACTGACGTATTAGACTACGAGTAGTCCTTCTTTTCCCTCCAGAATCAGTAATTTAAAAAAACAAGTGTTGCAGGATTCCTGTGGAGCTCGCCCGAAATAGATCGTTGAGTAGGGAATGTATATTTTGTCGGGAGTTCGTTGTAGTCTCCTTCGCAGCCGTTTTTAGTGTCGGGCTTCCTGTGTCACTCTCCACTACGACTGTGATGGGGACTTGGGTTCGTTGGTGAGGAGAAGCAATTGTCGAGAGAGAAGTTGAGTTCTCCTGTTCTCTATCAGGGCTTTTGCTGCGCAGTTAATTGAACCGCGCTCGAAAATGATGCATTTAATAAATCGCATACTGATCCTCAAAACAAGATTTTTATGCTAACGATAACTATCAAAAGTGTAATTTCATTGACTCTTGAATATTCAGCCAGTTTGATATTTGCAAGAATGTCAGACCGTTTTAAAACTGACACGAAACTGGGCAACATACTGTCTTAATTCTTATAAATTAACCTCCCTTTTTTCATCCACGTATCAAAGTTACTTTAATGTCGCATGCTGTTGTAGAGCAGATTTCGTGTGACTGTGGAAAAGTTCAGTGCCGTGCATTGCGTGCCTTTGTGCGACCGTGATGTTGCTAGAATTTTGATTGTACCTTGCCGTACCTTGACGGCCGTCGTGCCGTGAGCTTTTCATAGTCATACGAAATCTGCTTCAATTCGTGGCTTGAAGTGGCTTGATGTGCTAAAACAAATATCAGTATCTTTGGTTGAAGTCAAGCGTACATGCCATGCACATATCAATCAATGTGAAATTGCACAGTCCCTTATTATTATCGTACTTACTATTGTTGTTAAAATAGATTATAACCTATGAGCTGTGATTCATTCACAGATGCAAAACTTAGCATAGTGTTTAGTCTTTATTGAAGGGGTAACTATAGAAATCGTAACAAGTCTTTAAAACGCGCAAACAACCAATCAAATCTCTCGAATAAGTATTCATTCTTCCTTATTTTTAAATATCAAATAAGCATTAATACATACTGAGTGTTACTTATTGAAAACGTTGGCGTTGGGTTGATGAAGAAGTTTTAAAAATTCTAGAACAACACTACGCCACTATAAAGTTTGGATGGAAAATCCTCTCTTTTAACTGGAAGGTTTACGATCAAGTGCTCTAGAATGTTGAAGGTGATTGTTAAAGGGGCGACCAATTTGCCTGATGTGGAGACATTAGGAAAAAGCGATCCTTACGCTATCGTCGGCCTTAGAGGTAGGAAAGTTGGAATAGCAAAATACATACAAAATCTTTTCTAGTTCTTTTTGCGCAAATTTGTACCTTTTTGGCGCATTTTTCTCAATTCTGTTTGTTGTGAATATATATAAAGACATACAATTAACCATTATATTTTTGTTAGGTTTTGTGATAAAAAGCGTTTAGTTTAAATAGCATGTTAGCTTGTTATAACTGCTTTATAATTCTCAACAATTTGTACATTTTAACCCACAGTTTTTGTTATTTTCGTTATGCGTATTTATATGAATATATTAAGAAGTAAAACTTGTATAGTTGTCGTTAGTTTAGTAGTTAAAACATTGAAGTAGAAATATCTTCGGCAACAAATGTATACTCTTCAGAATTTGTAACAAATTGGGACAATGTTAGAGACTTTGTACAGCAATTTTGTTAAAAACCCATTAATTTCTCTATGCAAATATGTTAGAAGGATACGTGTTTCATCAGCATTAGAAGAAAGATCTTCTACTTTCTAAAATCTAAACGACCTAGTTATATCATGTATTTAATTTGGCTTCTATATTATTATAATATATAAAGAGCTATAGAACTGACATAGTTGTCACTGGCTTAGCTGTCGTCAACATTTTTAGTGGCATGATATTTTAAGAGTCGTGAGTGTATGCTTATGCATAATTTGTAACAAAATGGACAATTTATAAGAAAAATATATAGTTTTGGTTTTTCTATTGAAATTTGGTGAGACGAAAAGTGTTTTTTTTATAATTGTCAGCCTTAGAAGAAATATATGCTAGATGGTCTAGTAGAAGATAATAGGCTAAACGACCTATAGTTATAAAATGTCTTTTGGCTGTCTTACAATTAATTCAATAGAACCATTTTTTGTTCTCTCTGTAGAAAATGACCAATATTTAGCGTCGGTAGTTCCTTCAGTTATAAGTAAGCCGACTATACTATAATAGAAAATTGTTATGGAATGGGTTTTAAAGTGTATAAATATATATACACCTACTTGCACTAAGGTTGTCATACAAAAAAGAACATTTGTCACAAAGAAAATAGAACTTTTTTGATTTAGTGCGAAAGGAATTAATTAAAAGACAAAAAAGAGAGTTCAGCTTGGGTGATCTTCTTTTGTCTTTTAATCAATATATTCCTATCGTACTAAATCACAAATGTTCTATTTTCTTTATAACAAATGTTCTATTTCTGTATGACAACCTTACTGCAAGTAGGTGTATATGATATATGAAATAATTTTGTAATCTTCTACACATTTTAATTCTAAAATCTCAGTTCGGTCTACACTGCGGTGCCAAAAGATTATTTAAATACAAGAGAGTGGTGAGAGTACGTGGCATATGATTGGGCGCTTTCTACCCTCCCAATATATTCTCCACTAATCGATCGGAGTCGTCAAGAAATCATGGCCAACGTACGTTTAACTCAAAAACGGGTAGCTGAATTTTATCCATGAGAAAAACTTGAAAATTATATTATGTATGACTTGAATGTTTGTCTTCATTATAATATAAATAGCAAGACTTGGAAAAAAAATATTTGCATAATAACATCAATAATATTCCCTGCATATACACCTTGGTCGAATCCAAAAGTAACAAAATAAGGTATGAGCAATTCGAGACTACAAATTAAAGCAACTGAAGTTTTTATGTTCCAAAGCAATGATCTCTAGTAGTTTAAGGATTAGTTTAACACCTATTTTCTTGGTAGCCAATAGAAACAGTACTTCTATTTGAGAATGTATGCACGACTTGAACAGAGAGCTCAGTAAACAGTTTTATACAATTTTCATCAATGAATTTTTGTGTCGAATAATTTTGTGCACAGAAACAAGTGTGGATGGAAGTGATTTTTTAATTTATAAGTTTAATACTGATTTATATTTAATAGTAGAGTAGAAAGGGTATATATATTCGGTTTTTTGGGGAGAGGAGGGAAGGTAGGAAATTGTCATTTTAAGCTAGTTAAAAAATTAAAACAAAACAAGAGACCTTGGTGAAATTACATACATATTTGATCTAGAATCTTCTTAAAGTTTTGGTGATTAGTCACTAGAAAAGTAAGAAACAGATCTTCAAAGTTAAACGTGAAATAAAAATAAAATAAAAAGTACGTAAAAACGTTTTCGATCCGATTTCATATCAATGTAGGCTGGTTACGAACTTGACATAGTTGGATAAATTCAAATGCATCCATGCATTAATGAGACATTAGATCACAATATTTGCATAATAATAGAGACTTACACCGAATAGACTAGACGTTTTTCAATTATTATAATCGATAGTTACTTAGTTAGCGTTATAGTCTAGGGGCTGGCTCTCTCCTCCCTCCCTGGTCTTTTCAATTGACTAGCGCGACGTTACGTTTTCTGTCGGGATAGGGCGCATGGGGCCGAAAACTTCATACTACACGTAAAATCGATTCCATGCTTTCGGCTTGATAGAATGTCTCGGAGGAATCGTCCCACTTTTTTGCTATTTTCATTTATAAAAATATGTATATATATATAAAAATGTGTTTATAAGAATGTATAAAGTAATTCCAGCTTCAACGATTACCACCAATTTTTCCTTTTTTTCTGCTTAATTATTCGTTAGACATGCCTATTTTTCTATTACAGTTTACTTGTTTATTTATTTTTACTATTTTGTATTTGTTTACCACGTTTGATATTTACAGGGCAGGATGACAAGACCGAAGTTATAAAGGACGAACTCAACCCCTCGTGGAATAAGGTAAATATTAGAAAATAAAAACATGCGTCATAAACCAGCTCACCGGTTTTAAATTTTTAACTTAAAATATACAATTTTTTGTTATCAAAAATTATTTAGTACTAAAATCGGCTGTTAAAAATAGTTAATCGAGTGAACCTGGAAGTCTTCCGGATTATGCAATTATTAAATTTTATTTAGTTTTCCTTTAGATGCGCTGGATTATAACAAATTTAGACTATGACACTGTACTCCTAGCACTTTGTCCTGCAGGGGCCGATTGTACGAAGCCTGAATAGCGCTGTCCACCGGATAAATCCCTATCCAACGGATAACACCTATACAAACTCTATACACTGGATAACTCTTATCCCCTGATAACTTTATCTAGGCGTCGTACAACCGGCCCAGCTTTCTAAATGTTATAATTTATAGGAAATCCAATTTGATCTCAATGGACGCGCGCTATCGGCGGAAGACGAGCTTGAAGTAACTATCAAGGACTGGGAACGAGTACTTCATCATCGGTAGGTACCACATTTTAACTGAAATACTGTGGGTACTCCCCCAGGGGACAGTTTGGATACTTTCCCTGCTTTGGTTAGGTGTGTTTTGGTGTCCCTGACTTGTGATATTGTTTTCAGTCTGTTAGGTTCTGTAAAGATACCATTGAAAGGGTTGATTAAAGGTAAAGGAGGTAAACAAGACAAGGATTTACCGCTGTTAGATGGATCTCAAAGGCCTACCAAGGTATGTTCACTGTCTGTCTGTCTGTCTGTATGTCTGTCTGCCTACTTGCCTGTCTGTCTGTCTTTCTCTCTGTCATTTGTGTAGTTGACATATTGATGGACAAGACAAATAAATGACTGCACAAATGAACTGAAGTTACGACAGATGGGCAGGCTGACTGGCTGGATGAATCAATGCTTTGCTAGCTGGCTTGCTCGATGAATACATGAGTGAGTGCATGTTTTGCTGGCTGGCTCGATGAATGGGTACCTGGATGGGTGCCTGAGTGGAAGGATTGTGAAACAGACTAATAAACGCACGAATGATAATATTAAATTGTCAATATTTTTATCCAGGGTAATGTTCAACTCAGCCTCGCGTACAAAGCACCACCAAGTGCAGCCAAGGAAGAAGAAGGACAAAACGAAGAGAATGAAGAAGACGAGGAAGACGACGAGATGGGAGGCAGTGAACCAGGATCAAAAGGGTGAGTGACATCTTGGATTGATCCAGCCATTTAGTAGGTCACTATATATATTTACACTATTTGTATTTTAGACGACTAAAACGGCGCAAGAAACGAAGACGTCTGTCAGATAAAGTACAAGACTTTCAGGTACTGTAAACAGATCATCATGATGATGGCAATGATGATTATCGTGGTGGTGGTGTTGGTTGTAAATCTCATGGTGGTGATGGTGTGGTGATGGTGGTGGTGGTGATGGTGACTGTGTATGTAATGGTACTGCCGCTGATGGTGGTAATGGTGGTAGTGTGCAATCATGTGCAAAATTGTTGGGACATTGTCACATTTTTATGAGCGTTTTTGTCTGAGTTTTAGTCAAATGGCAACCGTTTCAGATTCCCAAAACTCAACATTGATACGGGGGAGAGGGGGAAACGGATAATGTCCCAAGGTATTTTGCACATGATTGTAGTAGTTATAATGCTTTTGATGTTGATAGTGATGGTGATGGTGATGGTGATGGTGGTGACAGGCGACGACGATGAGGTGGTGATGTAATATATATAGCGGTGATAGATAATGGTTGTGGTTGGGGTAATTTTCAGGAGGACACAAGACGCTGGTGGTGGTACTATCATAACTGACCATGATGATAATTACCATTATATCAATACCATAGGGTTTATTGTGTTTATCTTTAGATACGAATTAAAATCCACGAGGCAAGGCAGCTTCCTGGTTCTAGCATCCACCCTCTTGTCCAAGTCAGTGTCTCTGACGAAGAACATTCGACTCGAGCCAAGAAATACACAAACCGTCCTGTTTACAACCAGGTACGTGATTCAGAGAAATTTATATCGGGAAATATAATGTTTATATCGATGCAGTACAATAGAAAGATTTCATGGCAGCCATGTTTGTGGTCAAAACATTGGCGCTTTTCTCTAAGGGAACTGAAATCCTTTGTCATTCAGAAACTTTCTTTTGTACTTGCCCGCAAACATGGTGTCATGAAACCCCTCAATAGTTTACTTTAAACTTGTGGAAACTGCTTTCAACGGGCTCTTATAATTACAAAGATCTGTGAATTAGACATCATACCTAAGACTTGTATTATTTTGATTCTCTCTTCAAAATAACGTGTCCTAATTTAGAAGGTCTTCCTTCGACTGATGTGGACTGGGCATTTAGTTGTTTTGCAAGAAGAGAAACGTTTTTGTAATTTTTTTACCCCTGTATTTATTTATAAATTCGTAATCGTAAAAATTGTATGCTGTTTACTTTATATCTTACTTATGTAACGTATTCTAGTTATAGTTGATATTTTAATGAAAATTTATTAAAAAAAAGAAGAAGAGAAACGCTAATTCAGTGTTGTTTCACTCTTCTTTCAGTCATTCACTTTCAACTTCCATGCATCGCCAGCGGAACTCTTTGACGATTTGATTTGCTTTGAGGTAAGAATAATATCATACTTGAAAGTCCTTTCCTTCAAATGTATATCACTTGACGTACGTGTTATTGTTCATTTCAGGTTTTTGACTCTCGGAAGTTTCGCGTGGACTCTTTACTTAGCTTCTTTGAGGTATGTGATGATACATGCATATGTATTAACTATTCTGTTTTGGAAATACAGTAATTATTGTACATTTTTTTCTCAGATCACCATAGGGGAAGTCTTTGACATGCAAGGTAAAGGTTTTTTAGTTGCAGATTTGTGTTTTTTGGGGGGGTGGTTGGCTGGTTGGCTGGTTGGCTGGTTGGCTGGTTGTTCAATTGTTTTGATTGGTCAGTTGTTTTGTTGGATATACTGGTTACCTATTTGTACATTCATGTTATTGTGTAGGTCACAATATCTTAAGAAGGTGGATGCTATTGAGTCATCCAGGTGAAAAAGATGAGGAGGATGTTGAACCAGAAGAAAAGGTAAGACGTGGTCAAAATCATCTTTACAATAATTGAAATCAAAACAAAATTATCAAATATATTTGGGCTGGAATAACAGGAGACCATAATTTTATACTTTCACAACCCTTTGTTTTGACAATGTATGATTTTTCAACATGACCAGCCACCAGAAAAGAAACTCAAGATTGAGAATGGAAAGAAGAAGAAAGCAAAAAAGAAATCTCGTCGAGGTGGATCACCCGGTGTAAGTGATACAAACAACATACACATTTACTTTCTGAACTGTATCTATACGTTCTTTATACCAAGTAATTACAATTCATTATTGGTGTGAATCTCTATACAGGGATACCTGAAAGCTACTGTCATAATTCTAGGTCCTGGAGACGAACCTCCGGTAAGTTTATTCATTGAAAAGTAAACTAGTATATAGGCTGTGTCGGTGTTTGATATAAACGATAGGTAATATAATGAAATTTGTAACACCGTAAAGAATGTTAACTTAACTTTACTGACGTTTCGAGCTTTAGCCTTTCGTAATGTAGTTTTATGTATTGTTCTGTTGGTCATTTTCCGTATCAAAGATATGCCTAGGCCTACTGTTCTGTTGAAATCTCAACCTGTGAAAAAAATATCGCGCGCTAATCAAAGTCTTTTGTTACTTCTCATCTACAATACCATATATGGTAATGGCATTGTTTCCAAGATTGCATACGGTATTTCTGATACGACATGCCATGTAGTGAACGATAACTTTTTTGAATCAATAGCCGCTTAGCTTGAATTTAACGCTTTCAAAATTAGTTTGTATTTTTAAATTGGTGAATTCTCAAATTGTTTTGTCCTTCTTGTAGTTGCCTTCAAAACTTGCTGGAGAAGATGACATTGATGACATTGAAGCGTAGGTTCCCATTCTTTCATTTTGCTAACCAAACGGTGATGACAATAGAACTATTGTATTTTCCATCAAGATATTCACATATTTGTGAATTTGTTTGTATTTTGATAACTAATTTTGATAACTAGCAACTTTGTTTAGGAAAATCATATTGATATTGATGTATATTGATAAATTGATATTCGCTTCCTCATCTTCTTCCAATGAGGTTTTCTTTTAAGGCCTTTGACCTTGTTGATCACTGCACTTTACTTCTTAAACTTAAGATTTATGGTTCTTCTTTATCAGCATTGGATTGGTTCACTTCCTATCTTAGTAGTCGTTGCCAACGTACCTCCTTCAAGAGTATATTATCTGATTCGCTTCCTGTCACAGTTGGTGTTCCTCAGGGAAGCATTCTTGGACCTCTCTTTTTTCTTTTATTTATTAATGATCTCCCTTCTAAAATTTCTCACTCTAATTCTACAATGTTCGCCGATGACACCACTATACTAACAACTGGTTCTTCTATCAACGACATTCAACTCCAACTCAATCATGTTGCTAATGATATTTCAGAATGGGCTGATCAAAACAAAATGGCAGTCAACACGTCAAAGACCAAATCTATGCTCATTTTATCTTCTCAAAAGTCCAGGTTCATTGAGGACAAATCGCTTTCAGTTACCCTGAACAATATAGAAATTGATCAGGTTGAGTTTGCCAAAATGCTCGGCGTTACTTTAGACAGCCATCTCACTTGGGCTTGCCACATTGACAATATTTGTTCTATTATTTCTAGCAGGCTAGCCTTACTGCGTAAGATTAAGCCTTTCCTAAGTCATGACTGTGCTCTTCTCTTTTATAATTCTTGCATTCATACTACTATTATTTATTGCTCTGTTGCCTGGGGAAATTGTTCCAAAACCCTCTTGTTAAGAATTCTCTATCTTCAAAAGCGAGCAGCTCGCATTCTCTTGAACGCTGACTTCTCTACTCCTTCTGTTTTTCTTTTCTCCAAACTCAAATGGATTCCAGTTTTTGACCTCATTAAGCTAAGGAAGATTCTTCTTCTCTTTAACATACTTTTAAACCCTAATGCTCCATCTTGTTTCAAAACTAAATTCAAATTCTTATCTGCCACTCGTCAGCATGCACGTACTAGAGCTTGTCTACACGATCTTAAATTGCCTTACCCTCGCACAGACCTTGGCAAGCGAACATTTCATTACAGTGCTTCTACTCTTTTTAATGCACTTGAAACGGATTGCAAACAACTCGCTATGTCAGAAGCATCTACTCTCGATGCTTTAACCTCTAGAACAACAGCAATTAAACTTAGAATCCGTAAATACTTTCGTCTTAAGCTTAACTGTATTGACCACCTGGAAGAACGTTTCTGCTTTAATTGTAGGTTTCTTTTGAGTTGTAACTGTATTTCTTCTTAATCTTTATTTGCTTCACCGTATCTTTACCTTAACTTGTATCTCTTAGTAATTATTGTTTTTAGTCTAGTAGTCGTCTTACGTTTTTTGTTCCTACTGTTTAGTCTAGTAGTGTCATTAACTATCATTATATCTTAACTTAATTATCTGAACTCAAACTATCACAAACTTATCTATCATAAAATATTAGTAATGTATAATTCATACATATTGTTATTACATTTAGCTTAATTATTTATTTATTTAGAGGGCCGTATGTTAGATAACCTTTATAGTGTTAATACGTGTTTTTTTCCCTCGTAAAATAAAGTATATTGTATTGTATTGTATTGTATTCTTTCTTGGAAATTACCTGAGAGGAAGCATTGTCTATTACACAATATCTATTAAATTGTTGCACTATTGCTATATAGCAATTACACAAGATCCCTTCTTTGCCTATCCTTTGCTTCTAACAATGAGAAACACACCGTTTATTGATGCTATATATTTACTTTCTAGAAACTTGCTTCGTCCGTCAGGAGTTGACTTGCAGCCTGTTATATTTTCAACAAAGATATACATGGCAGAAGACATCCCTCAAAGTAAGAGAAATTAGAATGATCACAAATGCATGCATTTTCTCTACTAATATATTGCATGCATGTTTATCTGAGTAAAGTCAGCAGTTGCCCTGCTTACCTATAACGATAGCAATTAATGAGCCAAAAGGAGAATAATTCAATTTTTTATCAATCTATTGTTTAATTTTTCCAAAACACTATTTCAATGGAAGAGCAGTGATGGAAGAGTATATAGTTGGGCACCCAACATGATAAACTATAACTTATCACCAGATCCTTTTTAACTGTAATGTATGTGTCTTTAACTTTAATTTTGAATATCTTGAATAATGTTTTGTTCCAGTGGACTCAGCTGCAATGCAAGGAATCAAGAAATTCTTTGGTTTTTCCAAGGTACTAGATATTTCCCCTTGACCCAGATTATATTCGAAATCCAGCAAGTTCATGAACTGCAGCAAGCCTGTAACATAATGATCATGATAGTACAATATAATTCCATTCTTATTTAATTTATCTGTTTTTTTATGTGTTTTTTTTCATGGGGGTACAGCTAGACTCGACCATAATGATAATGGAAAATTACACTACATAATAACTTTATTCTAATTAATTCTATCTGTTGGTTTTTCAGAGTGGTGATAAACTGGTTGATCCTTACGTAAAGTTCATCTTTGCTGGAAAAGAGGTTGGTTTACCTTCATTCATCCATATCTTCTTCCTTTCTTCCTTTTTCATCCTCTGGTATACCGTATATTTTCTTTCTTTTATTCTGTTTCATCCTCTGGTACCGTCTGGATAAAATTTTGAAACTGAATAAATTTTCCATACACGCTCTTCCATACATATCTTCAGTTCTAGAGCGAAAACACTAGAACCATGAAATAAAATAGAGCTGTTAGTGTGTAATAGTTCTTATTTAGGGACTATTAGTTACTATAAAAGACAAGTAAAGTTGTAATGAGGTATTGTTTCCTTTTGTATTTGATGTTTCTGGTTGAGTGACACTGACTAAATAGTCACTAAATAAAAACTATTAGTTAGTAACTATTTTGTTTTTATTTCATGGTTCTAGTGTTTTCGATCTAGTAAAATGATCCATATTTTAGATAATAAAATACAAATCATATGCAAATAATCTTAAACAATGGATTCAAGTTGAGACTTTCGTGTCATGTTTTTGTTTACTTTTCCATTGTTTGAAAACATTTGCATTTAACTGTAAATAACAGCTAATAGGGCTGTAAATTTAAGAAACTGCTCATATAAACCAAAAACGTTTGGAAATTGAAACGATTGGTTTTTGAATTGTTTTCTGAAATTTGCCAAAATAAACACATATCAGTGAATATAGAAAAACAATCGTTACTCATGCAACATATTGTGGTTATAGGTTGAGACTGCCATCAAGTACAAGTCTGACAACCCTGAATTCAATCAGATCTTACATGTCAAGTCAAGGGTATGTATTTTGAATCATTTGTCAAGATCTTTTTATTGATTTTAGTCCTGACCTGTTTTTATCTTTTCAATGCAGTTTCCTTCGATGTGTGATGCTTTCAAGCTGCAGATGTTTGATTGGTAATGTTATTAATACATTTTTGTTGCTACCAACACATGGAAGTCCACCGATTGCAGTCTCTATGAGAGAGCATCCTTCCATTCATCTATTCATCCATCTATCCATTCTTTTTTTCCTTCCTTCCTTCCTTCCTTCCTTCCTTCCTTCCTTCCTTCCTTCCTTCCTTCCTTCCTTCCTTCCTTCCTTCCTTCCTTCCTTCCTTCCTTCCTTCCGTCCGTCCTTCCTTCCTTTCTTCCTTCCTTCCTTCCATCCTCCTTACTTTCATCCCTCCTTCCTTCCTTTTCATTCCTCCATCCATTCATTCAGTCAGTCATCCATCCAATTATCCATTTATTAATTCTTCCATTCATTCTGTTCAAAATCTAGGGATCGACTTACAGACGATGACTGTATCGGTACCGCAAACATTTTTATACCTGACATCTCAGGACGTGGCGAACAAGGTAAATTATCGATTATCATTAACTATTTAACCGTTTTTAAAAAATTAACTTTATCTGCTTTATAAACAAAACGTTGTAAATGCAAGTTAATTTTTACTGCAGGTTTCTTGCCAAACTTTGGGCCATGTTTTGTCAACTTTTATGGATCACCACGAGAATTCAGTGAGCTCCCTGACGAATTTGAAGAACTTAACTTTGGAAAGGTTTGTATCCCCGTCAGCCTCATGATATATCAATCTAAATTCAGTCTTAAGATCAAAGAAGCACTGCATCCATATTCAATGGGTTCACTAAGTGCTTAACCAACAACTACATCATGTAAATTTAAAACTTTTCAACATTCACATACACGCGGTTCTTTTTTGTATATTACTTCGTTTGTGAGACAGTAGGATTTCAACTCTGCCGAAACATGTCTTCCAAAGATATTGTGTGCAACCCAAATGTCGTATTATCAGTTTCAAAACCATTATAAATCAGTACTGTTCACTGTTTTTCTCAGACCCTTTGGAAATCGTAAAAGGTGGCCTAGGCTCTTGACTTTTATTTTATAAAAATTATGACTTTTAACATATAAAAAAAATAATTAATGAGCGATCTTTCGCCTAAACACACTACACATGCATTGATTTGTTGACATCAAAGCGATTTGTGCTGTAATTTGTCTTAATACCACCCCACCTCCCCCTGCCCCTCCCCAACATAAAAAGTGTCAAGGCTGGAGTCTTTCATGATCCGATTTCCCAATTATTTTCAAATAACTCGTTCCAAAAGCATCTTCTCGTCATCAAATTCCCACGAAACTGCATTTAACATTTTTACAATTGCCTTGAATACTGGCGCGTTCGATATTATACGATTTGAGGAATGAGTATATTACAGAGCATCTATACTGTTAACTCTATTTCTTAGACCTTTGTCAATCGTATTAAAGTGCACCTGACGCCCTTCATGATATTTTGCAAATCTGTTTGACATGAGGTGTATAATAAGTGTACTTAATTTTTCTTGATGTCGACATCTCCTTTCTGAGATATAAGCATTTGAAATCTGAAAATGCAAATGAAGTGACGTCTACCCAGGCCTCATTAAATATACAAAAGTTCTCTGGAAATAATTATAGCAATTTTTTAAAGCTCAATATCTGTATTACTAATATTTACACTACCATTAACATTTTTACTTCTTTACAAAAACAAGCTTGCTGTCAGCTTTGAAACAAAACTTTGACAAATTCCTGGGATGACGTCACCTCATTTGCATTTTCAGATTTCAAATGTTCATATCGCAGAAAGGAGGGGTCGACATCAAACAATATTAAGTACACTTATTATACACCTCATGTACAACAGATTTGCAAAATATCATGAAGGGCTTCAGGTGCACTGTAACATGTTTTACACAATTGCCTTGAATATTGCTGCATTACGATAGAGCTGAGGAAAGAGCATATTTCATTTGATTTACAGGGTGAAGGGGTTGCATACCGAGGACGACTTATGGTAGAGATTGAGACTATACCTGGTGATGAAATAGAGAAGGAGGTTGATACAATAAACCCACAGGATGCTGTCAGAGCTCAGGTAAGCATATATAAAAACAATCCCAATGCCAAGGTCTTTAATCATAGAATGTAAATTAATTAATTGAAAATTAAAAAATAAATAAAAATATGCACCGTCAAAACACGATAAAGACTTCCATTGATCTACCTTTTTAGACTCTACTACGTCGCAGCAAATACAAACTATTTGCCTGTTTCTACGAAGCAACGATGGTGTCCGAGACAGATGGGCCGGTTGAGTTTGAAGTCAGTATTGGTAAGCATCACATTTATCACACTGCAAAAACGGCACTGATTTTTCGAAATGCGTTGATCCAACGCTTTTATGAGTAAAATTTAGGTTTTATTTAATATATATTGAGTACATTTTACTCAATGGTACATCTACATTTACGTTTGCATTTTATGATGAGCTGGGTTTACCAACTATAAAGTGTCATCATGAATGCATACTGATATCATCGATCACCATCATTGTTATTCCGAAACTTTGCGGCCTTTATTCCACCTTCACAAAGATCTTCATCTCTACTATACCACAATGTAATCATTCCAGGAAATACCATGGTCAATATAATTTCCATATACCACTTGGTAGAGCAATGCACTGGTCTGCAACTATAGAGTCATGGGTTTGAATCCCGGTGAATGAAAAGTTTTCGGACTCTTCTGATGCAATTAGTTTACCACGATCGACGCTTATCATCATTTTAAAATTATTATTATAACTATTTGTATTCTTCATTTATGTTCTTCTAACTATTTTCTAGGTAACTATGGTAATATGATGGACGAATCAGTTGTACCGTCCAATACTCCACCGTGTAATGCAGTATATGACGGTACATACTACTATCATCTGCCATGGTCTAGTGACAAGCCATGTGTTTGTGTGGAAAGCTACTGGGAGGACATAGCGTTCAGACTTGAGCCTTTGAATGCTCTCAGCAAAATTATTGAACGTTTGGTAAGGTTCGACAGCAAAAGTCTTCTTCATCGATCATTATCATACTCATTTTTATTATGAACTCCGCTAGCCTACCACCAGAAGTTTTTATCAGTTGCATTTTCTAAGACACTTCCACGATAAAATATTACCTAGAATCAATTAAATATGCATATGTTCGAAACAACATTTTTTAAAACAATCAGTTCCATAATAAATATTATTGCCCAGAATCAATGAATATTTGTTCAAAACACCTTAAGTGAAGTAGACATTGACGAGAATTGAAAGCACTTTTTGGTAAACGGCAGAATCTTCACTATCATCATTACCACCACTCTACCAATCACCACAAGCATCTTCCTCACCATCTACTCTTAATTATGTTTGGTAACTAGTAAGAACTTAACTCTTTCTTAAATACTAATAATGACGTTTATTTATATAGCGCTCGTATCTAGATTGTCCAAGGCGCTTTACAACTATACTGATCTATTTACAATATCTACAATTGATATGTATTTACAATGTATTTACAATTTACAAATGTTTAGGGAAGCAAGATAAAAGTTGTACAATCCATGAAAACATCAGGCGAACAGCCGAAGGAGATTGCACAAGTCTTGTTTGATCTTCTTGATCAGCTAATAGAAGACTGCACGTATGTATACTACTATCTTAATAATAAAGTTTATTAAGAAACACTTGAATGGCAATGTAAATTGAAAAACTCAAGTAAAGAAGATAATCAGTTAGTTTCATCTATACTCCCATTTCAAATAGCCTTATCAAAAGCTACTTGTGGTTTTTATTTTTGATTGGAACAGAAAACCCTTACCAAAACCAAAGGCACGTTACAACAAACTAGATGTGAAGATGGACCAACAACGACAACAAGAATTGGTAAGAAAAATATGATCATGACGATATCAGTATAGTGTTTTGAACCAGTGTTTCCAATAAAACAAATTCTAGCAACATACCTACGAAAGGATGGTAGAATTGGCTCCATTTTTCCAGGAATCATTTATACTAAAATCGTAAACAATAAAAAATAAATGGTGGCTAAAGTAATGAGTGCTGCTTCCGATACATATGTTTCTTGAGAAACATGTTGTCCCTTCTCTTGCAATGTTTGTATATTTGT
Organism: Metridium senile; assembly: GCA_949775045.1. Classification (NCBI taxonomy): domain Eukaryota; kingdom Metazoa; phylum Cnidaria; class Anthozoa; order Actiniaria; family Metridiidae; genus Metridium; species Metridium senile. The sequence goes on from OX459107.1 coordinate 1,505,320, forward strand.
TTGTCCCATTTGCCTCTCCTTATTAAAAAAACGAAGGGCCAAACGGGACTTAATTAATCAAGTCCCGTTTGGCCCTTCATTTTTTTATTATTTTATTATTTTATCTTTCTATTTAAAGGCTTATATCGCCAAAGAAGCGACGCTATTGAAAGAAAAGGCGACAGATATATCTGAGGCATTGGGCGAGATTCAAGGATATCTTGGGTCTTTACAGGACCTTCTCGTCGAGGTAAAGATTTACACTGGCCATGTCATTGTCATCAGTCACAGAACTGGCATGAATCAATGGCATCTATCAATTCACATGCACTGTAGAAACTGTCTGGTTGAAACAACCAAAATGGTGGTTATACGTTATTATAACTACCTGATTAAAAACTACCTGGGATCCAGTTACATTTTCTAACCAGGTAGTTTTTATAAAAATGATATAAAATTATATAAAAATGGTGATTTTTAGAAGAATACAGGTTTGAGTGCTGACAGAAGGCTTCCGTTTGGGTTGTCTCATCAAAACAATATTAAACTATATTTATAATACATGCAATTGCCATACTTTGCCAGCCTCAAAACAGTATTCCTGACATCATCATATGGATGGTCAGCGGCAGCAATAGAATTGCATACCACAGGATACCCGCGCAACATATTTTGTTCTCTCCAAATGAAGACGCAAGTGGAAAGTACTGTAAGAAAACTATCGAGCTAATCATGAAGGTAATGATGATGCTGATGTATTGATGAAAATGGTTATTAAAAATGATGATGATATCATTGAGAAGACATACTAAGGATGATGATTTGGTAATGATGATGATGATGTAATGATGATGATGTCAATGTTAATGATGATAATAACAATGCTGATAATAAGGATGATTAAGATGATGATGATGATGATGATGATGGTGATGACAATGATAACGATGATAAACGTGATGGCATCGTACTGGTGCTTGCGATGATGATAATGATGATCGTTTCTTTGTATCGACTACTATAGTATCCCGGTAAAAAAGCATCAGATCTAAAAGACCACCCAGAAATCCCTGCGGTCGTAAGACTGGAGATGTGGTTTGGCCGTGAGGAGTATCAAAAGGACTGGAGCGGGCGTGCAAAGTCAGAAGGAGAATTTGTCATATATGCAGAAACGGTAAGTTTTGATTTATCTAAATAATAGAAACGAAACAATGCACGAATCACTATAGCTAGAATCTCACAAATCATACAATTCTTCTTATTGTAAAATTAAGACTGGCTTTTTCAACCTTTTGCAGGTTCTAAGGTTTCAGGTTTTTATTCAATTCACACGAATACTTATACAATATATGCAGACTGATTTGCTCAAAGAACGGTTTTATATGTATGTTTTTATATTGCTTAAACTTACACCAATGTTGCCAAATAAATGCTATATTATATGTGTATATATATGGCTTAAACTTAGGCCAATGTTGGTAAATAGATGCTATATAATATATGTATACATATAAACTTATATATGTATATATAAACTTACGTCAATGTTGGTAAATATATGCTATATATGCATGAAAGAGAATAGCGCAACTATATGTTAATCAAAAGCGTTTTAGTTCGATGTCTTTGCTATCAAAAGGATTGATTTTCTTATGCCTCACTATCATCTTCATCAATTTGGTAAATTCCATACGATAGGCCTTATTAGTAAGACAGTATATAAATGGATTTACACAGCTATTAAAGTAACCTAACGTCTTCGTGACATCTTGTATCATCATTTTAGCATTTTGTGATAAATGTTTTCCATAACCATGGAGTGAAATCAACAGGAAGATTTCTGACGGTGCCCAGCATACCGTCATGACTAAAGCCGTCACCACGCACATGCGCAAAAGAGGCTTACGTTGCTTTAGTAAACTCCCGCTCGCACCATCGCCCTTGGTGTTTGATCTTCTGAGATGGATATATATGTGGGCAAGCATCATCCAGCATAGAAAGACGGGTATTAGAAACGTTATTGATACATAGATGGTTATCCATGTGACAGCGGCTTTCTTGGAGCTCCATGACGGGATGGCGCGGCGACATTTGCCATCGGCAAAACTCATCGCCAACGGGCCAAATAGTGACGTCGTCATCACCACAAGCCAGATGAGTAACAAATATACGAACACTTGTTTTCGTGTAAAAGTATTACGGTATGTAAATGGATGAGTGACTGATAGCCATCGATTAAAGGCGAGGAAGGCCACTAGTATTATCGACTGCTTTGCTAGTGTCATGATGACGTAGTTGGACTTAAATAGATAGCAAAACACGGTGGTTTTGAACGTGTTTGGGTAGTCGTGATAGCTGATGACTAGCTTGGGAATGAAGAAGAATAAGAATCCTGTGGAAAGAATAAAACAAGATAATAGGAACTTAAGAATAAAAGAGTCCCCTTCACAGTTCCCTGCGCCATCTTGAAAGGTAGCCTGGCCTTTGCTTCGAAGCGAGAATAACGTTGAGCTTGCAATGATAGAGACACGTGAATAATTGTCCCACAAAGTGTAAGAAGGTCTCTATCATTGCAAAGTCAGCCTTCGTCTCGCTTCGATGCAAAGTCCCGGCTACCTTTCAAGATGGCGCAGCGAACTGTGAAGTGGACTATTGGGAAGAATATATTGTGAACAATATGAAGAAATATGACCGAAAGTTTTAAAATGGAAATATTGAGAAAGGAAGTGAATAAAAAGAATACCGTTAAAAAATTAAGAATAAAAAATAACAATGTAAATGTGTTGTCTAATTAGCAGAAGGCCATATTAGAAGTGAACAATATGAAGAAATCACCGAAAATTTTAAAATGGAAATTGATTAAGGAAGTGAATAGGAAAAATACAGTGAAACATCGAGGAATAAGAAATAACAATGTATAGGAACTTTATAAATTAGAGGTGTTGTTTTATAAATTAGGTGTTGTCTAATTAGCAGAGGGCCATATTAGAAGTGGACAATATGAAGAAATCATCAAACATTTTAGTAGAATGGAAAGTGAGAAACTGGAATGGAAAGATTCGAAACTATCAGTTTGATAAATCAGTTTCCTGTACATTGAAGAACTTCTTGCAAACTCTATTCTACGTGTTTTAATCATTATATTTGACAAGTAACGAATACGTGTATCTTATCGAATGTTAATCACTTTTGAAGAGCGACAAAAACATGAATTATATGCAAATATTGTTTATATCACGTAATGAATTGACAAGTTATAAATACGTGTATCTTATCGAATGTTAATCTCTATTGAAGAGCGATAGGAATATGGATTCGATGCAAATATTGTTTATATCGCGTTATAATTTGACAAGTAACGAGCACGCGTATCTTATCGAATGTTAATCACTTTTGAATAGCGATCGGAACATGGATTCGACGCAAATATTGTTTTTATCGCGTGAGAGAATAACATATCTGAGTGACATATCCTACTAAACCACTTTAATTACACAATAACCCTTAGAAGAACAGGAAACTCATACACGATGATCTTATATTAATTAATTTATCGTGTGTTTGTTATTGAATACTTTTTTCACTCATTTGAATGTGGAATCAGTCAATTTCGGGATTACTTCCAAAAGATTAAATGTGTCGATCTTTTTCATTTTAAATAATAACAATTTTTTACGGAACGAATTGGTTTCTTAGAAACACCGACCATTGAAAACCCCTTGTATTGCTCTTTTTTGCACATTTTCAAACTCTTTTGCCATATTTAACTCTTGGGTACGTAGGAGTAGGGTAAATGTCCAAAATGTTACTCTACTATACTTTAAGCAATGCTGTCTACAATAAAATGCATGCAACAGCCTCTGTTACACTTTACAATTCTTCGACAACTTGTGCAGCATGGCATTACGAGAAGTTGTGGTAAAAATTCCAGAATGTAACTGCGCCTTCATATAATATTCGTATTCATAAATTTTGAGAAAAGTTCGTCAAGCCAAAAGCTACAAACGTCCGCTGAGTTTGTTACTTACAGTGCGAATCGAAAAACCATGATAGACACCCAGAAATATTCTAGAAATCGTTTATTGTTCAACTCACAAACAACTCAAACTACAAAACGTTTATCATACTACACATCAGTCAAACTTCTTGCGGTAATATAGTTGTTTCTGAGTTCAACGAATAATAAACGATTTCTAAAATATTTCTAGGTGCCCACGGTTTTTTTATTCGCACTGTAAACTGAGGTCGCAATATATAAATTTAAACAATTGGAGAAAGATATATCATGAGAAATTGAAAAGAACTCACCCGTAAAAACGTCAACAACAGCAAGGTTTAGTATCACCAAATTATAAGGTTTTTTCAGCATATGTCTCTGCTTGCACAGCATAAAGATCAGCCCCGAGTTAGCGATTATTGTTACGACAGCAATTATCCCAACTATGACTCTGAACTCTAAAGGCGTCTCAAGTTTTCTTGGTGGTAGACTTGAGTGGAGTGGAGTTCTTGAAATATTCTTGAGTACAGTTGAGTTGTTCATTGTTAATTTAGATGTAAAGGTTTGAAATATAATGGCCCACTATATCGAAAACCATGCAACCTGATGTTGACTGTAATTGGTACTATTGATAACACAGCCTATAATTAATTTTCTTCGCGATATAAGCATCTGTATCACGTGATTTGGAGTATGATCATTGATCAATCAATTAAATACCTAATCTTGAACAACCTTTTTGAAAAAGTTGTATTTCTGAACTATTGAGTTCTTATCAAACAAAATTATATGCTCAAGGTCATTGGGAAGAAAATGGTAGCTTAAATACACACATATATTATTACACAAGAGAAATGTTTGGTGTTCGTACAACATGATCATAATTCCTTTTAACTTTTGAGTGATTAGCAAACTCATATTGATCAATCTTTGTTCAAGTGCATAGGAAATGATGTTAGCTGTGATAAGCAAAGGAAAACGACTAGGTGTAGCTTATCGTTGGGGGCTTGTTGTTCCCATAGAAGAACGTCAACTAGTTCAATTAGTTCAATACTTTTAGTAGTTTAATATTATATAGTTATTATTATATTTAATTATTTTTGATTAGTTTTGATATTTAATATAAAATGTTACATGGGAAAATAGCAAAATCATCATCGTTATTATTGCCCATTAAACAGAGCTCAGGTCACGCACCATTATACAGGAATAACATAAATACCAAAATGTCACGTAAAAAGGTATTACTGTTTGACATAACTTAAATCAGATAAAATTAAAATGATTTAAAAAAAGATTTTTTAGACTCTTCACCGTAACAGTCTTTTTATAAGCTTTCTTATCACTCTCATTTTTGTCCTCAGTATGAGAATGAGATGTCGGTGGCGGGGATATGGACTCACAAGATGTTGCCACGTCCAAAGTTTTCAAACACTAATGGAGAGGTATGTTATACCCTGGAGTATGACCTGCTAACGTCATTAATGTCATGTTATCCACAACACGTGCTTCCATCCATTGAGTGGTAAATTGCTTTTATGATATAATCATACTTATTTATAGCTGCCTCTTCCAAAAGACCAGTTCAAGGCCCCATCGGGCTGGAAGTTCGAGGGAGATTGGTTCAAGAACCCTGAATTGAGGTGACCAGTGATTATATTATAATTCGTAAAAAGAAAGTGTCCCTTCACTTGTTAAATATGATTTTTAAACTGGTAACAAGGGAACTTATAATTTTGAATCTGTATGTGCTCAAGTATTTTGGTTATGAGCGTAAATCCAATAACATTGCGACATATCGTGGCCCGTAATAGTTTTATGAAGCTTCAAACATGGCAGAAACATGGCTATAAAACGTTTTTAATTATGATTTCTTTAATATAGTTTGGCGTACGAAAGCGACGCTGGTCATACATCATTTCTTCAAGACGTTTTCGAGAATGAGTCCCGAATGATGCCTGGTGGAAGCTGGGCCAAGGCTTCGATACAGTGGTCAGACGTGGTAAGAACAGAACAGATTGGGTCATTAATCCCCCCCAAAAGATATCAAGCAAGGTCTTAATCTATAAAAAAAATATCGCGCAACTTTAAATACGCGTTTATGATATCTTTACGCTGCTTTACTGTGAGCGGAAAGATAAAGTTTACTTAGCTTTACGCTCAGTAAGATAACCGCTTACGTCGCATTACGGTCGAGCGTAAAGATGTCGTAAAGATCAACTTTACATTTAGTAAAGGAGCGTAAAGTTTCGTAAAGATAAGCTTTACGTAAATATGAAATTTCGTGTAGTGAGCTCCACCACCATCAAATATTAATTTAAATGGTCCTTCCCTTTATCCCTTATTTCTCTTCCACTAATATTTGTAGCATAACGATCAAAGTAATGGCCCAGATAAATTCAAATGTCCTGACGGTTGGGAATGGACGACTGACTGGCAGGTTGACAGTAATAGAGCTGTTGACCATGAAGGTATAGTCATTAAAATAACAGCTGACCAGGCAGATAAGCGTATAGACGACATAAAGGCAGGCATGAGGTAGACAGTACAGGCAGAAAGGAATCAAGCAGACACACAGGTGTAACAAAAAGTCAGATATGTACAAGCGGTTTGTAGTCAACTAGGAATTCCGACAGGTTGACAGTAATAGAGCTATTGACCATGAAGGTAAAGTCATTAAAATAACAGACAAGCATATAGACATAAAGGCAGGCATGAGGTAGTACAGCGGGCAGGAAGGGACCAAGCAGACACTTTAATTGGCAGGTGTAACAAGAAGTCAGATATATACAACAAGTTTGTACGTAGTCAATTAGGAATTCCGACAGGGCAGAGGGTTGAGGGTTGTCCAGTACCACAACTAGACTCCGTTGTAATACTGGACATGTGTGCAGGCATAAAACTTGAAGGTGTGCGGAAAGACAGCTTGACACCAGGCAGACAGATAAAGGCAGTTAGTCAGTCAAATGGGGAATTTGTAAACAACCTTGTAGGAATTACGCACATCCGTCGGCAAATTACTTTTTGTAAAGAGCTGTCATTTGGTTCCAGGTTGGGAGTATTCAGTGGATGTGTCATACGGGGCCTACGGGCCGGTACAAAAAGCCTACCACCTTGTACGTCGAAGGCGATGGGTCAGAAACCGAGAACTGCGCGATCGAAATGCTACAGTTAAAAAGGTATAGATGTCCCTAAACAATACCAAATTGACAGATCTCATACCTAAATATCTTATAAAGAAATCATTATGTACTAATTAAAAAACGAGCATGCTTGCATTCCATTGTTCTTCAATTCTACACCATAATCCCTCTGCGTTTCAAACGTAGATTATGCTGTATACAATGCTTTCCTCGTGACCAGAGAGGAGCATCGGATTGGACAAAATGGTCATGAATTATTAATGAGTTTTTTAAATTTTATTGAGCATCGGTTGACACAGGTGCGTCCACAAACCTCATGCAATTTGTAATTGTAATGAATGTTAACCAAATTCCTTAATATCAGGACTGGAACAAAGATTGCCATTTTGAAAAAGGTCTAATCCTCTGAAAAATAAGTCAATTTTAAGTAAGCTTTTGAGTTGGTAAATCGTATATATAGTGCCAATCTTATACTAAACTATTTACAGGAGGAACTAGACAAATTTGTGAAGGAAGGATGGGAATACGCAAACCTTTTCACCACAAGGTTCCATGCCAAAGAACGGAAGATGGATTTTGTGAGAAGACGAAGATGGCACAGAAAGATGTTAGCAGGAGCGAGCAAGGATGGATCAGTAGAACTGCCTCCTATTTTTATGATGCAGGTTGAAGGAGAGGTATGAATGGATGGATAGTTAGGCTGATTTGATAGTATTAATGATGATAATGATGGTGATAATGATGCATGATGCATGATGCATGATGGTGTTGATGATAATGATGATGGTGTTGATGATAATGATAATGATGGTGTTGATGATGATGATGATGATAATGATGGTGGTGTTGATGATGGTGTTGATGCTAATGATGATGATGGTGTTGATGATAATGATAATGATGATGTTGTTGATAATGATAATGATGATGATAATGATAATGATGATGGTTTTGAAATGGTGATAGTATTTTGATTCATGGTTAATAAATAAACCAGGAAAGATGTACTCTTAAATATTGACTGAATTTTCAAAACTATTTCAGGATGATGCTAAAGGTTGTATTCGCAATATGCCCAGGATGTTTGTAACATATGAAAGTAAGTATATCTTGATTTATAAAACACTCATCATCATCCAGTAAATGTTTGTAAGCCGTGTTTGAATTCATAATTGTGCATGTTGTTTCATCAGCTAATTTTTTTAGAGCAAGTTAATAGAGCAAGTTGCTCGAAAGCTTGGCTTTTTTCTACTAAAATAAGCTGATGAAACAACACAATTATGAACTCATCATCATATTATAGAAAATACCGAATACAGTAAAACTAATATTATTGATGTTTCTTTCCAGAGCCTCGTGTTTTTCAACTCTGGGTGTACTTGTTCCAAGCACGTGACCTCATCTCTAAAGATGAAAGTGGAATGAATGGTAAGGAAGAAGTACAATGAGACCCTGGATGTCAGGCATCAATTAAAGCAACATAATATACTTAGTTTATATAGTAATAACCGTGGTTTACTTCACTGCCGGATATACTCACAGTTTCGAGGGAACAGCGAAAACGTTGTCATCAGCTTCTTGTTCACTTCTCAAAATGGTGTCCAAAAATGCCGTATAAATCAGTGTTGTTGTTATAAAGCTGATATAAACAAATTAAAAAGTAAACACGCAATGCATGACATAAACAGAATACATAGTTGGAAAACGCAGTGTAAACTTAATGATCTGGGGTTTTTTCTAGATTGTTATGCGCGTGCAGCGTTTGGTAAACACAGCAAATGCACAGAAACCCTTCACCAGACCATCTGTCCTTCTTGGGACCAGACACTCATCTTTGACCATGTCGAAATACACGACAGTTTAGAGAACATTACGCAACATCCACCTCATGTCTTCCTGGAATTCTTTGACCACGATAACTTCGTAAGTAGAACTATTGTTTGTTTGAACTTTTCTTGTATTTGCGTTAATTGCCGTGGTGTTTATCTATCTTAGCCTTAAACTCAGAAAGCAACTTTACATGTGGTGGACTACTGACCGCTGAGGGCTGTTTTGTGTTTCCTGTACAGTCATATATTGGCGTTTGCCTTTTGTCTTGCTTAGTTTTTCTTTTTCGTTTTAAATGCGACGTTCACATTTTGATTGTTTAGCAATTTCACTCAGAGCATCTTTGTGTTGTCTTCAGGTGTTGTTTGTCGTTCTCTTTTAATATCTGATATCAAAATAATTCTTTATTGTAATATGTCTTGTCTTAATCGAAGCTCTATCAGATACTTCTGGACTTTTCTCAGTGTTTGTTGTGTTTTCCAGGGCAAAGATGATTTTCTTGGTCGTTGCAGCCTGACACCGGTCATTAGACTTCACGGTCATCAAATCCCCGAACCTTCCCTGGAGTGGGTACAGATTTATCTTGGATCTAAACGTGCTGGAGAGATCTTAGCCGTGTGTGAGCTGTTTCTGGTATGTTTCATCAAGTTTAGTCATGATCCGATATATTATATTTACCATGCTTCTCTCCTTACTACTGGGCCCGCCTAAGATATCGCCCAAGATCGCCTAAGATCCCCTAAGAGCGCCTAAAATTGCCCAAGATCGCCTAGGATCGACAACCCAAATATGGCTAAGTTCCCTAAAATCTCCTTAGATCGCCTAAGATCGCCTAAGATCGCCCAACTCGGACCACCAACTTTAACTTGGCTAAGTTTCCTAAAATCGCCCAAGATCGCCCAAAATAACGGCAATTTTAAGCCCCAGGGTAGGCCTCATCATTACTGTGAGGCACAGTTCCTTCGAACATATTTTCTGATGTTCCACGATCCATTCATAACCAATACATTTCAACGTTCTTTTCCAAGAGTTAGCACCAAAGTGTTCACACTTCGAGTGTCCTCACTGTAAGAATTAATCTCCAATTCGGTAAATTTGTAGTTCTTCTCTCACTTATGATCGATCTGTTCGAGGTAGCAATAACATTCCCCATCATCATTTACAATTATTTGTTCTCTACAATCAACAGGATGAAGGTGCCGAGCTTCCGTTTGAACCAACCAAACGTGAAAATGTCTTTGAAGTAAGAAGTGGTGTCAGGCCAGAAACACAACGAGCTGCCATTGAGGTATGTACGTAGTGTCAACCATAATACCCAAGATCCATTGGAGATCGGTCCATCAGCTTATACAATTCTCCTACTTGTATAACAGTACACCACTTAGTATGGACCACCTAATAAATTGATTTATCTGTTGTTTGAGTTTTGTTACACAATCAGAATGCTAGAGTGACTTGCTCAACAAAGGAAAAATGAAAAATATGATGTAAAATAAATTAAATCAACATCGTACCGGCCACCATAGATTTAAATTATTTTTCTGTTTATATTAATTATTTCAATATTTGTTAACTTTGTTTATTTGATGTTTTTCTTTTCGTCCTGTAATTTTCACCTGTTCATTCAAATATTATTATGTAATATTATGTAATGACGAATTCTATTAAACTAAACTAAGGAAATTTATTTTTTTATTTTATTAGCTTCGCCTTAATAATATACGATAACAGAAAACAAAATTACATCACAAAGAAAATAAATAATAACATGGTAGGGTACCCACAACAGCGTTAGCCAATTACTGTGGGCCCAAATTGACCATTCTTATGGTAATGCTGCCAAATAAGACATGCACTTTTTCGTATCTCTTGTACAGGTCTTGTCGTGGGGAGTAAGAAACATGAAGAGATTCGAGCTGACCCAAGTGACGTCACCATGCATCGAGTTTGAGTGTGGCGGTGCTATGTCGTCATCAGGTATAATCACCAACACCAAGAAGAACCCTAACTTTGATAAACCAGTGCTACCTAAGATGATCTTGGTAAGAAATTTATAAGAGTGAATTGTTTGAACCCAGATATTTTAAAAGAAGATAGTTCGTGGGAAGACAAAGCAACCTACTGCTAATTACAATTATGTGGTGTTGCTGGCAATACCAAATTAACCTCCACACTTTGTTAATATACACCTGTTTCAATAATCGTGGTCGCAGCCGAAGCTACAGTCCACACTCTAAATCCTGCAAAGGATGTCGGTTATATGGACAAAAATTGTGATTTATTACACGTTTTTTAAAGAAATATTTATATTTATATCTACGACAACAATAACTTGTTATGATCATATAACACAAACACGTACAACCAAAATATGCTATGAATAAATCGATAACAAGAGAAGAAATACCAACATCTTTTGCAGGCTTCAGTGTGGACTGTGGCTTTGTTTGCGACAACGATTTTTGAAATAAATAAATATGTTATGTAGACCATCGTCTCTAACGCCTTATTACCTCTGTTTCCCTAGAATCTCCCCATCGTTGAGATCTACCGACCACCTATCAACATACGAGTGCGAGATCATCGATCATTTGGACGTAAACCGATTGTTGGTGTTCATTCTGTACGATCATTGGCTCCATTCACGTGCACATTACCTTCTCAGCAGTCGACGTCTGCTTTACCCAAGAAACGTAAGGAATTAACGTTTCCGTAAGACAAATACGTATGAACTGATGACAGTCGTTACTGTCGAAACATGTCAGTAAATAATAATGATTACATACCGTTATTTCACTAATATTTCTCTTGTATTTGCTATACTTCTATAGGCACCTTACATATAGGTATCGTATTTCATAATACCTATATACACCTAGTTAAATAATCGTTGTCGCAGCCGAAGCTACAGTCCACACTCCAAATCCTGCAAAGGATGTCGGTAATATGGACATAATTTATGATTTATTACACGTTTTTTAAAGAAATATTGATATTTATATCTACCACAACAACAACTTGTTATTGCCGGATTTCAAACCGTTAGGGGCTGGGGCGAATTTCCCTATACTTTGCCAAACAAGATTTTATTTACATAATCAGAGAAACATTGTCTAGCTTTACAATGTCTTGAAGTTTGGTGTTGATTGGTTTAATATTGCATGAGATACAGCTATTGACGTTTGTAAAGAAATGTATGGGAAATGTCAAAAACCGGACAACTTGACTAACTTGTCCGGTTTTCCATACATTTCTTCATAAATTTTCAAGTTTTTGAATTGCTGTATTTCACACAATATTAAACCAATCAACACCAAACTTCAGGATTTTGTAAAGCTTGACAAGATTTCTCTGATTATGTAAATAAAATCTTGTTTGGCAAAGTATAAGGCGATTCGCCCCAGCCCTCACGGTTTGAAATCCGGCAATGATCATATAACACAAACACGTATAACCAAAATATGCTATGAATAATCGATAAAAATATAAGAAATACCGACATCCTTTGCATGCTTCAGAGTGTGGACTGTGGCTTTGTTTGCACGATTTTTGAAATAGGTGTATGTCAGGTGGAATAGCAATAGTCCCTTGCACATTTGGTAAGGTTACCGTGACACTTAATTTGCAACGAAGCAAGGTAAACGGTGAGCTTGCAATGATAGAGACATGTGAATAATTGTCCGGACAAGGTGATAAAAAGGTCTCTATCATTGCACACTGTTCGTCTCTCTTCGAATTTGATGCAAAGGCCTGGTCACCTTTCAAAATGGCGCAGATCTTGAGAACTAATAATTTATTTCTTAAGCGCATTTCATAATATCTCAATGCTCTTTACAAATTATGACAACTGATCAAAAAACAAATTTCATTTCCAGAAAATAGATATTAAGACATTGTTCATATTCATTGTTCAAATAAATAAGTTTTTAGCTTCTTTTTAAAAACGTCCACAGATGGGGCTTTTCTTGTCTCCAGCGGGACTTTGCTAGACTTAGGTGCACTTACACAACAAGTTCTCCCACCGTAGCTGTTGGTTCTGTATAATGGCTCTTCCATTCGCATGTATGTGCTGTTCATTATTTTAGTTTACGTTTGCCTTAAATTTCAGCGCCACGTGCCACTAGTGTTACCAGTACTCCATCACATGTCGTTACTATGAGAGCCGAGGCAATACAAGACCCGGCGATGTTGAAGAAACAACAGGTGAAAAGTGAATTCATAGCATGGACGAAAAAAATATATATATACACCCTTTCCGAGAAAGTTTGTCACCCGTGAAAGCACACAAGCTAGTGGCGCAAAGGATTATGGATCAGTTAAGAAAACCAAATGTGCATTCGGAACGCCTTTCTTGTTGTTTGATAAGTCAAAATGGACATTTCTCAATAACACATTGACAAGTGTAGCAATGTGGCCATGAAATCCCTGCGTTCTAATAAAGTATACAAAGGCAACCCATAATCCCCTGCGCTACTAGCTTGTAGGCTTTTCACTTCACGGGTGACAAAGTTTCTCGGAAAGGGTGTATATATAAGCATGGACTTAGAATGTATGTACATCATCTGTTTTATGTATAAAACTAAGCTACAATCATATCCTAGTAATAGAAATATCATGGAACATTACAAAAGGTTGCAGAATGTATGTACGTAGCATTTCGTCTCTTGTCCTCGACCATCAATGGTGTACATCATCGGCTTTATGTATAAAAATAAGCTACAATCATATCCTAGTAATAGAAATATCATGGAACATTACAAAAAGGTTGCAGCATGTATGTACGTAGCATTTCGTCTCTTGTCCTCGACCATCAATGGTGAGGTTTCAAGACAGAAATAACTGTACATTTTGAAAGCAAACAAATACATTGATTTGGGAGCTTTGTAGTTTATCTTATTAATTATTGGACAAGGAAATAAATAAAATGAAAATAGATCATTAGATTCATATTTGTGTATTTTGAAGCATCCAATCATTCATTGAGATCAACGACTAAATCAATTTTGATGTCGGTTTTGTCAACAGGAAGCCGATGCAAAACTTGACTGGTGGTCCAAGTTCTACGCGTCCATTGATGACATAGAGAAGGCTGGGACCTACCTAGAGCAAGGGTACAAAACCATGACGGTACAGCACCACTAGATAAACATTTAAGAATGGGCTTCCTGTGGTTACAAATTGTTGTTTAAAAATATATTTATAAGTAGCAAACCCTGGCATTGACCACCATTATGCAGTAACTCAAAAGGAAGACTAATAGGAACACTAAATCTGTAGCAAATCCTGGCCGTGAGCACCCTTAGTGACAGTGACCTTTCAAGCCCTCACTAACCCCTCATAATGCAAACCATCTAAAACATGGTACAAAAGAAATAGTCTATACATATGCATTGTAAAGCACATCTGAACATATATAATTTTATTATATGGATAATAGTGTTTTAACGGAAACTAAAACACTCGTATTTTCCATATTTTCACTTGTTTGGTCTTTGTGCAGGTTTATCAAACAGAGCTGGAGAAAGTGGATATATTTAGAGGATTCAATGACTTCATTCTAACATTCCCGATACGACGTGGAAAAGTGGACGACGATGAAGAAGAAGGTGACGAAGATGAATCTAAAGTCGGAGAGTTTAAGGTAACATTGTAATGATGGTTATCATGATGATGATGGTGACGATGATAATGATGATGGCCCGGTGATGAAGATGAATCTAAAGTCGGAGAGTTTAAGGTAACATTGTAATGATGGTTATCATGATGATGATGGTGATGATGATAATGATGATGGCCCGTTGATGAAGATGAATCTAAAGTCGGAGAGTTTAAGGTAACATTGTAATGATGGTTGTCATGATGATGATGGTGATGATGGTAATGATGATGGCCCGGTGATGAAGATGAATCTAAAGTCGGAGGGTTTAAGGTAACATTGTAATGATGGCTATGATGGTTATGATGATGGTGATGATGATGGCTCGATGAAGGTGATGAAGATGAATCTAAAGTCGGAGAATTTAAGGTAACATTGTAATGATGATTATGATGATGGTGATGATGATGATGATAATGGTGATGGCGCGATAAAGGTGATGATGGTGATAATAATGATAACGATTCTTTGGTGTGGCAACCGCAAAGAAAAGATTGCAGGAAAGAGATTATAACCAGCTAGCCGGGGTTTAACTGAACCGTTTGATAGCAAAATTTACTTAAACAACCTCTTCTACGGTTATAAGATGTTTAACTCCATGCATTTGCAATTTTATTTTGTCAGGGAACATTTCGAGTGTATCCAATCCCACCTGATGAACCGGACTCATCTCTTCCTGCAACTGTGTTTGCTAAACTACCACCGAGTGCACCAATTGAATGTCTTGTAAGAGTATACATCATCAAGGTATAAACAACTTACTCTCCCTGTTGCTTATGTTTAATTATGCTACAAAATATATATAAAGAGTTGATTTTATGAGTCATCAATGTGCGAGCTGATAGATTATTTATTGGTTGGTTGATCGATCGATTGGCTGATTAATTAATTATTGTCCCATTTACTGATTGAATAATTATCCATTGACTGTTTCGCCGACTGAAGACTCAATGATCACTGACTGTCTGCAAGAGTGAGCAATTAACTATCAAACGGATTTACTGTCATCGTTAATTCAGTAGCAGATTGATTGGTTTGGTGATTAACTAAAAAACGAGCTGCAAATGTGGAAATGTACAATCTAAATCATTTTTCTTTTTTTTCTTTTCAGGGACTTCATCTGCAAGCTAAAGATGACAATGGAATGGTAATTTTAAACCTAGAAGTCTCGAATAGAATATCATATGGACGTGTCTCGCGGAACAGCTACTGAAGATTATGCAAATTCCCGACAAGCCTAGCTTTGGCACCATATAATAGTCAATGTTTTCAATGCCGTCAGAATGAGGCTTATCGTGCATTTGCTCAGTTCTTGCTTCTCTAGGAATAGTAGTTGTGGTTTGATTCTTGGTTGCTTTGTTTATTGTATAATTTAATTTTAGGTGGATTCCTATATAACTATGTCTATTGGCAAGAAGAAAATTGACGACGAAGATAATTACATTCCAAATAACATCAACCCAGAATATGGAAGGTTGGGACTCTTTCCATTGCCACCGCCGCCATTATCATCACATGCAATCGTTATCACCATCATTCTAATAATGAATATCAAAACCATATTCACCAGACCATCAATATCTTCACATTAATTATTATTGATATATCATCATCTCCATCACCATGTTTACCATAATCATCACTATCATCGTATTCATCATCATCACAATAATCACCATACACCGAATCGAAATATGGCGACCAATTTGAACAACTATTGTTATTGACTCACTAGCCTCTCATTCATGTGAAAACTACATTGTATTCATGAACACGAGGCTAGTCAGTCAAGAACAATAGCAGGTCGCCATATTTCGATTCGGCCTATAGCCATTATCATTGATCAATATTAACTTCACCATCACTATCATAATCATTATCACCACCATCATAATCGCAATCATCATCATCGCCATTACCATTGATCATCATCATCTTCATCATCACCACCATCTTTACCATAATCATCACTAATCATAGCCATGATCATCGATCACCATCATAATATTTATCATATCACCATCATCATGATCTTCATCATGCATTTTTATCACAGCAGCATAATTTTGGATCATATGTTCTTATGTATGGATATATTTAGGGCCTACGAGCTCAATGTCAAGATCCCAATCGCTAAAGATCTCAAAATAACCATTAAGGACCGTGATGTACTGGGTCGCGATGATACCATAGGGGAGACTGTGATTGACTTAGAACAGAGGCTGTTGAGTCAGTATCGAGCAACATGTGGATTACCTAAAGACTACTACAGGTAAAACATCACTTGAATTGGGCTCCCTGTGTGACATATGGGCTAAAATAATAGAAAGAGTCAGGCACCAATTAAAAATATAATGACAACCTATTGCTCCTATAGAAACTTACTTAATTCACTATTCAAGTGCAATAGGTTTTTACAGATGTATGCATAAAATGCTGGTCAGTCCAGAAGAATTACTGTTCATATGATTTGCAGACAAATAAATCCAATCATATTCCTTAAGTGTAGTAGTATAGTTGTTACTATTATAGTTAATATAGATACTGGTGTTTCCTAATATATATAAACCTCTTTGTAGGTCGGGTATCTTTCAATGGAGAGATGTTCAAAAACCAAAGCGAATACTCAATGAGTGGTGTGTATTCCACAACAAGCCTGCACCAGTGTATGGTGTTGACAATCTGCACGTCGATAATAAAGTCTACACTATTGATGACATCAAAGGTATCAAAGATGTGGGATTTGTATTCATTGATTTATCTTCCACTTCATTATATACCTTTTTGAGAAACTGTCAGTCGCAAAGTGAACATCCTAAAAGCAAATAGCGCAGGGAATTATGGATAAC
Organism: Metridium senile; assembly: GCA_949775045.1. NCBI lineage: Eukaryota > Metazoa > Cnidaria > Anthozoa > Actiniaria > Metridiidae > Metridium > Metridium senile. The sequence goes on from OX459107.1 coordinate 1,522,771, forward strand.
CTATGTATATTTTACTACTGAACGTATATCATGGCCACATGGCCACATTTGTAATTTGGTATCTTTATTGAGAAAAGACTTATAAGACAACACAGTAATTGGTCATGCTGTTGTGGGCTCCTGTCTTCGGACGAAGTTAAATAAATAAATGAACAACAAAGGTGTGTCGATTGCACATATATTTAGTTTCTGAACTGATCCATGATGATTTTATTTATTTTATTCAGAGGATGATGAAAGCATGTCCAAGGCACATCTCGGTAGTGATGAACAGCGGCTTGCACTTCATGCTTTGAACCAACTTGACTTACTACCAGAACACGTTGAGACTAGATCGTTGCACAGTTCTAAACAACCGAACATTGAACAGGTACGTAGTAAACAAAGCAGGCAAGCAGGCAAGCAGGCAAGCAGGCAAGCAGGCAAGCAGGCAAGCAGGCAAGCAGGCAAGCAGGCAAGCAGGCAAGCAGGCAAGCAGGCAAGCAGGCAAGCAGGCAAGCAGGCAAGCAGGCAAGCAGGCAAGCAGGCAAGCAGGCAAGCAGGCAAGGAAATACCCTTCCAAATATTTGTAAAAGAAAGAAAACGATAAATATTTTGGTTTAACGTACTTTTACAGGGAAAGTTGCAAATGTGGGTGGATATCTTCCCAATGCACCTTGGCAAACCACCACCACCCGTGAAGGTTACATCAAGGATTCCAAAACCGTAAGAATATATATATACTACCCATTCATTAATTGTCCGGCTTAATAAATATCGTTCTCTTTCAACATGGCTTGGATCTTTGATTTTGTTTTGAAATTCAGGTATGTGCTCCGTGTCATTGTGTGGAATACCGCTGACGTGATTCCAGAGGAGACTTCGATAACTGGAGAGAAAATGAGCGATATCTTTGTGAAAGGGTAAGGACTGTACAGACTTTACCCCTCTGAAACGTCGATGGAAAAGGAGTGCTCTTTTAGGGGGTGTTTTGGTAGATCTATCTATCGATATATGGGAAGGGGCCATGCTTCGGGTCTATGTATAAAGTTGAGCTGCCAGTGCATCATTTAACAGTCACATTGATGTATGGGACGGGGATCATTTTTGGGGTTATAGACCTTTGTCACGAATTAGCAGCTATTTCATATTTTAGCAGCGTTAACGCAATATTTCAATATGCATGCTATTCACAATGCATGTGTCACGAGAACCATGATGAAGAAAGCAGTATCTATAAAGTTTATTTCGTGCATGCTTTCCTTGTCATTTTCTTTGGTTTTGGAGTAGTTTTCTTAGCTTTGGGCTTCGCTTGCTTGGTGAAAGGGTGAATCGTTGATATATATATATTGCAATCATTTAAGTCTTGTATATATTTACAGATGGTTGGATGGTATAGACGACTCTCAAGAGACTGACACTCATTATCGATCATTGAATGGAGAAGGAAACTTTAACTGGAGGTTGGTCTTTCCATTTATGTACCTCCCCCATGACAAGAAGCTCGTCAAATCAGAAAAGGTAAACTTGTATACCCCAACAAATTGTCTGCGCATTCGATACTAAAATATCTAAGTAAACAGTTGCTTCGATCCATGAAAACTTACTCAAATTACAATCGACCAATGCAACAACAGTTGCTAACTGCAAGAACACTTAAGGAGTGGTTACTTAAGTAACTCGGAATAAATCGATGCAAGCTACTCAATGTAGAAACCACTTAGTAGTGGTACTCAAATAACTCGGGATAAATCCATGCATCCACAGTCATTCGAAACAGACTTAGTGGTGTTACTCAAATATCTGAGTTATTCTCCCTATTTATACACCTATTTTAAAAATCGTTGACGCAATCGAAACTACAGTCCACACTCTAAAGCCTGCAAAGGATGTCGGTATTTTGTCTTATGTTATTGATTTATTCATAGCATATTTTGATTGTACGTGTTGTTGTGGTAGATATAAATAGAAATATTTCTTTAAAAAACGTGCAATGAATCAAAAATTAAGTCCATGTAACCGACATCCTTTGCAGGCTTTAGGGTGTGGACTGTAGCTTCGGCTGCGACAACGATTATTGAAATAGGTGTATATGAAACCCGCACTCACTGTAAAAGCACTTGAGCAGTGGTTACTCGAAAAGAGGAATACATGCATCGACAGATCTTCAGTTTGATCCAGGACTGAGTCTGATTTAACTAGTTTCTATAAACCCTTTTAGGAAAATCTGTGGAGTATCAGTGAGACGACAGTTGCTTTGACACCCAAGCTTGTCATCCAAATATGGGATAATGACATCATTGGTTCTGATGATTTCATTGGTAAGTAGAACAACCAATGAAAAATTCTGGTCTGTGCACGTGACCACTCTTAGTGAATGCCCAATATTAATATTTATGTAAATTAACAGAAACAAATGGAAAATTGTTCCAGCAGCAAAAAATAAAAAAAGGGAACTTTAAGGAACTATTCTAATAGGAAACTTAACAATGTAAAATACGTACGTTTATATGTGATTTACAATGTATAATATTTTATAAGGGTACATAGAAGTATTTTATAATTTCCAGTACGTTCAGATTTGATTTCTTTCGGATCAATCTTATTTAAATTCACTCCAGAACTGACTAGAAACTTCCTTGTAAAAATCTAATATGCAATTTCAGGTAGCGCGGAGATCGACCTAACCCATCTAATGAAGCCAGCGCCTACATCAGGACGATGTAAGATTCAAAAAAACAAATCTGCAGAAGATCAGGTTGATTTATTCAGTAAACGTATTATCAGGGGATGGTGGCCTACAACATCAAACAAGTCTGGCAAAGAATTGCTGACGGTAAGGAATGATCAGTATGGAAGGATCAGGTTTTCCTCCCTCCGCAAAAATGAACATGTGAGCTGAATTGTGTGCAAAATAATTAAACGTAGAGGTAGTGATTGTGTGTATGAGTCTCCCCCATTAGTAGGGCACACGTGTCCAGTCTAGAAGAATTGAGATGTTAAAGTGATTTATTTTATGTACACATTATCAAACAATTGAAATTCTTGAAAATTCAACGGTTTGTAGTCAAATTTTAAAGCATGTATTACACGCTTACTAAGCTGAGGTTAATCGACGAGAACTGTGAAATGGTCTCTTGGCGAAATGCATTAAAATTGTCTTTATATATAGTTGATTAATAGTTGATAGATAGTTGTAAAAAGTAGAATTCCCCTTCACGCCTCCCTGAGTCATCTTAAAAGGTTGAGCTTGCAATATTCACGCAACTCTATCATTGCAAGCTCAACAATCGTCTCGCTTCAATGCAGAGGCCCGGCTACCTCTCAAGATGGCGCATGGAACTATGAAGGAGACTATTGGCACGACGTTAAATGTGCTATATAATCACACTTGATATTACATACATGCATAATATTTCCTATTGATTTAAATTTTTTTTATTTTCAGGGCAAATTGGAGCTATCAATCGAAGTATTAACAGAATCTGAAGCAAAGGATAGACCTGCAGGCGAAGGACGAGAGGATCCCAACAAGAACCCTACTCTCGATGAACCAAAGTAAATTAACTTGCCATTTGATGGTGATGATGGTAGTGATGATGCTGGTGATGATGTCAATGCAGGCATCGTTGATAACGATAATGATAGTGATGATGATTATGGTGAAAACGATGAGTTGATGATGATGATGATGAAGTGATGACAATTTTATTGATTGTAATGATGGCGACGATCATGATGATCGTTGTGATGATGATAATTTTGATGATACTTGTCGTGGTATTCATGATGAAGAAGAAAGTGGTGCTAAGGATGATAATGATTATGATGGCGACGATGATGATGATCATTGTGATGATGATGATAATTTTGATGATACTTGTCGTGGTATTCATGATGAAGAAGAAAGGATGATAATGATTATGATGAAAGTGATGATAATGACGACGACGATAAATCTTTACCGTGGTGATCATGATAAGCCTAGTCTGGGACCTAAACTCGCCTTAACTCGCGCAGTCTAGCCCACATTGATAAGGCGAGAAACTGGCGAGTTTAGGTCCCAGACTAGGCCTGACAATAGGCGGACAAATCGTCGACTTGAAGACGGATAAATCTTCTCGAGATGGTCTTCTAGTGTAAAAACGGCTCATATCGACAAATAAATATAATAAGCAGGTGGTTGGGCATTGGAATGATAATAACAAGACAAATAGCAATACAGTGGAACCCCGTTAATCCGGCCACCGAAGGGACAGCCAAAAGTGGCCGTATTAACGGGGTGGCCGTATTAAGCGGCTAAATTTTATCGAAAATGTATGGGCATGCATTTCGTCGGGACCTAAAAAAACTGGCCGCAATAACAGGGTGGCCGTATTAAGCGGGTGGCCGTAAGGCGGGGCTTCACTGTATATGAAACGTCATTGATCTATAATATCTTGATTGACAGGCGTCCTGCTACGTCATTCTTGTGGTTTACGTCACCATTCAAGACTCTCAAGTACATTATCTGGAATAGATACAAGTGGTACATCATATTGGCCCTTCTCTTGATCCTTATTATCTTGATAATAGGAGTGTTCCTCTACTCTACACCGGTATGTTTAATTATAATTTACGCCTGTACATGTAGCCTGCGAAACGACCCCCCAGTCCGTTATGTGCAGGCTTCCTGTGGGATAAGAAAAAGAATCCCCGCGGACAAATAACAAGGGCGTATAATTCGGAGATCACGCAAAAACTACGTAATTCATAAACCATTTTAATTTAAAACCTCGTCTCAAGCAAAGCATTTAAACTTCATTCTTCGTTTTCAAAAATTCCATTAAAGTATTCAAAAACTGAATGAAGCCTCTATAAATCTCACGGAATGATTTATTATCTATGTTAATAATAGTATCAATTATTTTTGATATCATAATTATTTATATGAATTTAGTGAAGTTTGAAAAACGAAGAATGAAGTCAAAAATCTAATAATGAAATGAATAATGCAGTCTAGACGGGCACGCTTCATGTCCTTTGACTGTAAGGCTAAATAGTGAATTCGTGTTTTTTTTCTATTTTAGGAATATGCTGCGAAAAAGATGTTGGGTGCATAAACTCGGTTGCCATGCCAACAGTTAGTCAACAGCACATTAGCACTTCTGCTCTAGCTACTGCGCATGTGTACGTTCAGTACAACTGAAGTCTGTTGGAATCGAGTAATGAAAGATTATAGAATAGACGACGGGGTCAAAATAAATTCAGCACGATGTTTGAATTAAAGTATAGAATACTGAATGAAAATGCATGAACACGGAAATTCCTTATATCTCACTAAAAACGGTGTCAAATAATTAAGAAATGTTGTTAGCACATATATTAAGGGTAGAAAATATTTTAAAACGTATTTTCAAGTATAATTTTTATCAAATAAAGTATAACTTAATTCGAGTTGGCTTGTTATTTTATTTTGAATATGATATAGTACCCAGGCATATTTTGGTTGGCCGAGTTTGTCCGTTTATTAAAAATCCATGTGGACGAGGAAGCAGTGCCTCTTCAACACAGGTAAACCACACAAGGAAAGCTCGTAAGTGTTTACACAGGAAGCCCGTCCCAAGGAAACTAAAGTAATCACTTTTAATTACTAAAGTAGAGGTTAAGAGGTTCACAGGTTAACAACTGGCTCCCACACCTCCCCTGTCAAGGATGCTTTCAGTTGAACATAAAACTACCCATAAAAGAAAATTATAATTTTGTTTTAGAAATATATGATATTCAAGGAACAAATTGTCCAAAAAGAAGGCATCGTTGGTTGGATGTACAGTTGTTTAGGTAGGAAATTATATAAGCGAAAAATACTAGTTCAGAAATTAACGTGCTAGCTGAACCATATACCTTCGAAAACTAATTATCGATTAGCATCAATTATTCTCCCGGAACGGTCGCCGTTATTTCAGCGTCCTTTTAGTATAAGAAAAAGACTACTATTTTTTTCTAAAGAAATTTGCAACCGATGCCCGTAATATATTTGACTGTCATTGGCTATGTATAAATATTCATAATTGAAAATGAGATCAGATGACTTTTCCAAGACAAATTGACCAATCCTGACCCTTCGAATGAACCTCCAAAATTAACCGATGTCAACGCCACTACAAAAGCCAACTAAACAACCTTACCAACTCAGACTCCATATCCAAGTATTTTGCAGTCATTCAAACGCCATTAAAGTATCAATTTTGTGTATTTTTCTGCAATATTTTGCTTTTTTTCTCGCCCGTATACAACACCTGTAAAATTTAACGGGTCAGAGACTAAGCTATGATGTAATGCCACGAGGGAGGCCTCTGATTGGTCAACAGTGTGTTTGTTGATTGTTTCAAACACTCCAGGTACCTGTTTGACTCTACACGGTTACGTAGTTTCTTAAGTTGGCGCCCTAAACCGATTGCTAACTTGATATCTTAGGAATTTCGCTATTTTTTATTGATAAACGGTTAGGGTCTTCGTTTGCCCAAGCTTGGAAAACGCATCTTTCTGGCCTCATAAAGAAAGGTAATTTGAAATTCTTTGCTAAAAATTGCACCATTTGGAATTGTCACGTTTAGATTTAGTTTAAAGCTCAGTTGGAAGTTTTAACTTCGTCGTTTGGAGGGTAAAACGTCCCTGGGCAAGATCCGGGGTTGGTTTCGATTAGCTGGTGTTATGAGTAATCGGCTATTATTGTGAATACGACAGAACACCACGATAGCGATCTGCTACTCTCTCTTCGACAATTATCATTGAATTGTCTGTGTCTTTTTTCAAGGGTGAATTTCAGGATTCAAAGTTCTAGGAAGGGTAGTTTTGGTCATAAAACAGGTGAGTTGTATTTTACATAAACAATATCAGGGAAACAAACTTGTAACTTTGTCATATCAATGATTATCATTCGGGAGAGCATTTAATCACGATGCAAAGACATCTTTATATATTAACATAGTCAGTAAAAACGTATATGGAATTTGTTTCGAATATTTTGTAACAAATTCGAACGTTTGATCAAAAACCGACGAATTGTTCTATCAAGTGCAATATACTAGAGCCGGAGTGCTTAATAGCTGCCTTGCCCTTTTGTGGAATTGATACATTATTCCAATCGTTTGCATACTAATAAACTGACCACTCACTTCCTTCTTAAAGTTTGGGAATGAAACGTTTTTGTGAATTTTGATTTACATTTTGATTTGTATGTTATACTTTGTGAACTCTTTGTATATTTGATGAAGTTTAGCCATTAACATTTGGCCGAGCTGTTGCTGAACTTACGACGATTTTATATGATAAACTCTACCCCAAGTTAAAATGATTATTATATATAAAATGTTTCACTGTTTCCATTCGTATAATACCGGCTAAACCCTATTGTTATATTGTGTAAGGATCAGCTTTTCGTTGTCTTGTAAAAGGATGCCATGTTTTTAAAAGTGTAAAATTGAACTCACTCAGGCACCATTTTATGTAGCAATGGTGCGTTTTACCATGCACTTTTGCACATATTCAATGATCACGTTCTCTAGACATGTACATCCCAGCAGGTTTTTGTATGTTCTCATAACAATATTACATTGTAATGGTCAATAGCTCGCGCTTCGATACCCGCAGTGTAAATCGCTAATATATATGACCAAGCTTAGTTAGGAGGGGGAACTATAAGGAATCTTATAAAATAGAGCAATTTCTTATTATTTTGTTTTAAGATAGGAATTATTAATTATTAAGAATGTGGGGACTTGGTCAGTTAACATCACCTCTAATAACATAAACACGTACCATTTGAACATCACATTTTACTTTCATAATTGTTATGACCAGCAAAAACGATTGGATTTGACAAAAATATAGACCTAAAGTGAGAAAAATTAGCTTACTCGTATTCTTTTAATGATGTTCGTGCTGTACTGTTTTATATACTCCAGACGATTTCTTGGAAATAATATTAGATACTGACGTAAGATTATTATTATTAGCAGTATTTGTTCTTTTATTTGAGGAAAACGGTTGCCAAGAATCAAGATAATATACACTATATACCTGTAAACGATATAATATTATGAAATTTGTCATACCGTAAAAAATGTTGACTTAACTTTACTGATGTGTCGAACTTTAGCCGGCCTCGTCTCTTTTACTCCGTCGAAGGGCTAAAGCTCGAAACGTCAGTAAATTTAAGTCAACATTTGTTACGGTGTGACAAATTTCACTGGATAAGCTATCGTTTATATCAAACACCGACGCGGCATATACTAGTCAGTAACTCTCTAGTTTCCGTTTATATACATATAGTTTATAGTCTGTTGGTGATTATTGAAAACAATATCAATATATATAACAATTGTATGTTTTCAGACCATCACCGATACAAAGATGAGGTTAAGAATATCAACGATCCTCTGTTTAACATTATTCGCTTTAACACACGCCGCTCCTTCAAGAAAACCTGAAGAAGCCTCAAAGAAGGATGATCAGTTTCCCCCAGCCATCGAGCAAGGCTCAGACCCTTTTACATTCATGTCACCACAAGAAGAAGAAGGAATGATGAACGACTGCTGTGCACCAGGCCCCTCATGCCAGAACCCCTGCCAACAACCTGCAGCTCCCCCACAGTCATTCGCCATCAACTTTGCACAGCCACCACCACCAATGCAGCCTCCACCACCACCACCAGTGTACACAGGCGGTAGCTGCTGTCCTCCTGGACCTTCATGCGCCAACCCATGTGCCGCACCACCTATGCAAATGGCTCCACCCATGCCAATGGCTCCACCCATGCCCATGCAGCCACCCATGCCCATGCCAATGGCTCCACCCATGATGGGAGCACCTATGGCACCACCAATGATGGGAGCACCTATGGGTGGCCCATGCTGTGACCCTAATGTAGTACAACAATGCAACAACCCTTGTGCCCCACCAGCAGGTGATGAAGGACAACAACAGAGTTATGCACCATACCCAGGTAGGAAAACAATAGTGGACCAACATGCATATATAGCGCTATTTCCGTGAGTTTAACAGCTTTGAGAAAACAAAACATTTAGTGAGTAAGTAAGTAAGTAAGTAAGTAAGTAAGTAAGTTAGAAACTTTATTTATAGAGGGTACCACTAAATAGCTAAAAGCTAATAAACTTCTGGCCCTCATAATCAATAATTTACAAAGTTACATTAATAGTGTCAAAAATCTAAAATTAATCAAAATTTACATTTGTTGTACATTTATTTAAATAACAATTAAATAGTTACTGTATTATATTATATATATATATATATATAAATTGAGACAAATAAGCCTCGAGTTTTCGCAGTCAAATATTACATAGTAGCAATATATACTTCAGAGAAAGAGAAACTTTTGAACGCTAAGCTAACTTGTACAAAACTTTTATTGGGTGGCCACGGTAAGGTTCGTCGCGCTGTAAACCAGGCTAAAACTTTGCAACTGAAGAACACGAAACTGTGAAAAAGGCAGTTTACGATTTTGAAGTGTATGTGCATAAGATAAATCACATTTTTGTTTGTTTCTAGGTGAAATTACTTTCAAGCTTATGCAAAAATGGAAGGATTCCTACTTAGACGACAACTCAGCCGCCACCCAGATCCTAAAGGGAAACGTTGAGAAAGCTGTAAGTAATAAACTACTTAGTCATAAAGCCCATATAAAACTAATTTAACGTACGTTCATCATTGAAATGGTTGATCTGAAGCCAATATAAACGTTGCTGAAGCTGTAAATTTTGAACGACTTTCATTCAAATACCATTTATTCCTATTTGCAATTAATGTAACGTTTCTCATGGACATTACGGTTGATTTTGTGGACAATAGTCCCCTTCACAGGTCCCCGCGCCATTTTGAAAGGTAGCCGGGCCTTTGCATCGAACCGAGAGGAACGTTGAGCTTGCAATGATAGAGACCTTTTAACACCTCGCGTGATTATTCACGTGTCTCTATCATTGCACGCTCAACGTGCGTCTCGCTTCAATGCAAAGGCCCGGTTACCTTTCAAGATGGCGCAGGGAACTGTGAAGGAGACTAATACATTACATAAATAACATTTGTTGTAGATTCAAGTTGCTCTTGGTGCTGGTAATGATCAGCCCCAGAATGATTTCAATGGAGGTGGATACGGTGGATACGGTGGATATGGTGGATATGGTGGATATGGTGCACCAGCACCAGCGCCAACTGTCACTGTATCTAATATGTACTTCAGGTAAGATGTGCTTCTCATTAATGGATAGAATGTCAATAGAACACTTGATCAAGTCTTCGATTCACGTGTCTTTTCAGGGAGGGTTATGTACCAGGAAACCCCAGCACTTTGCCTATTACTGTTGCTCACGTTATTGTTAATGGAGGATCTGACGATGCATCCAAGCTACAAGCTCTTGTAACACCCGACGGTACTTTAGGTGATGGACTCAAGGTCTACAAGGACTCCTTCAGCGCTTATTAAATCATCACGGTAAGAACGGTGTGCGGATTATTGAACAATTATTCGCCGAAGTAAATATCAGTGAATAATAACCAAGATGGGGTCACCCATATTCACTGAGCCTGAGGTGGATATTTTTTTTAGTATAAATACAAAAGTGATTATTTCAAAAAGTAAAATAACCAGCTTGAAAAACTCTTCATTTCCTAGTTTCTAGAAGACTAGCCAGAAATAGCTATGTGAATTTCTAGACCAATCACCGCGCGCGATTTTCTATAATCACTTGTGTATTTCTCGACCAATCACCGCGCGCATTTTCTATAATCACTTGTGTATTTCTCGACCAATCACCGCGCGCGATTTTCTATAATCACTTGTGTATTTCTAGACCAATCACCGCGCGCGGTTTTCTATAATCACTTGTGTATTTCTAGACCAATCACCGCGCGCGATTTTCTATAATCACTTGTGTATTTCTAGACCAATCACCGCGCGCGGTTTTCTATAATCACTTGTGTATTTCTAGACCAATCACCGCGCGCGATTTTCTATAATCACTTGTGTATTTATACTAAATTGCAATCGATCACGAGGGTTGGTATTTAGTGTGAAGTTTATACATCTATTTTAAAACTCGTTGTCGGAATCAAAACTAGTCCACACTTTGAAGCCTGCAAAGGATGTCGGTATTTCTTCTCTAGTTATCGATTTATTCAAAGTATATATTATTGTTGTATACACCTATTTCAATAATCGTTGTCGCAATCAAAGCTATAGTCCACACTCTGAAGCCTGCCAAGGATGTCGGTATTTCTTCTCTAGTTATCGATTTATCCATAGCATATTTTGGTTGTACGTGTTTGTGTTATATAAACATAACAAATTGTTGCAGGGGAAGATTATGAAATAGGTGTATACGTGTTTGTGTTATATGAACAGAGCAGATTTCGTATGACAAACTTCACTGCATGAATGCTGAATAGGCAAGGCATGGCACGGCCATTTCAGTCATACGAAGTCTGCTCTAACAAGTTGTTGCAGTGATAGATGGTAAAACAAATATTTCTCAATAAATTATGTTCATGTTCATGTGGACTGTGGCAATTGGCTGCGACGGTTTAGACCAGTTTGGTAATTTGGACTAGGAATTCTATGTAATTATTTCTTTTCCTTTGTCTCCAGAAAACATCACATCGACCATAACAAATAACGAACGATAAAATTGACGAGCCGTAAGACCTGTGTATGTGGACATGGAACATTATGTACATACACAAGCCAGGCCTTACCGATAAAAGGCCTCTTTGTAATATATCGACCTCTTATCAATGGTCATACCAAACCTTGGATGATTTTTTTGATTGACATATTCGTTCGAATAGTGTAATGGGACGTTTTTGATGGAAAATTGTCTACTTTAAGAAAACGTCGAATACACGATCAAAGATTCGAAAAGTCAATCAAGTGTCAAAATCGAACGCTTATTTTCTTAATCCAGAGCGCAGATTTTTTGTTCTTTTATTTAGTATGTATTGCATAACAGGAAGGTTATAAGTGACCTTGTACAAAGCATTTTCGACTTAGTACCTCAATGCAAATACGATTCGGTACTCAAGTTTATACTGTGAATATTTCTTAGGAAGAAAAAGGGTTTCTTACTCCACGTGTATAATAATAATAATAATAAAATACCTTGCCAAATGCCTAGTTGTATGGGTGAATAATAGCTTCATATTAGGTGAATAATAATAATATTGAACTCCTTTGGGGTTGATTATATTGATATTACTACTATTATACGTAATTTATAGGTGTATAATAAATGATGCAAAAACGAGTCCTGAAATGTTTTCACTTTAAATAATTGTAAATTCACATGCGTCAAAGTGACATCATTGTCTAACAAATGACGTCATTTTGAAATGACAGATGACGTCTTTGCCTTAAAAGACGCCATAGTCGAATGAAAGACGACATCATTGTCGAATCATATACCCTTTCGAATGACCTAGCGAAGATACCGAATCAAAAATGACGTCATTGTCAAATGACGTATACGTCATTGCAATGACGTCAAACTGAATGACAAGATGACATCATTGTCTAATAAATGACGTCATTTTGAAATGACAGATGACGTCTTTGCCTTAAAAGACGTCATTAGTCGAATGAAAGATGACATCGTTGTCGAATCATATACCATTCCAATGACCTAGCGAAGATAACGACTCAAAAATGACGTCATAATCGAATGACAGATGACGTCTTTGCCGGATAAATTACGTCATTGCCGAATGGATGTTGACGTCAATAACGGATAAAAGATGGTGTCGAGTATATAACAACAACTGTGCTATGTTCTTTATCAGAAATATAAGCTCTTTATTCGTAGATCATAATTGCACCAACCACTCGGGTCTGGTACTGTATAAATGCAACCGACTGTTACTCTTATGATATCACTAAAAGTTAAGTTAGTATTTTTAAATACAGTTCAATCTGTATAAGGTAGATAGGTTAGCTTCAGCTATTTGATACAAAACTATCAAGAACAAACTATACTTGTAGAAAGTATCCCTTATTCTTTTAGTCCATACATGCAAAGACCACTCAGCGAATATCCCAATTTAATTCATTCTGCAAACAGCAGTACCAATCAATTGCGAGGACAATTGTTCACTGCTAGTAGAGGGTACTTTTTTCACCGTGAAAAAGTAACCTCTGCTAGAAGGGAAGGACAATTGTAAAAGAGCACGGACATTTTACGCTAAGCTACCACGTGACATAACAATGAAAGGAAACGAAATAGAGGTTGACTTGCGAAGTTTGAAGCGGGAAGAGGACAGTGCACGCACGTGCGTCTTTTTTCAATTCATTATTTTGTCATTGGAGTTGCTTACAGTGGCCATTTAGCGGTGTAATTCACATTCCAAAATATATGTCTATCTTCATTTATATTAGACCTTTCCAAGCACATCTTCTATCGAAAAACAAACAAACAGATACACAGACAACTGCAAACAAACAAACAAACAAACAAGCAAACAAGCAAGCAAATAAACAAACAAACAAACAAACAAGCAAACAAGCAAGCAAATAAACAAACAAACAAGCAAACAAGCAAGCAAATAAACAAGCAAACAAACAAACAGGCAGACAGACAAGCAAACAAGCAAACAAACAAGCAAACAAACAAACAAGCAAACAAGCAAACAAACAAACAAGCAAGCAAAAGCAAACAAACAAACAAACAAACAAACAAACAAACAAACAAACAAACAAATACACAAACGAACAGATCAGTCAGCTTCACAAAGCTTATGACATCGGCCTTGTACAAGCCGGTCATTTTCTTATTTTCTTTTTCTCTTCCTTTATCTCTCCCTTTTCTCATTTTCTTGTTTCCGAATCAACTTTCTTCTAAATATCATCTACAGAATTCCCCATTCATTTCAGCGTATTTTCTTGAGAAAAAAATAAGGACTGTTTAACAGTCTCTTAATCTCCACCTTCACTTAGGTTGTGCTTTTCATTTTCGAGGGTTTTCCCTGATACCAAGGTTTTTCCCTGTAGCGTTCGATCATGCCAGGATTTTCAATCCCATAGTCGAATTGTCTCCATCAAACAAGCCACGCCCTCTGTGTTAACCAATCATGTCATTTCCCGACGTAACGTTTACATTTACGTTAGGTGTTTTCAAGGAATTGTACACGTCCCGACGGAATATCGACAAATTCTGGGTGAATCTAGAAAATATGCAAGAATCCATTAGTATTATCATCGTCATTACTATCATCGTCATCATTATTATCATCATTATTATCATCGTCATCATAATTATTATCGTCACCATTATCATCTGCATAATCATCGTGATAGTCATTATCATCATGATAATCATAATCACCATCATTATTATCGTCATCATTATCATCATCATCATCATAATCATCGTGAAAATCATTATAATCATGATAATCATAATCATCATCATTATCATCGTCATTATTATTATTATGATCATCATCATAATTTTTATCATGGTCATCATTATAATCATCGTGATAATCATTGTCATCGTGATAATAATAATCACCATCATCATCATCGACATCATTATCATCATCGTCGTCGTCGTCATCATCATCATCACCATTATTATCTTTGTCATGATTATCATCATCATGATTATCACTAACATCATCATTACAATCATTATCATCGTGATACTAATTATCAATCTTCATCATCATCATCATCGCCACCACTACTACTTGTATACCTGTCTCTATTCTTGACAATTAGAGATCTTTCAACTCCTTCCATTAGGTTCCTAAAGCATTGTCTCATGTCTTCTTGTTTATCAGGTGTTTGTAGTGATATTACACTCTGCTCAAGCTCACTAAAATACTAAATAAACAGAGAAAAAAACAGTGTACGATTTGTATAAATTGAGGCCTACTCCGGATCATAAGATCGCCTTAGATTTTAGGAGCTTTTTGCTAAAATCGCCTAAAATTACGGCGATTATAGGTCCCGGGGTAGTCTTAATTTGGCCTTTCGAGCAACCAACTCAAATTGGTCGCCATAGTACTATGTCTAAATGTTCTTTTGTTCTGTTTTTTTAAATAAAACAGTCAAAGCGGGGGATAGTGTTTGCTGTTGTTACATCTGCTCATGTTATTCCTTTCCTATTCTTTTTTCTTTATTTCTATCTTTTACAAATAAACAGAACTGAATTTAAAATTCATACTTTTGGTCAGAAATTATGAAAGTGGATAATTTTACTTAGCTTACCGTTTCGTTCAGCAAAATAAGACCCAACAATGGCCTCGACATTGACCACTATAACAGAGAAAATATCGAATTAAAAAATTGCCTTTAATGAATATAAGTAGATTGTCTATTACAGTTGAAGTAATGAATGAGTTAGAAGTTTACCTGATTTCTACAGTCTTCAAACATGATGATATTTAGTACAGTTGACAACATCTGTAATAGAGAGTAACAACTATCATTTTCATGTTGATGATCACAATGATGATAAAGATCATGAAGAAAATAATGGTAGTGGTGATGGTGATGATCATAATGATTACGATTGACATATAATTGTAGCGATGGTGATGATGACAGAGACAAAAAGGACAATCATAATGATGGTGATAACCATGGTGATTATGTATAGACGACAAAAATGTCAATAATGATAAGGGTAACCAAATATGATGATGATGATACTAACAATGATGATGATGCTAACAATGATGATGATGCTAATAATGATGATGATGCTTATAGTTCTGATGCTGATGATGCTAATGATGACGATATCGATGCTGCTGCTGCTGCTGATGATGATGATGATGATGATGATATCGATGCTGATGATGATGCTAATGATGATGATGATGATGATGATGATGATGCTAATAATAATGATGATGATGATGACAATGCTTAAAGTGCTGATGATGCTTATGATGATGAGGAGATTGATGATGACGATGCTAATGATGATGAGATCGATGATGATGATGATGATGTTGATGACAATGCGTATAGTGCTGCTGCTGCTGATGATGATGATTCTGGTGACTACTCTGTTACCTGTTGTAGGATCTCAGGGTTTGATTCAAGGACACTAAGGCATGATGGAGCATCACTCATTCCCTGGTTATTCTTTTTCCGTCGTTTTGATAAAGTTTTGAATAGAAAAGTAACAATATAATCTAGAGTACCACAGCAGCCTGTACACACCATGATATCTACACAAAATAACCACAGGGTGTTAATTGTACAGGAATAACCATGGCAACTTGTCAAATCAATGCAATGAATGCAAGCAAAGAAAAGCAACAAATACGTTTGTGTTAATTGTACAGGAATGACCAGGACAACTTGTCAAATCAATGCAATGAATGCAAGCAAAGAAAAGCAACAAATAAATTTCTTGACAAAATAGAAGAAAATTGAAAAACAACTCACCCAAAGCTGTTAAACCTTCCAATATAGAAGACAATATGTACATAAAGACCTGCAAGGAATTACGTATTGATCATAAATTAAAATAATTAGTTAGATTATGTTTAACAAATAAAAAGATGAAAGCAAGAAGGGAGGAAGGAAGGATGGAAGGAATCAAGGAAGGAAGGAGGGAAAGAGGGAGGGAAGGAGGAAGGGGAAGAGAGGGAGGGAGGAAGGACAAGAGAGGGAGGGAGGAAGGGGAAGAGAGGGAGGGAGGAAGGGGAAGAGAGGGAGGGAGGAAGGGGAAGAGAGGGAGGGAGGAAGGAAGGGAGTAAGGGCTAATATAAACAAGGCCAAAAGGAACATGAGCTAGTAAAAAGAGATTTAGTAAAACTAAAATAATTAAGATATTGTACCTGTGGTTCTAGTGTGCTTAAGAATCTCATATGGTCCTGTGCTAATACTTCTAGTAGTGCATAATATGATTGACTCACTTTAGGATACTCCTAGAAAAAAAAAAAACATTACAAAGAGATTTGACTTACTGACTCGTAGATAGACTGACTGACTGACTAACTGGTTGATTGACCAGTAGAATAACTGCCTGACTGTCTGATTGATTGATTGATTGACTGACTGTTTGATTGTCTGTCTGGCTCACTGACTGACTCGTAGATAGACTGACTGACTGTCTAACTGGTTGATTGACTGAATAACTGCCTTACTGACTGACTGACTGGATGTCTGTTTGGTTGTCTGTCAGGCTGACTGACTGACTGTCTGATTTATCGACTGTCTGGTTGACTGACTGACTGACTGACTGACTGACTGACTGACTGACTGACTGACTGACTGACTGACTGACTGACTGACTGACTGACTGACTGACTGACTGACTGACTGACTGACTGACTGACTGACTGACTGACTGACTGACTGACTGACTGACTGACTGACTGACTGACTGACTGACTGACTGACTGACTGACTGACTGACTGACTGACTGACTGACTGACTGACTGACTGACTGATCTATTGACTGACTGACTGACTGACCGACTGTCTGGTTGTCAATTGACCTACCAGTAGATCACTTCTAGGTATAGCTAGTAGTAACTTGACAAACGTATTGAGAGCATTGTCCAAAGCACTGTCGCCATATAGACTAAACACACCAAAGTTAACATATCCCCCACACAACGCTGCCTTTAACATGGCGAAACATACTGAGATACCCTTTAATCTGTTTGATATATGTAAAGGAAATGATGCAAAGCGTATGTACTATATACAATATGTGGCCGATCTGTATGGGATATACAGTGGCCAGTCGAAGATGAGCTACTGTATATCTCATACAGATCGGACAGGAATATTGTTCTGTACAAAAGTCCAATGTTAGTTCTATTTGTCAAGATAAAAATAAATCTGGCACAGAAAATTCAAAGTAAAACGTATTCAAATCAGGACGAATCTGTATGGGATATACAACCTCCACTGTTGTGATTATTGTTCATTAATTATTCATAACAATATATATCATTGATATTGATAATGATAATGTTGAAAGGTGAGATTCCATTGCAGATGACAGACTGTGTAAATCTTTCATTATTAAAGTTATAACAAAATAAAAAGGATACTTTAGCGCATATAACTGATCATCTGGTGTGTCCGTTAGCGTCAATATTCGAGAACCTACAAGAGATAGGAAATTGGATGTCATTGTTTTTAAATTTTCTTCACCACATTCAAAATAATCAAAGATTACTTTTAAAAATTCACATGACTGGTCACAAAACAACAGATTCAATTCAAAGAGTGGATGACTATAGCATACATTCACTGTATGTAATCCATTCATGGAAGCCAGAGTCTCCTTCACGCTTGTACTTGCTTGTAAATATCCGTGTATTAAGAGTTATCAATGGTAATTTATTTCTTTGCTTTGGTTCAATTGACCTTTAGTATGGGAATTAATAAGTAACATCTTTAATGGCCCTAGTATACCTTCAGGCCGTGAAAGAAGTTACCATGTATTTCCAAGTGACATACAATACCATTCCAGTGCCGGTTTGAATCTACTGTTTCATTATTAGCGATGCAAATTTGGAAAGGGTCTATTAAGGGTCCATTAAACATGCTGTTACTACAAAGTCTATACAAAGTCATACTAGGAACATTACTTACAACTTAAGATCTAAACAATACCACATATATTTTTATAACAACTTAACTAAATGCAGAACTTAAAAAGCCGAAAATTTCTTCTCATGTTTAAATATATAAATAATGCATAAATCATTAATAATAATCATTTTGACAATAAATAGTTTTTAAATATTATAGATTTAATTTATTAGCTTTTGATATTGTAAATAATTTGTTAATTCAGTTTTTTTGTAAATAATTTGTTAATTCAGTTTTTTTTGTAAATAGTTTGTTAATTCAGTTGTTTTATTGCAATAGAACTTTAATAAACCACTATTATTATTATCTTTGATCAATCTTACCATAAGTTGCGATTATTTTGCTTGCTTCTCTAAACAGCAGAATGCCATTAGGTGATGATACATCAAACTGTAGCCTCTGCTGTCTATTTTGTACTAGCTCTGTCATTAGTTTAAGAACAGGCGTGGTGACGTTAGGATCATGGTACCATAGCTCCACAGCTCGTAGCAGTACTTGCATGTAAGATGGATATCTTTGTAAACTTAGTTAAAGAAACTAGAGATAGAATAGCTACAATCTTTGACTAATGATTTGACATAACTATGACAAAATCATTTTAGTTTTTGCACTTTTTTGCACACATTTGTTTGTGGCTGCTGAAATTCTGATACTCCCCCAATCAGCATTGTTAAAATAATGTTGTGAACAGTGTAAACTCATTCTCCTGCAATTTTATGTTATAAGACAGTTGTACTTATTGAATAATTTTGATATGATTATTGTAACATTTTCAGAAGCAATGTTAAGGATACATCCAATCAAAGAGCATCATATAGCTGCATTTACTGTTGAAAGCAAATGCAAGTCCACGCACATCACGACATATACCAACCAACGTTCTCTGGAAAGAAAAATAACAGTGTAATCATTGTCACCATTATTATCATGATCATAATCATAAGTCATAATCATTATCATCATTGTTAGTGTAATGTACCATAATTATGAACATTATCATCACCACAATTACCACCATCATAATTATATTAGCCATAAGCATTATTACCCCCATTATGATAATCATCATCATCCCCATCTTTACACCATCATCATTACCATTATTATTTCCATAACAGATATCATCCTCATCATCATCCTCATCATCATCCTCATCACCATCACCATCAACATCATCATCACCATCATTATTGCCATTTCTATCATATCATGCCTTAGTTTCTTCCATCTGAAATGCATTACTTCCACCACTTGTAAGCTGGGCAGCTACTGTTTCAATGGCAGCTAAAATATACATAAACCATTATAAGTGAAGATAGAGTATCATTGTTGGAAATAACATTGCATAAGCCATTAAGTTGATGATTTAACTGAGATCATTTGTGGTTGGTGTTTTTCAGGTTTGTGTTGTATTGGGATAGACTGTTGGTTTCAGACATTTCAAATTCCTCAGCTTAAACTGTATTTATATTGCCTCGGTGCACTTCAGTTATCTTGTTTAAAGGAATTTTAATGAGTTTGTAGGAATTAAGCCTGGTTCACAAGAGCGTCATAATCATTATCATAAGCAAGAAAACAAAAAATTTATTATCCCCTGGGGAATTAGAAAACAAAGACCAAAGTGTTTCCTTTTCTAATTTCTTTTGTTTTGCTTATGATATTACGATTATGATGCAGTGTGAACCAGGCTTTAGTCATTACCGTTCATAAGCATAAGTCACTCACTTGTTATAGGAGCCATGAACTGTTCAAACTTCTCTTCATCCTCACCAAGATCAACCATCAACAGTCTTCCAAGAGCAATATAAAATGTTGTTCTACACCTCATGTCAGCATACGGTCTTCCATTTTGTATGCCAAGAAATGGAAAATGCTCACTCTATATTGAAAGAGAAAATAATTATTACAAGTTACCAAAACAGTTTGAAAGTCTATGCTCCTTTGGCCACTGCGCACAATGTCCAATTGTTGTCAAAGTGTCATGTAATAGTTTTCCATTGTTGTAAATATCTATATAATTATATATATGTGTAAATAAAGAATTGAATTGAATTGAATTGAACTTGAGAAAAATATGATCAACAAAGTTTTTTCAACTGTTAAGTAGTAACAAAAGGCAAGGAGCCACATTACAAAATGTGACATAGAAAGAGAATTGGGATGGAAACAGGATGAGAGATTATCATGTTACAAATGTTGTACTTACCGTATGATTATTGAGTATAAACTGAACAGCATCTAGTTTGATTAGTTTCCGTACACTTGAGTAGCCGACAGACAGGTCACTTAGTAGTTGTAGTGTCTTGGATGTGATGTTCTCACTGCTTCCCCAGTACTTCATATTGGTTATTCTGAGAAAACAAACAGGACAAAATCATGTAGAAGTACAGTGACTACAATAGATAGTAACTTCAACTGCAGCAGCAATCACAACAACAATGTCACTCGAAATTACAACACCAAGAACTGCAAAACATACATTTTTCCTATAAAAACACTGAGAACAAGAGACTCATCATGAAGTCCAAGTCTTTCTGATAATCTTCTATACACCTACAACAAAATAAGGACATGACAAAATGAATGAATAAATAAATGAATTATAGAATGAAAAAGGGATGTCTGAATAACAAATTGAAAAAGAAAAAGAAAGAAAATATTTATTAAATATATTGAATAAAACCTTTTTCGAATGTATGTCGAGTGAATGGATAAATAGAGGAATAATAAAATGAATGAATTAATAAATGTGTGAGTAAATGGATAAATGAATGAATGAAAAAAACGAATGAATGAAAAAAATAGATGAATGAAAAATGAATGAATGAATGAATGAAAACATGAATGAATGAAAAAATGAAAGAAAAATAGACTGAATGAATGAATGAAAAAGTGAATGAAAAAATGAATGAAAAAAAACCCGAATGAATATTTTTTAACTGCATATTTACCTTGGATGTTTTCTGAGCTTGATCACCTACATATATTTTTCTGAACTGTTCAAAAAAGCTTAAAATTGCAAGTTCTAACTTTTCACTTCCTCTTTGAGTCAAGTGGGAATCAGTTAAGTTCATCAGTTGAAGAACTCTGAAATAAAATATACCAGAGCAATGTATAAATTATTTAATTGTAAGGTCACTAGAATGATGGGTAATGGTCATGATGATGATGATGAAAGAAACTATATCAAACAATGATGATGGGTAGTGATTATATTGATGACAATGGTAATGATGACAGTAATAGTGACAATGATAATGCTAATGTTGCATATGGTAATGATGATGCAGTTGATATTGATTACAATGCTGATGCTAACTATTGCTGATAATGCTAATGCTAATGTTGATGATGCTGATGATGGTATGACCAGCAATGATGATAATCTTATGATGAAAAAATGATGGTCAATATTTTGATATTGATTACAATCACCACATGATAGAGTTTCTGGGCCGGTTATACGAAGCCTGAATAGTGCTATCCACCAGATAAATCCCTATCCAACAGATAAATCCTATACAAATTCTATACACTGGATAACTCTTATCCAGTAGATAACTTTATCCAGGCTTCGTACAACTGGCCCCTGGTGTCTAATTTACCTGCATACAAGTTCTCCATCTAATGCATCATATTCATCTACAGTAGCATATGTGACCCTTCCTCCAATAACTGACCCAATTATATATACTAGCCATGTCAGTCTCCCTATAGATACAACAACAAATCATATTAAATTAAATCAATGAAAATATGTAAAATTGTTTTAAATCCTTAATTATTATTAGTACATTCAAGTGTGATGCAGCACTTTGTAAAGATTTTCATCAAGTATGTAGTAAAGTTCTAACAAATCCACTTTTTAAAATTATTATAACAGGAGCAACACTAGTGACATAAATAACAATAAAAAACAATAACTACAATAACTATCACAATTACAACAACTACAATTACAACAATTACAACTACAACAACAATTACACCAACAATTACACCAACAACAATTACAACAACAACAATTACAACAACAATTACACCAACAATTACAACAACAACAGCATTTACAACTTACAATAATAACAAAATGTTTGAGCACTGTACCTTCTTGTATGGTTATATCATTCCTAGTTGCGCTAGAATTGTTCACAAGTTCCTGATAACTCTGTGCAGCTTGGTCAAACAATGATATCAACAAGGTGCAAGTCTTTTCATATTCACAGCGCCCAATAGTAGACAGCTAAATAATGATAGCACATATCAATACTTTGTATAGAATACACAGTTAATACAAGCAATTTCTATTATCATCATCATCCAGTCGAGCTATCTCTGACTCCCAAGACCCTTCCCCTCCAACCATCTCTATCTGCATTGCTGCGGGCAGTTCTTCTGGAAGGCAGCCCATGTCGTCCAGCAATTGATCGATGTAAGTACGTGCGGGACAACCTAGAGGTGGTACCCTGTGTGGGCTGCCATAGTAAGAGATCACTGGCCATTTTTGCTGTGCCAGCTGTGGCCTGCAAACTGTAGTCTTCTCACCCATATGGTTACAGATATGGAAGATATAGATCCATATATAGGTCTTTGTTGGTTAGATGGTTTTTCCAGAAGACATTTAGGGCTGCCCTCAACATTCGTGTTAAGGCTCCGTCAAGTGATGATTGAATGTTAGTAATACAAACACTCTACTATCACATGATATTGGCTTAGTTATGACTTACTTGGTCCAACTGCTGCTGTACAGTACCAGTGTCATCTAGTGGATCATCTGCTCCTTCTCTGTATACAAATATCAATAACATTACATTAGATAATTATTAAAGGAACAAAGCACAATAATCTTATTGCATAGTATTACATGTTGTAATAACTTTCACATGCAGGCACTAAAGTGATGATGAGAAAATAAAATGAACAACAAAACAACAACATTAAAAGTACATATGTGCTGCACTAAATCATAAATTTTACCTGACTACAACTTCTGCCGATGCTAATCTAGATGTAATATATGCCTTGGTGACCTGAAAAGAAAAGACAATTACATTGTTTATGTTCATGTGAGACAACACACAACAATGTATGGTAATTTATAGCATCACATAATACAGAACCAAAATTATTTGCCCACTTTCTTTTGTGACAAAAAATAGTTAGTGTCAATTTATTAACTGTTCTGCTCCACTGATATCCACAAGTTTTGTTTCATGGATATATGGCATGCACTAGCTAGTACTCTACATTGTAGATAAAGTGATGAGTGAGCAACCAGTTGTTATACATACTTCAGGTGTATATGTTTCTAATAAATGAGGTTCACTGCTCTTGACATAAGGCATAGATGCCACCATTCTTTGCCAAAGACTCAGAAGATAGTGAATACTATTAGGTGGAAACTGCCACATCTGTTAAAAACACACACCAAAATAACAAAACCAATTGTTATCAAATCAAAGAGATGACACATTTAAGTTATAACAATATTAATGTATTGTAAACTTTCTGTTAAAACATTTACCAGTAGCATGTGAATCATATATATAATGTTTAAATGACGTCATATTCTAAAATCACATCAACCAAGATCAACACTGCAGTAAAAACATTTACTGTAACAAAATATAATATATTCCTGAGAGGTTGTCATTATTACTATCAAATACATCAACACCAGTACCAATAATATATATTCACAATAGTCACCAATTGAAAGCTATTTTGTATTTAGTAAGTAAATAAGTAAGTAAATAAGTAAGTATAAGTAAGTAAGTAAGTATTTTATTTAAAGAGGGTGACATGTGACAGTTTACACAGATGACCCGGCCTGTGGCCCTATCATCTACCTGTAAGCATCCAGTAACCGTAAACTTTGCAATCAAAGCAATAAACTCAGCATATCCTTCCACCTTGACCAGTTCACTCAGTTGATAATTAGACTTCAGTCTTGCTAGAAGTCTACAGAACTCATGGTAGTTATTGGGGTGAGAGAGAAGTTGTGGTTCTTCCATCACAGCCTTGACGCCTTGAACAAGCTGTTCTAAGAACTTAGCTCTTTCTGTGTTGTTGAATAGCGATCGTCTGACTGATGCTAGCTGGACTAGACAGGATAGAGCCTGAAAGGGAAACACAACACTTAATAATTATAAGATTTCAAATATTGTAATTTTATGGGGCAATCCAGCACCAAATTGAAACAACGTCTACGATTGTTTTTAAAAAAAATTAAGGCTTTCCAAACAGTTGTCCTAAACCTTAGACAAAACATTAGTTAGCGGTACTGTATAAGGGGGCCAACCAAAACGTGCAGGTTTTGATTGGTGCTGGATTACTGCTTTACATGTAAAAGAGGCATAAATGCATTGTGTAAGCAGACAGATTGAAAGATATTCAGTAAAACAGACAGATAGCTAATGTGAGGAAAGTAGAGCAACGGATTGAGACAGACAGATGAAAAGAAACAACCAGACTTAATTATATTTCTCACTGCTGTGGTAAACCAAAATAATTTATCAATAGTAAGATCAAAATTACCATAGGTGACAAAGATGATGGCAATGCTCTAAATAGATTGAAGAACAGCTGCAGTGTACTGAAATCCAGGAAAGCTGAAAAAACAGGAATAAATTAAGTTAAATGCTGATTACACTATCACCATATCGTTTGGTGATTGTGGATTGTTACTAATATCATCATGTGTAACTAAGAGTAAAAAAATAAGCAGTGGCTCTGGTCCAAATCAAGTTTAGGCTCATGTTATTTTTTGTTTGTTTTAATTAATAGATGATTTGTTGGTGTTTTTTGTTTTGTTTGTTTGTTTTATTTTTGACCTAGTCATATCTATGACAAATAAAAACATGTCTTACCACCCCTCCAGCTGGTAGGTATCTGTACTGTTCCCAAGTCATCTGAAGACTCATCCATTGATGTACCAATGAAATCAAATGTAAGACAGTTGACTGTTAGCTGCAGTAGTTGGTTCATTAGGGCATGCTAGATATAAAATAAAAAAAAATCAATGATTATATTAACCATTTATAAATTATCAAGATTTTAGAAACTAACCTATAGGTGGTATCGTTTTGTATTAAGCTTAATAAATATGTACATTTAAAAATAAAATAATTATTTTGATGATGATGATGATGATAATGACGATGATGATGATGATTGTGATGAAAGTGGTTATGCTAGAGCTGATGACAATGGTGATGAATATTTGATTCCAGTAATAATGATAGTCATTATGATATTTATGATGATGATGATGATGATGATTAATATTCACCTGACTTGCATCTTGCAAATTCAGTTCACTGTAAGCCTAGAAACAGAAATAAGTGAGGATGAATGAAGATATTTGCAAATTATTAGCTTACTTTCATTGATATTGGTCATAGTTAATATTATTTATTTAATATTATTTAATATATTAATATTATATTAAATATGTATCAATTGGTTGAATGAGCATACACAAATGAAACAATACGAGGATCCTGGCAAAGAATGAGTATTATTAATTATTTTATCATTTCCCCAGAGCTTTTTGTTTTGGTTCGTTTGTACATGGTCACTCAACCAAAATATCAAATTAAAAGTGGACTATTAAATTTTAGACCACTAAAAAGCAGATGTCTTAAGTGACTCCTTTTTAAGCCATGTGGGAGTCTTTAAGCAGTCTACATTTGTATTCTCACCTGCCGTAGATATGTAATAGAATGGTTGAAAATATCAAACAATGATGTGTCTCTGAATGATGAAGCAATCTAGTGAGAAAAGAAAAATATTCACAAAAATATTTCCTAATAATTTTCACAATTTATGAATTAATTTTATAATAATTACAGAACAAATTGACCACCTAGCCTCATGTTCACATTGGAACACAATAGAGATTTCCGATTTAGCGGATTTGGATTAGTATATTCCAAAGCCCCCTCGATAATCCGCCAATTAAAACTTGTGCCATTTATATTTTAACATTACAAAACATTGAAAACACTATTTCTTCTATATGCCTATTCCACTACTATATGCCAATTCCGCCTATAATCCGCTAAATCGGAAATCTCTAATAGAGTTTTCACATGTCTGAGAGGCTAGCCAGTCAAGAACAATAGTTATTCACATTGGGTTCCAATAAAAGGTCCCAATAATAATTGTTAATTATATATAATTTGATTTTTTTTGTTTACCTTTCTATGCTTTGTTAAAGATCTTATAGTATCAGCCTAAAAAGAGAAAAGAAATCAAAAAAAATAATAATAATAATAATAATAATTTTTATTTATAAAGCGCAAATACAAATCTGTTCTAAGCTCTATACATTGATTGTTACAAACAACAACAACAGTAATAAAAAGACGTAATTACAAAGAATAAGCTAATTTGAAAAAATACCATAAATCTCTGTGTTCATTTTAGTGTTTAATTGAAATTATCATTTACCTGGTTCATTTCACAGACAAGCTGTGAGAGTATTTGTACACCAAGAATACAGTGATCAACTGTGCTCTAGAAAAATGTGAAAAATTACATTATAATTGTTATAGCAACTTTGGTGATAATTTTTAATAAATGCATACACAAAAGAATAGTTCTTTTCACAGTTCCGCCTCAGTGATCGTGCAATATAATTTTGCTATGAGCAGCAACTTAAACCTCAACTTGAAACTATTATTCATGGTCACTGAACAGAACTGTGAAAAGGACTGTTGATATGTAGTGTAAAAAGAAATGAATGAATGAAATGATATTATAAATATATATTTAATTCAATAAATATCAAATAAATGTATAGATAGATGTGTGAATGTTTCAATGAATAAATGGTTGGATAAATATATGAACTAATGGATATTTGGATTAATGAATATGTTTTAATGATTGAAAGTGAGAAAATGAATGAGGTTTCAATAGATGAATGAATTGAGGAAAGAAAGAAAGAAAGAATGAAGGAATGTATGTATGATTGAACTAATTAATGAATGAATGAATGATTGAACTAATTAATGAATGAATGAATGATTGAATGAATGAAAAAATTAATGAGGTAATAAATGAATGAATCTAGGGAAGAAAGAAGGAAGGAAGGAAGGAATAAAGGAAGGGAGGAATGGAATGAAGGAAGGAATGAATGAAAGGAAGGACAGATGAATGAATAAATGAATGAATAAATGAACAAGTAGGCAATTATCAAAAATGGATAAAATATGGCAGGGAAGGTGTGAGCAGATAAACATAATAGAGGCTTTCATTACCTGAAGAAATTTTTGCACATCATCAGTGATAGTTCTAAAAACAAGTGTATTCTTGTGTGTGTCAAACCAACTTAGCTTTGTTATTCTGGCTAATAACTGCAGAGAGAACAAAGAAAAATAAAATGTACATTATGTACTAAACCTTCTCTTGTATTATTTTGGTACTTCTACGTCAAATTAACAATAATTAAGACAACAACAATAAAACAAATCAACATAACAAAACAAAATAATACAAAACAATACAAAACATAAAACCATAGTCAATGATACCTGGATTAAAGACTGAGAGACAAATGTTGCAAGTTTTGGTCTTGTAATCAAGTAATTCAAGACATAATTACCTGGAAATATAAATCAATATCCATTTAGAAATACTCTAGCTTGCATAAATAAATTTATCATCATCATTATCATTGTTTCCTGCTCGGCGTGTGATCGGCCTTGGGGCGTGATTGCTTGGAGCAAGGGAACCTACACTCCAACAACTGTGTGAAGTCCTTTTTATTCATTGTAAAATGTAACGCCTGTTGCCTATCTATTCTAAGTAGGTCTTCTAATATTTTCCACGTCTTCCTCTTGTCGAAAAGTACTTGTTTTTGTATTACATCATTTTTCATAAATAAATCGTTTTGGAGAGGCTCATCAGAATTGACCTGTGGAAGCCTCTGCTAGCAGGGAAAATTCTTGTGTGCTAATTGGTTGATTTACCGCAATCAATAAGAGGACATACACACTGTGCTATGTCATCATCATCATTTCATGCAACACTAGCTATGCTTCTGGTACGTTCCACTAATACTTGAGTTTTGTACATTTTATGACGTCAAAATTGGGTCAATAAGATGACAGACAACTCAAAACCATATGCAATTTGTTAATTTAACAATATTCTACCAATGTTCAAAAGGTTTGCTGCTCGCAATACAATGACTTGACTATAATGTTCTAGTGAGTGTGGTCAAACTTACGAATGTCAAGTCTTTGTTCTACAGGTAGTGCAGTGTTTCTGCTAATGAGTCTTGTCAGAGATGACGCTGCAAGTAGCAGTGAATATGCAGACTAGAAGAGAGAAAAACCTTGCAGTCAGTAAGTAAATAAGTAATAATTTTCTTGTGACCCTCAGTATTCGCATCTAGAACAAAAAATGACAGAACTTTGGACTTTTTGAATAATGTGCAGATGTGCAAAGCTTCAAAAATGTTATCCTATGCTAATGTTAACTGTTCTATCATAGAAACATTTATTTTTTTGTCTAAAGTTTTAGTTCATTCAGCTATTACTATGACAACAGAGACATCTGAAGTCCTAAGTTAAATCTATGAGTGTTTGAAAAATAACTTGATTTTTGATTAAAAAAAAACTAAAATTAGCTGAGATTAATTTCTTATTTAATCTACGTTTGATAGACCATTGATAATTAATTTATCATTTGACCTATTTATATTTATAAATTAACTAAAAAACTCATTAAATAACAAAATTTTGTGATTTTTTTAGGAAACAATACCAAGAAGTTAAGAAACAATAATCAATGCAATTAATATAATTACTGGCGTTGTTTTCTAATTGTTTTCTGAACACGATCAATAACTGGTTTGCAATGGCTGCAATAAAACATGCAAACTTGCATTTTTCGATATTACAAATGCACGTTCTACTAATACCAGCAATAGTCCACACATCTATGCTATAAGCCAACTATAGGATATAATAATATAGTTTAACTAACAAATTATTACTTAAAGTTGAGAGTTCTTACATTTCCTCTTTCCAAAAGAAATTGACACTTGGTCAGACAGTCCGGAGAATTCGTGAAATTCACGAGTGCTTTTTCTGCATTTTTCCTGGCTGTAGTGTCGGCTGCTTCATATAATTGCTTACAAAGGAGTTCTAGTTGAGCTATATCCTGTTAGAAATGATAATAAAGTTAGAAAAATGTGTTAATTTGTGTAAATATGCCATATTTTCAGTTCGTCTTACTTGTTCATCCATTCTGTTTTGAACTAGACGTGGCTTGCTCTTCTACACATGCGTTTTATCATAAGTCCGCTGAGTTGCTGATTCTGGCGGGAAAAACGATATTTACACGGGCTCAGGGATTTTTTGCTTATTTTAATTTAGAAATCCATTTCATTTATTTGGTTTTGCCGGTTTTTCGAGAATATATAATTTTATACCATTGATTCCTTGGGTTCATATTTCAGACAGGATCAGTCAGTTCTCTTCACTTCATAGTTTTATGCAGTAACTCATGTTTACCATACACGGTCCAAAGTATGCTGTCTGTAGAAAAGAAGTAAACAAATTAGAAGCTTATATAACCGTATATGGATATGAAATGGAAGAATAAAATTCAAAAGGGAATTGGAATAGAAGAACAAGAAAAGAAAATGAAAAAAAACGGAACATAAAAAAACGTAAAATGATACAAATTAAGAACATAAAGAAAATATACATTAACAATTTAAAAAAATTGATGGATTTTTTTTAATAAGGAAAAAAAAAAGGAAAAAAGAAAAGTGAAAATCCCCTCCCCTCCCCTCTCCTCCCTCCTTTCTATTCTCTTGTTGGGTCAGCTGACGTATCACGAGACTATAAAATTACCCAGAAATCTCCAGTCGCGCCAAAATTTTCCACGTGAAAACATGGCGGACTAAAAGAGGTTTGGAAAGAACGCAGAAATACAAACGGTTAAAATATGGGTATAACACGGGAAGAAGCGTTGAGAGTCCTTGAACTCCACAGAGGTATACTTCACTAAACAATTTCGTCAACTTAATTCTTAGCGTCCACTTTTTGTGGAAATTTTACAAGTCAAAATGTGTGAACTTTTGTTCCGGATTCTACGATGAAACAGCCGGATTTTGATTTATAATTCATTTATTTAGACGTTTTACCTACAACTGTTTGTTTTTCCTTTGGTTTGAACGCTTGTTGTGTTTGATGAAAATATGTTTTTAAGAAAAATGGCGCAAAAAAGGAATTATTCATGAAGTTTAGATATGTCGATAACTTACGCGGAATTCGAGTTAAAAATGTGCATCGTTGCAAAAACGCAGTGGCTATTCGTACGTCACCCGTACCCGGACTTGTGTTTGCTATTGATACGTGAGTCAAAATTATTTAGATTTTCACAGTGATTCTGTATTATTTCAGTAAAGAAGATACGATATATTCGTTTAGATGGAGTAAGCGATTATCGTTAGCTATATTAAACTGATTTAGAGTAATTTTACGAGTCTGTACATAGTAGGCAAACGACTCATTTCGCGACACTTAGAATTTTCCTCAACTCGATCGTAATGTCACGCACTTATATTAGGGCTTCGATGACATTAATTACAACTTTAATAGTATTAATATTGTATACAATAAGAAAGCGTGAACAAGATATTTGTTTCGGACCGAGTTTGAAGAACTATTATTTATTTATCAATTCGACGAATTAAGTACAGCAAAGCGATTCAAAGACTCCCGTACTCGGACTTTGGTTTGCTATTAATACGTGAGTCAAAATTATTTAGATTTTCACAGTGATTCTACAAATATCTCTTTTTCACGCTTTCTTATTGTATACTATTAAAGTTGTAATTAATGTCATCGAACCTAATTATTTAATAATCTATTAAGTGCGTGACATTTACAGGCGTGTACGATCGAGTTGAAGAAAATTCAAGTGTCTCGAAATGAGTCGTTTGCCTACTATGTACAGACTCGTAAAATTACTCTAAATCAGTTTAATATAGCTAACGATAATCGCTTACTCCATCTAAACGAATATATCGTATATTCTTTACTGAAATAATACAGAATCACTGTGAAAATCTAAATAATTTTGACTCACGTACCAATAGCAAACACAAGTCCGGGTACGGGTGACGTACGAATAGCCACTGCGTTGCAAAAATAGGAATGGTTAGCTATAATTTGATTGTAATTGAATTTAATCTTTTACTTTTATTCTTAAATTCATTTTTGTATAGTTATAAGTTTCTTTTCTTAAGAAAAGTACCTTTTAAAATACATTAATAGCATTTTGTCCATCGATTTTTGTCATTTATTGTTTTGTCTGTCAAAAATGATATCATATGTTTGTTATTTCATAATTTACCCCCAAACATAGACTTACTTTAACTCTTTCCTTATAATTAATATTCAAAAGGTAAAAGGATTCAAATTATTCAGTGATAATTATTCCTATGTATATTTTCAAAGAAAAAATAATGTTAAATTTGTTTGATTCCAAAAGTTTATATTTAATTATAAAATTGTACTTGTTCATTGATTAAATTTGTACATATTATTTGGGATAATTGTAATTGCTTTAATTGTAATATTTATTTTACACATGAAATTATAACTAATCATTATTACTCCAATACTCCCTCAAGTTTAAACAACACCAATAATAATTCAAATTTCATTATTGTTCTGTCTTAGCATTGACTGTTGGAAAATTAGTCAAATATAATAGGCAAAACCTGTGGTATTTTTGTTTGTTAATACATGTTATCCTTGCCTTAGCACAGGCTGTACTAAATATAGAATATGTCACATGAAATTAAGGCAAATGCTGGTTATTGAAGAACTTGAAAATAACAAAAAAAATATGGTTTATGGTTATTGGAAAAAAAAAGTTTTGTTATTTCAAAATAAAAAATTCAGGAGTTAGTTTTCAAGGAAAGTTTTTAATGAAAATAAGTGACATTTTGTGTGTTTTTTAATTGTTTCAGATGCAACTGGAGAGGAGATTCGAGCAAGTTACAAACGTCTGGCCCTCAAATGGCATCCAGACAAACATGGAAACAGTTCAGAAGCAACTGAAGTAAGTATAAAACATTTAAAATATGTTTTGATTTGAAATTATTGTTTAAATTTAACATCGGATAAATATGATGAAAGAAGCTAGTCAATTAATGGCAAAATGACCACTAGGATTCACAGTTGTTGAGTCAACCTTGCGAACTCAGAGTTGGAGACCCAAACATTACTGTATGATGCAGTCAATATTATATCAATGCATTGGTTACTCTTGCTCACCCTAGGGTGTCCAATAGTAGCTCAGTGATCAGAATATCCAGCTAGAAATCTTGTTCTAAAGGCTTGAGGTTTTCTCAGTGCTAAAGATCAATTTTTCATCTTATTTTAACAAAAAAAACAAAAAAAAAGCTTAAACAGAGACAAGACAAGCAGCTTTTTTCCAATCTGGCCCACAGAAACTTAACAGTAAAAGTGTAATATAATCATACAATGTTGATAATGTCAATACAATCTGTATTTTTCAATCTGCATCTGATTTCTTTCTCTGTAGTATTCGTTATTATATAACATATAACTTGAATTATATTTAATAAAGTATTTTTTTGATAGTTAGAAATAATAGCGGTTTCCTTTTGTTCATTGTAGAAATTTCAGGAAGTATCATCAGCATATAAAAGACTAACCAGTAATGATGGAAGTGATGAAATACATTTATCAAAGGTATTTATTATTAATCAGAAGAACTTTGCTAATACAATTTAATAAGAAAACTAGCGAAAAGAAATGTTGTCGCGATGACAACGAAACGTTGTAATTTCTTTTCGCTAGTTTTCTTATTAAATTGTATTTATTATCATTGTTTAAAAATGTTGTTTTTATTTACATCATAATAATGTCAATAATGTTTCTCTTTACAGGCTGATATGTTTGATATATTTGCTCATGTATTCTTTCATCGTAATGGTACGTTTAGTAAATATTTATATTGTTATTATCATCATACTATCTCTATATTCATTAACTATACATGTAATTATCATTATCAATATCAATATTTTCAATATCACCATTGTCACTATTATCATTATTAATATCATCATTATCAATATCACCATTGTCACCATCATCATTATTAATATCACCATTGTCACTATCATCATTATTAATATAATCATTATCAATATCATCATTATCAATATCATCATTATCATTATCAATATCATCATTATCAATATCATCATTATCATTATCAATATCATCATTATCAATATCATCATTATCATTATCAATATCATCATTATCAATATCATTATCAATATCATTATCAATATCATCATTATCAATATCATCATTATTAATATCATAATCAATATCATCATTATCATTATCAATAGTGATCATCATCATTTTCTAAAGCATTGTCATCATAAACAGATTATATGAAGCAATGGAGATTGTCATCAATATCTGAAGCATCATCATTATCTGAGACATGTCATGATTATATGAGACATTATAATCAGAATTATTATCAGAATTACCTTGTTTATTAGTTATTATTGTCATCATCATCAGTGATATCTATGATATTGTTATATTTATTCACTTGTTTCCTCTAAATTTATACAATGTACACTGCTTCAGAAGCCACATTGGAATCAGAAAATCAAATGTATTTGGTTTAACTTAATAGACTCATACGTATGATAAGTTGTATTGAGACCTTACAGTGCATTGAGACCTGTTTAAAACAGCGTTCAACAAAATTGAACCCATGTTGAGAAGATAATGAAGCCGTTTGCCCGGGCCTTTATATAAGAAACACATTGCATTATATAACGATGTTTGTGATTTCTTTTTAAGGCATGTTTGACTATTCTCGATATCATGCGTATGAGTCTGATGATGACTATAGTGATGATAATGACCTTGAGGATGAACTATTGCATAGTATTGCTGCAAGATTGAGAAGCAAATATGATAGAAGTAAATCCACAACAAGTAAGAACAACAAGATTTGATTACCTTGTGATATGAAGCAACATATTGTACATATTTGTATATTTTACCTGTAAATTAGGCCTGAAATACCATGTCTAATAAAGTTATTATTAGAGTACAAACATTAGAGTGGTTTTCATTAACCCGTGAAACAAAGTGTAATAAGGAAAGAGTAATAAAGTGTATTAATGTACAATACTGCTATTGAACAAATGATTATAAAACACAAAGTTAAAGTTAAAGTGTAATAAAGTGTAATAAAGCATATTACGCTAAAGTGTGTTTCACGGGTTAATGAAAACCACTCTAAAAGCGTGCAACATAAATAGTACTAAATAGTGATATTTTATGCTAATTCTATTGTTTTCTATTGTTTAATTAGCACTGGCTAGTACTTATTAGTGCTACTTGTTTCACTGGTATAATATTTGCACTCTATTAGCAACAAATAGATTAAATTGAATGAATTAAAGAAACAGAGACTCATCAATAGCAGAGCTAGTCTAGCAGAGTAAAAGACATTGGAGAAGAAGACAATGAGGGATTTATATTTTAATATGAATCATGTCATATGTTGCAAATGCTCAAATAATCATTAATGTACTGGTGTATTTATAGATTATACAAAATCAAACAGCAAACCAGCGCATAATTTATCTGAGGCAGTAAGTATTTGATATATTTCTCACCACACTAAATATTAATCAATTCATTTATCCATCTTTTCAGTTATTCATATATTTACTCATACAATTAATGATTCATTCATTTGTTTATCCATCCATTTATTTATTTATCCATTCATTTATTTATCTATTCAGTAATTTAACTATGTTATTTATTCATCAATCCATTCATTCATTCATTCATTCATCCATTTATTTATCCATTTATTTGCTTATCTATTCAGT
The DNA here is from genome assembly GCA_949775045.1 of Metridium senile. Classification (NCBI taxonomy): domain Eukaryota; kingdom Metazoa; phylum Cnidaria; class Anthozoa; order Actiniaria; family Metridiidae; genus Metridium; species Metridium senile. Next base: position 1,558,312 of record OX459107.1, read on the forward strand.
AATGTAACTGTTATTTATTCATCAATCCATTCATTCATCCATTTATTTATCCATCCATTTGTTTATTCATCCATTCATTCATTTATCCATTCATTTATTTATCTATTCAGTAATGTAACTATGTTATTTATTCATCAATCCATTCATTCATTCATTCATTCATTCATTCATTCATTCATTCATTCATTCATCCATTTATTTATCCATCATCCATTTGTTTATTCATCCATCCATTCATTCATATATCCATCTATTTATTTATCTATTCAGTAATGTAACTATGTTATTCATTCATCAATCCATTCACTCATCCATTTATTTAACTATCCATTTGTTTATTCATCCATTCATTTATTTATCCATCCATTTATTTATCTATTCAGTAATATAACTATGTTATTTATTCATCAATTATTCATTTATTCACCCATTCATTTATTCACCCTTTAATCTATTCATTCATTAATCTTTCAAATGATAAGATGTGTTTTTCTTTTCTCATCAATTTAGGAAGCTAATAAAAATGCAGAAGAATTAATAAAAGAGGAGGAAAGAGAACAAAAGAAAGCTGAAAAACGTAGACAAAAGAAAAAGGTACACTTAACAGCCCATTTATGATTGCTGTTTATTGAATATTATATATACTAAATGCCCTTTACTTATCAATGGTTTTACAGAGGAATAAAGAAAAGAAGAAGCAGAAAGAACAAGACAAAGATAAAAAAGATGATGAGAAAGAAAATAAAAAAGTGAGTTATTTGAACCATTTCCTTGTCTTCAGCTACATCTATTGTATAGTATAATGTCTTTTAATTCTTTACTTTTCTGCATAAATTTCTTCTTTCATTTTCATCTGCATTTTTTGTATCTGACTTAGGTTCCAGAAGTCGCATAAATTCTCATAACTGTCGCAAAACTGGGGTCTTTCTCAGTATCCAAGAAATAAAATAATGTATATAAATAACTTCTATTCATTTTTTATTTCAGGTTAACGATAAGGATAAATCTACAAATAAAGCTCCTCCTGTACAGAATGAAAAATTAAATTTAAAAGAAAATCAAAATATGTCCAATAAGCCTAATGTCAGAAATAAAACACTGCCTAATGGTGTGACTGAAAAAGAAAAATCACAAAATAATCAAAATAGAAAGGACCAGAAGACAAAAGATTTAAAAAAGTGAGTTGGAAAGCAAGTTATTAGTATGTACATTAATTTAATCTATGTACATTAATTTTCCCAAGAGGCAGCTTATCATATGCAAATGCCTGACATGCCTTGCTCTGACTCATGGAGCAAGAATGGAACAGTTGGTTAGTGTGCTGCATTCTGAGAGGGTCCCGAGTTTGATTCCAAGTGACCTTGCATTCTTGTTTCAACTTCTCTCCTTTCCGTGTAGCTTTAAGTAGCTTTAAATACCCGTAAAATGGAGTACTGATGGAGAGAGGGGAGTAAAATGAGCACCGTCGGCCTCAAGTTTATCAGTATATGACTGTCTATCATTATATGACTGTCACCAGTTACTGACGTTAAATAAGGTAACTTTACTTTATTAAGGCAAAGTGAGGCTTACAGGGCACTTTCATATGATTAGCTGCTGTGTGATGAAGTCCTATTGAAGTGTGATCTATACTAGACATTTTGGACTACCTGTGGTACAAGATACACAGGGAACCCACTGACTTAGTATTGTCATTAGTTATATCATTGGGATCCCTGTTGTTTATCAGACACAGGAAGCCCACATATGCAGTTAAGTTTTTTTAAACTTGGAAATGTTTTCTTTTTCTTTTTAGGACACAAGTTAATGGAGAGACAGACTCAAGTGAAGATGTAAGAGCAAATAACAATATTATAAAATATTTATTTCTTTATGTGTTAATTTATATATTGATTAATTCATTTATTTATTCATTCATTTATTCATTCATTCATTTATTCATTCATTTTTTCATTTTTTCCAGGAGCCAGACTGGGACCAATCCAGTGCTTTCTTTGCTAGAGCAGCAGGACGTAACCCTCCACCAAACACATCAAATAATTCAATGTCTCCAACACAAATTACATCAAAAACAAATACCCAGACAGCTACTACACCTGCTAATACACAAACTAATAAAAATCAACCAGAAAATGAACCTGCTACTGAACAAATGGATCCTGTTATTTTAAAAAGCCGACAACTCGCAGGTATGGAAATCTATAATAATAATCAATTTCTTATATAGTAACCCCATTAAATCTTGGTGCGCTTAACAAAAGTAACACGGAAAAAAAATTGCTATGAGTCAAAAAGAAATGTTTTCAGCTTGTTTTTGATATATGATTTATGTGACAATTTGTACTGCTTTGCCTTTTCTTTTATCTCTGTAACCTTGGGGGCCTATGTGGAACTTTGGGAATGCTGCATATCATGTATATTAATTCATGTGGGAGAGGGGAGGATGGGGAAAGGAAAGGGAGGGTGGAGAAAGAGATGGTTGAGTAATTTTTAAAACTTTTAATCAATTGACTTTTCTCATGAAGTTGCTAATCATATGTAAACGCCTGGCAAGTCTCACTTTGACTTAATAAAACAAAAGCACCATTAGTAAGTGTAAAGCTTGCAGGGCATTTGGATATGATTAGCTGCTTTGTGAGAAAGGTCAATATCCTCTATAAAGGTAAATTGTTGATATGAAAAGACAGACAGACTAGTTGTTATTGTCAGGTTAATAGCATAGGTGTAACAGTATGACTATCTTTTTTTGTTCAGTACGTGGTAATGAGATGGCAAATCAAGGAAATTATGGTGCAGCCATTGAACTATTTACAGAAGCTATAAAAATGGATGCAAGTGATTTCAGGTAACTTAAAAACATGTTAGCAATATAAGATATTTTTTGCTAGAAATCATAGTGGTTGCTGTTGATGATGTTGGGTGCAATGTTGTTGTTGTTGGTGGGTGGTGGTGGGTGGAAGTGTTCATGATAATATTATAATGGGATGATTGTCATACTGTAACATGTTCTAAACTGTGTGTTTATTTTGTAAACAGTATATTTATTTTGTAAAAAAAAGTTGTAACCTCCCCCGATGGTTTATTCAAATAAATATGATGATAATGGTAGAGTTGATGATGCTAGGTATGATAATGGTAGTGGTGACGATGTTTGTGGTTATAATGATCACAATAATAATGATGATGGTATGGTAATGATATTGATGATTATGACTGTTGGTTGGTATAATGTCAGATCATATTGATGTTGATGGTGTTTCATGTTGATTTGTTTTGCAGGTTTTTTGGTAATCGTTCTTACTGCTTTGATCGTCTTGGACAATATGAAAAGGCTTTACAAGATGCTGATATAGCAATATCATTAGCACCTGAATGGCCAAAAGGTTATTTTAGAAGAGGAAGAGCCCTAGCTGGAATAAAGGTTGGTGGATTTAATAACAGTTAAACACTAGTAAGGTATTGTTACATTTCCTTTTGTTTTTGATATATCTTGTTAAGTCATGGCGACTAAAAAGCCACTAAATAAAAACTGTCAGTTAGTAATACATTATAATTATTATATTTTTGTTTTTGTTAAAATGTTTTCAAAATTTTCATGTATTTTAATTAGCTATATGACTTTGTTTTTGATACAATTTCTTTTACAGTTATTTGCTGATAGTGAAGTAGCTTTTGCACAAGTTTTAAAACTGGATAAAAATTGCGAAGATGCTATGTTTGAATTGGCAAGAGTTAGAGTACAACAACTTGAGGTAAATATCATCACTATCATCTCTATCATTTTCATCACCATCAATGTCAACACCGTTTCATTTTCCCTTAGGAAATGGGTTTTTCAAATTTACAAAGTCAGACTGCAATACATCAGTATGGTACAGTACAGGCTGCGTTAGAAGCATTATTAGCTGGAAAAGGTAATTTATTACATGGTCCATTTGTTATATAGATGTTTTCCCTTATTTGTTTACCCATTTCGGACCATGTGATGCAACTTTTATGAATTGGTTGGTCAATGTGTAAATGTGATGACATTTTTATCATAAAAGAAAGGTTTTCAAGGGAATAGCACATGATCTGGAAAGGGTAATTTGCATATGAAGGTATAGGCCTTACATTCTTGTTTTACATATTTTGTTTTTGGCAGTTCATTGTCCCAATCCTGAAGATATCTATGTGTCTGATGGTGAGGATGAAAATACAGTATTAAGGTGAGAATATCATAGTACATGAATTTGTGATGAGGATGATGGTGGTGATGAGGATGAAGAGAGGGAGGGGTAGGAGGGGATTATGGTGATGAAGAAGAGGAGGAGGAGGAGGAAGATGCATAGGAAGAAAGGGAGGGGAGGAGGGGATTATGGTGATGATGATGGTGATGAGGATGCATAGGGAGGGGTAGGAGGGGATTATGATGAGGAGGAGGAGGAAGATGCATAGGGAGAGAGGGAGGGGAGGAGGGGATTATGGTGATGAGGATGCATAGGGAGAGAGGGAGGGGTAGAAGATAATGGGGATCAATAATGATGTTGATAAAAATATAAGTGATGATAATAATAATGATTATAATGATGATGATGATTATAATGATAATTATTATTATGATGATTTTCCTTTCCTTTGATAATGACACCAACAATGATGTTGATAGTGCTTAATGATAATGATGATTATGCAAATTTTGGTGGTGATTATTGTGGTGAAGACCAATACTGGTGATAATAATTAATTATGATAATATCAATTGATAACCATATCATTGTTCCATTTTTTCCAATTCCATAGTCAAAATATCCATCAACCATCACAAGTGGACAATAAGTTCTGTAAATCAATCTGGGTTGGTAACGTTAACGCCGATGAAGTAACAGAACCTTTTTTACAACAAATATTTTCTCAGTGTGGAAAAATAGAGTCTGTTAAAGTATTACCAGCTCGTTTTTGTGCATTTATAAATTATTGTTCTGGTGACTCGGCAACAAGGGCTATTGAAACTTTACAGGTGAGAGTTCTATGCATGGCATATTGAATTATTGAATTATATGATATTTATCTTGTTATAAGCAGTGCCTTTGGGGTAAACAGAGCTACAATCATTGACAAAAGTGTTGGAATGAATGTGATAAAGTCATTTTACCACTGCTGAAATTCTACTACTTCCCCAATCCCCTTCGCAATGTTGAGTAGGCAGTCATTGTTTGGTGTTTATGTGGTTGACCTGTCAATGTGCTATCATTTCACACCAATATTGATATGGGGGGGGGGGGGGGGGGGGGGGGGGGTTATACTTTATAGTCACTGAGATAAAATACTAAAGTCATGCCAACTACTTTTGACAATGATTGTAGGTGCTTTATAAATCAATTTATCATTATTAATACATTTGTATTTTAAGTGCAGTAGTTCAAGCAAAGTCAATACAAGTTCAATTTCAAACTTCGAATACCATAAACAGTATTCATAACTGAAACATTTTTAAAATAACTATGATTATCTGTTCAGGGTTTTGAAGCAGGAGGTCAAAGTTTACTTCTACGTTATCCAAATAACAGTGGCATTCCAACAACTCTACAACCAGTAGTACCTGAGAGGTAGGTCTTATGCTATCTTAACAAGAAATTTAGGTGGAAAGGCTAAAGCCTGGTTCACACAGCATAATAATAATAATAATAATAACTTTATTTCTATAGTGCTTTTACATTGGATGTGCTAACTAATTAAGTAAGAATATAATCTGAAAAATCTAAAAATTTAAAGCTATAATATATAATATCAATACCTATAGATAATGTAGTTAGTTGTGAGCTTCTATAAACAAAAATGTTTTCATCATAATCATAGTCATAATCATAAGCACACTCATAAGAAAAAGAGAATTTTCCATTTTCTTATGTTTGTGATTATGACATTATGTCGCACGTGTGAACCATACAATCTTAGTTGTAAATGTGGTTATGATTAGGATTAGGATGCCGTGTGAGCATTCTATTAGAAAAGATAATTTAAATGAACTGTTTTTCGGTGCTATTTCCCTATTTCATTATGATGTCACAATGTGTTTACAGTGGGGGATAGAATCGACGCAAACAATGGCAATTTCAACTAAATCTTCCTTCTCCCTCTGTTTTACTGTGTTTTCCCTTCGTATAAGGCAGGGACACCACAACAGTGTATACAATGCCAATTAACAGTAGGCCCTGTAGTATCTAAGACCTGACATTCAAGTCTAGTATTGGATGGTAAATAAACAGCATTTTGAAGATCAAACAGCTGAGCTATGAAGAAGTTTGACATTGGTCTGTCATTGCTTGTACTTGGGTCAAACAATTTATTTTATTGTATGTTTCTTTAGTTTCCAAAAGACAAAGCTAACAGGCCCAGTGAATGGTGATGAATGTTATTTCTGGCGTACAACTGGATGCAGTTTTGGAGAAAGATGCCGCAATAGACACCTACCAGAAAGTAGAGGCATGGACTTGAAAAAAGTCGCAGCAAAATATGGTGGAAAACTCTAAATTTACAGAAATATTTCTATGAATATTACTTATTGAATAGATATTGTATGTCAGTTAATATCATAAGATAACTTATTATACTACAAGTTAGGTGTCCCCATGGACTAATGAATATGTAAGCACTGTTGGACGTTTGTTATACAAGTTCTAATTTTTACTTGTACTGAAAACTACCATTGCACTGAAAATCAGCTACTATGGCAACCATTTTGCACAACTTTAACTTTTCATATATGCTCATGAGTTTCTCCATGTAAGAACTAATTCTGAAAAAATGTTCTCGACTTGTATTATTCTTCATTTTTTTCTCTCAATTTAAACTATTTTTTTTACATTGTGTAATCTTGTCTTATTAAGGCCTGGGCAAACGGCTTCAACATTTGCTTAAGCATTGGTTCGATGTTGTTGAACGCTGTAGAATGGCTATTGCAATTGAACGATGTTGAGCGTAGGGGGATAAACAGTTTCAATGACAATGTTGAAATGGGTTGGCAAACGGCCTTAACATTGCCATTCAACAAATCGAACGGATGTTGAAGCTGTTTGCCCGGGCCATTACTCCAATTATTGTAGCCTACTAGTAAAACTGGTTGTCATATTTTGACTCTTGTAGTTCTATGTATTAAGGTTTCTTTGCAGTGTAAGAGTTTTAACACCTAAACAAAAATAATAATAGGTTCTACTCTTTGAAAAGTTTATAAGAGTAGTAAGATAAAAAGTGTTATGTGAAATACTCAGTATTGACATAATTATGAAAGTGTTTTTGTGTATGAGGGTATACTGATAGGATGAATGAGGTAGTGTGACTTTGACACTGGAAATAAAGTTTATGGTGTGGCTGCTGCACCAACAATACTCAACTTGTTTGTGGTCTTTATTATTAGAATTATTCAAATTACAACACAGCTTTTTCCTTTACTGCAGTTCCCAGTCACATGCGACCAATCAGGGGCGGATCCAGAAATTTGACAAGGGGGGTGAACTTTGATATCCTTTTGGCGGATAACGGCAGACACAAGAGCGCAAAGATCATAATATGCCCGCTTTTCTTTGCTAAAACGGGACTTTACTGCAAAAAAGGGGGGGTGAAAAGTCACCCAGTTCACCCCCCCTCTCCGTCCACACCTGCCAATAGACCTTCAAACGAAAAATAGATTTTGGGTGGACATCAATCAACTGTAGGGCAACTCCAGGGCAACACAAACTGAAATGTCTGTTGCAAATCAGCAATAAATTCGCTACTCAGAGTTTCTGCCCGTAGAAATCAAGGTCATGGAATACTAGGAAGAAAAAAGTTAGACAGAAAGACAAATAGAAGCTTCAATTCTATTTAAATTAGATCTATTTTACACAAATTCTTCTTGTTGTGAATTTATCGCTGATCTGTAACAGACAAGTTGTCTGTGTTACCTTGGAAATACAGTTGATTGACGTCTACTAAAACTCTATTTTTGTGTGTGTTTGAAGGTCTAGTTGACTAACACAGTAAAGATGATAGATAGTTCATTTCCATCTCCATGTAAAAGGCTCCACTATACACATAGTTTATGTGTGTTTGTAGTGTGTGCACATGCTGTGTGCAGTTAAAGGCATGTATGGTTGTCAACGTGAAAGAAGTGTTTTAAAAGAGAATTATGGCATGAAGGAAGTGGTTATCATCACTTCTTGAGTGTTCTGACAATCCACAAGTGCTTTATAACTGCATTCAACAAGGAACGCAAGTGTTCTATTATTTTTTTCAAATACAAACTGACATATTTGATCAACTTAAAGCATGCGTCTCAGCCAATCAGAATGTGTGGTTTCTAATAGTTTTATCAAAAAGTGTTTTGGAAAATCAGAGACAAAATAGTTAAAATGAAAAACTTTCATTTATTTCATTTTCAGATTCTATTTTACATTATCAAGTATTAAAACTATAGATCTACAATACATTTTGTTACCAATAATTATTATTATTTTATAGCTGATTATCAAATTGGCTGTGAAAGTACAAAAATAATGTTTTTTTACTATAAAATATATAGCTGTTATAAGTTTATAAATATGGCATGTTTCATAAAGGATATACTGTTTAGAATGTTTGAAGTATATACACCTATTTAAAAATCGTTGCAGCCCAAGCTACCGCTAACACTTCTTAGTCTGGAAAAGATGTCAGTATTTTCTTTATAGTATTTTTTTTTTTTAATCATTTAGCCCTTCCTGGTCAGATGTCCAGGAGTATGTCACTCGAAACTTTCTTGTACAGCATTGTTTTAGCAAGATCCACCTACCACTAAGCACATACAACTAACAAATCACTTGAAGTGCTTGCAATAAACAAGATAAAATACTGACGTTCTTTGCAGCATTCGGATGAGTGGTGACTGTAGCCTTGTAGCTGTGACAACGATTTTTAAAATAGATGTATATATTATATATATGATATCACAACCAGTTTGATAATCATTTGCAGAACTGCTGTAAACCTCAGCCAAGCCCTAGTGGGTAATAGTCCTTTTCACAGTTCCTTTCAATGACCACGAATAATAATTCCATGTCAAGGTTCCAGTTGCTGCGCATAGCAAAACTATAATTTATCATGTGCAGCAACAGGAACCACGACTTAAAAGTATTATTCGTGGTCACTGAACGGAACTGTGAAAAGGACTATTGTTTGCAACAGAAACAAAGATATTGTTTAGGCATTCCAACAATAGCATCAGCAAGCTGCCCTGGCAATTATGATCAAAAGCCCTGGGTAAATAAACCCTGGGAAATGTGAACATGTATTCACAAGTGCTTTGTCTAGATCCCTTGTTAGAACAATTTTATCCACTGGCAAGGACTTTTGAATGTTGATTGAGGTTTACTAGAAGTGTAGAATGTTCTCCAACAACTCCTTTGCAGTGTAGTGAAAACCTATTGCTCTATTAAGTCTTGTGTTGTTTCTATTGAATTAAGTGGACTATGTCAAGTACACGAAGGATACTGTCTCAATTGTTAACTAACAATTTATAATTACCATTAATGATAGTAATTCATATTTCATTTATCTAATTATATTTACAATTTTATGGTGAATTTAATTTGATTAATTTAATTTCAATGTCATAATATTAATCTATTGACGCATTGTTTTTCCTCTTTGAAATTTGTTTTCAAATTTTACTCCCTTTCCTATTGATAAGTGTTAATTTCACAGAAATAATGTTAATGTCAGTACACCCATCTTCAAGTTAAACTTTTACATTATATAATTAATGTTAACAGTTACAAGATCTAAAGGTTTCAAGAAAATAATTATAACCCTACCCAGGCTCTATTAATGAGGCTTCACCTATCCTTAAATTATCTCTAACACCCCTAGCCCCACCCACCTTAGTTCTTTCTCCCATTTAGCTAAACTAAGTTATGGTTATATCGATATAGGTCTTCGATAAGAAAATTAATTTATAGATTAGAGGTTAATGTAGTAAATTTTCAATGATTTTGGGTCCTCTGCGCACTTATAAAAACCTATTGTACTCTTTGTTATCTAAGTTTGTGTTGTATTGTTTAATATGGAGTCTTTTGTTGTTTCTATTGAATTACGTTTGTAGACTATTTCTGCTACACAGAGGAAGGAGCCATAAATTCACTACTCAAATTAAAAAATTATATTATTATTATGGTATGTGGTAAAGTTCTCAATGGATAAGAGAGACAAGTGCCATTGATGCAATACCAGCCACTAGCATCATAATCTGCTTTATTGACTCCCTAACAATCAAACAAACAAATAGATTAATGAGAAAATCTTTCTTTTGCTACATGTATATGCCCCACAGAAGAATGTTAGAGTGCTTGCATTATTCCTCTGAACAATGATCATGTGGCTGATCCACACAAAAATGAAAGGGGGTGATTTTAACTTGAAAGGTATCGGGTTCAAATTGGGGGTTGCTAGTCACCTTATTCATCCCTACAGGGTGCATCCTGCGTAATTTGTACTAAAGTAAGCAATGTAGTGAACTCTTTGTATCATATTTGTTGGTGTCTTACCTTGGTCTTTTCTCTTCTAATAGTTCTGGAATTATGGTTACCATGGCAATATAGATAAACCCTCCAGAGCTAAAAGGCAGTATCCATGCTGTCTGATCACCTTAACCAGAGAGACATCACACATTAGTATATATATATAAGAACAAAAATTCTCACAAAACCTAAATTAATGATCATGATTACCACACTTCTCATAATTACACTGCCATCGAAGATCAGACACAAATGTATAGAAGGCGTTACTGCTGTCAATCAAAATATGAAAGCTACCAAATAATATTGATTGATGGCAGCATAACATTCATTTGGGCATCTGAACATTGGTGGTCATGTAATTATATGAAATTAAAAGCAATGTAAAATGATGAACTAGCTCACATTGGAAACAATTTTACAAATGATAAAAGAAAAAAGTAAATAAAAAAATATATAGAAAGCAAGTTATATCAATATTACTAGATTTTAAGGGAAATTTTTATTCTTTTCACGACAGTCTATTATTCTATTGTTTTTCTATTTTTCATGTTAAGTAAAACAAAACAACTATAAAAAAATGAACAAAATTTACCTGCATGATCAGCTATAAGTCCTACCACAGCACCTAACATGCCTCCTGATGCTGTTACAAGCTATAAACAATAAAAATGCATCAATAAATGCAGTCTAAAGAATAAATATATGATATTTTATTTGAGTTTATAAAATATTTGATATACTGCATGCACTCTGATCGGCTGGCTACTATGTTTATATCAGAGGACAGAGACACATGCTTAGCAAAAACGTTTAAAAATATTTTTCAGATTGAGGCAATACAAAATGTCCGCTTGTGTCTGTATACTGTTAAAAAAATACTAATTTTTAATAATAATACTAATTTTCTTGTTTATGTAAATATCTTTAGAATTGTACATATTGACCCAGAAATATTGCATATATATTTTTGCAAACTCCAATTATGTCATCTAACTAGATTAGCTTTCGCTATTTTTAGATGACATGTACAATTTCTCAAGTAATTTACATTGTTACCATGTATTTGTAATTGTACGAATAAATGAGTAATCAGGAGCTGTAGAGCACTTGAGAAGTCAAAGAAATAATTGCGGCTACACCATGTGTTTCTTTTTTTTACTTCTAACTTGTTCTACAGCTCCCAGCGTGTTTATATCACTGTAAATATGTTTCAAAAGAAATTAGTTCAAGTAGAGTCCTTACTTGTCCTATTGCAGCATCTTTTTTATTGAACCCAGACTTCATAAGAATTGCAAAGTCACCAATCTGTAATCAACATAATAATTATAAAAATGTATCAAGAGACATCAAAATATATCAATTAAATCAATAGTGTACCAATTACATTATGTATCAATTATCATCTGTTAAATATCAAATAAATTTAAGAGTTGGACCACTAGAAATAGTTTGAGGGCAGGGTGAAGAAATATTTTGGGCATGAATTTTGTTTTTACGTGTGTAATTCTGGAGCAGACAATAAGCCCTGTTGTTTTTATTAGTACTTTTAAAATCACTTGCAGGGTTTGTTTGGAACATATTTTGTTTGCAGGAATGTTTTCGGTATCACCAAAAATTTGTAACCCAACAAAAAGGTTTCTAATGGCTAATGCCTGGGGGACTCCGGGTAAAAGTATCAGGGATGCTCGTCGGAAATTTAAAAACATTCCCCTAAAAGACTTAAAGATACCTGAAAGATACCAAACATAAAGAAAAAATAGTAATATTTTTGATATAGCATGGCTGAGTCTGCAAGGTACCCTAAAAGATACCAAATAGTTCATTTTAACCCCTAAAAGATAGGACAAGCATCCCCAATACTTTTACCCAGGAGACCCCTTCAGGGGATAATGGTCTGCACCTATTATGGTTAATTAGGTGATAAGGAATATACTAGGTGAGTACACCTTACCTCATGCGGAATTTCATGCAGTAATATAGCACATGTTGTACATAAACCAACCTAAGAACAACACAAAGCAGAATTAGAAAACCAGAATGAAAATTGTAAATGTACAGTCAAACTACAACACAAACATCACTATCAAAATCAATGTAGTGGTGTGGAGGTGACTGTTAGAGTAATTTTATTATCAAAATGTATTTTTTTACGGAAAATGTATTTTTTTACCGAAAAATGTATTTTTTTTTACCGAAAAATGTTTTTTTTTTACCGAAAAATGTCTTTTTTTACGGAATGTAATTTAACAATTGCTGTTTTCAAATTGTTGTATATTAAGTGTATTCAGTGTGGAATGTGCACATTACTATGAATAGTAATATACAAGGGTATATAAGTCAAATACTTATAATAATACCATCTTTACTAGGATATTTCGGAAATTTTCTTTTAATTAAACAATTATATAATTCTCCTCACGTTATCCATACATGTACATGCATGTACACTAGGACTTGATATATATGCCAGGCTAAATAAATGAGATGCTCCCTCCCGGATCCCGGGTTGTGCTGTTGTATGTTGAGAATTTTATAAATAATTTGTATGTGGTTCACTGTAGAGTGATTAGAATACAACATAAACTAAATTATCACAGTTGTTGCCAAATCTTGCTAGCATGCAGTGGCTAATATTTATAATTGCCTGACACACATACTAATTACTTCTACAATGCAGTAACTAAGGATCATTAACTTGATAATACTTGTCATAATCAATCATTGTATCTATCACAGTACGTGAAAGAGTATAGTCTTTAGAAGTAGAGTTTTTATTGAATAATACATTATCATAAAAGCACCATTACTACTGTCTCAATCCTTTGATTGTACCGATACTTACTTTTCTACTGACTACAAAGCTTCCAGCCACAGCCAGACCATGGGTAAAATTATCGATAATGTTGGCAAAAAGATTTAAGTACCCTACAACCTATAAAATGGAAAAGTACAATGCAAAAGAGCAAAAATCAATAAACGAGATTGATCATTATCAACAAAATATTTTTCAATAAAAAACTAAAATTATGAAAGTTTACCTTATGTTCATGCTCATGGTGCTCTTCTTCTCTTTTGGATTCTTGATTTATTTCTTTTTCTTTATGTATTTCTTCCTCTTCTTGATTTCTTTTTCGTATTGTCCCATTTGTTTCTGAATTTATGTAGCCATTTTTTGTAACACCATTTTCTGTATGTGAAGTTCCATTTTGTACTGTTTCATGCTAAAAGAAAACAAAAGTGATAAGTGAATTTTTAGTGTTTTTTTTCTGACCTATTTCACATTCTCATTTGGTCATTTATTTTTTATAAGTTACCAGATTGTACACCAATTTATTATTTATTCCAACCTCTTTTTTCTCTATATTTTCGTCTAATAATTCCCATATTTACTTTTAAAATAAACATTGAATCAAAATCATTTTCATGTTTTTCCCTTTTTTCATTTTCCTTTTTTCATATTCTCATTTTTTGTCTTTTATCTCTAGATATATAATATATAAATATAATATATATATATATATATTATATATATATATATATATATATATATATATATATATATATATATATATATATATATATATATATATATATATATATACAGCGATTTGCAAAAACTTTGACCATTTTGCCATATATACAAATATATCAAAACAATATAAGAAATTATGGGATATGATCCCTGATATTTTTTTCAGATAGCCCAAGTCATAGGCAACTCGAAAAAAATATCAGTTAGCATATCCCATAATGTTTTATATTTTTTTGATATATATTTATATATGGCCAAATGGTCAAAGTTTTTGCAAATCGCTGTATATATATATATATATATATATATATATATATATATATATATATATATATATATATATATATATATATATATATATATATATATATATATATATATATATATATATATATATATATATATATATATATATATTCTTATTTATCCATGATTGCATTATTTCTTAAAATTTAATCAATTTTTCTTTCTCTTTTATTTCCATTTTTCCCGTTCTGTGACCATTTCATTCCCATTCCACTTTTTGTCCCCTTTTTTATATTACCTTTTTATCCTCTTTTTTCTCTGGTGAATCTTTTTCATCATCAAACATCTTTTCCAATATCAAGAACACTAGAATTCCAGCAAGTACCCACAATCCAACAAAAAAGTTAACTGTATGAGGGTCTATTGAAAATAAGACAACAATAGAATTGATTAGACAAATATTCAATTCCTTCTATCAATACATTTTGAACCATATATGTCATATGTTTTGGCTCCTCAGTACTCGAAACCCATTGTATTGTTAGCTGTGTAAGTTTTAGTAAGTAAGTTTTTTATAAACGATTAAGGTAAGTACTCCGACAAAAGGCTATAAAGCTTGAAACTTTTTTTTATATTGAATTTTGTAGACTGTGTCCAAAAAGGAGATACACAACAACTTTATTTTTAGTGAAAAGTGTGGATATTTCATTCAGTAAGGTGTTTTTTTGAGAATTATGAGATGTAGCAAATAAAAAGTGAGTATCACGATAGCTGGTATGAAAATGTATAACAAATCATACTCCAATCTAGTTTATTCACTCATTTTTAAATTCATTCATTTATTCACCCATTTCTATGTATTAACTGCGTGTTACCTTTTCCCTTAGACCATGCTTCTGGTAAAAGATGTAAGAATACGTCTCCTAGCAATCCTCCAACAGCAAAACTTAATAGCAGCCTCAGGTGGTCAGCAGTCACTGAAATGAGAACAAACAACCATTACATTTTTGTGCGAACACCTGGGTTCATTTTTGCAAGTAAACAGTTTAAATTGTTCTTATGTTGACATAGTTAAAATGCCCACTTCTTTTTTTTAATAGTATATCATTGGAGCAAGAATAATTATTACTGAAAGTGATACTTGTATTTACTTGGCTAAAATGTTGATTTTTTAGCCAGTTTGCAAATGGGGAGAAAGCTATATAAGTTTCACACCTGTGTAAATACTTAGATAGCAAGCTAAATAGTGACTTTAAATGGTACTTTTACTTTTCAGTAAATGTGACTATATTGGAGCATATATATATATATTTAAAATTACTCGGAATGAGAAAAAGCCATTTATCGAAACACCTGTAAGCCATCAGATACTTAAGCAAACAAAAGACAAATCCTACTCTAAAAAATATGTATTTTGGTATGAAAACCTTTCAGGGGACCATATGTGAATGACAAACAATATATTTTTTTAAACTACAAATTTATGCACAATATGTATTGAGCCATTATTTATTTGATGTTTTATTTTTTTATGATTTGATGACCTATCAATGTACTATTATTTCGTGTCATGTGGGGTTAGGGGGATCATTTTTTTATGTTTTACATAACAGAAATGATCTACACTGTACTCACTATGGGATAAAATATTTTGTCAAAGATTATAAAGCAAATAGTTCACAAAACAAGTGATTTAAATTCTGATGAAATATATTGTTTTCAATGTTTGTTGAGCATCAATTGCTTTTGAACTTAAAAATCAATATTTAAACTACATTTTATTTCAACAACAGGGCTTTTATACTCATAATCTCTCTCTGTTTTACAGTATAGCGTAATAAAATCTGTGATATAACCTTGTTGGGTTTAAATCATTAGGGTTACATCACATATATATTATGTATACCGTAAAACAGAGATAGAGAGATTAAGAGTATAAAAGCCATTTTATTTAATTGTTATGCAAATTTTTACTGTTATTATAATATGCATTACTTGTTCAAGCATATGTTGCCAAAGTAGCAGGCAGTAAAAAAAGTTTTTCTTTATTTTTTTCTTTAATATTTAACTTTAACTATTGTAGTGCTGATTATGAAATGTAATGTGAAAGTTTTGATGTTATTGCTAAACAGCTTGGAGTAAATATCGTCTTTGTTATATTTCACATCTGACAATTAATTCAATATTTTCAAAGAAACACTTCCCTAGTTTTTATCTGGAATAATATCTATACAATAAAAACGTGCAATTTTCATATTTTAAAATCCCGTTCCATATTCTGTTGATATATTTTCTTAATAAACAGTTTAAGATTGTTGCAAAATAGTTGACAATATTCAGCTGATAGCACTGCTGATACCATAAATCATCATTTTATGAAAAGTGTTTTCTATTTATTCCTGAAGCCATTTATAAGCTAATATCAAGCCAATCGAAACATATTTTTGAGATAAATAATTGCAGTTTTCCTGTGTATTTGAAACATATATAGCGTAGATATATGTTGCAAAATAATGTTTAAACGAGACCACGAAAGTGATGACGTAGCTAGTAAATCCTCTCCGGTTAAAATTGTTATTTGATATACCTCGTGGATCTCGTGAATTTGTTGACAAAAGCAAAATGTGATCCGCTAGGATTATTTAACTGTTTACAAGTCGTAACTTTACAGCCCCTTGAAGAGAAGCTAGAACACGAATTGACGGGAAACGGCGGCTAAATTCGCTATATATAAACTTTCTTTGGTCAACCAACTTCGCATGTTTGAACCAAATTTACATCAATGTAAGTTACTGCACTCAAGCGAATCATAATAACGCGAAATTTTAAAACTTTATTGTGGTTTCCGTTCAAAGGACATTATATAAAAACATAGAATATAAGTGTTAGTTTAATAACGGCGACGTGTAGACTATCCTTTAGGCTTTTAACAGGCTTTAAATAATAAACAGCTGAGTAAATTCCATTAAAATTCCCTTGGGTCACAATGAAACTGATCCTAGAGTTTTCTCTAGCAACGAAGACTATGACCAAAGAATCCTTACACTAAGAGTTCTAATTTATGTTGAACTGGAGCATCAATTACTACAAACATCGCTTAAATGTGTAAGTTTTGAAATAAATAAAGCGTTGACATCGCGGTACAGCGATTACACTGTGGTTAAAAGTTGGTCTCGAGTGAACGGTTTACTTACCACCTTCCTTCAAAGCTTGTCCTGATTCGACTGGAATAACAAGCAAAGGAAACACTCCACAAAGACACACAAGAAAAGTACAAGGAATTGAATAAAGCCACGCTTGTTTGTTTTTCGTAAAAAGAGTGGATAAGTCGGGGAGAAATCGACCCATCGTCGACCATCCATTGTTCTCTTGTGTTACTTTGCTTTTACTTCGTGGTGAAGCACGATGAATTTTCACTAAATCGGTTTCTGTTGAGAGCATTAACAGCAAGAAAAACACAGTAAATACTGTGCTCTTCTTGATTGCCATTGCGCTAACGGATGATGAGTGTCAACTCCTGTTCAGTTCATCGTCCCCCACTTTACCTAACTCATCCTGTATGAACACGAAAACAAATTATATAGACAGACTGAGCCTGTGGTGTATGCACAGCGGTTGTACATTAAAGAAAAACTGCGAGAATTAAAAACACGAAATATATATTTTCCATTTTTTCGCGTTGTAAATGTTACTTCCATTATTGAAAAGTCAAAAAATAATCAAATCGTTTACACAAAATACCTTGAAATTACAAATAGATAAATATGTTGAAGATCAAGTGCGTAAAAAGATCATCCCAAAGCGCAGATGGTCTGGCTAAATTAGCATATTTCCCAATTTGATTAAAAATACTCCTAGTAAATCTACGTAAAGCGTGGTCGTTTATTCCTGATATGTGGGTGTACAGATGTAAAGGATCCCCGATACAAGAATTATCTCATTTTAATCGTTCACACGTACGTATACCCCAGAGATCTAAATTGGTTCAATCAATATAACAATTTTTTTATCAACAATATATCTTCATTTTAATAAAAAAACTAGCGAATACAAATAACAACGTGTCTTCGCGACAACATTATCAAGTAAATGATGGTGCAAAGAGAGAAATATATATAGTGGTGGACAATGAAAAAAATACAATATAGGTTAAATAAACAGTTTCGCTTTGGACACTATATATATTTCTCTCTTTGCACCATAATTTACTTGATAATGTTGTCGCGATGACAACGAAACGTCGTTATTTGTATTCGCTTGTTTTCTTATTAAATTGTATAACCAAAGTTCTTCTTCATGATTAGATATCTTCATTTATAAAACAAATATATTTTTATTGTCTTGCTTTTCTGTTTTGTTGGTGTTTTTGTTTGTTGTTTTTCTTTTCCTTTCTGGTTTTTATTATTATTTTTTACTTCATTGTTTAATGATATCAATATGTAAATAAATTAATTCAAGTTTTAATTTCACCCTGGCACCGAAATGTGTCACACTTTGAAAATACACTTGTCTATTTTCTTTTGATATTCAAGAGGTTTGATTCAATTCACTCTCTCACAAAAACACTTTTTATGGTTTTCTAGTCAAAAGTCTGAAAGATCAATAGATAGTTTTAACTAATCGAAAATTGTTTTCACTTTAAAAAAAGATCTAGAGTGCGTGCGTGGAAAATTAAAACAAATTGTGATCTTCAGTTCGAGATCTACATAGTGCATGGTTTGAATAAAAAAAAAAACACTTGTTATTCCCAATTAATCCCAACTTTAATGATTTTAAGTGGTTTCTGTCATGGCTTTTTAAGTCTTACGAAAAAGGGAAATTATTGATTGGAAATACGGCCGAAAAAGTCAAAGATTTTCCAATGATTTACGATTATTAAAATAAGAAATAATCCAAAATTGAATTTAATGTATCAATATTACAGTATCCTCTCTTTTAATTTGTTATGAATTTATATATTTCAATTTGCATATACTAATTATAAATATTAAGTTTTCACTGAAATTCATCATAGTCACGATCGATCCAAAGTAGTATATATACACCTATTTCAAAAAACGTTGTAAGAAGGAGATCTGAATCTGCAATCTGAGACCAAAATGAATTCTGGGGTACGGCAGTTTTTTCTTATTAAAAATTAGTTTGCGTGCACTTTCTGGCTTCAGATATGGCGATGGTAAATATAAATCCGAAGGTGCTAAGCGCAAAACAAAACAAAAAACAGGGCCAATTCATTTCGGTCTCCGATTGCAGATTCAGATCTCCTTCTGACAACGTTTTTTGAAATACTTTCTAGTTAGTCGACAACAACATCAAATACAATAGAAAACAATACCTCTTTACAACTATACTTTAATTATATATAATTAATAGTTACCAAATAAGAACTATTACACATGCAGAACTGAATGTTATCAGTTTTATTTTGTCAGGTTTCATTAATCAGTTTTTTAGAAATGTTATTTTTAAAATAATTCTTAAAATAATCTGAATCTAGATGTTTCTGTTATCCGGTATACGCTTATCGTGAAAATGAGATTAAAATTGACCCTATAGCCTAACTTGTAGGATTTATAAAACAAAATAATATTTCATTTGCATGCATCCATAATAGCAGCTAGATTCGTATCCTTTATACAAGAAGAAGTAATAATAATGGAGAGAGTATATGCTATTTCTAAGTTCTTTCTTGATAGGTTGTTCAACGTCTGTTGTTAATCGTATCAGTGCAAATTAGAGTTTTATTCGATCACGAAAAGAAAAGTACTCGACTCAAAGGAAAATGAAATTCCGGTTAGATCACGTTAATCTCTTAGCTCCACGTGCGATTTGAAGTGGGACTAAAATAATGATCACTTCTACTCTATGAGAAAAATGACACTAGCCACACTATAAGTTGAAAGAAAGAAAGAAAGAAAGAAAGAGAAAGAAAGAAAGAAAGATGGAGAGAAAGAAAGAAAGAAAAAAAGGAAGAGAGAAAGAAAGAAAGAAAGAAAGAAAGAAAGAAAGAAAGAAAGAAAGAAAGAACGAACGAAAGAAAAGGGAAAACTGAATAAATAGGTGAATGAGTGCATGAGTGAGTGTAATGAGTAATGCCATTAATGTATGGAATAAACAAGCGGTTCAGTGATCAAGAATTAATAAACGAATAAATGAACAATCGAATGGATAGATGAATAAGTAGCTGAATGAATGAATGCGTCAACGCGTTACAAATTGAATGGAGGGATGTGCGTGAATGAAGTAATACTGTTTCAAACATGGGAAAGAACAACACATCGAACAAACTCTCCGGTTCAGTAGTCGAAGGTCACCGTATAAAGAAGTTGCATGCGACGGAGAAACCTCAACGTCGACATGTGATCAGTTAAAACTACAAGTAATCGTTGCGGTCTGGATTATGTAAGACTATTCTATATAGTATCAGCCTTATATCATGTGATCAAACTAGATGTATAAATAACAACCCCGCCCAGACCGGACAAAGCCAGACTGACTCTAGTCTATATAGCATATTAAATTACTTAATTTTAAACAAAAACAACTCACCAAAAATAACTCAATCGAAGCAGAGTTAATATCAACTTTTACCTAACCTTCAATCCTTATTGATTTAATAATATTTAGATTTATTCAAACAGATTTTTTCTGACATATTCATTGCGTCATGCAACTATGGCCGAACAAATGTGTTTGGTCATTGCATGCGGAAACAATTTTTCGAATTTTGAATATTCGCTCCGTTCTTGCATGCTAATAAATAAAAGTGCTCCACGCACACCACATGTAGTAGGAAGAAAGGATGGAACTCAGTGACGCGCCACTTTAAAGACGTAGGTTTTAAAGAAGGATAAACTGGAAGGAGTTAAGAAGAATATTAATCAATACGCGTTGATTATGAAAAGCTTTGTCAATTAAGATAAATGCAAATTTTCTCTTTTTATTTCAGCCGGTATCGGTGTCTGGTTGGATTCCGATTACACGAAAAACGTTGATTTTTACCGTTTCAATCCATCGTGGCAGCCGGCTGGAGCCAATCACTAGTGTTTTCACTTGCATTTTGAAATCTCGCTTTCTTTTTGCATGCATGCAACTCACTAATTTGACTTTTTTCAGGTCTTTTTGAAGTAATAGAAGTTCTTTACCCTGCGAGAGAGGTTATGTTCTCTTATCCTTAGAGAGTAATTAATAAATCTAAGGGTAAGAAAAACTACTTCAAAACCTGTAAATAATATACAGTGGTATCTCTATTAAGCGGTCAACCATTACGCAGCCATGCACCCTCTACTAGGCGGCCACAATAGAAAGTCCCAAATCTATTCCTATACCTATTCTATAGTGATCGCGTTGATCGCGGATGTGCCAGTAACAAAAAAAAAAGTCAAGTGTTCATGATTTACCGTTCGATCGTACTTCGCTCAGTACTGTAAGCTGGTATGATCGATATCGGAGGATATCAAACAATGATAAATACCTGATTCAAAGATTTTTATCACAATAAAGTAAACACACAATATATCTATCAAAGATTTTATCAGAAAATTTGATATATATCTATATCCATTTTCATTTAAAACAAAACGTTTTTCAACCTTCTATACTTTCTCTTTGCCTTTCGCCTAAATCATTAAACAAATATCTCAAATAACTATCGCAGTTAAAAAAAAAATGTTTGCACTACGCGTGGGGTATCATTTGGCCGAAACGTTTGATAAAACAACGAAAAATTAAACAAAAAAAATGCTCAAAAAAAAAAAAACCGTACCATCTCCCGCGTAATTATCACGACTTTGATATCCATTTGTTTTCTAGGAAGTTTTTTGTTTAACTTTCATTTCCCGGTTCAGCAAGATCTAGAGTGTATGTCAGTTTACTTTCATTAATTGTTTGTCATTAACCGGTGACAAAACCGACGAGAGGATATATGATATAATGAGAGGATATACTCGTGGACTGTATTCAAGATTTTCAGTGTATTACAGCCTTACCGTGGCCACCCAATTAAAGTTTTGTACAAGTTAGCTTAGCGTTCAAAAGTTTCTCTTTTCAAATTATTTGCTACACCTTGCTCAAATTTAAACATCCTGGGAGGTTTTTCAGACAGTTATAAACTTCACTCTTGTCTTCGCTTTGAACATTTCAAAGTGTTTACTGTTTGACACTCGGCGTGTCTTTCGCTTTCTGATTGGTTAACTTGTACAAAACTTTAATTAGGTTGCCACGGTAAGGTGCGTCGCGCTGTAAATTATTACTGAGTGAGGATCGATACTCGAACCGTGAACACTTGACTTTTTTCGTGTTATTATTTGCTGAACCTTCTACTGCTTCAAAACCTTTAAAATTAAGCAATGAGTTCAAAAACACTAAGTGTTCATAATAAATCTTATTTCTAATCTATTCGCTCGTGGGATGTGGGTTAAAAAAAGTAACAAAAAAAACTCAGTAGTGTGCACTGTTCCGGTCGTCACTGTAAAGGGAAGCATTCAGATCAAGTGACTCGGAAAAGATAACACTTGAAAACAAAATTGAGCGTCATATCAGGATCAGTTATTAACGTTTCGGATATTTTTAAACTTATTCATAGAAAAATAATTGCTTAAAAATGTATTTCTTATTTACGATTCATCATTTTCATATATTAATGACTTTGAAAAGAAAATGCAAATTGATGTCAGTGACAGTGCTACTTACTGACGTTTTCGAAGCTTATCCTACGATGATGGTAAAGGATTAAACCCTAAACGTCGATAAGTTCTGTTTTAATTTTATACTGCCGAAACAGATGCTTGTTTTGCAGGAGGTTAGGAAAACAGATCCGATAGATAGATAGTGAGGTGCCTTATCACAGAGCAAACTAATGAAGTTATAGTTGGCCCTATCGATTCCATTCCTCGCGCGCAGATAGGCAGAGTGGTTCTCATAAGCGTATTAAAAAAGTGCACCGGTTCAATGAGAAATAGCGAATTTACACAGAACATTTATATTCTATCTTAGAACATAAAACATTTTCTAACTTAATTCCATTACACTAGAACACATATGATAGGAATTGGCATCTCGTTTATTGACAATTATTGAAGATCAAGTAATGAAAAAAGTTTACAAGTTACACAACGTGCGTGTACAGAGAGATACCTTCGAGTATCTACTTTAACAAACCAACCCTATTTATACAAATTACATCTCCCTAGAGTATAATTTACACAATATAGTGTGTAAAGGACGTCTCTTTAATTCGCGTTATCATGATTTAATTAATTCAATTATATTTTAATCCTAGTTACAATACATAGTTACATTATGTTTATGTTTGTTTGTTAGCTTAGTAATAAGAAACTTTAGCGTCATGACGCGCATATATAAGGGCCATTAGCGTCCTTTTTAGCCAGTTCTTTAGTTAAGTATCAATCGTAAAGGTGTGTCAAGTAATGTCTTCGTTTTTGGAACACGTTTTTGGTCAATCTTTGGCTCTTTAGAGGCAAGCGGGATCGATATGTAAGTACCCTTTGATATATTATTAGCTAAAGCTTTGTTTAACTAAGTTTCAAGAGCTTTAAAGTACGTACTTTTGTTCAAGTTTAAGAATTAGAAAGTTTTGTACACTTTTCCTATAGTTTATGCTTTTCACGACGATTTGTTCATTCATTGAAAAAATTACTAGTCTATCTGCTACTATTGTTAGCAATGTGATAATATATGTTTTATATCGAATCTTTCTTTAGCTTTATCAAAGTATTTTAGTTGATTTATACTTACAAATGTGCAGGGCACCGCCCCAACGCCACTAGAATGAATTGATATATTGTTATACTATGATTATGTTATTACTTATTATTGATGTGTATTATTCATGAAAGTTGTTAATTGTAGCTTTTAATTCATATACTTTGTAATTAGTTTTTAATTCGAAATCGTTACAATATTGTATTGCAGTTTACGTATCGGTATCAGATTAGTCAGCTTCAATAAATCTACGTTCCCGTTCGTTTGTGGTTGCGTGGTTTGTGGAGTCGTTGTTGTTGCCGATCCAGTAAAATCGCCCGTAAACTCGTCTAAAAGCACATTAGTCAGTGGTCGTGACGCCCTGAGCGTGAAACCTATCGCTTCGCTAAATTCGCACTTTCACGCCCTATTTGGTCGCTCCAAGGCTAAAACGCTTACAGTAAAATATCGTAGCTCTCTAAACCATTGATTGAAGAACTTTCGTTTTTGAATAACGAATTCGTATCTGTTTAGTGCATATCTGTACACAACAAACATGAGCATTGTATCCGCACCGGAAGACTTGACATTCTTGCATCGCCACGAAAACGATAACATCTTGCCAGAGGCACGCGTCACCGCCCGATCAGTGGTCGGCGATTGGAGTGTCAGAAATGATCCAAATAAACGGAAAACCAAACTATCCGAGAGAGGAAAGGTCTTCTTTACAGAAATGAAATATAAAAATAGAGATTTGGCCTACAAACAATTAAGACGGCAAATTGACTCGATAAAGGAACTGAACGACCACCCATTAAGCAATGTAGAGCTACTCGAGTCGGAAAGACACAAATTGGACCTGTTGAAAGACAAGTTCAATGAGGCGCAACGAGCTTACGATGTTGTCTTAGCCACGGATACAGAAAAGGAGCAATCCTACCGCTGGTTCGATATAAGAGACCGTGAGTATATAGAGTGTAGGCTAAGAATTTGCGAAAAAATTCAAGCCTTTGATAGAGCATCATATCGAACAAAGTCCGTGATGTCTGACGCCGAGTCACGTAGATCAAGTGGAAAATCTCGCTCATCGAAAACAAGCTCGCGTAGATCATCTGCTCTTTCCGTACCACAAGCCATAGTAACGAGAGCAGACGTTTCCATGTTTTCGTCGCCAATAGAGTTCAAGAAATTCAAGAAAATACTCGAGCAGATCAATGGAGATACATCGACACGAAGCAGAATCCTGCTGACGAGGCCTCCCGAGGAATGAAAGCGGAAGAACTACCAAACTCTCGTTGGATCCTTGGACCAGCATTTCTGTGGGAGAAAGAATGTAAGCGGTCAAGCAGTGACACAAGTAACAGCAGCTTCGAACTCCCTCCAGGTGACCCGGAAGTAAAGAAGTCCGTTGCCATGGCGACTGCCACCACAGCCATGAGCAAGCCTTCTATTATTGAGAGATTGCAGCAATTCTCTGATTGGCATAGGGCTAAGAAAGCCGTTGCTCTATGCATAAGGTATGTCAAGATACTTAAGGAGAGAGTAGAAAAACGTCGTCAACTCAAACCAGCACAGCTAATTGTAGATGAATTGGATGCAGCCGAGTGTGTGATTGTTCGAGCAATGCAATCTGATGCCTTTAAAGAAGAGATAGCTGAGTTAAAGAAAGCAAAGAAAGAAGTTCCCGACGAGAGAGGATCTGCCACTGTCCGACAAGCTACTGTAAAGTCTCGTAGTGTGCTGTTCAAGCTAAATCCATTCCTAGATGACGATGGTCTATTACGTGTTGGTGGACGTCTAAGGTATGCAAGTCAAGCTGACAAGATCAAGTTCCCAGTTATTTTGTCACGGAAATGCCATGTTACGTCCCTGATCGTCAGACATTTCCATGAGCGCGTAAAGCACCAAGGAAAGGGAATGACGCTGAATGAGATCAGGTCCAATGGATTTTGGATAACCGGAGGATCGTCCGCCGTCAGCAACATGATTGTATCGTGCGTCAAGTGTCAACGGCTCCGTGGTGCTCTTCAAGAACAAAGAATGGCAGATCTACCCAAAGATCGTCTTGAGAGCGCACCACCCTTTACAAGCTGCGGAGTCGACTATTTTGGACCATTCACAGTCAAAATAGGTCGAAAGGAAGTCAAACGGTATGGCGTCCTGTTTACTTGTATGGCTTCAAGGGCCATACACCTTGAAGTCGCCAACAGCCTCGACACAGCCTCCTTCATAAACGCTTACAGGCGTTTTGTAAGTCGTCGTGGTCCAATCCGTCAACTGAGGAGTGATCAAGGCACCAACTTCGTCGGTGCTCGAAGGGAGTTAAGAGAAGCACTTGCCGAGATGAAACAAGACGTAATTAAGACAAAACTGCTAAAAGACAACTGCGACTGGGTGGAATTCAAGATGAACGTACCATCAGCAAGCCACATGGGAGGAGCATGGGAGCGGCAGATTAGGACAGTGCGTAACGTCTTATCGTCCCTGCTCCAAAGCAACGCAGCTCAGCTCGACGATGAGTCTCTGCGCACTTTTATGTGTGAAGCGGAAGCCATTGTAAACTGTCGCCCCCTTACAGTCGACCAGCTTGCAGACCCACAGTCGCCTGGTGCTTTAACGCCAAACCATCTATTGACGATGAAATCGAGAGTTCTGCTCGCCCCACCAGGTTCCTTCCAGTCTGCAGACCTCTACTGTACGAGACGCTGGAGACGCGTGCAACATCTAGCAAACGAGTTCTGGTGCCGCTGGAGAAAGGAGTACTTAGTCAGTCTACAGCAACGACAGAAGTGGACGCACCCACGAAGAAACCTTCAGGTCGACGACGTCGTCATCATCAAAGACAAAGACACGCCACGTAACAATTGGCAGCTAGCTAGAGTCTCTACGACGTACCCAAGCTCCGATGGTCTAGTGCGCAAGGTCCAAGTAGCTCTTGCGGATAGCTGCTTGGACAAAGATGGCAAAAGACGCGCTCCACTGCGGTATTTGGAGCGTCCTGTGCAGAAGCTAGTCCTACTGATGCGAGCTGTACAGTAAGTAACGGGGAGGAGCCATCACGTGCACCTCCTTGAACAATGAACTGTGAGATTACTCTCATGATCGACATATATGAACATTTTGATTGACAATTATAGTTTAGATTTTAGATTAGTGAAATATTATTATTTCAAGGGAGGAGTGTAAAGGACGTCTCTTTAATTCGCGTTATCATGATTTAATTAATTCAATTATATTTTAATCCTAGTTACAATACATAGTTACATTATGTTTATGTTTGTTTGTTAGCTTAGTAATAAGAAACTTTAGCGTCATGACGCGCATATATAAGGGCCATTAGCGTCCTTTTTAGCCAGTTCTTTAGTTAAGTATCAATCGTAAAGGTGTGTCAAGTAATGTCTTCGTTTTTGGAACACGTTTTTGGTCAATCTTTGGCTCTTTAGAGGCAAGCGGGATCGATATGTAAGTACCCTTTGATATATTATTAGCTAAAGCTTTGTTTAACTAAGTTTCAAGAGCTTTAAAGTACGTACTTTTGTTCAAGTTTAAGAATTAGAAAGTTTTGTACACTTTTCCTATAGTTTATGCTTTTCACGACGATTTGTTCATTCATTGAAAAAATTACTAGTCTATCTGCTACTATTGTTAGCAATGTGATAATATATGTTTTATATCGAATCTTTCTTTAGCTTTATCAAAGTATTTTAGTTGATTTATACTTACAAATGTGCAGGGCACCGCCCCAACGCCACTAGAATGAATTGATATATTGTTATACTATGATTATGTTATTACTTATTATTGATGTGTATTATTCATGAAAGTTGTTAATTGTAGCTTTTAATTCATATACTTTGTAATTAGTTTTTAATTCGAAATCGTTACAATATTGTATTGCAGTTTACGTATCGGTATCAAATTAGTCAGCTTCAATAAATCTACGTTCCCGTTCGTTTGTGGTTGCGTGGTTTGTGGAGTCGTTGTTGTTGCCGATCCAGTAAAATCGCCCGTAAACTCGTCTAAAAGCACATTAGTCAGTGGTCGTGACGCCCTGAGCGTGAAACCTATCGCTTCGCTAAATTCGCACTTTCACGCCCTATTTGGTCGCTCCAAGGCTAAAACGCTTACATAGTGCCTTACCATAACAGCACGCTAGTATTCACTCCATATCGTTAAAAAAATACATATACCTTGCTGTCGATTATTTCAAATGCAATTGCAGGGGATCATACTGACGGATGCCAAGACTCGTTGACAAATATAAGATTACAGATACTTTCATACGATACTGTGTATTTTTAATAAATTGTATACCAATATGTTTAGAGTTGCTTCTATGGACCGTGATATAGGCGTTGCATATATAGCTTGAAAGCTTGTCATATTAAGCATAAAAGGCTGTATCACATATGATCGCAAACAATCGCATGCGATTACATTGCTTCGTACACTGACAGAGATAAATTTGGTTTATGCATGCACGTGCATGGTTTCAGACGAACACCGGCAACGATTATGTAATATTAAAATAAATAGGAAGTCATCGTCACGTGATTGTTCTCAATGTCAGGGGTGCTGTGACCTCTCCTTTTACGATGGTAACTTGTCCAATCCTGTTTTCACGTACATCTATTGGACTTTGAATTCTTGATTACACATGCATGATTTCAGACGAACACCGGCAACGATTATGTAGGCCAGTCTTACTAAATAGCTAGGAAGTAACCAGCATCACGTGATTATTCTTAATCACAGGGGTGCTGTGACCTCTCCTTGTTTACGATGGTAACTTGTCCAATCCTGTTTTCACGTACATCTATTGGACTTTGAATTCTTGATTACACATGCATGATTTCAGACGAACACCAGCAACGATTATGTAGGCCAGTCTTACTAAATAGCTAGGAAGTCACCAGCATCACGTGATTATTCTTAATCACAGGGGTGCTGTGACCTCTCCTTTCACGATGGTAACTTGTCCAATCCTGTTTTCACGTACATCTATTGGACTTTGAATTCTTGATTACACATGCATAATTTCAGACGAACACCGGCAACGATTATGTAGACCAGTCTTACTAAATAGCTAGGAAGTGATCGTCACGTGATTGTTCTCAATGACAGGGGTGCTTTGACCCCTCCTTTCACGATAGCAACTTGTCCATTCCTGTTTTCACGTACATTGAATTCTTGATAGCACCTGCATACTCGACTCTGACCGCTTGCTGCTCACCGCAGGACACATAGCCTGCGTAGCGGCTCTCTAGGGGGAGGGGGGAGGGAGAGGGGAAAGGAGGAAGAGAGGGGCTGGGGGAGAGAGAAGGGAAGGGAGAGCCTGCAATGGTCCTATTGTTTCATCGTTATCCGCCCCCAATCAATGGATATTTTCGCTTGTCATAATTATCCAATCAGAGAGCCACTTTTAAATACACTTATGTTTGCTGTCAAAACACAAATATACATGAAGCAGACCAATATGGTTCAAACAATGTAAAAACAAGGATATTATTTTATTACGGACGGAAACATAATTCCAAATGAAAGTCCTACTGCAATTGTTTAAATTTTGGAATTCGGGTAGAAAAGATCTAGATATCGATGACTTAGGATCAATAATCGCTGATCGTTTGTGAACTCACATTGAGATAATTATCATAGATAACTGTCTTCAAGTTGTTTGTAATCATTGGCCATGGAAAATAAAAAGACCCAGATTATAACAGAAAGACAAGGTTATATTAATTCCTTTTTACCAAAGTAAGCGTAATTCTCATTCAACAAATATAGTTTGGACAACCATAAAAGTTTATTTCTAACAGTACACGTGTGACCTCAGTTAACCTTAGCCAATGTTATATTATGTAACAACTATAGATACGCTTATCACGAGTATTTAATCAGCTGATCTGTTACTTAAGCTTGACAGACGTACTCTCGACCAATGGGAATTTTCCTTCCGCCAGCAGAAGGAGAAATAACGATGAAACAATAGGACCATTGCAGGCTCTCCCTTCCCTTCCCTCTCCCCCAGCCCCTCTCTTCCTCCTTTCCCCTCTCCCTCCCCCCTCCCCCTAGAGAGCCGCTACGCAGGCTACAGGACACACGGCTCGTTTGAGGGAAAGAAGACCCTTTTGGTACGGGGTCTCACTCCATCACGCGTTTCCTATACTTATGGACGGACCATTAAATATTTGATGGGGTTGTTGGGCAATTTTTTGGTGCAGGGTAGATTTTTGGCCCTTGAGGCTGTGTAGGATTTTTTTTCGCTTTGAACGATATATATTAATCGTAAAGTTGTATTTTGTAGGTTTTGTGTCCTGTTATAAAATATAAACATCTTCTATGCTATTAGTCATTTAAAAGTATTTCTTTGCTGATTTCAATGTTTTAATATATTAAAGTGTTTTTAATTTGCCACCATTATCATCATCATAAAATCTTTTATGCAATAATTTAGACATTTTTTGTTTGTTTATTCACTCATCATTATAAGTATTCCCTCGGCTGATTTCAATGTTCTTAGGTGGTTTTAACTTTCTTGTTTTATGCCTTTTAATCTAACTGGACATTTCTTGCGTTTTTTTTTCCGTACAGAATCGTTAGTGAAAGCAGTCATGATTAATCTTTATGTTTCATCAAGTGCTTCTTCTTCTTCGTCATCATCTTCTTCTTCACTTGAAGTTACGTCGGGTTGTGCAGACTCTTGCTCACATTTAGAGCATGCACAATTGAAGATATAGTTTTCTCTGGTAACGACAACAATTATGTGAGTTAGTCATGGAGAAGGAGAAATCAGTAAAAAGATGGATATGGATGAAATTTATATTTTTCATGAGCAAGCACAATTGAAGATATAGTTTTCTCTGGTAACGACAACAATTATGTGAGTCAAGGAAAAGGAGAAATGAAAAGATGGGTATGGGTCAAAATTATTTTTTTCATGACTTACTTTAAGTATTTTTGTCTTGAATGTCTGCTTCTACCTCTTTGGCACTCATCCAAGTAACTTATAAAAATCTCCTAAAATAAATCACATCAGTGTGTCATAATCGTCATCATCATTACCATCAGTCACAATCCCTGTAGTGGAGCTGTGAGGATACCCTGCCCTAGTGTTAAAATTTATAAATAAATTATTATCATCACCAATATCATCATCGTTGTAGATGAGGCATGATCGTCTGGGGTGGTGTAGTCTTGAGAAAGACTGATGGTGTTGATGTCTGACGTTTCGACAACCTGAGCGGAAGTCATCATCATCATCATTACCATTATTGTCATCAACACCACTATCAGCATTATCATCAATCATAATGTATTTTGCCATCTGGCAAATATTACTACCAACACCACCATAATCCTTGTCATCATCACCCGGCATTATCACAATCACCACAGCCACCATCATCATCACCATAATAATCATGACCAACACCATCATCATGACCACCACCATCATCATGACCAACACCATCATCATGACCAACACCACCATTATGACCAACACCATCATTATGACCAACACCATCACTATGACCAACACCATCATTATGACCAACACCATCATTATGACCAACACCATCATTATGACCAACACAATCATTATGACCAACACCATCATTATGACCAACACCATCATTATGACCAACACCATCACTATGACCAACACCATCATTATGACCAACACCATCATTATGACCAACACCATCACTATGACCAACACCATCATTATGACCAACACCATCATTATGACCAACACCATCATTATGACCAACACCATCATTATGACCAACACCATCATTATGACCAACACCATCATTATGACCATCATCAAAATTATTATCAACACCATCATTATGACCAACACCATCATTATTACCAACACCATCATTATGACCAACACCATCATTATGACCATCATTAAAATTATTATCATGATCACTATCATTAAAATCACCATAATAACCATCATCATCATCATCCTCATCATATCATTGTCATCAACAGTGTCATCATCATCATCATCATCACCATCATCATATCATCATTGCATTGATCACCTCTCCCTCTTGTATGTCTTCTAATGCTTCCAAGACAAGGGTTGAGTTGTTGTGTGGAAATGTCACTTGTGCATTTGGTGCACAGCTATGATTACCTTCAGGAAAAAAGAAAAAAAATCAAACAATCTACAATGTTCATTTTGAAGGGAAATACGACCTTTTCACGGTTCTCATTGATAAGATAGACTATATATCTGTGTCCAGTTGTTCAAATCTCAATAAGCACTAAACCCAGGATTAACTCCATAGCTTATTTTAAGAGTAAGGTAGTACCAGTATAACACTAATTGGGCTTTAGACAATGATCCTTTCCGATCCCTAACACATACACCATAGGTAGTAAGTGCAGTGAATATGTTTTTAATAGTATATTTAATATACAAAATATAGCAACAAAGCTGATGTATTTCAAAGCAATCCTCTACAATCTCCTTGACTTACAACTACTCTGCATTGTATAAAGACCAGATCCTTCACAGTTCAAAAACTGCCCAGAAACTTTATCCATTTTCTCATAAAGGTCATCAAGGAATAAGTCTAAGGCTTGTCGCTCATCATCAGAACAGCCAGGAAGGTTATCCAAGTTTTTAACATATACACTAAGAGAACTAGTGCCAATACCCTGACCATTTCTTCCCATAAGGGCAAAGAGGGACTGGAAGCCACCAGGGTTGAACCACTATCAAATTAAAAAAAATGACTATTATAACCATTAAGTGGATGTGAACAAGCCACACTATTTGGGATGCCTGTGGTGATAAATATTGAGAGGGAATGAGACAAGAGGAAAATATTAGGTTCCAGTCTCTTCACATTCTTTTACCGATGACACAGGAAACCCAAACCAAAAGTATTTCTGCAGATTTGGATGCCTAAATAAGCCAAGGCAACAGCACAAAAAGAATACTTGCACTTACTTGCTCAAGTCTCTCATTATAAAGTACTTCTGCCATCATCAATCTTAAAATATCCAATTGTTCCTACAATGAACAAACATTTTTTGTTAAGCATGTAAATTATACAAATATTTGAGAAAAAAATTTAGGCAAGTCACATTAGCCACAAAGTACATTAAAGATGTATATTATCAACAAGAGTGTTACAGCCAAACCTACTGAAGCATTCCTATCGAGGTTGGAAGGCTCGATTTATTCTTCCAAACTTGATTTTAAATTTGTTTGGAAATTTGCAGAAATGAATCGAATCTTGTAAGTTTCAAAAATCGCCTCAAATCTTTGGACAACGGAAACTTGCTAAACCTAGTCTGCTTACAGAAATATTGTTATAAATACTTACTAATAAAGTATTCTATTACAATTATAGCATTATCAGTTATTGACCACAGATCGTGATTTCGGGACCATCATCGGTTGACGGTTGAAGTCTGCATTTTGAAACTTACAAGATTCGATTCATATATGCAAATTTCAAAACAAATTTCAAACAGGGTTCGTACAGAATCCTCAGAGAAAATTTCCAAAACTTTTCCAAAACTTTTTCAAAGCCTATTACTCAAAATTCCAAAACCACACAAGCGAAAAGTGCCAACGGGTATTGATTGCGGCAGGCAAAAAAATCATCAGCCGTTTTTTAATTACAACGAAAACAGTACTTTGCAAGGTAGGAGCTGGGAAACCGACAAAAAATTCATAACTTTTCCATAGCCCAGCAGTTGAAAAAGGAATTTTCCAAAACTTTCCAGGTCCTGGAAAAATGCATTACCAATTTCCAAAACTTTCCAAGACTTTCCAAAACCTGTACGAACCCTGTTCAAATCAAGTTTGGAAGAATAAATCGAGTCTTCCAACCTCGATAGCAACGCTTCTGTAGGTTTGGCTGTAAGTGTTACCTGAAATTTAGGCCCCAGTATTTTATGAGCAATCTCTTCTTTGGTGTTTGACACTGAATGACAGAAGTTATTTAATGTCTCTAATGTAACTTGGCTGTCTGAGGACTGAAAGTGAATTGTTTTAGCATTATTAATGTTGTGGGAATTATCTAAAACCGGGTGAAGGGGGCTTTCATTTATTAGTGTATGGGGGGAGGGGGTTGGCAAAATCAAAATCTCTTGTCTTTTTCAAATATTACCTGCCTCCCCCACCCCCCATCCTGGATAGATAGATAGATAGTTTATTGAAATAAGACATTGCAGCCATTGGCTGAATTACGTACTATTTACATGAATTTATAAAATGGATAGCAAAAAATACAATATAAAACTATAAATGACTAAGAAATGTTAAAAGGAAACCTACTTAATAAAAATGTGAAAGATATATGTATATATTTAAAAATCTAATTATTATAAATATGACTTAAGATGAAACTGTTTTGCATCGTTCAGTCTTGAATTTTGGCAACTTGTATGGTCTTTTGTTCCTCAACGAGTAGATTGGTGTGTTCTTTTTAGGTAATAAATGGTACAGTTTGTGGTCTTTGTTGTTACAGAACTCTTTGAACACCTTTGAGGATATTTCCTCTCTTCTTTCATACAGTGTGGGCAAACCTGACTCGCTTAGTGCTTCGGCGTACGATAATGAGGGGTGAATAATTCCTGGTAGGCAAAAATATCATAACCCCCCTATATTTCAACCAGTTTATTCTAAACTCCTATAAAACAGAATACAATTTGTTAGACTTGTAACAACTCCCCTATATAGCTTCCAAAAATAATGTGACCCCCTCAATATTGATGTATATTCAAAAGATCAAATATATTCAAACCACAAACAACAGTCTGCTGTGCTCCCTTGCTCTGTGCAAAGTTTTTAGAAATTTGTGATAAGTGATGTAAATGTGTGACCTTTGGACATACTGTGTTTGTCCTGCAACTTTAGTTTGTTAATATTTAAAATTTCTTAGTTAATATGAATATTTCATTTTCTCTTATCAATTCAAAGACTTTTACCTGTAGTACCATCACTATCATTCTAGCTATTAACATTATATTTGCTGTTTCTGGTGGATAATGCATTTTTCTGAAATCAAAACAAAGTACACTTAGCATCTCTGAAGACTATAGTCATTTGATAAAATTTGCCAAAAACCTAAATGTCTCAGTGGCGGATCTAGGAATATTTTAAAGGGGTGAATGTGAAGCGTATATTTTGGTATTTGTGCAATGTTCATAATAATGTTACTCATGAAATAAAACACAATAAAAAGCAGAAAATGGAGCAAAAATGGGAGGTGGCTAGCCACCCTATTCAAAACCCTAGATCCGCCACTGTGTCTGCATTTACTTTCAGTCTGCTTTATAAAACTGGAAGGTTGCTGATGCTAAAACAGCTGTAACACATATATAGTATTACAGTTCACCGTCTGTTGAAAAATTCCCTGTTTGTTTTTGCAAATCAGATTCAAGGTAGTATGTAAAATTAGTAATAGTTAACATCTATAAACTGTGAAGTAAAAACATTGTTTAATACATACTTCCAAGCCTCTTGAAGCTTAATTAAAGGGTGATCAGGGCATTCTGCTGGGTATCCAAGACAGAGAGTGTTATGATACTGCTGAAAGGCAGACTGGCGGCAATCATCACAACAGTATAATACCTGTAGCAAAGACAGAAAACTGAATTAAACTTGATATATATGGTGTATTAGAAATTAATAAAATAATTATCTTACCATATTTATAATGAAAATATTAATTAATATACACCGAATTGAAATATTGCGTCCAATTTTAATAGCTATTGTTCTTGACTGGTAAGCTTTGTGTGCATGTTCATACACATGTGGAAACACAATGGAGTTTTCACATGTATGCGAGGCTTGTAGGACAAGAACAATAGTTATTAAAATTGGACGCCATATTTTGATTTGGTATATAAAAGATTGATTTTAGGGAGCAATATTTTTTAAGTTCTAAGGATTTATTTTCAGGGAACATGGATCATTTTTTTAATTCAAACATTATTTTAATAGAAGAAGTGAACAAAAATATGATATAAAAACAATAGTTTTTTTGGGGGATCATATGGAACAAAAAATAAAATATTTGAGGTAGCAGTTTATATTTTACTTACATTTATTAAAAACAAT
The DNA here is from genome assembly GCA_949775045.1 of Metridium senile. Classification (NCBI taxonomy): domain Eukaryota; kingdom Metazoa; phylum Cnidaria; class Anthozoa; order Actiniaria; family Metridiidae; genus Metridium; species Metridium senile. The sequence continues at coordinate 1,594,412 of OX459107.1, forward strand.
AAAAGGAAGAAAAAATAAATTCAAAAGTTTAAGAGATCAAGGGAAAATGTACCTCCTGTGAAGGGCTCAAGGGTGAGGGGGTCGATCAGGGGGATCACGATTACTCAGGGTGGTTGGGGTGGTGGTGTGGTGGTAAATGTGGGGAGGGCAGGGGTGATGAAATCTACAACCAAAGTAAAATTCTACCTGACACCTCGGACATGTCACGATATCTTGCTGATATTTCGAGGCATCACAGCATTGTTCTGTGTACGGTAGATCAAGGTTGTGATCTCCGCTCAAACGTCTCGCCATTTCTTGAGCAGATTCCAACGATCGGAGGCAGTGATCGCATGCTCTGTATTTGTACTCCGCGTTCCACAAAAACTGCACACAAACTAACGGCTTTTCTTGGAAAATTAGATCCCCTTTGGAGATAGATTTGCTTGCGAATAAGGATTTTCCCTTTGTGTTGTCTGTTTGTTTGATAACAACGCCATAATCATCATGCGGCTTCCCAGGTGGCTTGTCCGCCATGTTTGTTGAGTACAACACAGGAAGCCCACATCCTGCAACTCACCTCTCAGTGATGCGCGCGCGCGTCAACTTTGAGTTTTGGCGGGAAACCTCGACTCATGGATGTTTTTCAACTATCGACAAAGAGGGAGTCTCCAAGTTTTGACCTCTTTTCCAACTCACTAGCTAGGCTTGGAATTCTTGAAATTTAATACCCTTGTTTAAAAGATCTATATTTGTCCTTGAATTGATGACAAAAAAGCTCATGCATTTGTGACTGTTTTTCGGCTTGAAAGATGCCTTCATCTCTTTTCATTATGGACAAGTAAGGTGTACAACAAGTTATTTGTCTTTTCGTTTTTTTATATAGCAGTAACTAATTATACTGTTTTTCTGCAGAAATAACAAGAGGGTACCATATTTTCGAAAGCAAAAGACTCATTTTCTGCAGAAATGGTAAGCTAACATATAAGTTAATAATTTTAAGTTTGCAATTTTATTCAAATCAAAATTGTATTTTCTACATTTCGTTTTAGCATTAACAAATTACTGCAAAACTCAAAAACTTTGGGAGCAAGGAAAACATTTTACACAAGATCTCTATCCGCAATGAACAACCAAAAAGAAAAGAAAAGTTTCTGCCCTCTTGAAATAACGATTCAAAATACAGACAAAAACGAAGTCCATGATGTAAAAAAGGGAGTGAAACGAAAAAGAAAGATGATTTTCTCCAAGAAAGGTACAAAAGCACATCGAATTATAACAATATCATGTTTTGAAATGTGTTTTTGAAAGCCTAACAATGCAAGTGCACCTCACGTAAACACAATAAAAAAATGAGCTTCCTTTTTTTTGTTTTCATCAATTGCAAAAACGTTCATCAATTTAATCATCATGACTCAGTCATCAATTTCTTATTATATCATTATCATCAAAATCATATCATTGAAAGTGCTTCGTGCAAATAGTTGATTTAAAGTACTAATTCATATAATTAATACACTCTTAATTCTGACTCTGTGTTCTTTTGTTATTATTTGACTATTACACTTTGTTTCTGACGGGTTAATGAAAACCACTCTAAACGGCTTTGTTAGTTGTTTAATTATAGCGCATTAGAACTATTTTTAAATTGAGTACTATTTGTTTCATGGGTTTAGTTGTCTCTATTTCAACACTTTATTAAGATATATTGTTGTCAATTAGTTTTAGATGGTGTACCATTTCCTGAAGACCTTGATGAATTTTTCAAATACGGTTCTGCTGAAAACCAAGTTGTACCCGACGTATCTTTGACATTCAGAAAGCCAGAGTTTCCAAGAATACCTCAAGTACACCCTAATAGCAAAATAGAAGAAATAAAAACAGAAACTATTTTTCCAACTCCATACCCTCTAAAAACCCTTAGAAAAGCGCACTTGATAAGAAAACCACAAAAACACCAGAGCAAGATGGATGTAAAGGATACCGAACATATTGAAACTAAAGTGCCAACTTCGTACCCAGAAACGCCCAAGAGAAACCTGTACATGTCAAGGTTTTGTAACAGTGGACCAGAGTTTCAAGTTGTTCGACCTCAGATTGTACCAGAAACTCCAAGCCAGATTCCATTGGACGATGGAAATAATAAACGCGTGTTTCTCGTTCCTGAAACACCTCTAATAGATGTTTTCAAGACTCCGCGGGCAGTAGAAATATAAAAAAGATCATCTGATAGTCTTTAGACTTCATCGGTTTTTAAAGTACAAACTCATAACGTAGAGCCTTTCTTGTAAATAATGCATTTGAGCCCTGTTTTGCAGTTCTGCATTTTCAGTGTTGTTAATATGTAAACAGTGGAAGATTTTACCTGTGACATGTGGGAGGAGAAGAACTCGAACAAATATGTTATTGCAAAACGCTTTTGTTTCACAAGTAAAAAACTACAAATATACATATATAAAAAGTGCATAGCATTGAATGTAACTACAGATGACTTCATATAATATCAGGCCTAACATGTCTCACAATTTTTGAAGAATAACATTTTTGTATACAGGGTTACATGGTGTGTGTAAGTTATGTTTATGGGTTGTGATCATGCATTAGGTTGTGTTACATGATATGTATGTAAAGCATGATTAACTTCCTACAAACAACTTACTAGCAAGAACAGAAAGTATATGCCTAATCCTGCAAGCAAGGGATTTTCAAACCCTAGACAAAAATTCCTCTGCTGGTAAAAAAAAGTATACAAGCCTCTACAAAAGTGATTTGTTTCTTACTGAGAATGAAAAAAAAAAACAAAGTATAATTGTTATGTGCCTGCATTTATAAAGATGGTGCGCTTGCTTAGTAATCAAACTTAGTAGTACAGACAATGTTGGCTGCAAGGAAGATATTGCAAAACAATCCTGCCAAAAAGGGTAAACCTCTTAGTGGACCAGTCAAGGCAAAGAAGTACGCAATAGTATGCAGCACACGAGCACCACAGAAGATACGGAACACAAGGATTGCTGTAGATGGGACAGGATTTGTTAGCACATACAGCAGGCCTAGGATGAGGAATAGTGGTATGTTCTCCAAGTCATTTCCATGTATTCTGAAAATATTAATAACAATTTGATGGATTAGAAAATTACTTACACAAAAATATATGATAGCGTCATACAACCAGTGAGTATCAATCATCTCATTCGATCAACTATCTATTCATTTATCATGTTTATCTATTTTATTTAATTGTGAACCCATGCACCCTAACACTACCTTGGGTTCCAGAGACCTGAAAGGGAATTGGGTAGAGGAAGAGGAGAAGAGCTCCTCTCTCTTCCTCTCCGAATTTAGAATATTACAGTGCCTTTCATAATTATGCAACTATGCTCCGATGCTCAAATGCCAACATAAAAAGGTGATTTACACTGCTGTAAATCAAATATAATATTAGTCAGTACCTCATATTTTGATTGACAGCATTTCACCTGTCATTTTCTGTTCTACAATGGCAGTGTATTTATCTATGAAAGGCACTAAGGATTTCAACCATAATAATAATATACCTTCGAACTCGTTCTACATCTGGATGAGTCTTGATTGATGGTTGTTTCTCCTTCTTTGGATCAGCTGGATAGTCTTCTTCAGATGGGAAAGTCTGACAGCAACAAGATAAGACAAATTAACATACTTCACCTGCAGGCTAGTCTTCCAGCAGCCTTGTTTAGCCTCGTCACGCAACGCTCTGCGATGAGGGAGCGTCGCGTGACGATCAAGGCTGAACACAGCTGCGGTAGTCGGAGACTACCTGCAGGCTTTTCTAATTGAAAACTCTGAAAATTAAAGTAGCACTTATATATATCTTTAACTACCCTGCTAGGAGAGGAAGTTTGCTCCTCTGCAAACCATTGTAAACTTTAACTCATTTTAAATTTTGGATTAAAATCTGAATCGACTTCAATTCAAACTCCACAGGGATCCAACAAAAGATTTTGTTTATGCACATGTTTGTGAAGTTTACAAGTTTACACTGACACTTTACCGTTTAACTAGCTAGATATGTGTTACCACTGTAAGAAAAAACAAGTGTACCAAAACCACACATTAAATCCTGCTTTAAACCTGAATATCCAAGAAGATCAACAATTGAAGTTCATCATTACTCAGCAGAATATCCGGTACACTGAACTTCGTACCTCAAAAACATGTCAAAATAAACTTGCTGAGTCATAAACGGAATTCATTGATGCATTGATGTTTTAACATTAAGCCATGCATAAAGCAGAGTCTAGGCAATCAGTTAGTAACCAAATTATGTACATATAATTTCAGTAATACTTTTCAACGTAAAAGTTTCTTCTTGCAGATCAGCACTCGAAATACAAGTACATTCCAAAGTTTCTAAGGGTTATCAGTTATGACCCGATATTTTTTGTTGCATTTAGCTATAACACTTCTCCCACAAAAGTGCACAAGTCTAGAGATTTAATTTAAAATCAGTCAACCATTATTAGCATACCAAACCGACATCTCCTGTCGACAGTCCAACACCTTCCGAAGAGCGTTCGAACTAGTTTTTCTTCAATATCTCTCTTGCAAAAAAACTTTTCGACTATTTTTTTCGTAGAATTGGAGATAATTGTCTTACATTTCACTCAATTTGGAGGGTTTTGAGAAATATTTTCTCCAGTGTATCCTTAAATAAACAATCAAAATAAACACAAAACATCACAAGATCGTCGAAACTTTTTTTTGCCATAAAATAGTCATATAATATCATCAAATACTACATTACATTAGGAATGTTTGCCTTAAAATAAGTGTATAAGCAGTGAATGCTTTCAATAGTCGAATGTAACGTTAATTTTACGGTCTTTCCGTTGTGCGCGCGCGGTTGATCGAACTTTCCACTATGTTGCAATTTCAAGCTCACCTTTCTAGTAACCCGATAGAATACAATCATGAAAACCACTGCAAACGTTTTAAGAGCTAAGACTCCAGAATAGAACAAATATGAGGCAAAGACTTTGTTATCTAGGGATAGTAAATTTGCCATCTTTGAGGACACTTGTTTCGATGTTCACCCAAACAAAAGAAACTGCAAAGAGGTGACTCTGATCAGTGTTCAAGGTCAGCTGGACTCAAGATAACCGACGTCACTCAATATTTCCAGTAACGTTGCGTGACGACGACACTAAGAACGGCTACGAGGGAGACTGGGATTTCGCAGGCTACAGGCTTTATTACCACTGCCATCATCACACAAGCAACACCACTGACCAATATACCAAAAACGCCATTTCAAAAAGCATCATCATTGTCATAATAATGATAATCTTGAGCTGCATAATAATTACTAGCATAGTTTATCATATCATCATTTCAGCGTAATCATCAGTATCATCGTCCATCGTCATCATAAACACAACTGTCGTAGTATACTGATTTAACACGATCCACCACCATCATGTCATCATCTTGATCATCATCATCATCATATTATATCATCGTCATCATCTATCCAGAAAATCGTAACTGTTTTCATTGTTGCGATTATTTTCGGGATTATTCGACACTGCCAAAAACTAGAAACAAATTTTCAATAATCAATAATCATTACTGCAATATAATTCTCTTCGCTTTATAAAACCTTCATCGGAAGATAAAAACCATTAAGAAATTACATTTCATTACATCTTCCCATATCATTTTCCTTTACCACCGAATGGCTGTTTTGCGATGCTCAGGGCTTATTCGACTATACCAAAAACTAGAAACATTTATTTAATAATGTACTGCAATATAATTATCTTGGCTTTATAAAACCTTCATCGGAAGATAAAAACCACTGAGAAACTACACTTCTCATTACATCTTCCCATATCATTTTCCTTTATACCACCATTTGATATGGCTGTTCAGTTTATGCTCAGGGCTTACTGATTCGACATTACCAAAAACTAGAAACAATTATTCAATAATGCAATACATGTACAATTCTCTTCACTTTATAAAACATATATAAAACCTTCATCGTAAAATAAAACACACCGAAATTACATCCCATTACAACTTCACATATATATCATCTTCCTTGTTACATCTTCCATGCTTCCAAGACATCGGTTATCGTTGAAAATGCGCTGTATCCAGCTTAGTCTTAGACAGTCCAATTTTGTCCAAAAATAAATATTTTGGCTTGGTACTTGAAAAGGTAAACAAACTGGTATTTATAGATATCCTTAGGGCGTGCAAGGTCGGTATTCCAAATAACATTTACCGTTATAGGCGATAGAATATTACTCCTCATTTCGTGGCACAGTTTTTAAGCTCCACAAAATGATCATTTTATTCATAAGTTTTAAATAGTAAATTCATAGGAAATGAAATGTAGAAATATTCAGCGACAAGTCATCGTTCTTTTCTCATACAAACATTCACGTGTGCTGATAGATCTGTCAAACGTTTTGACAACCTACGAGGAAGATGTAATCATTAACGGGTGACCATGACAATGAAAGTGAAGGTACGAGTGCATTCAACCAATGAGAAGAAACAATAATAGCGGCCACCTGCAATCGAAAGTTGGAACTGTGCCTCAAAAATAAACACATGGTATTATTTCATATTATGACGTTAGACGAACAATTCATTCCTGGTGATTTTCCTTTTTAAATAAGCTAACTACTTAATACTGGAAAACCTTCAACACATCTTGTGCGCCAACTGGATGGATATTGCTACAAACTCGACGCGGGACATACAGCACTTTTAAAGCGGAATTTTTTAAACTTGTGCTCTCGACTTTTGGAAAAGAAAGTTATTACGTCAATTTTTAGCCCACGGCGCAATTGTTGTAACCTGTTTTTCAGTGTTTATAAAGTGCACCAAAAAAGCTTTAAATTGAACTATGCATTGCTTCTTGACGAAGGAACAACGGGAGAGTTATCTACGAGAGGTATACTATTCCTCGTTTAACGACAGAAGATGTAGTATTGCTCCAAAATCGAATGACGACACGAAGAACTTGGGTATTCTCATGCAGAAACTTCACAACTTAGTGAAGAGTGAGAAAGAGTTATCACCAGAAGCGGACAAAACACTAAGAGATATCATCAAAATTCGCATGAAAGGAAAACCAAGTTTCTACGAGGCTAAATTGTTCTCCGATTATAAAAAGTTTCTTTTAATTCGCGCGCAAAGAGATGAAACCATGCGTAAGTCACGTGAGCAGCAGTGTTTCCAGTTCTTCTTGGAGGACATGTCTGTTGGTCCACCCTCTCTTAATGGAGATGATAGGTATTGGGGCTCAAAGCAGCAGCTTCGCTGTGGGGAAATCATTGGTGATACTCTTGGAGGGATAGATGGTGTATTTGGTGCCCTACTGTTTCCAAGGGGTAAGTGTCTGTAAAACAATATTAAACGCTCATGCCAAAAATATAACTCTAATAAATGAATAAAATAAATGGAGCTGCGACATGTTTCTGGCTTTTCTTATGCAATTGCTTAAATTGATTTATCTAGCTACGAAGATCACTATCTTTTCAGAAAGTATCACTTATATCGTGCATGCTTATATATTATAAAGTAACATAATAAACAATGATAAAGTTAATCAAGTGGGTGTTCCACAAGTACCTATAATAGGCCCTTTTTTATTTCCGCAGAATCCATTTGTAGCTTATAGATAATATATTATATATTATTACTGAACATTTTTGATCGTGATGTATAAATTAACACTGTTAAATTGCCCTGACTTGGCCGTAAGATAGATTAGATGACTTTTCTTGTTCGAGGTGCAGTCCGTCATAACATGCCATAACATTTCTTTAACGCCCTTGCAAGCAAATGCGCACTTGCAGGACTTTATTTCGTCCAAAGCGATGGTTCCTTTCTGAGAACGTACGGAAATGAAATATGGGCATGTTGCAATACTTACACTAGTAAACGAAACGCTTTTGTGTGATCTTTATCCTCATCATGCACAAGAATTTTATAGGTGCATGCATGCATAAAATAATTGGTTAAAATTATGATCAAATCTGATTCTGTGCCTTCTTTTATCTAGGTGGTAAATTAGACAGCAAACAAGCTCTACGTACAAGACGGTTTTCTCCTATCAACCATAAAAAAGTTGATTGCGAGCAAGAGATCATCATGTACCACACCGCTGTCCACGATGCTTGCGGTTACCTTTTAGAATTCCACATCATTGGGCCTGGGTATAACTACCTTGGTACACCGTTTACAGTATTTCCTACTTTTGTGCCTCAAAGTGGACGACTGGCAGCTCTAATGTTTTGGAAAAAGCTGATCAACGAACCAAAATTACCTGATGAATATTAAACGATAGAATGACTGAGCTGGTCACGCCATACAAGTGGTCACGCAGTCTGATTAAACAATTGAGAAGAAGTGATTGGTTTCATTCTTTTTTCAAACACTTAAGTGTGCGAGATTACGCCGTTTTTATGCAGGCTGGAGTAAGGTCACGCACTCAACCTATTTTATAAATAATTTATGATTTTTAATTGATTTTTGTGCATACAGTTTTTATATTAATTGAATGATTTTGTAAAACACGCTTTTCAATTTATAAATACACTAACTAGACACGCTACGCTAACACACTACTGCGGGGTCATGAGCCATGGGGGACTAAGATCAAAATTAATCTCTTAATTCTGTAGCTGGCCCAGTAAAATGGGAACAAGGGGGGCTATTCTCTACTTTCACATAACCATAATTGGGGGTAGATATTGTAATTCAAATCAAACAAATTGTACTTAAAATCAAACAAATTTAAATTACTATATATCCCCTCTCCTCCACGGCTAAGCAGGCTATGTCACATACGTATATACGAGAAAAATACATACATCACATACGAGAAAAACTCCGTGTGAACGCAGGCTATACGGCTGCGCCTTGCCACAGGCAATCTAACCAATCGTTAAAGGGTACTACCGAATTGCGGTCTGTAAAGCTCTTGTAAAGTAATGAGTGTATATATACAGGGGGTGAAGCAACTGGGGTGGAAATATGGCAGATTAATGATTACTGCATTTCAAATCCAAGAAATAATAAATATTGGAAAATCGAGGAAAAAAAATGAATAATGGGACATTTGCTTCTTCCCCCGAATAATTTCAAATTAAAGGGGAATAATTTGTGATAAAGTTTCTTAGCTTATTATTCACGTAATTGTAGTGATAATGATAATGAGGAATAATTGTTAACGTAGACTGAATCAGTTAAAATGTACTTTTTGTTAAAAGTTGTATAGAAAAAGCTGTAAATATTTATGCTATTTTTGTTAGAGAGATTTTTTACTGATTGCGCAAATGTATGTACAACTGGTTTTATCAAATAAATATAATTAAAAAAGTACCATAGACATGAATAACGCACCTGATATTTATTGCGTTTATGATATCTCACTCTATTTTACAATCATTGTATAGTTGACTATTTTAAACTTCTAATTGTTTCACATTTAATTAATCTTTTTTGTGATTATTGTTCAATGGTGCACGAGCAACATGAGCAGGTTTTACCGCATTTGCATTTCGGGGGATCATTCTGCTTAACCGGTCCATCTTGTGTCTTCTGGCATCGGCAGACCTTTTGGTTATTAAAGTGAATTTCGATTCCTGCTTTGCATTTTCTGTTTGGATCTTCCATTTTCCTGCTAGACAGGTCCTGTTTTGTCTTACGGATAACCCCTTTTCCAAGAGCTTGACCTATATACAAAACAAGCGATTACAAATAGACTTTGTTTCTCCTTATATATTGTAGCTGCTCGATCAACTGGCAGCTACAACATAGCGTAAAAATACGTATAGTTTACGTAATATATTTAAGAAATATAAATTAAACGGAGATGGTAGAGCACGAGAGAAACAAGCTTAGAAACACGAGCGCAGCGAGTGTTTCTCTTGCTTCTTGAGAATTATGAAATTTTTTCGCAAAAAAAAAAATGCAGAGAAAACTTTTCTACCGAATGTTCGTAAACACGTCAGAATCAGAGCGCGCGACAGCATTCGTCATTTTCATTCTCTGTTCTCTCATATAGACATGGCCATCAACCAATCAGAGCGCGCGTTAGATACCAAAAATTTTATAAGTTTATATATAAAACACATCTATGAAACACATCTATGAAAAAATATAGAAAGGTTGTAGTACAGAAAAAATATTCATTCAGTATGTCTTATGAGATGCAATTTTTAAATACATACTGAAAAACGTCCAATTACGAATGCACTTTTTTTAAAGCCTTTGAGAGGTTAGAAGGAATAACAATATAACCTGGTAATCATTGCATGCAAAGGAAGAACTACAAGATTCGTTTGCATCGTGCCGCATACCTTTGAGAAGCCTGTCCAGTTCCTCCATAACCTCATGCACCTTGTTACAAGGTACGATCTTGTGGTAATGGACCGTCCTGGTATACTCTTCCTTTTTGGAGCCTGGTTGGCGGGAGAATTTTTTCACGACCTCTTTTTTGAAGCCATGACTCTCCAGGTTCACTTTCTTCAGCAACGCGTGCATTTCTGCGCTGGACATCTTCATATCTTTATTGAAAACGCGGAGCACAATGGAATCCTTCACCCTATCTCCTGAAATAACATTGCAATATCATATAATTAAAAAAACATATTTTAAAACCACCACTCCATATATATTGGGGCTCTTCCGTTAGGCTTGCATATAATTCATTGGGGCTCGAACCTGGCCAGACCACAGTGAGACCACCAAAAAGGCGAGACCAGTTTGACCACTCAAGTACATGAACAAATAACTATAACTACGAGTAAAAGAGTCTTACCAGTGGTGACCCACGCTGCACCAAGCACAACCACAGCAAGCACCACAAATCCTTTCATTGTGAGACACTCAGTTGTACTATTCGCCAAGTTATTCGAATGATCAAGGTTGTGTATCCTTGAGAAGCTCGAAGATATGGTTAGCTTCAAGCAGAAATTCGTGCTTTTATGGGCTTTGCCTTGGACATTATAGGGGGTAGTGTAGGGACTATGATCCTGACCTTTACTAACACTACTTAGGCAACACAGCGTTGTTTACAGTCAATATTTGTCATGCAACAAGTTTTTTCGAGAAATTCTGCAGAAATTTGCGCATCTTGTTTTGATATTTTTAACTCAATTAGTTATTAATAGTGATCAGGGGGGCAGGGGGGTGTGGATACTCGATCTGATTTTGAATACGGATGTGCCGACAGAGTTCTAAAAACCTTAAGACATTCGGGAGAGAAAATAGTCACCCAAAGGACAGAATAAACATGTTTTTTTCTTCAAAATTCTATATCCTCGGGTTTATTGTTTATAGATCAATATACTTAATATAAACGTCACTGGCCATGATTAAGTCTTGGTTAACCGCACCGTAAGGATTGAAAAATATTGATCTTTTGATCTTTTTTCTAGATTGGCTCTCAGTTTTATTACTATTTCATACATATACAGTGTACAAAATCTGCTAAAGAAAGTGATCAGTTTGCAACAAAGGGCAAAGTTTGATCTGTTTGCGCGTATCTTTATTGTATACAGTAAAAACCCGCATATAATTAAGAACCACTATTTTCCGAGGTTAGGCTAAAGTGGTTCTTATGTAATTGGTATTTAGTGAGATATTAGGCTAAGTTGGTTCTTAACTTGTTCTTATTTACAAAGCAAGAACAATTTCCATTATATGGTGTTTTTATTAATTTATATAAACATATACATAACATAATATTATTTTTTCGAAAAAAATCAATTTTAAATTTTAGATTTTAAATTTGGGTCATTCAGACTTAACTTATATTCCAGTTTGTTCACCAAAATAAAATAATAAAATAAACCCAAATAAATCTTGAATCCTTTTTCTATATTTATTATTCATTATTATAACTACTTTGTATTATTTACCAAATCTCTCAAGACTCTTTTCTGACCTATCATTGTAAATAATTTTTGTGGGTAATTGTGTAGATCAGTCCTCCAGCTGTTACAATTACCATTGTCCGTAAAATATGTAAATATGTCCTTTATATGTAAATGTAGTATTCTGAGACAAATTAAATCTTGAATCTTGTAATCTTGTAAATCTTAGGCTAAAGTGGTTCTATAGGGGGTAGTGTAGGGGGTAGTGTAGGGACTATGATTCTGACCTTTAATAACACTGCTTATGCAACCATAGTTGCAACGCAGCGTTGTCAATATTGTCATGCAACAAGATTTTTCGAGAAATTCTGCAGAAATTTGCGCACCTTGTTTTGATATTTTTAACTCAATTAGTTATTAATAGTGATCAGGGGGGCAGGGGGGTGTGGATACTCGATCTGATTTTGAATACGGATGTGCCGACAGAGTTCTAAAAACCTTAAGACATTCGGGAGAGAAAATAGTCACCCAAAGGACAGAATAAACATGTTTTGTTTTTTCAAAATTCTTTATCCTCGGGTTTATTGTTTATACAACAATATACTTAGTATAAACGTCACTGGCCATGATTAAGGTCTTGGTTAACCGTACCGTAAGGATTGAAAAATATTGATCTTTTGATCTTTTTTCTAGATTGGCTCTCAGTTTTATTACTATTTCATACATATTCAGTTTGCAACAAAGGGCAAAGTTTAATCTGTTTGCGCGTATCTTTATTGTATACAGTAAAAACCCGCATATAAGAACCACTATTTTCCGAGGTTAGGCTAAAGTGGTTCTTATGTAATTGGTATTTAGTGAGATATTAGGTTAAGGTGGTTCTTAACTTGTTCTTATTTACAAAGCAAGAACAATTTCCATTATATGGTGTTTTTATTCATTTATATAAACATATACATAATTACATAACAGTCATTTTTGTTGTTGAAAAAATCAATTTTAGATTTTAGATTTTAAATTTGGATCATTCAGACTTAACTTATATTTTTTAACCAAAATAAAAATAATAAAATAAATCCAAATAAATCTTGAATCCTTTCAAATAAGAATCAGTCTAATTTCTTAGGCTAAAGTGGTTCTTTTTTAACAGGTGCTTAAAAAGCAAATTAATTTTAGCCTAGTGGTTTTTAATCCACCGGTTCTTATATATATGCGGGTTTTTACTGTATATTATATATAAATTAAAGTTGCAAGAATGTTGTCATATGAAAAAAAAAAACATTAGTAATTTAGAAACAAATGAATAATACTGAAAAGAAATAATTCAGCTTGAGTAATCCTTTTGTCCTTTTAATAAATTCCTTACTAAATGACAAAAGTCAGGACAACGTTCTTGCAATTAGGTGCATGATATCTATTTTTTAAAACAACAATCAAATCGTCATGTCTGTGAGTTGACAATCAAGATTTGCACGTGTGCAGGCAGCACAAAATTATGCTTCTTTATATAACTGTTCTATTTGCCTCCGAGGTCAGGGGTTTCGAGTGCCAAAATAATAGACATTATAAGTAACTCTAACAAGGAAATTATACAATTGGTGTAAAAAAAAAGAATGGCCGTGACGTGTCGGAAATCTAAGAACATTGACCGGTTTTCCCTAGGAATTGAAAACTCCAAAAACTGGAGCTAGTGTAAAAATACCTGGTTTGAATACGGATGTGCCGCCAGAACCCTGAGTCTAAGTCCATATCCTATTAAAAGTCCATATCCTATTCAGTTTAAGACACATCGAAAAAATGGACTCTATAAGTGGCCCTTTGTTGCAAATATGTTTTCAAAATAAGCAGTACTCTACAGTAAGACACCCAAACGACATAAAACACACGATTTTCTTTTCAAAATTCTAGATCCTCAGGTTTTATTGTTTATACAACAATATACATAAATACAAACTGATAAATCATTGAAGCCTTTTACTGCATTGTAATTAATAAACAGTTTCTAAATCGATATATAACGACAAATTAGTAGAATTTTGTAGTTCAAGTCTTTTTTAATATTAGCTCTTCATACACTATTAAACAACCAATAAAACCAAGCTGTCTAGGTTACAACTGTCAGTCTACTACCTAGGTGATGCACTATTATTTTCGGTCAATATTTGATATTTTGAGTACGGTTACAAGTTTTTTCGAGAACATTTGAGCGTCACGTACCACAATCACGATCACGGTCACGATCACGATCACGATCACGATCACGGTCACGGTCACGGTCACGGTCACGGTCACGGTCACGGTCACGGTCACGGTCACGGTCACGGTCACGGTCACGGTATTGAGTTTTTTTTACCCCTTTTGGCCGTTTTTCTCGTAAGATTAACGTCAGTAATTAAACACGAGACCGCTTTTGATTTACTCAGTTTTTCTTTTTCAATATGATTGTGATAGCATGGCATACAGACAAAGTCAGTCCATGTGTTTCTTTGGAAAAAACTAAACAATTATGCAAGGACAAAAACAGATAAAAGATAAACAATGTTCCCAGTGGCCATGGTCAAGTCTTGATTAACCGCACTGTAAGGATTGAAAAATATTGATCTTTTGTAAATTTAACTTGGAAATAATTCTAGATTGGTTCTCAGTTTTATTACTATTTCATACATACAGTGTACAAAAACTGCTAAATAAAGTGATCAGACCTGATCAAGTCACTATCTGTTTGCGCGCATCTTTATTGTATATACTATATAAAGCGGTCAGTATACAGCTAATTGCAAGAATTAGAAATTGTCATATGATAAAATATAACATTAGTAATTTAGAAACAAAGGAATAACAAAAGAAATAATTCAGCTTGAGTGATTTTCTATTGTCTTTGAATCAATTCCCTTCCCACTAAATGCCACAATTCAGGACAACGTTCTTGCAATAAGGTGCACATATATATTTTTTAAAACAACAATAAAATCGTCATGTTTGGGAGATAACAAAATTTGCACGGGTCAGAATTCTGCTTCTTTATAACCGTTCTCTTTTGCTTTCGACGTTTCGAGTGCGAAAATAATACACATTAATAACTCTAACAAGGGAATTAGACAATTGCATGGTGTAAAAAAATGGTCATGACGTGTCGGAAATATTTTAAAAGTACATTAACCGGTTTTCCCTGGGAATTGAAAACTCCTTTTAATTTGATCATAGATTTATTATCCATGATGTGATACACTACATGAAAACCTCGTAATTTCAATGACTTTAATTTCAATTTCAAGCTTGCTCACCGGCAAAAGTAGCTCTAACACAACTTAGGCAATACAACGATATTGACAGTCAATATTTATCATGCAGCACATTTTCATCAATTTCCAACCTCTAATAACAGTCTTTATTCAAAGAAATACACTCAGCACAAAATATTAGTACTCTCAGATTTTGACCTTTTATATCATGCAGGACTTAATATAAATGATCAATATGAAATAATCAAGTAAAAGTGTTTACTTTTATTGGAAATAAAATTTAATACAATCCCTAAGGTAGCCCATGCCCTTTCTAAATCTACCTTAAAACACCTTTTATTAAATAATTCTTATTATGTTTATATTATTATTATTTTTTTCACATTATTATTAAAACATTCTATTATATGAGTGATACGTATAATAATGACTAAAATAACAAAAGTGAAAATGATGTACATTGTGATTTAAAAGTGAGACAAACTCGAAAAGACGTATATACATCGGTTGAAAAATGCACGTGTAAACGCTTGGTAGAAACATCGGAAGTAATATTAAATGTTATGTTCTAGATATCGTAAACAGGATGTGTGTGCAAAGTTGTGCAAAATTGTGCATAGTGTTTGTCAGTAAAAAAAACTTGTTGCATATCAAATATTGACTGCAAACACGAATGCATCACCTAGGTAGTATTCTGACAGTTATTTGCCCTACCAAGGCCTACTCACCACACTCCCCTGTGCAATACGTGGTCATAAACATCATTAGCACTAATTATCATAAGTACTAGTAATCATTAGTTTCCGATAGAGTGGTTTTCATTAGAGTGGTTTTCATTAGAGTGGTTTTCATTAACCCGTGAAATAAAGTGTATTAGTTAAGGTGTTATAGTCAAATAACAACAAAAGAACACAATGGAATTAAGGTGTATTAAAGAGTAATACACTAAAGTAAAAATTTGTAGCTTATAGGATATGCATGTATTATTACTAAACTTTTTTGATCATGGTGTATAAAATAAGACTGTTAAATTTGCCCTGACTAATTGGCTTAGAAAGATTTTATGCCATAACATTTCTTAATTTAACGCCCTTGCAAGCAAATGTGCCCTTGCTGGACTATATTTCGTCCAAAGCGATGGTTCCTTTATATATATGGGCATATTGCAATACTTACATTAGTAAACGGAACGCTTAGATGTGATCCTTATATCTTCATCATGCACAAGAGTTTTATAGGTGCATGCATGCATAAAATAATTAGTTGAAATTATGATAAAATCTGATTCTGTGCCTTCTTTTATCTAGGTGGTAAATTAGACAGCAAACAAGCTCAACGTACAAGACGGTTCTCTCCTATCAACCATAAAAAAGTTGATTGCGAGCAAGAGATCATCATGTACCACACCGCTGTCCACGATGCTTGCGGTTATCTTTTTGAATTTCACATCATTGGGCCTGGGTATAACTACCTTGGTACACCGTTTACAGTATTTCCTACTTTTGTGCCTCAAAGTGGACGACTGGCAGCTCTAATGTTTTGGAAAAAGCTGATCAACGAACCAAAATTACCTGATGAATATTAAACGATAGAATGACTGAGCTGGTCACGCCATACAAGTGGTCACGCAGTCTGATTAAACAATTGAGAAGAAGTGATTGGTTTCATTCTTTCTTCAAACACTTCAGTGTGCGAGATTACGGCGAAGATTTCATATAGCATGACTGAAATCATCCAATCTGCACAATCTAAACAGTTACAGCTTAAGTAACGCAAGCAACTAGCTTCCAAGTCCCTTCGCTTCTTATAATTCATAATTCAGATGCAGGGAACTGAATTTCAGCTAGCGTTAGCCGTTTAGGACACGCAATCCCACTAAATCTCTTCCACTTATATGATTAGTTTTGTTCATTTTTTTTATGTAAGCTGGAGCTAGTAAGGCTACGCACTGAACCTATTTTATAAATAATTTATGATTTTTAATTTATGATTTTTAATTGATTTTTGTGCATACAATTTTTATATTGAATTCAAAGCAGATTGATTGAACGATTTTGTAAAACTGAACACGCTTTTTAATTTATAAATACACTAACTAGACACGTTATGCTAACACACCAATACTGCCGGGTCATAAGCCATGAGGGACTAACATCAAAATTAATCTCTTAATTCTGTAGCTGGCTCAGTAAAAAAGGAGGCTATTCTCTACTCAGTTTTGCATAGCCATAATGCCATAATCTTTTTTTTGAGATAGATATTGTAATTCAAATCAAACACTGATTGTACTTCAAATCAACCAATTTTGAATTACAATATACCCTCCTCTCCTCCACGGCTAAGTAGGCTGCGTCACATACGAGAAAAACTCCGTGTGTAACGCAGGCTACAGCTACGCCTTGCCACAGGCAATCTAACCAATCGTTAAAGGGTACTACCGAATTGCGGGCTGTAAAGCTCTTGTACGTAATGTAATGAGTGTATATATACAGGGGGTGAAAAATACGGGGTGGAAATACGGCAGATTGATAATTACTGCATTCCAAATATATATAAATAATGGAAAATCGAGAAGAAAAAAATGAATAATGGGACATTTGCTTCTTCTCCCGAGTAGCCCAATTAAAATAGCATCATCAAATTAAAGGGGAATAATTTGTGATCAATTTCTTAGCTTATATATTATTCACGTAATTGTAGTGATAATGATAATGAGGAATAATTGTTAACGTAGACTGAATCAGTTAAAATGTACTTTTTGTTAAAAGTTGTATAGAAAAAGCTGTAAATATTTATGCTATTTTTGTTAGAGAGATTTTTACTGATTGAGCGAATGTTTGTACTATGTTTTGTCAAATAAACTGAAAATTAAAATCCAATCTTTTCAATTATTTTAAACTGACAATGGAAATTAAAAGAGACACAAATAATGCTTCTGATATTTATTATGTTTTAAGTTATTACATATTAAGTTATTCTGTTTTATAACTATTGCATATTATCTTAATTCTTACACACTTCATGAAACTGTTATTTCGAGTATTACAGTCATTGAAGGGACATAGTTATTTTATTTTTGTATTTCAGCAATATTCACGCACACACCACACCACAGGCAGGGTGAGCCGAAGCTGCGCTTCATCGGTCCATCTTGTCTCGTCTGGATTCCACAGAACTGTTGGTTTTTATAGTGGATTTCGATTCCTGCTCGGCATTTTCTGTTCGGATCCTCCATCTTCTTGCTAGATAAGTCCTTTTTCATCTTACGGATAACTTTTTTTCCAAGAACACCTACAAAGCAAGAGATGACGATTATGAACATTGGAATGCATGCAAGTTATGGTTGCGTACTTAACGGATACTTGCAAAAAAAGCATCTACATAGAACATAAATATTAATTTTAAGTATCCTTAGAAAGTTCTTCCTTGTAATTTTTATCTGTTAGCTGAGAATAGGTTTCTGGATCCCGTCTCTACTACCCTGGATTCCAGAGGCTCTAGAGGGGATTGGGGAGGGAGAGCGACAGGGAGGCGAACGGCGGAGAGAGCGCTCTCTCCGCCGTTCGCTTCCCCGCTCTCTCTCCCCAATCCCCTCTATAGAGCCTCTGGAACACAGGGTACGTCTCTCCGCACCAGCCTGCATGATTAACTACGGTTGCATACAACTTCTGTTGTATATATATATAGGGTCCCTAGCTACATAAATGAAAACCTCAATGAAAATCGTCGACTTCAAAGAACAAGAACGAAATGAAAATTGTGTCGGCATACCACTGAGAAGCCTGTCCAATTCTTCCCCGACCTCATGCGCCTTGTTACAAGGTACGATCTTGTGGTAGTATACCGTCCTGGTATATTCTGTCTTTTTGGAGCCTGGTTGGCGGGAGAGTTTAGTCACGACCTGTTTTTGAAAGCCATGGCTCTCCAGGTTCACTTTCTTCAGCAACGCGTGCATGTCTGCATTGGACATCCTGAAGTCTTTATTGAAAACGCGGAGCACAATGGAATCCTTCACCCTATCTCCTGAAATAACATTGCAATATCATATAATTAAAAAAACATATTTTAAAACCATCACTCCATATATATTGGGGCTCTTCCGTGAGGCTTGCATATAATTCATTGGGGCTCGAACCTGGCCAGACCACAATGAGACCACCAAAAGGGCGAGAGCAATTTGACCACTCGAGTGTATGAACAAATATTGAACTATAAACAAGTAAAAGAGTCTTACCAGTGGTGACCCACGCTGTACCAAGCATAACCAAAGCAAGCACCACAAGTCCTTTCATCGTGAGACACTCAGTTGTACTATTCGCCAAGTATTGAATTCGAATGGTCAAGGTTGTGTATCCTTGAGAAGCTCGAGGATATGATTGCCTTCAAGGAGACATTCGTGCTTATATGGGCTTTGCTTTGGACATTATAGGGGGTAGTGTAGGGACTATGATTCTGACCTTTACTAACACTACTTAGGCAACGCAGCGTTGTTTACAGTCAATATTTGTAATGCAACAAGTTTTTTCGAAAAATTCTGCAGAAATTTAATTGCACATCCTGTTTTGATATTTTTAACTCAATTAGTTATTAATAGTGATCAGGGGGGGAAGCAGGGGGGGTGTGTGGATACTCGATCTGATTTGATACGGATGTGCCGACAGAGTTCTAAAAACCTTAAGACATTTGGGAGAGAAAATAGTCACCAAAAGGACAGAATAAACATGCATGTTTTTTGATATAAACGTTACTTAATATAAACGTCTGATAAATCACTGAAGCCTTCATTGGCCTTATACTGCATGCATTGTAATTAATAAACAGTTTTCTAAATCGACATATGGCGACAAATTAGAGTATAAATTAGTTTTTTGCAATTAGCTCTTCATACATAAGTAAAACCCGTTTGATTTACTCAGTTTTTCTTTCTAAATGTGATATGTGATAGCATGGCATACAGACAAAGTCAATCCATGTGTTTCCTTGGGAAAAAACTAGACAATTATGCAAGGACAAAAACAAATAAAAGATAATGTTCCCAGTGGTCACTGGCCGTGCATGGTTAAGTCTTGGTTAACCGCACTGTAAGGATTGAAAAATATTGATCTTTTGATCTTTTTTCTAGATTGGCTCTCAGTTTTATTACTATTTCATACATATACAGTGTACAAAATCTACTAAAGAAAGTGATCAGTTTGCAACAAAGGGCAAAGTTTGATCTGTTTGCGCGCATCTATTTATTTATACAGTAAAAACCCGCATATAAGAACCACTATTTTCCGAGGTTAGGCTAAAGTGGTTCTTATGTAATTGGTATTTAGTGAGATATTAGGTTAAGGTGGTTCTTAACTGGTTCTAATTTACAAAGCAAGAACAATTTCCATTATATGGTGTTTTTATTAATTTATATAAACATAACATTTTCCTTTTGAAAAAAATCAATTTTAAATTTTGGTAAATTCAGACTTAACTTATATGTTTTCACCAAAATAAAAATACTAAAATAAATCCAAATAAATCTTGAATCCTTTCAAATAAGAACCACTCAATTTTAGGCTAAAGTGGTTCTTTTTTAACAGGTGCTTAAAAAGCAAATTTTAGCCTAGTGGTTCTTAATCCATCGGTTCTTATATGCGGGTTCTTACTGTATACTATATATAAATTAAAGTTGCAAGAATGTTGTCATATATATGAAAAAAACATTAGTAATTTAATTAGAAATTAAGGAATGATAAAAGAAATAATACAGCTTGAGTAATCCTTTTGTCCTTTTAATTAATTCCTTACTAAATGACAAAAGTCAGGACAACGTTCTTGCAATTAGGTGCATGATATCTATTTTTAAAACAACAATAAAACGTCATGTCTGTGAGTTGACAATTAAGATTTACACGTGTGCAGGCAGCACAAAAATTATGCTTCTTTATATAACTGTTCTATTTGCTTCCGAGGTTTCGAGTGCCAAAATAATAGACATTATAAGTAACTCTAACAAGGAAATTATACAATTGGTATA